>JARQOD010000003.1:506398408-506454099 GCA_033576555.1 Oophaga sylvatica | reverse complement strand
GGGGAAATTTTTTCCCCGCCCGCTCCATTTGAAGTGGGGAAGATGATTTTCCAGTGTGAAGCACAAATTTTGAGCGCCAGGTACAAGAGGTGGCATGATGAAAAATTTGCCAGAAAGTTAGGGGGAGGAGCAGGGTGGAATGGGGAAGCGAGGGTTGGATGCATATGAGACCCAACTGGCAGGAGGCAGCAGAGCGAGGACAGCGTAACAGGGGGAAGGGGTTCACCCAAAACAGGCAGGAAGAAGCAGGGTTTTCCCCGCAGAAGAAGGCTGCACCTTTCCCCGTAACCTAACAGGAGGAATTTCCCTTTCCCAAAAACTGTTATATTACCGAGTCTGGTTATTTTTTAAAAGACTCTGCTGATAACCCAAAAAGGCCATTTGAGCATTGCTTGCTCGCATCAGAAAGGGGTCAAACTACAGCTGCCACCCCCTGCATGATAGGTACGGGAAGAAAGCAGACTTTGTGAGCCAAACCCCAGGCTCCAGGAACATGTCTGCAGGAGACAAAACTGCTTCTCCCACTTTTTTGCGTACAAGCCATCCCCAGTTCCCCGGCCCTGTAAAAGATCCCTGGGCCCTGCACCTGTTGTTGCCCACAGTCAACCGCAATCAAAAAGCCCGTCAGGGCCCTTGTCCAGCCCCCCTTCATTGTCTATACCATATTGGAATGAAAGGGAAAAACTCAGCAATGCCCCACGGGCCCACAGACAATTAGCACTTTCCCCGTTTTGCGCTCGAAAGTTCCCTTTTGTCGTGACAAAAGCTTTCTGCAACCCTTTTTCGGCGGGCCCCCTCCCAAGGGACTCGGTTCCCCGTGCCACTATTTCTCATTGTGCCCTACGGCTTATACAACATGTGTCCCCCAAAAATTAACGTGCCCTCAGCAATGCTTTACGGGGAAAATCCACTAACCACGGAATGTGAACAAGTGCCCGTGGGAGGGACGGTTCTCTCAGGGTTAACATAGTGGAAGCCGGGACTCCCGTTGGACCTTGGGGTGGAACACATCCTCCCCAGCCGAGATTGCGGGGGCCCTGTCAAAACGGGGTTTCCCACGTCACGTTTTTTGCACCCTCCTCTTCGGCCTTCATCTTGAAATGAAACATCTAGATGCGGAAGCATGCGCAGCCCCAGCCAAGCTGCAAAAGGGTGTGCTGAAAAATAATCTGCATAGGTAACAAACCACACAATGCAAAGAGTTGTGGACAGCGCTGAAAGAGCGCAGATATTTGGATGACACTGCTGAATCTACAGCCAGGCATGTCATGTGTGACAATGGCTGGAACCTTGTGGCGGCTCTGAGGCAAGGTGAGCTCAAACACGTACCTTGCCTGGCCCATGTGCTTAACCTCGTGGTTCAATGTTTTCTCAAAAGCTACCCGGAGCGGCCAGATCTGCTAGTACGCCATCTGTCTGCCCATTTTAGAAAGTCAGCTACCGCTTCAGCCACCCTTGGCGTGCTTCAGCAGCGTTTGCATCTTCTGGCTCATCGACTGGTGTGTGATTTCCCCACGCGTTGGAACTCTACACTGCTATGTTGGAAATGATTTGTGAGCAGAAGAGGGCAGTTGTTGACTACCAGCATCAACAAGGCCGTCGATATTCAGTTCATACTCTACACATAAGATCTCAGGATGGACATGGATGTCAGACATATGTACCATCCCCCAGAACTTGAGGACTGATGGTGAGCGGCGATGATGCCATAATTAGCGTCACCATCCCGTTTCTCAGCATTCTGCAAACCTCTCTGCTCACAATTAAAGATGATGCATTGCAGGCAGAGCACGAGGACATGAAGCAAGGAACCATACAGGGTGATTACACTCAGCCCAGCCTCATGTCATCGTAACGTGGATTGGTAAACAATGAGGTGGAGGAATAACAGCAGCTACTTCAAGGGCTATAGACGGTACTACAAGCACAGCTGTCATACCGTCTATTCAGCGGGGAATGGCCTGAGGACAGGGAGGAGGAGGATGAGGACAAGAAGGAGGAGGATAGCATGGTCAGTCGTCCTGTTGGTGAGGACACAGAAGTCTTGCCTGTTAGTTGTCTGGCACGCAGGCTGACTTTATGTTGCGCTGCGATTCCCCTGACCCTCGCATTATAAAAATTTCCAGTGACACTCATTACTGGTTGGTGACACTTCTAGACCCACGCTACAAGGAAAACTTTCAATCTCTTCTTCCAGAGGCAGACAGGTGTACAAAAATGTTGCTGTACCAGAGGGCCCTTGTAGCGGAATTACTGAAAAAATTCCTACGTGAGAACGCTGGCAGCAGATGTCAGAATTTCTTGTACTGCCAAGGAGTCCAAGTGAGAGAGACAGAAGTACAATCCAGCTCAGGCAGGGGACAATTGCAAAGTTCAGGGACAGTTTTCTCAGACCCTCCCATCGTGCCGCCACAGAGGCAAGGGGTGCTGGCACAAGAAGTGCAATGTTTGGGAAGATGGTGAGGGAGTACCTTGCAGATCGTACAAAAGTACTCCGAGATTCCTCTGTGCCTTTTAATTATTGGCTATCCAAGCTGGACATGTGGCATGAACTACAGTAGCTCTCTACTCCTTGGAGGTCCTAGCCTGCCCTGCTGCTAGCGTTCTGTCAGAGCGGGTTTTTAGTGCCACTGGTGGAATTATAAAAAATAAGCGCATCCGCCTGTCAACTGACAATGCCGACAGGCTGACTCTTATAAAAATTAACAAGGGCTGAATTGGGCAATACTTCTGTACACCACTGAATGAAAACAGCGAAACATATCCTCAAATACATGGTCTTTTTGGGGAGGTGTATTCTCATGCACCTCTTCACAACCACACATGGGTATCCGCTTCCTGATTTGGTCTGTTTCGTGTTAACCTCCTCCTTATCATCATCCTCATCATCCACAACCAGTAGAACACAGGGTCAACGTATTCCGTGATGCAAAAGTCACTCAATTTTTGGCAAGGGTATTTTTATGATGCTCGTTACTAATTTGAAACCAAAACAAATGTTACTTCCCAGGGGGAAATCTCATAAAAATGAGATGTACGTATATTCTTCCCATTTATTCTTATATTTTCCATTTTTCCTATCTGTGGAACATCCTCTTATGAACTAGTGTATACCCACCAATATAAAAATAGTGAAATACTATTTATATTATATTTTTATTTAGATCTCTGTCTCTGAGCTGTTGCTAGGGACAAACATCTCGTTGGACACATTCTGGCTTCATATCTATGAACCTGTGTTCGCCCCTCCCTTTTGTTATTTTCTTTGATAGGTGGATTCACATTTTTTATTTATTTGTTTGATTTCAGTATGATTTATCATTATGTCTTCTCATTCTCCACCATAGATCACTAGGGTTAACGTGTTCTGTGCTGCTACAGGTAGTACAATTTGTGGCAAGGGTGTCTATGATGCACATAGTATATTTCTAAAAAATGCACCCCCATGGGGAAATGTTTGTCAGCCCATGCACTTCGTGTATGGGCGTTGCAAGTCTAGGAGACCCGCTTCTTAACATTGGGCTTAGTTTTTAATGAGGCCTTCAGCAATGTCTCCTCATTCTCCGCCACTAGATTACCAGGGTTAACGTGTTCTGTGCTGCTAACAGCCAGTCCAATTTTTGGCAAGGGTGTTTTTATGATGCCCATTACTAATTTGAAACCAAAACAAATGTTCCTCCCCAGGGGAAATCTCATAAAAATGAGATGTACGTATATTCTTCTCATTTATTCTTATATTTTCCATTTTTCCTATCTGTGGAACATCCTCTTATGACCTAGTGTATACCTCTCCAATATTTAAATAGTGAAATACTATTATATTTTTATTTATATCCCTGTCTCTGAGCTGTTGCTAGGTACAAACATATCTCGTTGAACACATTCTGGCTTCATATCTATGAACCTGTGTTCGCCCCTCTCTTTTGTTATTTTCTTTCATAGGTGGATTCACATTTTTTATTTATTTGTTTGATTTCAGTATGATTTATTATGTCTCCTCATTTTCCACCACCAGATCACCAGGGTTAACGGGTTCTGTGCTGCTACAGCCAGTCCAATATTTGGCAAGGGTGTCTATAATGCCCATAAAATATTTTTAACAATTTTACTCCCAGAGGGGGAAATGTTTGTCAGCCAATGCACTTAGTGTATGGGCATTACAAGTCTATGAGACCCGCTCCTTTACATTGGGCATAGTTTTTAAACAGGTCTTCCTCCAAGTCTTATCATCCGCCGCCACTAGATCACCAGAGTTAACGTGTTCCGTGCTGCAACAGCCAGTGTCGAATTCCAAACTATAACTCCGCTCTCACCGCGTACCTCTGGAGCTGGTGCACGCCGCCTGACTTCTTCACTTCCAGGTCCCAGATCCCATTGGGCGCGCTTGCGCACAACCCACAGCTCTGACTGCGCCCGCACTGCGCCCGCACTGATTCTGATGTCTCTATGGTCCTGGAGGACCTGACCCGGAAGTCCGGCACGCATTACCTATATCAGGCCTCCTCTTCCTGTAGGCGGAGCAGGATTATCGCTTTGGCTCCCTTGCTAGGTCTTCTTGGTGCCTGCATGGTGGCTCTCTGTACTCAGGTCCACTACCTTGTACTCAGGCGTGCTTCCCAGCATGTGCTCTGCTCTGTCTTGTACCCAGATGTGCTTCACAGCACGCGTTGTGCTCTGTGTTGAACCCAGGTGTGGTTCCCAGTACGCGTCCTGCACCATCCTGTACCCTGTGTGCCTCCATGTACACGCTCTGCGCACTTCCATACCCAGCGTGCCCCGAGTACACGCTTTACATATTCCTGTACCCTGCATGCCCCCGTCTTCACTCTGCTAAACATGGTTTCTCATGCTTCCTTCGAGCCGGCCACCTGGTTCCAGCAGTCGTGGTATTTTATTCCCCTGGGCCTGCCCCTGACGCTCCCTTTATAGGGGGTGGTCCTCATTAGGTCAGCTCACCCGGGTGGGTTGGTATCACTGCCCAGAGGCTCCACTCCAGGAGTCGTCACATGAACAAGGGTGGGTTGTTTTGCTGGGTGTAAAAGACTTGCTATTAGTGTTGAGCGATACTTTCCGATATCCCTAAGTATCGGAATCGGAATGGTATCGCCGATACCATTAAAATATCGGCGATACCCGATACCGATACCGGAAGTCCCATGTAAGTCTATGGGAACAAAATATCGGAACTAAAAAAAACCCATTCTTTCCTTGTAAACACTAAATATACACACATAGAATACATATATATATATATACATGTCATTGTGACATATATATATACATATATGTATAGTTTATACACTTCTACATAGTAAAATATCCTCTGATTCAATTGCCGGGTAAAGCCGGCTTCAGTGAAAAGACAGAAGCACCCGACATGAAATGACACTTGGTGTACATAGGGTTAACCATGTCTTTTCATGTCCTTTGCTATCTGATTTGCACAAACAATTAAATCAGTCTATGTGTGCAAAATTTCACACCTGTAGGGGTTAATTAAAGGTGTAAATTCGTTGTAAAAAAAACTGACTTTTTTGCTACGAATTTACACCTTTAATTAACCCTACAGGTGTGAAATTTTGCACACATAGACTGATTTAATTGTTTGTGCAAATCAGATAGCAAAGGACATTGTTAACCCTATGTACACCAAGTGTCATTACATGTCGGGTTCTGCTTCTTCACAAAAGCCGGCAATTGAATTAGCGGCTATTATACTATGTAGAAGTGTATGAACTATAAATATATATATATATATATATATATATATATATATATATATGTGTCACAAACTCAATGACATGTATATATATATATGAGGTGTAAAATTGCTGAAAAAAAATGCGTGGGCTCCCGCCCTATTTTCGCAACCAGACAGACAAAGCCAGTGAGTGGGGGCAGATAATAATAGCCCAGAGAGGGACCATTATTTTTGGCCCCCCCCCCGGCTACTAACATCTGCCCCCAGACACCCAGAAAGGGCAAATCTCTAATTAGATTTGCCCTTTCTGGCACTTTGCCCGTCTATTCCCATTGCCCTGTAGCGGTGGCGAATGGGTTAATAAGGGGTTAAAATGACCTTGCAATTGAAAGGTCACTTTAAGCCAGGTTAATAATTGAGAGCTGTCAATTAGACAACTATCAATTATTAATCCTATTGTATGAAAGAATAATCAAACACACACACTTTAATAAAAAAGAAGTTTAATGAAATAATCACACAGTTTTTGACCATATTTTATTTACCTGCTAAAACCATTTCCTGTAATAAAAATAAAATAATAAAGCAAAATTATTCTTACCAATCCGATGCACAGTCAGGTCCCACGGTGTAATCCTTCAGAAAGGGTTAATGTTTACTGCAGGGACCGCAGCTAATGCTGCAGCCTCACAGTAAACCCCCAAATGAATGAGTTCCTCTCCTGCCTGACAGGAGAGGAAGTGGAAAGCTTAATTTATTGCTTTCCACTTTCACTTCAGGTCAGCCAGGGACACCATCAGTGACGTCAGAGGGAACTGATTAACAAAAATAGGGGTTCCCTTCGAAAAAAAAAATGGCGTGGGGTCCCCCCTATTTTTGTTAACCAGCCAGATGAAGTAGACCGCTGAGGCCTGGATTTTCAGGCTGTTAAGGAGCCAAGATCCATGGACCTTGCCAGCCTGATAATACCAGGCCACAGCAGTCTGCATATCTTGGCTGATTAACAAAAATAGGGGATCCCCTCGAAAACAATTAGCGTGGGGTCCCCCCTATTTTTGTTAACCAGCCAGATGAAGCAGACCGCTGAGGCCTGGTTTTTCAGGCTGGTAAGGATCCAATATCCATGGACCTTGCAAGCCTGATAATACCAGGCCACAGCAGTCTGCTTAGCTTGGCTGGTTAACAAAAATAGGGAATCCCCTCGAAAAAAAACGGCGTGGGGATCCCCCCTATTTTTGTTAACCAGCCAAGTAAAATGCAGACTGCTGCGGCCTGGTATTAAAAGACTGTCAAGGCCCATGGATTTTGGCCCTCAACAGCCTGATAATACCAGGCTACAGCAGCCCCACATTTGGCGCATCAAAAGATGTGCCAATTGTGGCACTTTACCCGGCTCTTCCCACTTGCCCTGTAGCGGTGGCAAGCGGGGTAATAAGGGGTTATTGTCACCGTTGATTGCACGGTGACAATAAGCCCGGTTAATAATGGAGAGGCGTCAATAAGACACCGATCCATTATTAATCCCAAAGTTATTAAATGTTTAAAAAAAAGACACAGCAAGAAAAAAGTCTTTTAATGAAATAAAAGAGACAACACAGTTTTCATTTTTTTATTACTCTCTCATTCCTGCGACGCCATCGATCTCCTGTAAAAAAATAAAAAAAACAAACCAACCGTATACCACCTGTCCGACGCAGTCCATAGTAACGATTGTCCCACGACGATCCAGCTCTGCTACATCGGAATGACAGGCAGAGCCTGACATCCCGGCGCAGCACAGCTGCTTACCAGCTTCCCCGGCGGTGACGTCATCGGACTGACTGCTTTACGGCCGGCGATTACCCAGCAGTCACTGCAGTTATCGCGAGATACTGCATGTGACCGCCGGGGAGAAGAGGATGGCGGCCATGAAGCAGTCCGGGATGTGACCGCCGGAGATCTTCTGCCAGGTAAGTGCCGCTGACTCCTGACAGACCCGACCGACGGACACTGACAGTGACAGTGACAATTCCGATTCCGGTATCCGATCTGACGAAAATATCGGAACTCGGAATCGGAATTCCGATACAGCCAATATCGGCCGATACCCGATATTTGCAGTATCGTATCGCTCAACACTACTTGCTATAGAAAAAGTTGAGGTGTACCCCACAGGGGAAAATGTTTGCCAGCCCATACACTTAGTGTATGGGCATTCCAAGTGTAGGAGACCTGCTCCTTTAAATTGGGCCTAGTTTTTAATTAGGCCTTCCTCCATGTCTCATCATCCGCTGCCAGTAGATCACCAGGGCTAACGTGCTCCATGCTGCTACAGCCAGTGTCAAAATTCTAACAAGGGTAGGTGTTTTTGCTGGGTGTTAAATACTTTTTATGGAAAAGATTTAGGTGTACCCCACAGGGGAAAATATTTGCCAGCCCATACACTTAGTGTATGGGCATTCCAATTGTCAGAGAAATAAAGATTATTATTATTATAGGAGACCCGCTCCTCTAAATTGGGCCTAGTTTTTAATTAGTACTTCCTCCATGTCTCATCATCCACCGCCACTAGATCACCAGGGTTAACGTGTTCCGTGCTGCTACACCCAGTGTCAAATTCCTAACAAGGATGGGTGGTTATGCTGGGCGTAAAATACTTGTTATGTAAAAAGTTGAGGTGTACCCCACAGGGGAAAATGTTTGCCAGCCCATACACTTAGTGTATGGGCATTCCAAGTGTAGGAGACCCACTCCTTTAAATTTGGCCTAGTTTTTAACCCCTCTCTGACATTAGACGTACTATCCCGTCCATAAAACCCGTGCCATTCTGACCATGGACGGGATAGTACGTCATAGGCGATTAGCTGCGCTCCCTCCGGGAGCGCAGCTAATCGCCGCCGGGTGTCAGCTGATTATCACAGCTGACACCCGTGACTGTGTGTCAGGAGCGGTCACGGACCGCTCCCGGCACATTAACCCCTTGCACACCGCGATCAAACATGATCGCGGTGTACTGGGGGCACAGGGGAGGATCGCGCAGGCAGGGGCTCCCTGCGCGCCCCCCTGAGACCCTCAGACCAGCGCGATGTGATCGCGCTGCTCTGAGGGCTTCCTCCCTCCCAGGACCCGGATCCAAGATGGCGCTGGGGTCCTGGAGGGAGGCGGCTTCCTCAGTGCCTGCCGAGAGCAGGCATGAGGAAGCGTCCTGCACTGCCTGTCACATCGCTGGTGTGACAGAGTGCTATGCACACTGTCACACCAGCGATCTGATGAAATACAGTGATGTCCCACCCTGGGACAAAGTAAAAAAGTAAAAAAAAGTAAAAATAAACATGTGTAAAAAAAAATCCAAAAAAAAAAAAAAAAAATATTCCCCAATAAATTCATTACTTATTGTAAATAAAAAAAATAAAACAATAAAAGTACACATATATGGTATCGCCGCGTCTGTAACGACCCCCCCTATAAAACTGTCCCACTAGTTAACCCCTTTTGTGAACCCCTTAAAAAATAAAAAATAAAAACGAAGCAAAAAATCAGTGCTTTATCATCATACCGCTGAACAAAAAGTGGAATAACACGCGATCAAAAAGACGGATATAAATAAACATGGTACCGCTGAAAACGTCATCTTGTCCCGCAAAAAACGAGCCATCACACAGCATCATGAGCGAAAAAATAAAAAAGTTATAGCTCGCAGAATAAAGCGATGCAAAAATAATTATTTTTTATATAAAATTGTTTTTATTCTATAAAAGCGCCAAAACATAAAAAAATTATATAAATGAGGTATCGCCATAATCGTACTGACCCGAAGAATAAAACTGCTTTATCGATTTTACCACACGCGGAACAATAAAAACGCCTCACCCAAAAGAAATTCATGAATTGCTGATTTTTGTTCATTCTAACCTCCCAAAAATCGAAATAAAAAGCGATCAAAAAATGTCACGTGCTCAAAAATGGTACCAATAAAAGCGTCACCTCGTCCCGCAAAAATTAAGACCTCACATGACATTGTGGGCCAAAATATGCAAAAATTATAGCTCTCAAAATGTGGTGATGCAAAAAACTACTTTTTGCAATAAAAAGCGTCTTTTAGCGTGACAGCTGCCAATCATAAAAACCGCTATAAATAGTAAATCAAACCCCCCTTTATCACCCCCTTAGTTAGGGAAAAATAATAAAATAAAAAAAATGTATTTATTTCCATTTTCCCATTAGGGTTAGGGTTAGGGTTTCGGCTAAAGTTAGGGTTAGGGTTGGCGCTAAAGTTAGGATTAGGGTTAGAGTTAGGATTAGGGTTAGGGTTGGGATTAGGGTTGGGACTAGGGTTAGGGGTGTGTTGGGGTTAGGGTTGGAGTTAGAATTGGGGGGTTTCCGCTGTTTAGGCACATCAGGGGCTCTCCAAATGTGACATGGCGTCTGATCTCCATTCCAGCCAATTCTGCGTTGAAAAAGTCAAACGGTGTTCCTTCACTTCTGAGCTCTGCCATGCGTCCAAACAGTAGTTTATCCCCACATATGGGGTATCAGCGTACTCTGGACCCCAAGAGTTATTGTGAAATTTGTCCTATTTCTTCTGTTACCCTTGGGAAAATAAAAAACTGGGGGCGAAAATATTATTTTTGTAAAAAAAATAAGATTTTTTTGTTTTTACGGCTGTACATTATAAACTTCTGTGAAGCACTTGGGGCTTCATAGCGCTCACCACACATCTAAATAAGTTCCTTGTGGGGTCTATTTTCCAAAATGGGGTCACTTGTTGGGGATTTCCACTGTTTAGGCGCATCAGGGGCTCTCCAAATGCGACATGACGCCCCCAGACCATTCCATCAAAGTCTGCAATCCAAAACGTCACTACTTCCCTTTCCGAGCCCTGACATGCGCCCATACAGTAGTTTTCTCCCACATATTGGGTATCAGCGTACTCAGGACAAATTGGACAACAACTTTTGGGGTCCAATTTCTCCTGTTGCCCTTGTGAAAATAAAATATTGGGGGCGAAAAAATCATTTTTGTAAAAAAAAAAAGGATTTTTTATTTTTACGGCTGTGCGTTATAAACTTCTGTGAAGCACTTCGGGGTTCAAAGTGCTCACCACACATCTAGGTAAGTTCCTTGTGAGGTCTATTTTCCAAAATGGGGTCACTTGTGGGGGGTTTCCACTGTTTAGGCGCATCAGGGGCTCTCCAAATGCGACATGACGCCCCCAGACCATTCCATCAAAGTCTGCAATCCAAAACGTCACTACTTCCCTTTCCGAGCCCTGACATGCGCCCATACAGTAGTTTTCTCCCACATATTGGGTATCAGCGTACTCAGGACAAATTGGACAACAACTTTTGGGGTCCAATTTCTCCTGTTACCCTTGTGAAAATAAAATATTGGGGCGAAAAAATCATTTTTGTAAAAAAAAAAAGGATTTTTTATTTTTACGGCTGTGCGTTATAAACTTCTGTGAAGCACTTCGGGGTTCAAAGTGCTCACCACACATCTAGATAAGTTCCTTGTGGGGTCTATTTTCCAAAATGGGGTCACTTGTGGGGGGTTTCCACTGTTTAGGCGTATCAGGGGCTCTCCAAATGCGACATGACGCCCCCAGACCATTCCATCAAAGTCTGCAATCCAAAACGTCACTACTTCCCTTCCGAGCCATGACGTGCACCCATACAGTAGTTTTCTCCTACATATTGGGTATCAGCGTACTCAGGACAAATTGGACAACAACTTTTGGGTTCCAATTTCTTCTGTTACCCTTGTGAAAATAAAATATTGGGGGCGAAAAAATCATTTTTGTAAAAAAAAAAAAGGATTTTTTATTTTAAGGCTGTACGTTATAAACTTTAGTGAAACACCTGGGGGTTCAAAGTTCTCACCACACATCTAGATAAGTTCCTTGAGGGGTCTAGTTTCCAAAATGGTGTCATTTGTGGGGGGTTTCCACTGTTTAGGCAGATCAGGAGCTCTCCAAACACGACATGGCGTCCAGCCAATTCTGCGTTGAAAAAGTGAGATGGCGCTCCTTCCCTTCCAAACTCTGCCATGCACCCAAACAGTGTATACCCCCACATATGGGGTATCAGTGTACTCAGGACAAATTGCACAATAACTTTTGGAGTCTTGTTACCCTTGGAAAAATAAAAATTGGGGTGAAAAGATCATTTTTGTGGAAAAAATATGATTTTTAAATTTTACGGCTCTACGTTATAAACTTGTGTGAAGCACTTGAGGGTTCAAATTGCTCAACAAAGATCTAGATAAGTTCCTTAGGGGGTCTAGTTTCCCAAATGGGGTCATTTGTGGGGGTTTCCACTGTTTAGGCACATCAGGGGCTCTCCAAATGCAACATGGCATCCAATCTCAATTCCAGCCAATTTTGGTTGGAAAAAGTCAAATGGTGCTCCTTCCCTTCCGAGCTCTGCCGTGCGCCCAAACAGTGGTTCCCCCCCACATATGGGGCATCAGCGTACTCAGGACAAATTGGACAACAACTTATGTGGTCCAATTTCTCCTGATACCCTTGGGAAAATAAAAAATTAGTGACTAAAAGATAATTTTTGTGGGAAAAAAATAGGATTTTTTATTTTCATGCCCGGGCATTATAAACTTGTGTGAAGCACTTGGGGGTTCAAAGTGCTCACCAAAGATCTAGATAAGTTCCTTAGGGGTCTAGTTTCCAAAATGGGGTCACTTGTGGGGATTTCCACTGTTTAGGCTCATCTGGGCACTGCAAACGGAACATGACCCCCATCAACGTCTGCATTCCAAAACGTTACTACTTCCTTTCCAAGCCCTGCCGTGCGCCCAAACAGTTTTCCACCCCCACATATGGGGTATCAGCGTACTCAGGACAAATTGGACAACAACTTTTGGGGTCCAATTTCCTTGGGAAAATTCAAAAATTTAGGACTAAAAAATCATTTTTGTGGAATTTTTTTTTTTTTTTTTCACACCCAGGCATTATAAACTTTTGTGAAACACTTGGGGGTTCAAAGTGCTCACAACAGATCTAGATAAGTACCTTAGGGGGTCTAGTTTCCAAAATGGTGTCACTTGTGGGGGGTTTCCACTGTTTAGGCGCATCAGAGGTTCTCCAAGCGCGACATGGCGTCCAATCTCAACTCCAGCCAATTTTAGTTTGAAAAAGTCAAACGGCGCTCCTTCCCTTACGAGCTCTGCCGTGTGCCCAAACAGTGGTTTTCCCCCACATATGGGGTATTGGCGTACTCAGGAGAAATTGCATAACAACCTTATCTGTCCATTTTCTCCTTTTACCCTTGTGAAAATAAAAAAAAGTTTGTAAAAGATCATTTTTGTGGCTAAAAAGTTAAATATTCATTTTTTCCTTCCACGTTGCTTTAGTTCCTGTGAAGCACCTGAAGGGTTAATAAACTTCTTGAATGTGGCTTTGAACACCTTGAGGGGTGCAGTTTTTAGAATGGTGTCACTTTTGGGTATTTTCTGTCATGTAGACCCCTCAAAGTGACTTCAAATGTGAGGTGGTCCCTAAAAAAAATGGCTTTGTAAATTTTGTTGTAAAAATGAGAAATCGCTGGTCAACTTTTAACCCTTATAACTTCCTAACAAAAAAAATTTTGATTCCAAAATTGTGCTGATGTAAAGTAGACATGTGGAAATGTTATTTCTTAACTATTTTGTGTTACATATTTCTCTGTTTTAAGGGAATAAAAATTCAAAGTTTGAAAATTGCTAAATTTTCAAAATTTTCGCCATATTTGCGTATTTTTCAAAAATAAACGCAAGTTATATGGAAGAAATTTTACCACTAACATGAAGTACAATATGTCACGAGAAAACAATCTCAGAATCGCGAAGATCCGTTGAAGCGTTCCGGAGTTATAACCTCATAAAGAGACAGTGGTCAGAATTGTAAAAATTGTCCCGGTCATTAACGTGCAAACCACCCTTGGGGGTGAAGGGGTTAATCAGGCCTTCCTCCATGGTTCATCATCCATCGCCACTAGATCACCAGGGTTAACGTGTTCCGTGATGCTACAGCCAGTGTCAAAATCCTAATAAGGGTGGGTGTTTTTGCTGGGTGTTAAATACTTGTTATGGATAAGGTTGAGGTGTACCCCACAGGGGAAAATGTTGGCCAGCCAACACATTTAGGGTATGGGCATTACAAGTCTAGGAGACCTGCTCCTTTTTAATGGGACATTTTTTGTTAAGAGGCCCTCCTCCATGATTCTTCCAAGGGGGATTGGGCTTATTGGGGTGCATATGACTTGGTAGCAGGGCAGGCCTTGCAGTCAATGCATAAGAAAAGTGAATGGAGTCCAAAATGAATAATGTGAAGTGATTTTCCTGTGCCCATCCAGTATGTGGGTTCAAAGGCTTATTGGGGTGCATATGACTTGGTAGCAGGGCAGGCCTTGCAGTCAATGCATAAGGAAACAGAATGGAGTACAAACATCCAGTACATGGCTTGAAAAGCTTATTGGGGTGCATGTAACTTTGGGGCAAGCCAGACCTTGCATTCAATGCAATATTTTTTCTGGAAGCCCTCCTGTACCTCTCGTGAAAGGGGTATTGTGGTGCGTCGTAATTCTTGGCAGCCCATCCACTCACTGTATAGGCAATAACAGTTTAGGAGACTTACTGTTTAATAATGGCCCTTTAAGAAGATTAATGCCACCTGATGCCCCTGTAAAAATAAGCTCTGTGACTTTAAGAGTCCCTCATTCATAAATGAAACAAGATGTGTCTGCTTATGTGTCATACACCACATGGCCAGCTAGGGTTGTTAAATGTTCCAATGATATTTCCAAGTAAATGCATTTGTATTTGTTGGAAGCAATGTTAAAGTTGAAAAACGCTTCAAAAATGCTGCGTCTGAACATAGCCCAAGTGAGGGAGGAACATTTTGGTCTGGGGTTAATTATTTTGCCTTATATACAAGTCATTAACCTGGAAAGGATGTACCTTTACATATTTCCCTGCAAAATCTGTTTTGGTTTCATTTTGGTATGTTTTTTTGTGCACCGGTAAAAATGGCATGAAACTCTGACAACATTGTTTAAAGCTGTGAACTAGGAGTCAGAAATGCTTCCAGGGGCGATCCCCATGATGTCCCCGTGCCATTTGAGCAGTGTTTCCATCATTTTCAGACGTTTTTAGACCTTAAAAGGATCGCAGTAAAAATGCTTACATTGGGCTCGATGTTCTGTCCGAGTACCCAAGCATTCCAATTTGCTTGACCCGAGCAACTAGCACCTGAGCATTTTAGTGCTCGCCCATCACTAATCTTTAATCATGTGTTGTGAAAATCAGACTCTGAATGATCCCTGCTCTTTAAATAAAACTGTTTGCCCACTCATACCTTGCTGTAATCACATTGATTGGAAACACCAGTTTTAAGTTTCACCTTCATGATGTGCAATAATAAATTATATTGTGGTACCGTGTTAGCCAGAAAAATCGATGTGAATACTTTCCCGCCCAATGATGAAAAGGGGTATTCTCAGAGTGATACCTTTATTGGCTAACCAGAAACTAATATTTTTCAAACATATTAGTTTCTGGTTAGCCAATAAAGGTATCACTCTGAGAATACCCTTGTCATCATTGGGCTGAAAAGTATTCACATAGTTTCACCTTTACAGTATTCACATAGTTTCACCTTTACATTATCTACTAATCATAAAGTTTCCCATTCTTTTGCCAATTACAGCCATATGATATTGGATCACTTTCCTTGTTTAAAAAGCGTGCAAAGGGAGTTTTTGACTCATTTGTTTGATTTGGTTCTATTGCAGAAATAATGAAAATTCTGAAGGGTTTACATACTTTAAAGTAGCATGATAACTAATCAACTCTGAAAATATTATAGGCATTGTAGAGTAGAGATGAGTGAATAAAAACTTGTGGAATTTTATTTTATCAAATTTGACATAAAGCTGCATTTGGCAGAATTCATATTTTTTATATTTCGCTTGGACCATGAAAATGTAAAAAAAATAAAAAACAATTCTGGTATTCACTTTACCACCCACCTCTACGGCCCCTCTGTGTCACCCGATCAGTCCTCACCTAGGCCTGAGCATCTTATTCAGGTGACAAAATCCATGAAGGAGGATTTGAATGTTTGGAAAATGTTTGATAGCAAGTATGACCATTTTAGTTAATCTAACGAAGTGTCTAATGCCGAATTGGAGTTATTTACTGACTCTGTTGGCTCCGACGTTTTGGGCACTAATTTTGGCATTGAGTGGTGTGCCGATTCTTGGCCGGAGTCTTGGATCAGCTCCGCTATATGCAGCAACATTTTTTTCCTTGAGCTATTTCCCATCATGGTGGCTGTTGAGCTCTGGGGCTCCAGGCAAATCGATATCTGCACAGACAATTCTGGTGTAGAAACATGTTTGAGAAAACCTTTTTGGATTTTGGATCCAAACTAGATTTTCTCACACATGGGCTATCACGCCAGTGCACTACCAAGCACAATAAAGAATTTAAACATTTGAGGATATTCCCCATAGAGCAGAATCCCCCACAAGTTCAGAATCGCATTGAGCAATTAAGTCGGAAAGAAATCTTTTGGATCTACAAATTAAACACTCTCACCCCAAATGGACTTAATTAAATTACAGATGCATTCCTATGACCATTCTCACAATATCATAATTTTTATCGTCATATGCATTCTGTATTACAATCATTTCTATTTTTAAAACTTTCTCTATAATAATATATTTTTTCCACTTTCTCATAAATTATATATTATATATATTTTTTTTACTCTTCCACATACCTCACAAATTTGTGTTTTGATCCGCTCACCTAGGTTTTTTTGGTGTTCTCCTATCCAGAGCGCTCGTCCACTATATCCTCATTCTGCATCCTGAGAGACAGCCAACGTTTCCTTGAGTGTCACATTTATTTCTTTCTTTCTAGAAGATATACACGCCTCTTCTCTTTCCCCACTTCTATCAACTCATTCAGTAGACATGCTTGACTAACTCCCACACTAGCAGCTTGTCTCAGATATTTGCTCACAAGCTTGTCCCGCATCACTGGAATAGCAGCGATTGTGAAACAACATGCACACCCTCAGTATTCTCAAGTAGCAGAACACAAACATATCTATCCAATTTGCTAGAGAAAAAATTTAGCTTCATTAAAATGGCACCAGGCGCTGCCACCTACATGTTGAATGTAATTTTTTTTATTTTTTCAAACAATAACATATACAGTAAGTAAAATAAGGGGCAGGTCACTGAGGGATCAGTGTCCTGTCATAAGCCATAAGGATGAATATGTAAGCAGAGCACCACATAAAGCCCAGCCCACAGCCCCACTCACAGGCCGCCTCGGAGCACGAGAATCTCATTAACTGAAAACTGCAAATAAAGATTAAGCAAAACCACATGACGGATTTCATCAACCAAGTTATCATTTTAATCAGTATAACAGCGCCAACCTGACATTGTTTGTAGTTTACTGCGCACAATCCTGATGACAGGTTCACTGTAAATTTCCCTTTTTTAATCCTCCCAACCCTGTGTCACAACAACACACCAACCTAACTGCTTAGTTCATTTTTTCACCCTTCCACATTTCTACTCTTATAATTTCCATTCGTTAGAATGACTTCCTCTCTATATGAAAAATCTATTAATTGTTAATTACTTCTTACAGCACCATTCACTCCACAAAATTCCATCTGCTAATATTTTTTGCACTCGTTTCCTATGCAAGCTCATCGCACTAATCTCTCTGCAAATTCACCTGAGTCCTGAAGATCTTTTCTTGAGTCTCTCACACTATTTCACTTGTAATTCTCCACCTATTTGTTGTATCATAATTTTGATCCCCTTTTTCTCTTTTATAACTTACCATCATCTCTCTAGATTGCTCTTCAACAAATGTTGTCTTTTTGGCTCTTATTCACTGGCTCATCCTGAGTTAAAATCCTATTTCTCCTGTACTCTAAACTTTAATCATTTCACTCCTCTCTATTCAACACTTTTTGTCCTTTTTCATCTATTCATATTTTTTATTTTTATATGTATATGTTGATTTTGTTTTGTTTTTGTGCGTTTAGATAATCTTTTATGGTAGCTCCTCTGTTTAAAGGCCTCCTTCTGGTTCTTATTCATACATAAGTTCATCCTTGATTCTAATCCCATTTCTCCTGCACTCATCTTTTCAATATTTTGTCCGTTATTCACCTATTTAAATTTTATGATTTACATTTATATATTTAGTTCCCTTTTCTGTATCACCTGTTCCTCACCTGCTTAGGTGGCTCCTCCATTAAACTTTCCCTTTCTTGATCCTACTCACTGGCCATCCTGGATTCTTATCTTACTTCTTCAAAATTCCAATTATTTTTCATCAACTCCTTGTCCTCACTCTACATCATCAATAAGTATGGTCTCTCTTTTTTTCTCTCTAACTTTAATCAATTTCTAATTGGCAGTTGTTCTTCTCTCCCCTTCAACATTTCCCTATTGGTTTAAATGTTACTGTGGGTGTTCCCTATGTAATGGCCATCCATTTTGGGCCTCTAAGAATCCATCTGTTGTCATGTTTTGCACATTTGTTTTTCAACTTGATAAAGACACCAGTATGGTATTGAAACGTGTTGTGAAGAAATAACTTTATTTTCCTCATCATTTCTGAAGAATTGATTCACTCCAGCAGTGCAGTCCACTTACGTGTTAATCCAACTGGATCCAATATCTCCTGGAGGATTCATCCACCAGCCACGGGCAGCACCAGCTATCTTTCTTCATGCCTACATAGGTGTTGTACCTGTCACGACTCCACCAGTTTAGCGTAACCAGCCCTCTCCTACTCTCCCTACAAAAGATATCTTCCTATTGTGCGCTCTGTTTCCCACTTCTAGATTTATTCATAGAAAACACTGAAGCATATGATCACTTCTTTGAAAATAGCCTTCCCTGTCACCCATCACCAATTCCTGGCCACCACCTTACAGTTTGAAGCACTTGTCTAAAATAAAATTACACTGTGCATTTTTTACTAAACCAGAACCACATGTGTCTATGGGAAATGTCTGGTATGGTCGATCATCTATAAACAGATGGACTGCCATCAAGAACCTGGGTAACAAATAACAGATATACAAGGTCAGTCATTTCCCAGCCACCAGCTGCAGGAACCGACCTGTTACCTGTAAAGTTTTGTTATATACAGATATGGAAGCATGGATTCCACTCAAATGCAATACATTTATTTAAAATATTGAAATTAACTCAGTACAGGCATAACATGCAGAAAACATCAACATCCTTTACTAGATCATTAATTGTATTCATAATAACCAATTAATGTGTGAAGCTTTATGTGATCTTGCATAAAAAGTGTTAATTTGTAAGCAATAATCATCACAAACTGGTAAATTTACTGCACTGAGAACATTTGGTCAGCTGGCAAAGCGCCATTATTCGGGTACGTTTGTATCCCAAGGAAACTTCACACTGAAGTCTTGCATTTCTTCCTTGTAGATCTTGTCAAAATATTCATTTTGAGCCACAGTAAAATTATTTTTCCAGTCTCCGACTATCCCTGTAAATCACAAGTGGTGATAAAATATTTAAATTTATGTTTAAAAGATCTGTTATATGCACATGGTAACCACTAAGTAGTAAAATTCCCAAAACACAATACTTAGGAAAAATAAAGAAATAAAAAATGTGGAGACTGTGGCATAGTCCAGACAAAATTGGATAAGGTCAAAAAGAATTTCAGCAAATAAACCTAAATTACATGTTTCTGCATTGTACTGATGCCTTCCTCAGATATACCAGAATAAAGGGAGCTATAATTGGGATAAAAAGATGGGACCGCAAGTCTAAAGTCTAATCATGAAATCAATAGTAGAACATTTCATACAGACTTAAATTCTTGAAAAAGCAATCAATATACAATAAAAAACACATGATCATGTAGAAATAGGCCATCAATATCTGATCAATAGGGGGTTCAACAACCTGGCTGACCAGCTGGAATTTCTCAGATGATGGCAGGAATATAGAAGCTCTGTAAAAATTATATTGGCCACAGTCAGGTACTGCACATTGAAAACCTATTAATTTAAATAGATGGTAAATCTGCAGTATCCGGCTGCAGCCACAATAGAAATGAAGGAGTGGCTATGTTCTGGCAGCGTCCGAGAACTTTCAGCCGCCGTCGATAACAGCTGATCGGTGTGGGTGCTGAGTATGGCACCTCTCAATCAGATATTGATGGCCTTTTCTAAGGTCATCAATAAATAAGAAGTGGCCAACTCATTTACTGCATTGCAGTGATAGTAACATAGACACTACACATAAAAACATATTGAATAAATTCCTAAAAAAAAATCCTGCACGTCACTGAAAAGGTGTGCAGGAAAAATTATATACATGTACGTCATTGCTGGAGTCATCATGTGTGGAGGAAGTTCAAGAGCGGAGTCCCTATCACTGTGGTTATCCATATAGTTATTGATGTGGATATATGATAGGGGCATTTAAATGGAGAAGTTGCCGGCGTACATGCACTGCTTCCTGTCATTCCTCTGCAACATGACAGCTAGGGACCTGCTGTAGGTGACATTGCTGACATTTTGGTACTTATGTGAAGCTCAGCCACAGGCTGAACTTATTTGGAGACTGCAATTTTCTCTATATAAAAGTCCGGTCTATTAACATATAACCCATATGGTAAATGCCATAAAGAGGAAAAAAATCAAAACTAATTGTGGTTTTTCAGTAACCATATCTCCCTATAACAGTTGGGGCGTGGCCTGCAAGCTGATGGTGCCAAGTGCCTGACCCTGAGCTCTGGTGTTCATGGACTCCGAAGTGGCCAAAGCAGTTAACTTCCCGTAAAGTAATCTCCACACCACCTTTGTCGCTACAGTAATCTCTGGTGAGCTCGGCGAGATACAATGCCAAGGGTTAAGTTGCGCAAGCAGGCATCCTCAACAAAGCTTAATGATTTTTTCATCTGACATACAGCTCCAGCTGTGGTGCCCTCACTCGTGTCTCTGCTTTCCTTTCCCAAGATAATGCTAGAAACAGTGGATGATGATTGCTGTGAGATGACTCTTACAAAAAAGACCACGCAGAGTCTACTCAGCTCACTTAGAGCCTCTCTCCAGGAAGATCTGTGAGGTATGCTAATAGAACTGAAAGGGGCATGGCGGAATATGCCAGTTCACATAATGATTAAATTGATGCTAATGCCGCCCTAGAAGAAGAGGTAACTTATCTTAAAGGTAAGATTTTTGATCTAGAAGACAGATCACACTGCAATAATGTTAAGATGAAGAGGTTCTCAGAGACTATTCAAGACACAGAACTTACTATTCATTTTTCTAAATTGCTGCAGATCATCCTTCCAGAACAAGACCTAGGGACTTGATAATAGATAGAATCCATAGGGTTCCTAAGCCAAAAAAATCTTAACCCAGCTTTGCCAACGATTATATTGATACAATTCAATTTTTTCAAAGCTAAGGAAGCCTTTTTACTAAAACTAAGGAAAAAGCCCAACTTGCCAGGCCATTTTCAGAATATTTAAGATTTTCCAGATTTGTCTTTGTAGACACTTACTAAGAGAAGGGAATTAGCGAATGTAGCTAAAGTGTTGAGAGACAATAACATTATATATACTGTAGATGGGGCTTCCAGGTTAAAATGATGATTCTTTATTCAGGAACAGCGCATGTATGCCAGTCACTGGCACAAGAGGAACATCTGTTATATCTAGTGGGTTCGGAAAGTATTCAGACCCCTTTAAATCTTTCACTCTTTGTTTCATTGCAGCCATTTGGTAAATGCTAAAAAGTTCATTTTTTTTCTCATTAATGTACACTCTGCACCCCATCTTTACTGAAAAAAACAGAAATGTAGAAATATTTGCAAACTTATTTGATGCAACAAGTTTTTTTACACCTGGATTTGGGATCCTCTTACATTCTTCCTTGCAGATCCTCTTCAGTTCCTTCAGGTTTGATGGTGAACGTTGGTGAACAGCCATTTCCAGGGCTCTCCATAGATGCTCAACTGGGTTTAGGTCAGGGATTTGGCTGGGCCAGTCAAGAATGGTCACAGAGTTGTTCTGAAGCCACTCCTTTGTTATTTTAGCTGTGTGCTTGAGGACATTGTCTTGTTGGAAGGTGAACCTTCGGCCAAGTCTGAGGTCCGGAGCACTCTGGAATAGGTTTTCATCCAAGATATCTCTGTACTTGGCCACATTCATATTTACTTCAATTGCAACCAGTCGTCCTGTCCCTGCAGCTGAAAAACACCCCATAGCATGATGCTGCCACCACCATGTTTCACTGTTGGGATTGTATTGGGCAGGTGATGAGCAGTGCCTGATTTTCTCCAGATATACCGATTAGAATTAACATCAAAAAGTTCTATCTTCTCATCAGACCAGAGAATCTTATTTCTCATAGTCTGGGAGTCCTTTATATGTTTTTTTTAGCAAACTCTCTGTGGGCTTTCATATGTCTTTCACTGAGTAGAGTCTTCTGTCGGGCCACTCTGCCATAAAGGCCCAACTGGTGGATGGCTGCAGTGATAGTTGACTTTGTGGAACTTCCTCCCTTCTCCCTACTGCATCTGTGAAGCTCAGCCACAGTGATCTTGGGGTTCTTCTTTACCTCTCTCACCAAGGCTCTTCTCCGGCGATTGCTTAGATTGGCTGGACGGCCAGGTCTAGGAAGACTTCTGGTGGTCCCAAAATTCTTCCATTTCAGGATTATGGAGGCCACTGTTCTCTCAGGAACCTTGAGAACAAAAGAAATTTCTTTTTAACCTTGTCCAGATGTGCGCCCTTGCCACAATTCTGTTTCCGAGCTCCTTGGCCAGTTCTTTTGACCTCATGATTCTCATTTGGTCTGACATGCACTGTGAGCTGTGAGGTCTTATAAAGACAGGTGTGTGCCTTTACAAATCAAGTTCTATCCATTTAAATAAACACAGCTCGACTCCAAGGAAGAAGTAGAATCATCTCAAGGAGGATCACAAGGAAATAGACAGCATGTGATATAAATATGAGTGTCTGAGCAAAGGGTCTGAATACTTATGACCATGTGATATTTCAGTTTTTCTTTTTTTAAAAATTTGCAAAAATTTCTACATTTCTGGTTTTTATCAGTCAAGATGGGGTGCAGAGTGTACATTAATGAGAAAAAAAAATAACTTTTTTGCATTTACCAAATTGCTGCAATGAAGTGAAAGTGTGAAAATTTTAAAGAGGTCTGAATACTTTCCGAACCCACTGTAAATGAAACCTGCTATCTTCCATGCCTGAGAATAAAGCCTAAAACAGCAGAGTCAGAAGAAATTGGACCTGGACTGGCTAAATATTTAAATATGGAGAGGTCCAGGAGTCTTGCTGGACTATAAGGTCTTACTTAGGACTGGGGTTTTCTGCAAGTCAGAAATAAGCAACTTTTGCATGACGCTTCAGGATTCTCAATCATTTTGCTTGCATCAGGAATGCTTTCAAGTTTTGTGACAAATCCATGCGGCAAAACAATGTACTGATTTTGCTGTTTTCCTATATTAATATAGATGTAGTAATCCTTCATCCTTCATTCATTAGGCTTTACAATAGATGATTATAGGGTCAGTGTGCAGTCTGTTGCACACATGGACAACACAAAGACTGAAAATACAGCTGTCTGAACAGGGCCATATATATCACCTAAATTAGAGTTTGACTAAAGCCCCCACAGCTTTTCATAGCTGTCAGATTGTTCAGTTAGCAGCTAGCTTATCTCACACTATCCTCCAACTTTGTCTAGTGCTCATCTGTTTTCTTTGAGAGAGCTGCAAGGAACATTTCTGGTGGCAACTTATCTGTTAGAGAATGAAAGGATCTACAATCTGAAATTGGACACACCGGATTCTTATTTCCCCCACAATCATCAGTCAGAGGCACCCATATATACTACACTATCAGCTGAACCTTTCGATATTGGTCGGTTTGCTCACCGTTAGTCTTATGTTAATTTGTGACTTTTAGGGTATGGGATTGGGCACCATTAGAGTATGTGCACAATATGTTCACAAGATGCTTCAGGACATGCCGGTGTCTTTTCTCCTGAAGAGTTCTTATTTTGCATCTCTTTTTTTTCATCAGTTTTTCCTCGACATCTTTTGTTTGCCTATTTTGGACCAGTCACTTCTTTTAACCTCTTGACATCTTTAGAAGCTCAAAACAATTAGTGGAAGCAAACCATTTTCACATTGCAGTGCATATGTTCAGACCTTTAGAGTTTACTTTTTCAGGAAGTTTATATAGTGTACCAATTGAAAAAGGTAAAAAAGCTTGGACTGCCTGAATATTGGACTTTTCACATCTTTTAGCCACTTCATGGCTTTTGAAGTTTGAATTTAACCCCTTAGTGACAGAGCCAATTTGCAGCTTAATGATCGGGCCAATTTTTACAATTCTGACCACTGTCACTTTATGAGGTTATAACTCTGGAACGCTTTAACGAATCCAGCTGATTCTGAGGTTGTTTTTTCGTGACATATTGTACTTCACATTAATGGTAATTTTTTTTTATATGACTTGCGTTTATTTATGAAAAAAACAGAAATATGGCGAAAATTTTGAAAATTTAGCAATTTTCAAACTTTAAATTTTTATGCCCTTAAATCAGAGAGATATGTCACAAAAATTTCTTAATAAATAACATTTCCCACATGTCTACTTTACAACAGCACAATTTTGGAAACAAAATTTTGTTTTGTTACAAGGTTATAAGGGTTAAAAGTTGACCAGCGATTTCTCATTTTTACAACACCATTTTTTTTAGGGACTGCTTCATGGCCGCCATCATCTTTCCCCGGCGGTCACATGCAGTTTCTCGCGATAACTGCAGTGACTGCTGGGTAATCCCGGCCGTAAAGCAGTCAGTCCGATGACGTCACCGCCGGGGAAGCAGGTAATCAGCTGTGCTGCGTGGCGATGACAGGCTCTGCCTGTCATTGCGATGTAGCAGAGCTGGATCGTCGTGGGACTGTCATTACTATGGACTGCGTCGGACAGGTGGTATACTGTTGGTTTGTTTTTTTTATTTTTTTACAGGAGATCGATGGCGTCGCAGGAATGAGAGTATAATAAAAGAAAGAAAACTGTGTTGTCTCTTTTATTTCATTAAAATACTTTTTTCTTGCTTTGTCTTTTTTTTATACATTTAATAACTTTGGGATTAATAATGGATCGGTGTCTTATTGACACCTCTCCATTATTAACCGGGCTTATTGTCACCGTGCAATAAACGGTGACATTAACCCCTTATTACCCCACTTGCCACCGCTACAGGGCAGTGGGAAGAGCCGGGTAAAGTGCCACAATTGGCACATCTTTTGATGCGCCAAATGTGGGGCTGCTGTAGCCTGGTATTATCAGGCTGTTGAGGGCCAAAATCCATGGGCCTTGACAGTCTTTTAATACCAGGCCGCAGCAGTCTGCATTTTACTTGGCTGGTTAACAAAAATAGGGGGACCCCTACGCCGTTTTTTTTTCGAGGGGATCCCCTATTTTTGTTAACCAGCCAAGCTAAGCAGACTGCTGTGGCCTGGTATTATCAGGCTTGCAAGGTCCATGGATATTGGATCCTTACCAGCCTGAAAAACCAGGCCTCAGCGGTCTGCTTCATCTGGCTGGTTAACAAAAATAGGGGGGACCCCACGCCAATTTTTTTCGAGGGGATCCCTATTTTTGTTAATCAGCCAAGATATGCAGACTGCTGTGGCCTGGTATTATCAGGCTGGCAAGGTCCATGGATCTTGGCTCCTTAACAGCCTGAAAATCCAGGCCTCAGCGGTCTGCTTCATCTGGCTGGTTAACAAAAATAGGGGGGACCCCACGCCATTTTTTATTCGAAGGGAACCCCTATTTTTGTTAATTAGTTCCCTCTGACGTCACTGATTGTGTCCCTGGCTGACCTGAAGTGAAAGTGGAAAGCAATCAATTAAGCTTTCCACTTCCTCTCCTGTCAGCCAGGAGAGGAACTCATTCATTTGGGGGTTTACTGTGAGGCTGCAGCATTAGCTGCGGTCCCTGCAGTAAACATTAACCCTTTCTGAAGGATTACACCGTGGGACCTGACTGTGCATGGGATAGGTAAGAATAATTTTGCTTTTTTATTTTGTTTTTATTACAGGAAATGGTTTTTGCAGTCAAATAAAAGATGGTCAAAAACATGTGTCTTTATTTCATTAAAATGATTTTTAATTAGTGTGTGTGTTTTATTTTTATTTCATGCAATAGGATTAATAATTGATAGTTGTCTAATTGACAGCTCTCAATTATTAACCTGGCTTAAGGTCACCTTTCAATTGCAATGTGGCTTTAACCCCATATTAACCCATTCGCCACCGCTACAGGGCAATGGGAATAGACGGGCAAAGTGCCAGAAAGGGCGAATCTAATTATAGATTTGTCTTTTCTGGGGTGTCTGGGGGCAGATGTTAGTAGCCAGGGGGGGCCAAAAATAATGGTCCCTCTCTGGGCTATTATTATCTGCCCCCATTCGCTGGCTTTGTCTGTCTGGTTGCGAAAATAGGGCGGGAGCCCACGCATTTTTTTTAAACAATTTTACACCTCATATATATATATATATATATATATATATATATACATGTCATTGAATTTGTGACACATATATATATATATATATTTATATTTATAGTTCATACACTTCTACATAGTATAATAGCCGCTAATTCAATTGACGGCTTTTGTGAAAATGCAGAACACGACATGAAATGACACTTGGTGTACATAGGGTTAACCATGTCTTTTCATGTCCTTTGCTATCTGATTTGCACAAACAATTACATCAGTCTATGTGTGCAAAATTTCACACCTGTAGGGGTTAATTAAAGGTGTACATTCGTAGCAAAAAAGTCCGTTTTTTTTACAACGAATTTACACCTTTAATTAACCCCTACAGGTGTGAAATTTTGCACACATAGACTGATGTAATTGTTTGTGCAAATCAGATTGCAAACGACATGAAAAGACATGGTTAACCCTATGTACACCAAGTGTCATTTCATGTCGGGTGCTTCTGTCTTTTCACAGAAGCCGGCTTTACCCGGCAATTGAATCAGAGGATATTTTACTATGTAGAAGTGTATAAACTATACATATATGTATATATATATATGTCACAATGACATGTATATATATATATATATATATGTATTCTATGTGTGTATATTTAGTGTTTACAAGGAAATAAAGGTTTTTTTTAGTTGCGATATTTTGTTCCCATAGACTTAC
The DNA here is from genome assembly GCA_033576555.1 of Oophaga sylvatica. Taxonomy (NCBI): domain Eukaryota; kingdom Metazoa; phylum Chordata; class Amphibia; order Anura; family Dendrobatidae; genus Oophaga; species Oophaga sylvatica. The sequence goes on along the minus strand of JARQOD010000003.1, from coordinate 506,427,122 downwards.
ATGGGACTTCCGGTATCGGAATCGGATATCGCCGATATTTAGTGATATCGGCGATACCATTCCGATCCGATATTTTTAGATATCGAGCAGTATCGCTCAACACTAGTCCCTAACTAAGGGGGTGATAAAGGGGGGATTTATTTACAATTTTTTTATTTTGATCACTGTGATAGCATTTATCACAGTGATTAAAATGTCCTGCACTGAATGAATGAATCTGCTGGCCGGCAGAGTCGGCGGGCGCACTGCGCATGCGCCCACCATAGGAAGAAGACCGGGAGCTGCAGGAGCCATGGGAGGACAGGGGGGACACCAGGAGGTACCGGAGGGATCGGGGGACCCTATTTCTCTCCCCTCTGATGTGCAATCACATCAGAGGAGAGAGAAATTAAATGCAGAATCACTGGGGTTTTTTTGCGGTCGCCGTTATTTGGTTAATACCGACGACCGCAAAAGCGGGGGACCAGAATTGTGTTCTCTGGGGTCTTTAGACCCCGGAGAAAATCCGACTCGGCGGGCGCACTGCACATGCGCTCGCCATTTTCTTTGCACTGAGAAGACCGGGAGCTGTGGGAGGACGGGGGGCACATCGGGCGGTATGGAGGGCAGATCGGGGGTGTAATAACATCAGGGAAGAGAGAAATTAAATGGAGAATCGCAGCTTTTTTTGTGGTCGCCGTTATATGGATAATAACGGCGATCGCAAAAGCGGGGTCGGTAATAACCGACCCAAATCATGTTCTATGGGGTCTCGGCTACCTCCGGTAGCCGAGACCCCGGAGAAAATCCGACTCTGGGTGGCGCTATATAATTTTCTCCACAGTGTCGTTAATTAACGGCGCTGTGGTTTAAGTACCCTTAACTACTGCCGTTAAAAGGAGTATCGGCGGTCGTTAAGGGGTTAGAAGAATGATGGGACCTATGAACAGCAAGTTATTTTGACATTCCGGCATGTAAGTTAATTTTTTTTCTTTTTTTAAAGTTTTCAGGCAAGTTTTAGGTGGAATCCGCAAAATAAAAACTCTGTGTGCATACCTTCATTCTGACTTGCCAGTAGAAGGCATGACAGAAAGTGCCTAGTGCAGAATGAACGCAAGATATGACCTTGACTATACATACCGTATATACTCGCGTATAAGCCGAGATTTTCAGCCCATCATTTAAGGCTGAAAGTCTCCCTCTCGGCTTATACGCGAGTCATATACCGGGGATCAGCAGGGGAGGGAGAGCGTGGGTGTCAGAGATCATACTCACCCCCTCCTGGCACGGTCTCTGCAGCCCCTGCTTCTCCCAAGGTCTCTGGTGCCTGTGTTCAGGGTTACATGGTACCACTCATTAAAGTCAGGAATATGCGCATATTCATGACTTTAATGAGCGGTACCACATGACCGCTGAAACCTGGAAGAGCAGAGGGGCTGAGAAGATGGAAAAAGAGGGGCTGCAGAGACCATGCTCAAGGAGGGGGTGAGTATGATGGGGGAGGACGGGGAGTACAGCAATATTCACCTGTCCCTGATCCACCGCCGCTCTGTCCTCCGCGTCATCTGACTGTGACGTTCAGGTCAGAGGGTGCGATGACGTACTCAGTGCACGCCCTCTGCTGAACGTCACTGCAGAGGACCCGGAAGACAGAGCAGCAGCGGCGGCGGTGAAACGGGGACAGGTGAATATTGCCAGTGTCAGGGGCCTGAGCTAGTGGCGACTCCGGCACCTGGCCCCCATAGCGCGCCGGTGTCCCCGCCTGCTCAGGACTCCGGCACCTGGCCCCCGAGAGGTGAGTATGTCATTTTTTTTTTTAAATTGCAGCAGCAATATGTCGGGTATTTATGGAGCATTTTGTTGGGCCACCATTAACCCTTGTGCAGCATTTTATGGGGGGTATTTATCTGTTGAACATCTTCTTGAGCCACTATTAACCCTTGTGCAGCATTTTATGGGGGATTTATCTATGGATCATCTTTTTGGACCACTATTAACCCTTGTGCAGCATTTTATGGGGGGAATTTATCTATGGAGCATCTTTTTGGACCACTATTAACCCTTGTGCAGCATTTTATGGGGAGTATTTATGGAGCATTTTCTTGGGCCACCATTAACCCTTGTGCAGCACCACCCTCGGCTTATACACGAGTCAATAAGTTTTCCCAGTTTTTTGTGGCAAAATTAGGGGTCTCAACTTATACATGGGTTGGCTTATACACGAATATATACAGTATTTTTTTTTAAATATGGTGTTCAATTTTTACCTTTTCTTAAAATGGGCTTTTCTCCTGGTCCATGTCAACAGATGGCCACATACTGTAATTAGCCATATTGTTCTGTTTCATCTCCTTAAAGGAAGCATTTTTCACCACAGAATCCACTGCTTCGTCATCTAAATCCTTTCCAAGAAATTTGCAAATCTTAATCACGCTTCCTCGTAGGTCCTGTTGCCAATTTAAAAAATCCAATATTTAGCATAATAAATATGCCGCATGAAATTAAATATTTATGTTTCTACTTTTATGGTGAGACCACACACTGCACTGGACACGAGGCCCAAACTCCGTTTAAGCTTTTTGCCAATTGCTGCATAATTTTATTTAAAAATAGTGTAAACATTGGCCAACCGGTGCCAGAATGAGCCTCAATGCATCATTAGCCATAGAGTGTAGCTGTATCCTAAGACTGTACTTACTGTACATCTTACAAGTTACTACCTTTATTACTGCATGTCTAGCTATATTCTTGCTCTGCTCCATGATGGCATGCAATGATGTAACACATCAGTTAGGCCGGAGTCACACTAGCGAGAAATACGGATGATTACTATGCGAGAAAAAAATCGCATAGCACTCGTACCAATGTTAATCTATGGGGCAGCTCCCACCAGCCGATTTTTTTTCTCGGGCATATTATACGGGCTGAGAAAATCGCAGCATGCTGCGATTGTCATCGTATTACGCCCGTAAAACACCAATGCAAGTCTATGGGGGAGAGAAAAATACGGATTACACACGGACCACACGTGTGAACCTGTGAGAAATACGCACCGGTGTCCTTTAGAAAAGCCGTCAATTCAGTGTGGTATACTGTAAAATCACACTGACATGTTTAATAAAGAATCGAAAGAATAGATATATACACATAGAATACATATATATACAGTGTGTATATATATATATATATGTAATTGAGATACATACAGTGTATATATATATATATATATATATATATATATTTATAGTTTATAGAGTTCTATATAGCATAATCAATTGCCGGCTTCTGTAAAATCATTACAGAACTCGACCTGATATGACACATGGTTTACATATAGTAAACCATGTCATATCAAAACAATCTTTATATGTCAGTGTTTAATAAATTTATTAGTTTGTGTTAGGAAAAATTTGGAACTCTAGGGGTTTAATTTAAGGCTATAATCGCTCAAAAAAATTGCTTGGGCTCCACGTAATTTTCTTCACCAGAGAGGGAAAGCCAGTGACTGAGGACAGATATTAATAGCTTAGAGAGGGACCATGGTTTTTGGACCCCCCTGGCTAAAAATATCTGGCCCCAGCCACCCCAGAAAAAGCACATCTATAAGATACGCCTTTTTTGGTCTCTCTATTCCCATTGCCTTTAGGGGTGGCTCATCAGTTAATAAGGGGTTAATGTCACCTTGCTATTGAAATGTGATATTAATCCGGGTTAATAATGGAGAGGTGTCAATAAGACAACTATCCATTATTAATCCCATAGTAGTAAAGGGTTAAAAAAGACACACACATTAATAAAAAATTCTTTTAATGAAATAATTACACACAGTTTTTGACCAAATTTATTATGCTGCCAATCCAACTGAATCCCTTGTTCTCCTGTAACCAAAAAAAAAATACCAACAATATCCATAACTCTCCACCGTTCAGTCAGGTCCCCCGCTGCAATCCATCACAAGGGTTAACTAGTTTACAACAGTGACCGATGCTAATGCTACCGGCCCGGCTGTAAACCACTGCAGAATTAATGAAATCATGTCTTCGCAGGCTCCCTGCCTGACCGGGGATGAACTGATTAACATGGGAAAGTTTCTGAACTTTTTCCCATGCTGTCAGTTCACCACGGATCAAGTGGGGAGTCTGCGCAGCCTCACTGACGTCAGCGTTAGTCACTGAGGCTGCGCTGACTCTCCGCCTGACCCGTATCTCAATTACATGTACAGTACAGACCAAAAGTTTGGACACACCTTCTCATTCAAAGATTCTTCTGTATTTTCATGACTATGAAAATCGTAGAATCACACTGAAGGCATCAAAACTATGAATTAACACATGTGGAATTATACATTACACTTTACAAAAAAGTGTGAAACAACTGAAAATATGTCTTATATTCTAGGTTCTTCAAAGTAGCCACCTTTTGCTTTGATTACTGCGTTGCACGCAGAAAAGGTGAACAGATGGACTCTACATGCCTGGTTCCCACCGTTAAGCATGGAGGAGGTGGTGTGATGGTGTGGGGGTGCTTTGCTTGTGACACTGTTGGGGAGTATTCAAAATTGAAGCGATGAGCGGTCCAGCTCACCCCAAACCATCTCGATTGGGTTCAGGTCTGGTGACTGTGGAGGCCAGGTCATCTGGCATAACACTCCAACACTCTACTTCTTGGTCAAATATCCCTTACACAGCCTGGAGGTGTGTTTGGGGTCATTGTCCTGTTGAAAAATAATTGATGGTCCAATTAAACTCAAACCGGATGGAATAGCATGCCGCTGCAAGATGCTGTGGTAGCCATTCTGGTTCAGTATGCCTTCAATTTTGAATAAATTCCCAACAGTGTCACCAGCAAAGCACCCCCACACCATTACACCACCTCCTCCATGCTTCACGGTGGGAACCAGGCATGTAGAGTCCATCCGTTCACCTTTTCTGCGTGCAAAGCAGTAATCAAAGCAAAAGGTGGCTACTTTGAAGAACCTAGAATATAAGACATATTTTCAGTTGTTTCACACTTTTTTGTAAAGTGTAATGTATAATTCCACATGTGTTAATTCATAGTTTTGATGCCTTCAGTGTGATTCTACAATTTTCACAGTCATGAAAATACAGAAAAATCGTTAAATGAGAAGGTGTGTCCAAACTTTTGGTCTGTACTGTATACAGTTATATGACAGTTTGGGCACCCCTATTAATCTTAAGCTTAATGTTTGATAAAAATTGGTGTTTTTGCAACAGCTATTTCAGTTTGATATATCTAATAACTATTGGACACAGTAATGTTTCTGCCTTGAAATGAGGTTTATTGTACTAACAGAAAATGTGCAATCTGCATTGCCCATTTAGAAAGTTACCATTATTTGGAGAAGCGTTTATATTAGCTTATTTTATCTTCTAAAACAGCCCAGATATTTAGCCTATGCCTTATTCAATGCATACAGGCATTAAGTGCAGAACTGCTGCCAAAGCGCAGGCGCTGAGCCATCCTGTGTATAGCGATATGTCACTCCCGGTTTCGGGACCGCCATTTCCGGTCCGGCGGCTGGTATCACATTTAAGAAACCACAGCAGCAGCATATGGTACAACCACCACACGAGCTAGGCACGGGAGCGCCGCTTTTAGGATCTACATTTATCCACAGGTAACCACTTGCCCTGCATACCTCCTGAGCGTTACTCAGGATGTGACCACTGCAACACTAATTTTCGTTACAGTGTGCCAGTCACCATAATATTAAGCGCAGCGATGCACTTGCCTGATATTGCATACTGGCTCCCTTTATAACAGTTCCATCCTGCTATTCTTCTACAGACTATGCAGACTATGCAATTTAACTGAGCATTTAAAGATTTGACAGACGAGGCTCATTACTAGGTATTTACTTGCTATTAACCAAATACACTCTGGCTTCATCTATGGGCTAATATATCACTGTTCCTTGCAGCAAATTCCTCTGGGAGATCTTTTTCTTTTCTTCTGAGCACCTACCCACTTTATCTGGATTGAGGTAAAAAATTTCTTCTTCAGTATTTTTCATGTGATGCCAGCACAGGATATATCTTGTATTTACCTAATATATGCATTGTTTTTGCACATATATCACTATTATGAATGTGTTTTCCGTTGTTTTCATATGACTAATTATGAGATTTATTTATCTTTATTATTTTTATATTGAATTAGTCTCATTCATGAACATGTCTTGATTTATTGTTTTCTTATTCTTGCAGCGAGTACATGATTAAGGCTCAGGTTGAGCCGAAACGTCGTATAAATTCGCTTATCCTATTGCTTCGATACTGTTTTGCTCCCATAATTTGTTGTTCACTTCAATAAATTTTTAATACTTACCTTTTTGAGTGTGCGGTAAAATTACATATATAGTCCACTTGGTGCAACAGCTCTCCAAGGTGTGATCACTCATTTTTAGATGCAGACTAACGAGCAGATCTAATTTGATGCAGGTGTTAGTTTTGTGAATGAAAATTTACAGGGTGATTCCATAATTTTTTCCCTATGCTTGGTTAAAAAAATAACCATTACTGACTACCACATTATTTGTTCTTGATTTCTTTTAGTGTTTCTTAAAGCCAGAAAGTTGCCATTTGAAATGACTTCAGTTTTGTGCCATGTCTGTGATCTGTTTTTTTTCAGCAAAATAAAACAACTGAATGAACATCCTCCAAGGCCGGTGATTCCATAATTTTTGCCAGGGGTTGTATATATATATATATATATATATATATATATATATATACATATATATATATATATATATATATATATATATATATTCTCTGTGTATATATCTATTCTTTCGTTTGTGTTTTAAAACCTGTCATTGGGATCCATTATATGTCCATTTTGCAAGCCGGCGAGAAAATCTCATCATACGGATGCAAAAACGGATGTCACACGGATGCTTAGGCCTCTTTCACACTTCAGTCGTGCGACGTCAGTTAAAATCCGCCAAAGTGTGAAAATAGCGGATCCGCCAGAAAATTGCAAAAACTGATCCTTTTTGTGACGGATCCGCCATGAAGTTTTGAACCCGTAAAATGCATGGTACACATGTCTGGTATGGACGGAGGGAGAAAGAGAGAGAGAGGGAGCGAGTCCGGACAGTGTTCTGGGCATTTTCTATGGGAGGAACGGATCCGCTGGCGGATTCCGTCAAAAACGATGGCAGCGGATCCACCACCCGTAGGCGCCCATTATACAAAATGGCGGACGAGGCGGATCCATCAAATTCCGCCATTTTGGCGGACACAAAAAACGTTGCATTGGACGTTTTTTTTAAAAAGCAGACGCCACATTTATGGCGGATCCGTCAAAAAACGGATCCAACGGACGACCATCCGTCAAAATCCATCACTAATGCAAGTCAATGGGAAAAAAGAGGATCCGTCAAAAAAAAATGGCAGATCCGTTTTTTTCACACTTTGGCGGATTTTGACTGATGTCGCACGACTGAAGTGTGAAAGAGGCCTAAGATGCGAGAAAATCACTTCCTCGCATTAAAATCAGATGACATACGGATCACTGTTCATGAAACTTTTGTGCGATTCTGGTCCGTGAAAAACAGACCGTATTTTTATTCTCTCTCTCCAGACCCCTGAAATGTAAAAAAGACTTCCAAGAGAAGTCTGAATTCGGAGTTTAGCATTGGAAACTAGGTGTCCAGTTAGAACCCCAAAGTTTACAGTTTGAGTTTGCTCATCTCTAATCGTCATCATCATAGGTTCATGCTACAGCTTTTGTTTCTCATTGTTCAGATTGCTTGCAAAGTTACTAGGAATTTGATGCGTGGAGATTTTGTTATATTGGGTATAGAATGAATACAATTATCAAGAAACAGAACTACCAGCAATAAATATGCATAACTAGAGTTGCATTCACTTTTGAAAACTAATCAACATTTTTTTGTTTTCAGGATGGTGGCACATATCAATGATTATGGGAGAACCTGTTTAACCCCTTCATGACCGGAGGTACTTTCACTTTTGCGTTTATGTTTTTTGGTCCCCTTTTTCCCAGAGCCATAACTTTTTTATTTTTCTGTCAATGCGGTCATATGAGGGCTTGTTTTTTGCAGGAAGAGTTGTACTTTTGAATAACACCATTGGTTTCAACATATCATGTATGGGAAAATGTGAAAAAAATTCCAAGTGCTGTGAAATGGCAAAAAAGTGCAATCCCACAGTTGTTTTTTGTTTGGCTTTTTTACTAGGTTCACTAAATGCTAAAATTGACCTGCCATTATGATTCTCCAGGTCATTACATGTTCATAGACACCAAATGTGTCTAGGTTCTTTTTTAAAAAGAAAAAAAAGTGAAAAAAATTAAAAACTTTGTTAAAAAAATTTGCGCCATTTTCCGATACCCGTAGCGTCTCCATTTTTTGTGATCTCAGGTTGGTTGAGGACTTATTTTTTGGGAGATTAGCTGACATTATTAATGATACCATTTCGGTGGAGATACGCTCTTTTTAATCGCCCGTTATTGCATTTTAATGCACTGTTGCGGTGACCAAAATTAGTAATTCTGGCATTTTGACTTTTTTCTTACTACACCATTTAGCTATCAGGTTAATCTTATTTTATTGATACATCAGACGATTCTGAACGTGGCAATACCAAATAGGTATATGTTTAATTTTTTGGTTTTATTTTGAATAAGGTGAAAGAGGGATGATTTGAACTTTTATATTTTTTTATTTTTTTATATTTTTAAAAACATTTTTTTTTACTTTTGGCTTGCTTCAATAGTCTCCATGGGAGACTAAAAGCTGCCATAACACGATCGGTTCTGCTACATACAGGCGACGATCAGATCACCTGTATGTAGAAGAATACCTCACTTGCTATGAGCAGAGATGCTTTTAATTAGAGATTGGCAGACTCCTGGATGTTTGGGTCTGGCGGGTTCGACCGAACAGTTACAAAAAGTTCGGGTTCGAGTACCAGAACAGTACAGGACCCAAACTTGAACCTGGACCCCATTAACTTGGATGGGGCCCTGAACATCCATTGTTTGCCACTCTGTCATGAGACCGGTGCTCAGTTTCTACTGGATGACAGGCTGCATGGTCACATCATTCAACCATGCAGCCTGCCATCTAGATGTAGCAGAGCTAGACATTATGGGACAAATGGATTAAAAGCATCTTTGTGGAAAGGAATATTGTTGTTTGTTTTTTTACCTCTTTTGCAGATGAGTGCATCGGGGAAAAAGGCGAGGTCGTAAGTATGGTTTAATTAAGATTATTAAAGGATTCTGTGACTTTCTTTCAGTTAAAGGACTTTTTTTGGATGACTGTGTTTTCATACAATGTGACTATGGGGTTAGCAAAGGGATGTCTTTTGAAGTCTCTCCATTACTAACCTCGGGGCTTGATGTCACCTGACAATACAAAGGTGACATCAACCCCCCAACTATCACCCACTTGCGACCGCTACAGGGCAAGTGGGAAAAGCACGGCTAATTGCCAGAATTGGTGCATCATAGAGATGAGCCTTTTCTGGGTGGCCGAGAGCTGATGTTTTTAGCCTGGGGGGCAGTATCCAATGGCCCCTTCCTAAGCTATTAATATCAGCACATAGATGTCTACATAGACTTTGCTGGTTATTAATTCTAGGGGGACATAAAAGTCAATGTTGACCTTTTAACGAGCCTTGTCACATGACTTAGCATAAAAGTCAAAACCAGAATCTCAATTTGCAGACAGGGTATTGTCCCTCATCAGTGCAAAGTGTGAGATCTGGTTTGGCTGTGTGAGAGGCGTCTGGCCGGGATCCAAAGGGTAATGTTTCTCCTAACGTAGAGTGACATGTCAAGCATGTTGAGATGAGGAGACTTTCAAGCTGCAATGCTCCTCTGGGAAATATGGAAATTGTCTCTTTGCATACTTTCCAGAGGAGCATTGTGGCTTGAAAGTCTCCTCATCACGGCATGCTTGACATGTCACTCTCCACAAGGAGAAACGATAACCCTTGGATCCCTAACTTTTTGTGAAGAAATATGCTTTATTTTTTTCTTCTTTAATCACCATTTGAAGTTTTCTGCTAAATAGGTTTTAGTGCACAGGGCCAGACTGATCACTTGGTCTTCTCCTTTCTGTCTGTGATTCCTTGGCTTCTCCACTTTTCTTTTTCAATGACCTCCCTTCTCTGTTTGAAACACCACTTCAGAAAGAGGAAGCAGGCAGAGGAGCCAGAGAATCAGACAGTGAGGAGAACATTCAGTGCACAGTCCGGTCCCTGTGAACCAAAATCTAATTAGCAGAAAAATTCAAATGGTGATTAAAGAAGAACCAGAAAGTGGATTTGTTCACTAAAGGTATTAATGTAATCAGTATTACTGCAGTATTACAGCCATTTATTTACTTTACATTACAAAATCATGCTAACATGTTCTCTTTAATCACAAATTTGGATGATATAACATCCATTCTCCTGATATTTTGGTTTTGCAAAAGTGAGATTTAAATCTATTAAATGTTTAACTTTTTTATGAGGTTTATTTCTATACTTAAAATGGATATTCATAAGATTGTTTCCTCTACATGTCAATAATTTCATATTAAAGATTTACCTTCTTAAGATCCTCATAGGTTTGAAACATAAAGTTTTCTTTTCCCAGCAATCCCATCCATCCCTTGACGTGATTAAACCAAGATCCATATGGCACTGCAATGGATAAAATATGACAGTGGAGAATATGCTTATAACTGACAATTTTTTAAGTTTACATTAATTTTAATTACTTACTATTTTCAGTTAAGAATCCTTTTAGAAAACTATCCATATTTTCTGGATCTTTGTAATATATACTCATTATTGAAAAGTAATAAAGGGACACTGCGGCATCTTTAGGATCTCTGACTGTATATATGATCTAAAACAAACATTTCAAAAACAAGAAATGAAAAAATTATATTGTAATATGATTGTTTATACAATTTTATGTGACTACTTACTTTTAATATGTATTTCTTCTCTAAAAGAATGCCAATCTTGTGAAGACTTACAGAAAATGTTTGACCACTGTCATTGGATTTATACAAAGGATATATAAAAAAATATTGAGATGAACTTTTGTTAATGATCAAATACTAATTTTCCACCATAATTTGCAAAATAAATCTTGACAAATCAGACAAATCAGTAAAGGTGATTTACTGGATTTGTTTTCTCATTTTGTCTCTCATATTCGTTGTCTGCCTATGATGTCAATTACAGTCCTCTCTCATCTTTTTAAGCGGGAGAACTTGCACAATTGGTGGCTGACTAAATACTTTTTCTCCACTGTATATCTTGATATTAATAACTGGCTTCTATATAATCTAATATGATGTATTTCCTAATGTGGAACCAAAATGCAACACTGGATCACAATAGTTTAAAAAAGAACTAAACAGGAACTGTAACGCTTCCACCACTTAGTATGTCTGAGTAGTGATTGACAACTCAGTTGTTGAATTTTGTGCAGAGTAGTGCTGCGCTGTCTATGCAGTATTTGATAGCTCAGTTGTTCAGCCTGTTGCATGAGTGTGATGAGCTGTTTGCATTCTCATTGACAGCTCGGCCGTCCAATCTGAGAATGGGAGGTGCTGAGCTCTTACCAAATACTGCCTATTCTCTTTATTGCTCAGCTATATAACTGAGCTGGCAGTCCAAGATAGCTTTCAGCCGTAGCTTCAGCTCTGTGTGGATTGTTTTCTCTGTGCCAAGTGCCTTGCTTATTGATCTATGGCTGCCTGACCTTGAACCTCATTTTGACAATCCGTTTGTCTAATCCTTGTGCTCTGACCTGCTTTTCTTCTTTGCATTATGACCTTGGACTGTTACTTGACAATGCCTTTGTGTCTTCCCTCTGTTTACTAAGTACTTTCCTGGCTATTGACCTCGGACTATTTGACTATCCCGACTCATGGTTTGTCCATGAGAAGTGACTTGTGTCAGATTATGGCTGAACTATACATTTTTGTTTTTCACCAAGGTAGAGCCTGTTCACACACTCTGTGACCAGGTGGCAAATTTGTTGCAAGATCTGGCCAATAAATGCCAGAGTCTGGAACCATCACAGTACCAGTTGAAGGGTCAGATAATTAGTTTTATGAAAACTTCCTCTAGCCCTCCACTGTTGGCAGTGGCTATGACATCAGTACACTCTGCTGTACGATTGGTCTCTTCCAAACCTGTAATGGAACTTCAGGATAAATTATCAGGAGAGAAAGACCAGTTTAGGATTTTCAGGGAGAGCTGTAGGTTATTTACCCTGCTTCCCCAGTCGTCAAAGGATGAGTTCCATTGGGTGGGAATAATCATATCCTTACTGTGAGGGGGTCCTCAGACATGGGCATTTTCCTTGTCCCCACAGGTCCCAAAATGGTCTTCTGTGGATGCTTTTTTGACGTTTTAGCTTTGATCTACGACAAATCCAACAGGATCCATGTTGCTGAAACAAAGATCATGAACATGGGGAGGACACTGCTGAGGACTACTGCACTGAGTTCTGACAATGGTCCACTAAAAATCTGCGCGATGATGCAGCTCTCAGGTGCCAGTTTCACAGAAATCATTCCGAGGCTCTTTAACCCCTTAACGACCGCCGATAGACCTTTTAATGGCGGCAGGGTACTTATGCCTCAGCGCCACTTTCTAACTGCGCTGAGAAATAAGTGTATAGCAACCCCCAGAGTCGGAATTTGCCCAGGGCCTCAACTACCTGGTGTAGCTGAGACCCCAGAGAACATGATTCAGGTAGGTTTTTACTGACCCCAGTGTTGCGATCACCATTAATCACGGAATAATGGTAACCACAAAAAAAGTCAGATTTAATTTCTCTCCTCTGATGTGATTGCACATCAGATGTGAGAGAAATGGGGTCCCCCGATTCCCCCCAGGCCCTCCAATGTCCCTGGACCTTCCTGCATCCCCCCGGCCACTGGTTGTCTTCTTCCAGGAAGAAAATTGAGGGCGCATGCACAACAATAGGAAGTTTTTCCTATTTGTTTATTTTGATCACTGTGATAAATGTAGATAAGATCTTGGATTCTGTCTGTACTGTCATCTCACTGGAAATTTTCTCAAGAAGTGCCCAACTCATCCTCAGGCATCAAACCATCAAGAGAATGTCAGAGTCTGAGTGATGGCTGATGTAGGCATCCAAACTCCCAGGTACCTTTTCCTTCCTCTCATATAGTACTGTGGTTATCCTTCAAGAATCAGATGTTATCAGCATTGGCATTCATTGACTTCGTGTCTGCTGCTAACTTTATTGATTTGGGACTGGCACTAAAGTTAGGATTAGTGACAGTTCAGAAAGACCATTTCAAATTTTTGCCATTGACAAGACACTGTTAGAATTTGGTCAAGAGTGTAAAGGGTATGCCACACTAAACAACATCGCTAACGGGATCGCTAAAAAACGTCACTATTTAGCGATCCCGTTAGCGATGTTGTTGTGTGCGGCATGCAGCAACGACGTGGCCCCTGCTGTGATCTCGTCCGTCGTCCTGATCGTTCCGGACCCTATTCTGATCGTCGGCGTCCCGCTGGGTAAGTATATATAGCTGAGTGTGGCACTTTTTTAGCGATTTAGCGGTACTTTTGTACCGCTAAAGTCGTTAAGGAAATCGCTAACCGCGATAGCGTCCTTAACGACATCGCTAAATGTGGCCGACACTAGCGATATTGTAAACGATCCCGGTAGCGATCTCATTAGTATGCGACGCTAACGAGATCGTTAGTGGGATCGTGTAGTGTGGCAGTACCTTAAGGGTGGATTTCACTCTACAAGTAGGAGCATTTCGCTCTGATTCCATCTACTGTTTTGTTTTGGATAATTTACCTGCTGTGTTGGGACATGTACATTCATGGCAGCTTTTTCACAAAGCTGTTATTGATTGATGACAGAAGGAAATTGTTTAATGGAGCCCCAATTAAAATCTGTACAAATATGTTCTGCTAGTCTAAAGGGTCTGCCGGGGTTCTTGCAGGACTTCAGAGTTGTGTTCTTGGAAAATGATAGGGAGATGGTACCTGCCCATTGTCCTTCTAATTTTGCTAATAATCTTGTCCCTGGTGCCAAATGACCTAAAACTCACCTTTACAATTTGTCTGGGCCTGAACGGACATCCATGAGGAAGAACCCTTTGTTTGTTAAATTAAAGAAATGTTTCTTTTCTTTCAGTTCAGTTCTTTTTATCCAGCAAATTTAATGGTATTTAATCTCTGCACCGAATCCTGCATGCTATCTGCTACAGCTTTCATTTTATCCAGCAAACTTAATGGTATATACCTATTTCAACGTACTCTGCTTGTACCATTATGCTGTGAGGTCAAATAACTTTTTCAAAGTGGTTTATGACCCATGTTGGCTTGGACATTTATTTATCTGCCCACTACATTTATTGTGTCCTGCTGTGTCAACTTAGTTTGATTGCTAATGAGAAAAAAAAAAAGGAAAAGATCTAAGAACTAACCTCCTATATATTGAGACATAGTCTGGGGAAGCATTTATGCAGGTGTAGCTTTTATGTACATTTAATAGAAGTAAATGTATCAAAGTATGCCGCAGTTATACATGGCAGTAGAGATGAGCGACTTTTCCTTTTTTCGGGTTGAGTCGGGTTTCATGAAACCCGACTTTCGCAAAAGTCGGGTCGAGCGAAATCGGCAGACTATCGGGAAAAGTCGGGGGATCGACTGAAACACGAAACCCAATGCAAGTCAATGGGGAAGCAAATTCGGTAGGGAGTGGAGGACAGTAAACACACCTAAAGTGCCCATTTGAATGGCAACAACATCAATCATTATTACTTAAGCTTGGCAACCTTAATTTACTTTATAATAATGGTTACGCATTGAAAAATGGGGGTTATTTGGCTCAACTTGTGGGGGGGTAGGGATGGCTCCCGGTTTTCGTGGGCCCCAGGCCAAAGAGTGTCAGTGGGCCCCTTTAACACATACCACAATTCATGATGCTCCGATACGGCACAGAAATATAGGTATAGTACAATGAAAAATACTTCACTTCTTACATGACTTGACTGATATCTATGTTAAAATCTACAATAGCTCAAAAACCGGACACTATATTCCTCCATACAGTATTATGGCCACCACATAGTGCGCCATACAGAATAATGAGCCCCATATATTACTCCATACATAATTGGTCCCATATGTGCCCCATATGATTTTCCATACCCTATATGATGCCACATAAATAATGAACCCCATATGATTCTCCAGTATATGATGGGCCCCATGGATGATGCTCCAGTGTCTTATGGGCCAAAAGAATACTCCATATATCATGAGCCCCATTAATAATGTACCAGTGTATAATGGGCCCCGTAAATGCTGCTCCTGTGTCTGATCTACCCAATTTAGAAAGCTCCAATACATGATGTGCCCCATGGATGATACTCCAGTGTCTTATGGGCCAAAAGAATGCTCCATATATCATGGGCCCCATTAATAATGTACCAGTGTATAATGGGCTTCGTAAATGCTGCTCCTGTGTCTCATCTGCCCCATTTAGAAAGCTCCAATACATTATGTGCCCCTTGGATGATGCTCCAGTGTATTATGGGTGTAGGGATTCGTCTCGCTCAGGCGCGACGGGAGGCAAACAGGAGAGCGACAGCACTCGAATCTTCCAGCAAGTTTATTAAAATGTCATAAATTGCTCTAGGTAGAAAAACAAAACAGCCTTCTCCGGCACAAAGTAACAAAAAGGCAAATACACAGTCCATGTACTACAGCAGGTTAGGGTCTTTAGAACACCCACACTGGAGGTCTCCACACCTCCAACCACACACCCCTGTGGTCAGCAGTAGGCTAATTTATATAGCTGACACCCAGCTAACACAGATTACATGACTGGTGGGATTGACATCACCACAGGTCCTTAAACCACATACATTGGTATGGTGATGTCCCTACCCAGGGCTGAGGTATATGAGCAGCCCGACCCTTTAGTGCTAACGTGCACTAGAGAACACTCCAGGCTACATCACAGAGACAATGCATCTCCATGACACATTACTCCCGTCTATTACACAACCCTTTGCCCCGCTACATGGGCCAAAAGAATGCTCCATATATCATGGGCCCCATGAATAATGTACCAGTGTATAATGGGCCCCATAAATGCTGCTCCTGTGTCTGATCTGCCCCATTTAGAAAGCTCCAATACATGATGTGCCCCATGGATGATGCTCCAGTGTCTTATGGGCCAAAAGAATGCTCCATATATCATGGGCCCCATTAATAATGTACCAGTGTATAATGGGCCCCGTAAATACTGCTCCTGTGTCTGATCTGCCACATTTAAAATGCTCTAAAACATGATGTGCCCCATGGATGATGCTCCAGTGTCTTATGGGTCAAAAGAATGCTCCATATATCATGGGCCCCATTAATAATGTACCAGTGTATAATGGGCCCCGTAAATGCTGCTCCTGTGTCTGATCTGCCCCATTTTGAATGCTCCAATACATGATGTGCCCCATGGATGATGCTCCAGTGTCTTATGGGCCAAAAGAATGCTCCATATATAATGGGCCCCATTAATAATGTACCAGTGTATAATGGACCCCGTAAATGCTGCTCCTGTGTCTGATCTGCCCCATTTTGAATGCTCCAAAACATGGATGACGCTCCAGTATCTTATGGGCCAAAAGAATGCTCCATATATCATGGGCCCCATTAATGTTCAAGGGTATAATGGGCCCCGTAAATGCTGCTTCAGTGTCTGATCTGCCCCATTTTGAATGCTCCAATACATGATGTGCCCCATGGATGATGCTCCAGTGTCTTATGGGCCAAAAGAATGCTCCATGTTATGTTTCGGTAGCTGAGGAGTGCAGGTAAAAAAGGTAATACACCAGAGCAGTTGGAATCTATGGGATTGCAGTACCCTGACTAACCACCACAACTAGAGGCAGCCGTGGAGCGTTCCTACGTTGGTCCTAGACGCCTCGTCACAGCCTGAGAAACTAACTACACCTAAAGATAGAAATAGGAAAGCTATCTGCCCCGGAGCAGAACCCCAAAGATAATAGAAAGCCCCCAAACATGTAATGGCGGTTAGACAAGAGGAAATACTGACACAGAAAGAAAATAGAATGAGCAAACGCTGGGGCCCAAACTATCTAAATAGAAAAGGATAGGAAGGACACTTACTGCAATCCCAGAAAACCCTGAAAAACACCAACTCTACTAATTTCAAAATCACCTGAGATCACACGACCTCTACCACCTAAATTAGCTCTCTGGTGTAACAAAATCAAAACAGCAGCCACTGAAAAAACTGGAAAAAGCAAAAGAACAAAACTCAGTGGCTGAACTAAACTGAGAAGGCAGAAGCCCCGGAGGGGACCCAGAAGGCCCCCAAAGAAGTGCAGGACAAAATGAAAAAATATAGCAACAACACAAAAGAAGAAAAATTCTTATCTGGTAGCAGGAGATGCAGACACGACACAGCAGGCTACAAGGGAAACTGGAATGAAGGATTCAGACCAGAACAATTGATCACCGGCAACCCTGATGGGAAAATGACTCCCTTATATAAGACCAGTCAGTAACACCTGATTCCCAGTCCTCACAATCTTCACTAGTACCGCTTGTAACCACCAGAGGGAGCCTCTGCTCAGAACTCATCTCAAACCCATTCACAACAGTACCCCCCCTTGAGGAGGGGTCACCGAACCCTCATTTGAGCAACCAGGTCGGTCAGGATGAGTTCTATGATACGCACGGATAAGTCTCCTAGCATGGATGTCCGAAGCAAACACCCAAGAATTGTCTTCCTGACCATAACCTCTCCATTTAACCAAATACTGGAGTCTTCGTCTAGAAAAACGAGAATCCAATATTTTCTCAACCACATACTCCAGATTGCCCTCAACCAAAACAGGGTCAGGAGGCACAGTAGCAGGAACCACTGGCTCAACAAACCTCTTCAACAAGGACTTGTGGAACACGTTATGGATCTTAAATGTCCCTGGAAGAAGCAAACGAAAAGAAACAGGATTAATAATCTCCATGATCTTATAAGGTCCAATGAACCTAGGCTTAAATTTAGGAGATGCTACTCTCATAGGAATATTCTTTGAGGACAACCAGACCAAGTCCCCCACTTTAAACCGAGGACCATCAGTCCTATGCCGGTTAGCAAACCGCTGGGCCTTCTCCTGAGAGAGGGACAACCTCTCCACTACCTGGTCCCAAATCTGTTGCATACGCTCAACAACAGAGTCAACACCTGGACAGACAGAAGCTTCCGTCTGTCCTGAAGAAAATCGAGGGTGAAAACCAGAATTACAGAAAAACGGAGACATCAAAGTGGCAGAGCTAGCCCTATTATTAAGAGCAAACTCAGCCAAAGGCAAAAAAGAGACCCAGTCATCCTGATCAGCAGACACAAAGCATCTTAGATAAGTCTCTAATGTCTGGTTTGTTCTCTCAGTTTCACCATTGGTCTGAGGATGAAATGCCGAGGAGAAAGACAATTGAACACCCAGTTTAGAACAAAAAGTCCTCCAAAATCTGGAAACAAACTGGACTCCTCTGTCAGACACAATGTTCTCAGGAATGCCGTGTAAACGAACCACGTGCTGAAGAAACAACGGCACCAATTCAGACGAAGAAGGCAACTTAGGTAATGGCACAAGATGTATCATTTTGGAAAACCTATCACAAATTACCCAGATGGTGGTCATTCTCTGAGAAACAGGAAGATCGGAAATGAAATCCATAGAGATATGGGTCCATGGTCTCTTGGGCACAGGCAATGGCATCAACAAACCACTAGAGCGAGAGCAAGGCTTGGAGTGAGAGCAAGTCCCGCAGGACTGCACAAATTCCCTGACATCGCGAGACAAGGTAGGCCATCAAAAGGACCGACTAACCAAGTCTCTGGTACCAAAAATTCCGGGATGCCCAGCCAATGCGGAACAATGAATCTCAGACATCACACTCTTTTTCCATTGGTCCGGGACAAACAATTTTCCAACAGGGCAGCGCTCGGGCCTATCCTCCTGACACCCCTCCAGAGCAAGTCTCAAATTGGGCGAGATGGCGGAAAGAACTACACCCTCTTTCAAAATAACAGAAGGATGAGATAACTCAGGAGAGTCCGCAAGGAAACTCCTCGAGAGGGCATCCGCCTTAACATTCTTAGTCCCAGGAAGAAAGGAAACCACAAAATTAAAACGTGTGAAAAACAAGGCCCACCTGGCCTGTCTAGGATTGAGTCGCTTGGCAGATTCCAGATAGACCAGATTCTTATGGTCCGTAAGGACCACCACCTGATGTTTGGCTCCCTCCAGCCAATGTCTCCACTCTTCAAAAGCCCACTTCATGGCCAATAACTCCGTTTTACCCACGTCATAATTACGTTCAGTAGGAGAAAATTTTCGAGAGAAAAAGGCACAAGGGTTACTTTTAGAGGTCTCTGGATCTTTTTGGGACCAAAACGGCACCTGCCCCAATTTCAGAGGCATCAACCTCCACCTGAAATGGCAGAGAAACATCAGGCTGCCGTAGAAAGGAGCAAAAGTGAATCTTGCTTAAGTTCCTGAAATGCAGAGACTGCCTCAGGAGGCCAATTCACCACATCAGAACCTTTCTGGTCAAATCAGTTAATGGTTTAACAATAACCGAGAAATTACCAATAAATTTACGATAAAAATTGGCAAAACCCAAAAATCTCTGAAGAGCCTTTAATGAAGTAGGTTGGACCCAATCACAGATGGCCTGAACCTTGACCGGGTCCATTTCAATAACAGAGGGGGACAAAATGAATCCCAGAAAGGGAGATCTTCTGTACGCCAAAAAGACACTTTGATCCTTCACATACAGAGCATTATCCCTCAAAATCTGGAACACAGTCCGAACATGTTTCACATGAGAGTCCCAGTCATTAGAAAAATCAAGATATCATCCAAATAAACAATCAGAAATTTGTCCACAAAATCCTGAAAATGTCATTCATGAAGGACTGGAAGACGGAAGGGGCATTAGTGAGCCCAAAGGCATCACTAGGTACTCAAAATGCCCTTCAGGGGTATTGAATGCCGTCTTCCATTCATCCCGTGCTTAATGCGAATAAGGTTATACGCCCCCTGAGGTCAAGCTTGGTAAACCAAGTAGCGTTTTTCACCCTGGAAAAAGGTCAGAAATCAAGGGTAACGGGTATTGATATTTCACAGTAATATTGTTCAAGAGACGATAATCAATACACGGCTTAATGAACCATCTTTTTTGGCCACAAAGAAAAAACCGGCACCTAAGGGTGAAGAGGATGGTCTGATATGACCTTCTCCAATGATTCCTTGATATAAGACCGCATAAGCGTCATGTTCAGGTACAGACAAGTTAAAAAGGCGACCTTTAGGGAATTTACTACCCGGCACTAATTCAATAGCGCAGTCATAGCTCCTATGGGGAGGTAAGGATGCAGATTTACTTTCGCTAAACACATCAGAAAAAATCAAACAAAAAGTCAGGAACATCCTGAGCCTGGGGGGAGGCAGAAAAAACAGGAGTGTTGGTATTAACACATTGGCAGCCCCAATGGTTACAGACACAGATTTCCAATCCAAAACAGGATTATGAGACTGTAACCAAGGGAAACCCAGCACGATAATGTCATGCAGATTATATAGAACCAAAAATTTTCAGCACTCCTGGTGATCAGGTTCAACCCTCATTATCACCTGAGTAGAAAACTGGGGTTTATTCTCAGCCAAAGGGGTAGAATCGATCCCCAGTAGGGGAATAGACTTCTGTAGCGGTATCAAGGAAAACCCACAACGTTTAGCAAAATCATAATCCATCAGGTTAATAGCTGCTCCAGAATCAACGAAACCCTGAGCAGAAAATGAGGACAGAGAGCATATCAGAGTGACAGTTAATAAAAACTTAGTCTGAACACTACCCAAGACAACTGAGCGTGCAAAACGTCTTCCCCGCTTAGGGCAGACTGAAATAGCATGAGAGGCATCACCACAGTAGAAACATAACCTATTGCGCTTTCGAAACTCATGACGCTGTGCCCCAGACACCACTCTATCACACTGCATGGGCTCAGAAGCTGGCTCACAAGGCAACACCACTCCACGCATACTTCTCCGCTCACGCAAACATCTGTCAATTTGAATCGCTAATGACATAGAATCATTGAGACCAGAGGGGACAGGGAATCCCACCATAACATCCTTTACATTATCCGACAGACCCTTCGGAAAAGGGCCGCCAAAGCGTCGTCATTCCATTTGGTCAGGACTGCCCACCTACGGAATCTCTGACAGTATAATCAGCGTCATCAAGCCCCTGATTTAATGCCAACAGGCTTTTTCAGCTTGATCAGTGACATTAGGTCATCGTACAATAACCCAAAGCCTGAAAAAAACGCATCAACATCACTCAAAACAGGATCCCCAGGTATCAGGGAAAAAGCCCAATCCTGAGGATCGCCGCGCAGGAGAGAGATGATAATTTGAACTGCTGCGCTGCGTTTCCTGAGGACTTAGATTTTAAGGCAAAAAACAATTTACAATTTTTTGAAATTCTGAAATTAGCTCGATCCCCTAAAACAAATCTGGCATGGGGATCCTAGGTTCCACAACAGGCAACCTAGCAAGATAGATAGCAATACTCCGAACCTCAGTGGCAAGCTGATCACACGGCCAGACAACTGTGCAAAACTCCATTGGGAGAAAAGATCCTCCCCAGCACCCAGAGATACAGAGGGAAAAAAAAAAAAAAAAAATGCAACAAACAGAAAAATATCTCTGACAACTCTGACAACCTTTTTTCTATCACAATATTTTTTCCCTTCTGTGAGTACCATACAATTTTCAATTTTTTGGGCCGGTGATACTGTTATGTTTCGGTAGCTGAGGAGTGCAGGTAAAAAAGGCAATACACCAGAGCAGTTGGAATCTATGGGATTGCAGTACCCTGACTAACCCACCAAATAGAGGCAGCCGTGGAGCGTTCTACGTTGGTCCTAGACGCCTCGTCACAGCCTGAGAAAATAACTACACCTAAAGATAGAAATAGGAAAGCTATCTGCCCGGAGCAGAACCCCAAAGATAATAGAAAGCCCCCAAACATGTAATGGCGGTTAGACAAGAGGAAATACTGACACAGAAAGAAAATAGAATGAGCAAACGCTGGGGCCCAAACTATCTAAATAGAAAAGGATAGGAAGGACACTTACTGCAATCCCAGAAAACCCTGAAAAACACCCACTCTACTAATTTCAAAATCACCTGAGATCACAGACCTCTACACCTAAATTAGCTCTCTGGTGTAACAAAATCAAAACAGCAGCCATGAAAAAACTGGAAAAAGCAAAAAAACAAAATCAGTGGCTGAATAAATGAGAAGGCAGAAGCCCCGGAGGGGACCCAGAAGGCCCCCAAAGAAGTGCAGGACAAAATGAAAAAATATAGCAACAACACAAAAGAAGAAAAATTCTTATCTGGTAGCAGGAGATGCAGACAGACACAGCAGGCTACAAGGGAAATGGAATGAAGGATTCAGACCAGAACAATTGATCCCCGGCAACCCTGATGGGAAAATGACTCCCTTATAAAGCCCAGTCAGTAAACACTGATTCCCGTCCTCACAATCTTCACTAGTACGCTTGTAACCACCAGAGGGAGCCTCTGCTCAGAAATTCTCAAACCCATTCACAACAGCTCCATATATCATGGGCCCCATTAATGTTCAAGGGTATAATGGGCCCATAAATTCTGCTCCACTGTCTGATCTCCCCCATTTAGAAAGCTCCAATACATGATGTGCCCCATGGATGATGCTCCAGTGTCTTATGGGCAAAAGAATGCTCCTATATCATGGGCATCATTAATGTTCAAGGGTATAAGGGCCCGTAAATGCTGCTCCACTGTCTGATCTGCCCCATTTTGAATGCTCCAATACATGATGTGCCCCATGGATGATGCTCCGTGTTTTATGGGCCAAAGAATGCTCCATATATAATGGGCCCTTAATGTTCAAGGGTATAAGGGCCCGTAAATGTGCTCCACTGTCTGATCTGCCCATTAGAATGCTCCAATACATGATGTGCTCATGGTGATGCCCAGTGTCTTATGGGCCAAAAGAATGTCCATATATAATTGGCCCCATTATTAATGATCCACTGTAAAATGATCCTCATATATTCTCCAAACATTACAAAAAAATTAAATACCTCCCCTCGCTGTGCACTGCTTACTTTGGATTCCTCAGCATGCCATCTTACAGCTCTCTGCAGTTGGACTGTTTAGGCAGAGGGAGTACAGACGTGACGTCATTACGCTCTGTAACCTGAATGTTACTGTCAGGAAACGTGGAAAGACATCACAGCGGTGGAGCATGGAGAGGTAAGTAATGCAAGTGCTGGGGCCCTTATCAAGAGGGGGGGCCGACTCGTGGGCGACGGCACTGGCACAGGGCCCCTCATAGTACGCGGTGTGTCTAACGGCGAGTGGGCCCATCCCATCATCAGCGACAAATTTTTGTACTATGAGGGGCCCTGTGCCAGTGCCGTCGCCCACGAGTCGGCCCCCCACCCGTCAGTGAACAGGCACTTGCCCGGGTGCGTCAGGTGCTGACGCCGGCCTGGGAGGGGGGATTTGTAGGTTTTGTTGTCCGTCCACGCTTGCAAGTGCATGTTATGAAATGTCTAAGCATGCAACTGGTATTCAAATTTCTGAGATTTTTCCTCGGCTAAAGGTCCTTCCGCACTATTTACAGAAACCTTTGCCTCATCAATAGGATTTCGGTCCAAAAAGTGCCACACTGGACTCTTCCTACTATGGTATAATTTTCAGGGCTTGCATGCTGTGGAAATTTGCTGTCTGGCCAAGCTGTCCTGCAACTCTCTTTTGTTTTTTAACACCTTTTTGGACTGCTAGGGCCTGCCAGATAACCGCTGCTGCGATGTCATGCTGCTGCAGATCCTTGAGCTCTTGCCAGCGGCACCCTCTTCCCAAATGGATGCCAATCCGGGTCAACAACAATAGGGTCATCCATCACCTCCTCTTCAATGTAATTTGGGGCACTGAGTTTCATCAGGGTCAGATTCTGTCTCAGTAGACTGTGAGGGAAATGTAGTGCTCTGGGTGAATATACCAGCAGAATCATCTAGAGTGGCTGTGCATCATGATGGGCACTCCATCTCTGATTCATGTTGGATGAGGAATAGAGAATTTGACTTCATAACCAGGCATGGTATGTGAAAAGAGCTCCATGGGGTAATCTGAAGTGTAGGCTGCCGCATCCTTCACTTTTGGCGGGGGTGAAGCACACAAGGAAAGGGTTGTTCCTGACCAGGAGCCAGCATGACGACTCAGGCCTTGCATTTTTTTAAACTTCAGAAGAGGAGGCGATATACAAAATAATGGAAACACTAACATTTGGCATCATCATCTTGGAAATGTTATAAACATGCAAACTGTGACATAGGTTATGTTTTGTAGTTGATTACTTGTGTTATGTCATATGTGTTGTAAATTAACTGTTTGTTTTACATAATTGTAAGAACATTGATGAGAAATGATACTAATGGCAGACCTCTCGGATTTTCAAAGAGGCCAAATTGTTGGTGCTCGGAATGGCCGGCGCTAGTGTAACCAAAAGTGCCCCAATGCTTGGCGTGTCAAGAGGTACTGTCTCCAAAGTAATGACTGAGTTTGAAAGAGAAGGAAAAAGAGCAACTGAAAAAAAGCAAAGAAAGGTACATTTAATGGAAAAGGAATACATGAGAGTATACTACAGGCATATGAATCCGCAGGGAGGAAGATTCTAAGGATTCTCAGCGGGAGGATACTGAACAGTCACCCATTGGAAAGCGAAAAATCCCCCCCCCCCTTCTTCTCATCCCCTATTTGATGCTACTCTAGCTGCCTGGAAAACTTTTCCTAAAAGAAAAGAGGTACTAATAAATTAACCTTCCTTAAAATCTCCCTCTCCACTTAATCTGCTCCCTATACCATACAGACATCGATCCCATTTTGGCCTGAACATGACGTTAAAAAAATCAGGATTTGGTCAGTGAATCTAGTCTTATTCCTTTCTCACAAATCAAAGATAAATTTTAAGTCTCCTCTTCTTCATTCCTCCAATATCTCATGTTGAGGATTTGATTGTGCTATTTATTGCTCTAAACCAAGCCTATCTGAGCGTGCCGCCAACCTTATTACCAATTAATCATAAATTTTTTGGAGCATCTCTTACATTTATTGTGGGCTCAATAAAAGTATATATTCATCAAGGCCTATAACTTTCGGAAATGGGAACAAGAGTTACATATATCCCCAAGTCCGCAAGAATGGAAAGGCTTGTTTTATTTCCTACTCCGCTTCTATCTCTTGTCGCTCCACTCACAATTAAATACTAACGCTTTGGTATTACACTCCAGCCCCACTCTCTCGGATTAATTCAGAACACTCCTCGTCCCGCTGGAGAGGTTGTGGCCAATATGGCAGTTGCTTCATATACCTTGGTACTGTCCCCCTATTAGGCTCTTTGGAAAAATAGTGCGTCTCTAATTAATTCATTACTCACAAAATCCATTACTCTATCTCCGCAACTAGCTCTTTTTCTTAGACTCGGATGGCACTGCTCATTCCTCTTTCCCTTAGTGGTACATGTTCTTCTAGTAGTTAGGCAACTAATTGCCTTCCATTGGAAGAGGCCTGACTCTCCGTTATCCAAGATGTAATTGACAGAATGACCCTCCTTAAAGCCTTCGAGCACAAACTAGCTCTGTACATAACAACCTAGACAAATTTTCTTGAAAATGGTCCAGCTGGATATCTTTAGTCCCTTAAAAGTATAGTCAGATTAAGCCTATTATTTTGGCTTTTTGATTTATGGTTACTATTTATAATATTTCCTTTGTTGTCAGATAATATGTGTAATGCCTGTATAAATTAATCTGCTATTTTCCTGTAAATTTGGGACGCAAGGTCACTTGCTCCCTTCTTTCCTTGTAGCATTTTCCCTTCCTTTTCCCTCCCCCCTCATAGTTTCATAAATACTTAATAAAATTTTTGAAAAGAAAGAGAAGGAAAAACGTCCGCAGTAAAGCACAAGTCGGCCGAAAGTCAAAGTTGATGAGAGGACCGTCGGACTGTTAAAGCGAATTGTGAGAGAGGATTGCAAGACTACGGCTCCGAAAATGACTGCTGAGTCAATGAACACTACAGAAACCAGTTTCCACGAAAACGCTTCGTCGGGAGATGAACAAATCTGGATTCAACGGAAGAGCTGCAATTCAAAAACCACTGCTCTCAATGACAAAGTTTCCAAGGCATTTAGAGTGGTGTAGAAACCTCCAGAATTGTTCCCTCGACCAGTGGAAACATGTGTATTCTCAGAAGAATCATCGTTTACCCTTTTCTGACCTCCGGCTGAGTGTATCTTTGAGACATCCATTCCTCCGACTGCCTTCTCCCAATGTAAAACATGGCGGAAGTTCTGTGATGATCTGGGGTGTATTTGGAGATCCGCCGGGCCAATGATTCCCTTTATGGAAGAATTAACAGCCGCGATTTATTTAGGCATTTTGGCCGACCAAGTGCATCCTATGGTGCAAGCACTGTTCCAGAGGGGAACGCCATTCTTTCAGGAAGATAATGCACCAATTCATACAGCTACAATCGTTAAATCATGCCACGAGGAACATTTAATTAAGTTGAGCATCTCATCTGGCCCCCACAATCCCCATACCTCAACATTAAGAGCATTTATGTTCGATTTTAGAGATTCAAGTTAGACGTCGATTTCCGCCGCCATCGTCGCTCAAAGAATGGGGATGTTTTTTTAATGAAGAATGGGCTAAAATTCATTGGAAAAAATTCACACCTTGTTGAATCCATACCTCGGAGAATTGAGGTGTAATCGCCGCAAAAGGTGGACCTACACCATATTAAACTAACTTTTGGTGTTTCGGCAATGTAAGCCAAAAATCTGTTACTGATGCTCCGGCTTTAAAGCAGTTTACCTACTCCAGTTAAGGGAGCCTTCAGCCCTTCTTCAGCCAGAAGACTCTTTATGATAGCACACTATTTTAGGGCAAGCGAGCTCCTGTATAGTCAAAAAAAATATTCTAAATGTCCGTTTATATTTGAGGAGGCAGCACTGATGCTCTCAGCTCAGTCTGGATTACACAATAATATAACAAGATAAAAAAGGGGTAAGGTATCACCAGATACAAGGTATATATTAGTATAGTGGAAATAGAATAAATCTCCGTATATTTTCGGAGGCAGACTCGTATGCTCAGCGGCTCGTATGGATTGCACAATAATATAAAAGATGAAAAAGTGTTGTGAATGTGCTAGAGATGGTTTCTGAGCAGAGGCTCCCTCTGGTGGTTACTGACAGTACTGAAACTTCCAGCGAGGAATGGCAATCTGGATCACTGACTGGACTGATTAAGGGGGTTCCTTCCCATGATGGTTGCCGGTGATCAATTGTTCTTGTCTCAATTGTGGTTCCTGGTTCATTTGGAAGTTTGCTGGAGTCTTGCTGCGTCTGCTGCTTTTAAGATAAGTTATTTTTGCTTTTCTTTTTGTGCTTGCTTTTTGCATAGTTTTCTGCACTTTTGGAGTTCAGCCGGTCCCCTCCTGGGGCCTGTGCTCCTCTCAGTTTATCTGTAGCCACTGTTATTTTTTCATTTGCTTTTTCCTGTTTTTTCAGTGGCTGCGGCTTGGTTTTGTTCACAGATATTAATTTAGGTGGATGAGATGTTTGATCTCAGGTTTTTTTCAATCAGAAGTGTTGGTATTTTTTGGTTTTTTTTGGTTGCAGTCATAATCTTTCCTGTACTTTTTGTTAGGAAGATTGGGCTCCAGCGTTTGTCATTCTTTTTTGTCTGTGTCCGTGCTTTCTTTTGTCTAACCGCCATTACATGTTTGGGGGTTCCTATTTTTTTGGGGATCTGCTCCGGGGCAGATAGCTTTCTCTTTTGCCTTTAGGTGTAGTTTCTCTAGGCTGGGACGAGGATCTAGGTCAACGTAGGAACGCTCCCGGACCTCTAGTTGTTGGTTAGTTCAGGTTACTGCAATCCATTTGGTTCCAGCCTCTCTGGTTTTATTACTGTTTTTGCTATTTCTCCGCTATAAACATAACAAAAAGGGGTACTGTTTCCCAGATACCGGTAATTAGTATTTGAAAATTTCAAAATCTCTGTATATATTTCAGGAGGCAGACACTGAAGTCACAGGCTCAGTTGGATTCACAAGAATATAATAAGAAGAAAGGGGTATGTTCAGCAGTCCCGGTATATTAGTATAGTCCAAATTCAAAATTTATATGTATTTCAGGAGGGAGGGCATGACGTTTACAGGCTCAGTCGGATTACCAAGAATAGAAAAAATTAAAAAGGGGTACTGTACACCAGTACCAGGTATTATTGTTAGTCAAAACATTTAAATTCCGTATATATTTCAGGAGGCAGCCACTGACGCTTCAGGCTCGATGTTTACACAATAATTAAAAAGCTTAAAAAGGGTACTTTTTCACCAGATAAAGGTTTATAGTATAGTGAAAATATTATAAAGTTGTATATATTTTGGAGGAGACTGACCCCCAAAGGCCCGTAGGATTACACAAGAAATCAAAAGATCCGCAAGAAATAATCACAATGTGTGCCAATGTTCCAGGTGACAAAGATGCACTTAGAGTGGTGGGTGGAGGAGAAT
>JARQOD010000003.1:506347754-506398308 GCA_033576555.1 Oophaga sylvatica | reverse complement strand
CGGAGTAACAGCCAGACGTTCACTGGCTCAGTATGGATTACACAATAATATAAAAAGATGAAAAAGGGATACTGTTTCACCAGATACCAGGTATATATAGTATAGTTAAATTATTGGAAATCTCCGTATATATTTCAGGAGGCAGACATTGAGGCTCTCAGGCTCAGTATGGATTACACGAGAATATAAAAAGTCGAAGAAAGGAAATGTATCAGAAGCGTACAGCTGTATACAGCATTGGGGTAATTTGAAATATCCATATATATTTCCAGAGTCAGACAAAGACTCTCACAGGCTCAGTATGGATTACAACAGAATATAAAAAGCAGATCCGCAAGAAATAATCACATATGTGGGCCAATGTTCGAGGTGTCAATGATGCACTTAGAGTGGTGGGTGAATGGGGGGCATTTCTGTGAAAAAGGGTAGTGTATCACCAGATTCCAGGTATATATAGTATAGTTAAATTATTGGACATTTCCGTATATATTTCAGGAAGCAGACACTGACGCTCTCAGGCTCAGTATAGATTACACGAGAATATAAAAAGTAGAAATAGGGAAATGTTTCAGACGCGTACAGCTCTATATAGCGTTGGGGTTATTTTAAATATCCGTATATGTGTCGCCCCTGAGCGTTCAGTCGCCACAGAGGTATTGCACCTCACCCAGAGGTGTGATACTCCACTCTCAGGTAAGGAGGGAGCACCACCCAGGACTCAAACACCTGCACCCAACACAGACTATAGCAGCCGGGCACGCTGGACGTACCCTGCGGGAGGATGGTCTCATCCCAGGCTGGGTAGTAAAGAGTGTATGGGTGGGTGGAGCTAGTAAGTAGGAGGGGGAGTGAAGCTCAGGAAGCAAGGAGCAGGGTCTAGAGAGACGTGAGGAGGAAGTAAAAGGAGACAGATGTGTGGCGAAGCAACTCCCTGTCAGAAGGAGCTGCAGAGGAAAGGAGTCTAGAGACAGACTCAGAGGGTAACCTTGAGCTGGGAAGAGCTCGGTCCCAGACGTGGAAAGTGAAGGAGAGAGAAGCAGAAAAAGAAAGAAGCTTCAGGAGGGAGAGAAGGGGTCCTAGGGACACGGAGAGAGCGAGATCCATTCGTGGGGCCCGATCTGTTTGCAGAGGGACAAGGTAGAGAACTTTATGACTCAGCTAGCAAGGCGACTGCTGTGATAACTTTAGGGATCACAGTCAATAACCACATTCATCTTTGCCAGAGAGGCAGCTATATAGAATCAAGGAAATGCAGAGATAAGACATTATCCGACAGGATTCGCAGCCGCTGATCTGGGACACTGTTTGTGAAGGTGCTGGAAAGGTGGAAGGCGTGGGAATCAGCACAGTGAGACGGCCAGTGAAAGGAACACATATATATCGAAGGGAGTCCAGGAAAGGTGTACCCCAATCTACCTGGGAGTTTGCTGAGCCCCTCACCTGGAGGATCCTGTACCAAGTGGGCATCTGTGCTGCAGACAGAACTGTGAGTAAAGCCTTGGAAACTACAACTGACTGTCTCCTCAGTTTCTCCCTGCATCTCACACTCCACTCTGCTACATCTCTCAGCACCATTATCATTTACAACATCACCCTGCCCTGAGACCACAAGCTGTACCTGTGGAAACCTATTCCAACTCTGCTGCATCACACCATCAGTCTCAGAGGATCTGCACCGCAGCGCTGGTCACCTCAGACCAGATACCACAGGTGGCATCACGAATACCTCACTACAAACTATCATCCCCTGTAAAAATATTCCCCTTTTATTGGACTCCAGGGACACGGACCGGGTCACTGCTGTCGTGACACATCCCTTTAATACAACGTCCCGGTACCGAGTATCCCACTGCCCTTGCGGGCGATCCATATATATTTTCAGAGTCAAAGACTCTCTCAGGCTCAGTATGGATTACACCAGAATATTAAAAGTTGACAAAGTGTACTGTATCAGAAGCGTACCGCTGTATACAGCATTGTTGTCATTTTAAATATCCTTATATATTTCCAGAGTCAGTCAAAGACTCTTTCAAGCTCAGTATGGATTACACCAGAATATAAAAAGTAGAAAAAGGGAAAGGTATCAGAAGCGTACAGCTCTATATAGCGTTGGGGTAATTTTAAATATCCGTATATATTTCCAGAGTCAGACAAAGACTTACAGGCTCAGTATGGATTACACCAGAATATTAAAAGTTGAGAAAGTGTACTGTATGAGAAGCGTACAGCTGTATACAGTGTTGGGGTAATTTTAAATGTTCGTATATATATATCAGTCTCAGTAAGCCAGTCCAGACTCTCCGCTACAGGAAACTAGATGAATACAAGTACACACTGATAGTACAGTGATTGCAGAAATGTGGGAATTCCTAATCACGGTAAAACCTCCCGGTACAATTCTCAGAGGCGATGCTAACCATCAATTACTTTATCTGTGGAGACAGCGAAAATGGTTCTTTGTGAAGAAACGGTTGCTGTATCGCAGTAGCGTCGATCCCATCACCGTTATTCTTCTCCATCAAATTGTGATGCCAAGGAGAGATGTAGACATGGTCCTCACTGCCTATAATGATCAGATTGGTCACTTTGGAGTGCAAAAGACAGAAGCCACAGGCCATAGGCAATTCTATTGGATTGGCATGAGAGGAGACATAGAAAAATGTTGCCAGGAATGTCACACTTCTGTGACTAGTAAAACTGTGAAAGCTGATCAGAAAGCAACACTGCATCTGATTGTGAGTCGACATCCATTAGAAATGGTAGCCATTGATCATCTGAAGGTAGAACCCAGCAGGACAGGCCATAGCTACGTCTTAACCAGCATAGATCAGTTAACCAAATTTGTAGTGGCTGTCCCTGTGAAGGATTTAACTGCCCAGACTCCACAGCGGTGGAGCAGGGAGAGTAAGTATTGCAAGTGCTGCGGCCATGAGCAAGCAGGGGGGGCCCACTCATGGGTGACGGCACTGGCACAGGGCCCCTCATAGTACGCTCGTGTGTCTGACGGCAAGTGGGCCCATCCCACCGTCAGAGACACTTTTTTGTACTATGAGGGACCCTGTGCCAGTACCGTTGCCACAGAGTGGGACCCCCCACCTGCTCAGGGCACCGGCACTTGCCCGGGTGAGCCAGGAG
Source organism: Oophaga sylvatica (assembly GCA_033576555.1). Lineage (NCBI taxonomy): Eukaryota > Metazoa > Chordata > Amphibia > Anura > Dendrobatidae > Oophaga > Oophaga sylvatica. The sequence goes on along the minus strand of JARQOD010000003.1, from coordinate 506,395,173 downwards.
GTGACCCCGGCCCTGGGGGGGACAGCCCAGATAGGGAGGTGGCAAAAATGGTATATGTTGAGGTGTAAGCTGGACGTTCAGCAGCTGCAAATGGAGGAATTGGAGAAGTCAGAGGAAGAGGAGGACAAAGCGAGCCATTTTGCTGGCAACCTATGTGTCATCAGGGGAAGGTGGGACAAAATCCTTTGAAACCCATGCATGCTTCATTTTAATAAAAGTTAGATCATCAACATTTTGTGTCGACAGACGGGTCCTTCTTTCTGTCAGGATTGATCCAGCAGCACTGAAGACTCTTTCTGATAGCACACTACCAGCAGGGCAAGCGAGCTCCTATAAAGCATATTGTGCCAATTCAGGCCATGTGTCCAGTTTACAGGCCCAGTAGTCAAAGGGGAATGACCAGTGAGGGAGAACATCGATAGGGGAGGAGAAGAAATTTGTAATCATAGTTAACAACTGCTGTCTACTGTCTGTTGCTATAGATTCCTGATTACCAGGCGTGTGAGCTGTCCGGGAGAAATCAGTCCACAACATGGTCATGAAACCCCTGTCTCCAACGCCACTTCGGCTGTGTGCACAACGAACACCTCTTCCATTTGTCCCAGTACGGCTCGTGGTAGAACCTGCACCGCTGCTGTTTGCTGGGAATGCCTCTAACAAACGGTTTACCAGAGTTGCTTGTTTGTTGGCCAATATTAGCTCGAGGTTCTCCTGTGGCATGATCCTCTGTAATTTGCCTTTATAGCGTGGATCGAGGATGCTGGCCAACCAGTAGTTGCCATCCTTCATCATTTTGGCAATGCGGGGGTCCCTTTTTAGGATCCACAAGGCATAATCACACATGTGGGCCAATGTTCCTGGTGTCAGTGATGCACTGCCAGTGGTGGGTGGAGGAGCACTTTCTACCAAATCCACATCTCTCCAGTCACGCACAAACCCTGGACCTGAACTTGGCAAGCCAACATTTTCTCTTGCCCCCTGAGAAGCATCCTCCTTCCCAAAATAATTATCCCCCTTCCTCCTCCTCCTCCTCTTCATCTTCTTCCTCTACCTCGTCCAGGACAGTTCCCTGAGCAGACAATGGCTGAATGTCATCAAGGATTCCCTCTTCCTCCTCTTCCTCCTCTGCTGCAGACGCCTGATCATTAATGTGCGTCAAAGTTTGCATGAGCAGACGCATAAGTGGGATGTATAATGTCAATGACTAGCACTCGACAAGGAGAATGGAAATGTCCGGTGCTAGTGAGAAGGAACCTTTAGGCCCAATCAACATAAGTAAAAATGGAATCACTGCACACTTAGAGGAGATAAATATGCTTCAAGTGATATTTTATTGACAATGGTGGCGACAACAAAATAAAAAGACGTTTCGGCCAAAAATGGCCTTTATCATGTGGTCGCTGCAAAGATAAATAAAAAACAGATGTAATTTAAAGAGGTACAAAATACAGTACCTCTTGTAGATATATTTCAAAGTAAGGGTACAATTATGTTTTTCTGAGTGTTAACTCTTGAGGCTCGATGTTTAACAATCAGAGATTATAGAGTTTCAAAAAAAGACGAAAGTATTGTATACTTCGGTTCTATTAATCTATCTGAGGAAGTCTTATGCACCTTTGTTCATGTTAAACTGTTATGTTTAAAAACTTAATAAAAAGACCATTGAAAAGAAAAAAAAGTCTAACATAATCCGAACCCAACATTGAAATATTCACTTATCTCTATTTATGACAGAAATATATTTAGAATTGAGAGTCCTCTGTCTTTGATACCTTTTAACGGCTAACTGAAAAGATGGTAACAAATTGCAAGCTTTCGAGACTACTCAGGTCTCTTCATCAGGCTAGACTATTATTTATGACATATACCGTATTTTTCGGACCATAAGACGCACTTTTTTCCCAAAAAATTTTTGGGGACAATGGGGGTGCGTCTTATGGTCGCAAAATACCGATAAGTCCGGTGGCGGCGGCGGTCCCAATGCAGCTTCGCTGTGGTGCGGTGGTGGTGTCAGGGCAGCAGCGGGGCTCTGTGCTGTGTCAGGGGCTCCGCCGGCATTTCATCCTAGCCGGAAAGCCCCCCGCAGCTGCGACGCGGTGCCGTGCTGAAGAATGGCCCCGACACCACCACTGCACCACAGGGAAGCTGCATTGGGACCGCCACCGGATTTGTGAGTATATGGCCACCCTACAGAACATAGCCACCCCACAGTGCCCAACCACCCCACAGTGCCCAACCACCCCACAGAACACAGCCACCCACAGTGCCCAACCACCCCACAGAACACAGCCACCCCACAGAGCACAGTCACCCCACAGAGCACAGCCACCCCACAGAACACAGCCACCCCACAGAGCACCACTACCGCACCAGCCTGGACCACTGAACGACCCCAGTGACCACTCCTCTACCTGTGCTGATCCGTTCGCTGGTAAGCTGAATTCGGACTGTAAGACGGACCCCCATTTGACACATTATTTTTTTTCCCAATTTTCTTTCTGAAAATTTGGGGTGCGTCTTATGGTCCGGTGCGTCTTATAGTCAGAAAAATGCGGTACTCCTGGCTATTGACCTCGGACTCCTTGACTCAGTGTCACACAAACCAGTTTTTTTCTGTATGACCTTTGCAGAAGTGTGCTAGGAGTCATTATCTTTCTGCAACACTTTCCAGTGAATTTGACATATTCATTATTTCATCCGTTTTTCATTAGCATTGGATTTTAAATTTGGAGGCTTTTGGTATAGGAGAGGTATATCTAAACATTACACCTTGTCATGGCTGGTGGGCACACACAGATTGACCAATTTGTGTGCAAACATTAGTTTTATATGTAGATTCTATAAAGCAGTAATGAAGTTTAAACTTTTGATATTCCATAGCACCCTATTATTTCATGGAGGGTGTCAGGTTGTTTGGTGGGCTCAAAAGCAGAGCCTGCTCTATGAAGGGTAGTTGCCAGCTATGTTACATAACTATCATCTGCTGAAACAGCAGTGATCAGGTATATCCCCGATCGCTGCTGTTAATCTTTTAAATTCTGCTCTCAATTACTGAATGACTCTGAATCTGCCATATTATTTCTCTTGTGTTGTCCAGTTGCAGACAGGTAGTCATATAAGAGACTGAATTTTTTTTTTAACTAAGTAAATAGGCATTGATTCAAGTTCCCCAAAGTACTTAAAAATAAATTGAAGTGTAAAAATGGTCTTTAAAAATATTAAAGGGTAACCTCTCATGTTCCCAAATGCTCTTGACCTGTAGATATGAAAGCCTGTTTATTAGGAGGAATTGAACTTTATTCCCCCAGTAGCCACTAGTTTTTGGTCATAGAGGTGCGGCTGACGCGGCTTCAGTCATTGCTCTGTACATACAATCACAGCTGAAAGTGTTTTCAGCCTTGAAATTGTTCCAGAAAATGAAGTATTTCTTCCAGAAAGTTATTGCAATTACACATCTTTTGTTATATGCATGTTCATTTCCTTGTGTAAATTGGAACAACACGAAAAAAGAGAGAAAAAAAGTGCAAATTGGACATAATTTCACAGAAAAGCCCCAAAATGGGCAGTACAAAATTGTTGACACCCTGAACTTAATATTTGGTTGCACACTCTTTAGAATAAATAGCTGAAATCAATCTCTTAGTATAGCAATCAACAAGCTTCTTACACTTCCCAAATGGAATTTTGGACCACTCTTCTTTTGCAAACTGCAACAGGTATCTCATATTTGAAGAGTGCCTTCTCCCAACAGCAATTTTAAGATCTCTCCACAGTTTTTCATTGGGATTTAGATCTGGACTCATTGCTACCAGTTTAGAACGCTCCAGTGCTGTGTTTCCATCTATTTCTGGGTGCTTCTTGAAGTATGTTTGTGGTCGTTGTCCTGCTGAAAGACCCATGACCTAACTAAACCCAGCTTTCTGAGCACTACATTGCAAACAAAATCCTTTGGTAATCTTCAGATTTCATAATACCTAGCACACAGTCAAGGCACTAGTTCCAAAGGCTGCAAAATAATCCCGAAACATCTTCGTACCTCCACCATATTTGACTGTTGGTAAAGTGTTCTTTTCTTTGTGGGCCTTATTCCATTTTCGGTAAGCAGTAGAATGATGTGGTTTACAAAAAAGCTCTATCTTGGTTACATCTGTCCACAAAACACTTTCCAAGAAAGATTTTGGCTTACTCACGCACATTTGGCAAACTGAAGTCCAGCTCTTTTATGTCTCTGTGTCAGCAGTGGGGTCCACCTGGGTCTCCTGTCATAGTGTTTAATTTCATTCAAATGTCAATGAATAACTTGAGTTGATACTGATGCACCCTGAGCCAGCAGGACAACTTGAATTTCTTTATAATTTTATTGGGGCTGCTTATCCCCCATCCAGATTATCCTGCACTGCAACCTTTCATCAATCTTTCTCTGCCGTTCACATCGAGGGCGATTAGCTACAGTGCCAGATTAGCTACATTGCTATGGGTTGTACATTTCTTTATTATTTTGCGCACAGTGGTAAAAGGAACATCAAGATCTCTGGAGATGGACATATAGCCTTGAGATTGTTTATTTTTTTCAACGATTTTGGTTTTCAAGTCCTCAGACAGATCTCTTCGCCTCTTTCTCTTCTCCATGCTTAGTGTGGCACATAATAATACACAACCTCAAATAATCATGTGAGGACAGGCGGCTTTAAATTGCAACATTCTGATTTAAAAATAAATGTTTATTTAAATTAAAATATGTAAAAATTCAAAGCTTATGGAACAGCAAGGTAGTGCACCGACACTGGAAATAAATTTTAAGATGACAGTTCTCTTAATGCCCGGTATAATGTAATACATAACAAATCATGAAAAAATAGTAAAACACGTACATAAAAACTTTCAGTGTCATAATATGTATGAACTATTTATTCATGATTTGTTATGTATCTGTCATGTGTGCATTGCCACGAAGATCGTCGCGGTTGCACATTTTGACTTCTCACAGCTGAGTTGCTGTTTCTTTGTGTTTGGCAGCTAGGGAGTTAATTCTGTCTGTGCTCGGTGCTGGGACTGGGTGCAGTTTCTCCCGGCTGCAATTGATTATTTGTTGATTGGTTTCCTTTAAGTTTCTGGTTGTCTGCTTTGGGAGTTGCCAGTGAAACACTTCATGCAGACCACAGATAGGAATGAATCTGTATAGACTCTAGTTGAGAGCTCCTTAGTTGTTTTAAGCTTAACTTGCTTAGAGTTTATTTCCCAGACCATTTATGTTCCTTCGGTGTTTGAGTGTGTATGCAAGAGAGTGCTATCCTGTCTGTCTTATATGTCTAATCTGTGTATTTAGCTGAGATAAGCCCATATCCCTTTGGTGGTAATCAGGATCCTTCTTAGGACTGATTACAGGGTTCAGGGTCTGATAGGAGACAGGGTTAGGCTGGAGACTTGGACCTCTGAACCATTATCAGTACCTCCAAGGTAAGGGATTAGTTAGGACCCCAGTGTAGGGTCAGGTTAAGGTACTGCCACACTAAACAATCCCGCTAGCGATCTCGTTAGCGTTGCATACTAATGAGATCGCTAGCGGGATTGTTTCTATATCGCTAAATGCTGCCGCATTTAGCGATATAGTTAACGACGCTATCGCCGTTAGCGATCTTCTTAACGACTTTAGCGGTACAAAAGTACCGCTAAATCGCTAAGAAAAGGTGCCACACAGCGATAAGATACTTACCCAGCGGGAGCGCCAGCGATGAAATAGGGTCCGGAGCGATTCCAGCGACGAGCGAGATCACAGCAGGAAGCTCGTCGCTGGAAGCTGCCGCACTGAACAATATCGCTAACGGGATCGCTAAATAGTGACGTTTTTTAGCGATCCCGTTAGCGATATTGTTTAGTGTGGCATACCCTTTAGACCCCGGTCCTCCTCTTTCCTGTTACAGCTCATCAAGTCCTCAAGATTAACCCTGAGTTCAACTGATATCGTCTCTGCACATCTAGTCCTCAAGATTAACCCTAAGTTCTGCTGATATTGTGTCAGGTAAATCTATTTTATACTTACATTCTTATGTTGCTAAACTATATGTTGTATAGAGTGTGGTTCCTGTATAAATAGTTTACTGACATTGTAGTCATATCATTAGACAGCGTGACATTTTCACTGGCCATAAAAAATTATCTCTAGTTACCATGGATCCAGTAGCCCAGCTGGCTCTGCAGTTGCAGGGATTATCCATGGAGCTGACGGACATTAAGTCCAAAGTTTTGTCTCCCTGGAGCAAACCAGAGTTGAACCTAAGGTGGCTCTTCCAGATAGGTTCACTGGTGGGCGAGACAAATTTTTTACCTTCCGGGAGGCATGTAAATTATATTTTCGGCTTCGGCCGCGATCATCAGGGAGTGATGAGCAGAGAGTGGGAATTGTTATCTCACTTCTTCAAGGGGACCCTCAATCCTGGGCATTTTCCCTTCCTCCGGGATCCCGGCTCTACAGTCTGTAGATCAATTTTTTACTGCTCTGGGATTGGTATATGATGACCCAGATCGGGTCTCTCTTGCTGAAACTAAATTACGTAAGATACAGCAGGGAGATCGTCCTGCGGAGGAATTTGCTTCTGAGTTTCGTAGATGGGCCACGGATACTCAGTGGAATGACCCAGCTCTTAGGAGCCAGTTTTGTCATGGGCTTTCTGACAAATTAAAAGACGTTTTGGCTCAGTATGAGTCTCCTCCTTCTCTGGAGGCTGCTATGGCCCTAGCTATCCGTACTGATAGACGGCTTCGGGAGAGGGGTGAGGTAACTCCACTCCCTGTTGTTACTCCACCTACTACTAAAGTCCCTTATGTTGAGGTTCCCCTTGTCTGTTCGGATGAGCCTATGCAGTTGGGAGGGACATCTTTTCGTAGTAGGGGATTGGCGTCACGCCGCAGGACTAGAAGGTGTTTTTTCTGCGGTAAAGAGGGACATTTTGTTGGAGAATGTCCATCCGTGTCTTGTTAAGTAAAAAGTCACCGGAAAACTGCTAATCCCAGGTTGTGTGGTGGATGACAACCTGGGAGTATGTATTTCATCCGCCGGTTCTTCTCAGTTCCTTGTACCAGTGGAGGTGGTGCTTGGTACTAGAGTGAAGAGATTGTCTGTTCTTCTGGATAGTGGTTCCGGCGCCAATCTGGTTGACGCTCAGTTTGCTCAGGCTCAAGGTATGCATCTGAGTGTATTGGTCAAACCGATCCCTATTTTTTCCATTGACGCCAGGCCTCTCGGCCAAGGTAGCTTTGTTCATGAGGTTCATAACATTGACCTTCGGGTAGGGGCAATACATAGGGAACAATTATCTTGTTATGTGTTGGAGGGTCTACCTACTCCCATTGTGTTGGGACTTCCTTGGCTGGTTGAACATAACCCTGTAATTAATTGGCAGTCCAGAGAGATAAGCCAATGGGGTGAGTTTTGCAAAAGCAACTGCATGAACACAGTCATCAGTGCGGTCGTACCTAGTACATTGCCTCCTTTTTTGGAGGATTTTGGGGATGTTTTTTCTGAGGAGGGGTGTCGGGAGTTGCCTCCTCATCGTGTGTATGACTGCTCTATTAATCTTCTTCCTGATGCTAAGTTACCTAAAGCTAGGTTGTATAATCTTTCTGGTCCTGAAAGACAGGCTATGAAAGATTATATTTCCGAAAGTCTGGCCAAAGGGCATATTAGACCTTCATCTTCCCCTGTAGCCGCGGGGTTCTTCTTTGTGAAGAAAAAAGATGGAGGCCTACGCCCTTGCTTGGATTTCCGCGAACTTAATCGGATTACTGTTCGAGATCCGTATCCACTCCCTCTTATTCCTGATCTCTTCAATCAAATTGTTGGCGCCAAATGGTTCTCTAAATTGGATCTCAGGGGGGCGTATAATCTGATTAGAATAAAAGAGGGGGATGAGTGGAAAACGGCGTTTAACACGCCGGAGGGACATTATGAAAACCTGGTTATGCCTTTTGGTCTGACTACTGCACCAGCAGTATTCCAACATTTTGTTAATGACATTTTTCGTCACCTTGTGGGGGTGTTTGTAGTCGTATATTTGGATGACATTTTAATTTACTCGCCAGATCTTGTGTCTCACCAGGAGCATGTGAGACAGGTGTTGCAGATCTTGCGAGACAATAAACTATACGCCAAACTGGAGAAGTGTGTTTTTGCCGTACAGGAACTTCAGTTTTTGGGTTTTTTGGTGTCAGCCTCCGGTTTCCGTATGGACCCTGAAAAGGTGAGAGCAGTGCTTGAATGGGATCAGCCAGGGGATCTTAAGGCTCTGCAGCGTTTTTTGAGGTTTGCTAATTACTACCGGAAATTTATTTGTAATTTCTCGTCTGTCGTCAAACCTCTCACGGACATGACGAGAAAAGGGACGGATTTTTCTAGGTGGTCGGACAAAGCTTGCCAAGCCTTTTCCTCTTTAAAGAGATGTTTTGCTTCGGCACCCGTTCTCATCCAACCAGATGTATCTCAGCCGTTCATTGTGGAGGTGGACGCGTCTGACGTAGGGGTGGGTGCTATATTGTCCCAGGGTCCGTCCCCTGGTAAATGGCATCCGTGCGCTTTCTTTTCTAAGAAATTGTCGTCCGCCGAAAGGAATTATGATATCGGCAATAGGGAACTTTAGGCCATTAAATTGGCTTTTGAAGAATGGCGTCACTTTTTGGAGGGGGCAGTCCACCCGGTCACCGTTATTACTGATCACAAGAACCTGCTGTATTTAGAATCCGCTAAGCGTCTGAATTCCAGACAAGCTCGATGGTCGTTGTTTTTTACCAGGTTTAATTTTGTCGTCACTTATCGTCCGGGGTCTAAGAATGTAAAGGCTGATGCTTTGTCTCGCAGTTTCCCAGGGGCCGGGAAAACGGATGACCCGATTCCTATCCTTCAGGAGGGGGTGGTAGTGTCGGCTGTATGTTCTGAGCTTGAGGAGGAGGTGTTAGAGGCTCAGGGGGACGCCCCTGCAGGACCTTCAAGGAGACTGTTTGTCCCGAATCAGTTGAGACAAAAGGTTATTGAGGCACATCATAATTCTGCTTCAGCAGGACATCCAGGGAGTAAGGCTACTTTAGATCTCCTTTCTCGCCGATTTTGGTGGCCTAACGCTAATAAAGATGTTATAACTTTTGTCGCGTCCTGTGGGGTTTGTGCTCGCTCTAAAACTCCTCATACCCGTCCATCTGGGACCCTTTTACCCTTGAAACTTCCGGAGCGTCCATGGACTCATTTATCTATGGACTTCATTACGGATCTTCCTCCGTCGTCAGGGAATACTGTCATACTGGTGGTTGTTGACAGGTTCAGTAAGATGGCACATTTCGTTGCTCTTCCTGCACTCCCTAATGCTAAAACTCTGGCGCAGGTGTTCATTAGGGAGATCGTGAGACTTCATGGGTTGCCTTCTGATGTGGTGTCAGATAGGGGGTCTCAGTTTGTGTCCAAATTTTGGAGGGCATTTTGTTTACGTCGGGGGATGCAATTGTCGTTTTCCTCGGCTTTTCATCCACAGACCAATGGTCAGACAGAGCGTCTGAATCAAGTTTAGAGACATATCTCCGGTGTTTTGTCTCGGAGAACCAGGAGGACTGGTCATCTTTCTTGCCTCTGGCAGAGTTCGCTCTTAACAACAGGCGGAGCGAGTCCACTGGTAAGTCCCCGTTTTTTGGGGCATATGGTTTTCATCCCCAGTTTTGTACTTTCAATGGGGGGGGTCCTTCTGGGGTTCCTGAGGAGGAGCGTTTCTCGTCATCACTTGCTTCTGTGTGGCGAGGTGTATTGAATAATTTGAGTACGATGGGGAACCGTTACAAACGTATGGCTGATAGGAGGAGAGTTTCTGGTCCAGATCTGAATGTGAACGATCTGGTATGGTTGTCTACCAGGAATATAAAACTTAAAGTGCCCTCCTGGAAACTGGGTCCCAGATTCATCGGGCCGTACAGGATCAGTTCCATAATTAATCCTGTGGCATTTCGTCTGGAACTCCCTTCTACTTTTAAAATTCATAATGTGTTCCACAAGTCATTACTTAAAAGGTATGTGGCACCAGTCATACCGTCACCTCTACCTCCTCCTCCAGTGTTGGTCAATGGTAACTTGGAATTTCAAGTATCAAAAATCATTGACTCTCGCCTGAATCGCCGGTCCCTTCAGTACTTGGTGCATTGGAAGGGGTATGGTCCGGAGGAGAGGACGTGGGTCCCTGCGTCTGATGTTAACGCAGATCGTTTGGTTCGGACCTTCCACAGAACTCACCCGGGCAGGCCTGGCCCTGAGGGTCCGGAGGCCCCTCGTAGAAGGGGGGGTACTGTCATGTGTGCATTGCCACGAAGATCGTCGCGGTTGCACATTTTGACTTCTCACAGCTGAGTTGCTGTTTCTTTGTGTTTGGCAGCTAGGGAGTTAATTCTGTCTGTGCTCGGTGCTGGGACTGGGTGCAGTTTCTCCCGGCTGCAATTGATTATTTGTTGATTGGTTTCCTTTAAGTTTCTGGTTGTCTGCTTTGGGAGTTGCCAGTGAAACACTTCATGCAGACCACAGATAGGAATGAATCTGTATATACTCTAGTTGAGAGCTCCTTAGTTGTTTTAAGCTTAACTTGCTTAGAGTTTATTTCCCAGACCATTTATGTTCCTTCGGTGTTTGAGTGTGTATGCAAGAGAGTGCTATCCTGTCTGTCTTATATGTCTAATCTGTGTATTTAGCTGAGATCAGCCCATATCCCTTTGGTGGTAATCAGGATCCTTCTTAGGACTGATTACAGGGTTCAGGGTCTGATAGGAGACAGGGTTAGGCTGGAGACTTGGACCTCTGAACCATTATCAGTACCTCCAAGGTAAGGGATTAGGACCCCAGTGTAGGCTCAGGTTAGACCCCGGTCCTCCTCTTTCCTGTTACAGCTCATCAAGTCCTCAAGATTAACCCTGAGTTCAACTGATATCGTCTCTGCACATCTAGTCCTCAAGATTAACCCTAAGTTCTGCTGATATTGTGTCAGGTAAATCTATTTTATACTTACATTCTTATGTTGCTAAACTATATGTTGTATAGAGTGTGGTTCCTGTATAAATAGTTTACTGACATTGTAGTCATATCATTAGACAGCGTGACAGTATCATATTATACCGAGCATAAGGACACTGGCATCTTAAAATTTATTTCCAGTGCCTGTATACTCTCTTTTGCTTCCTCCCCTGCCCAGGATCTGTGGTATAATCAGACCATGTCCTTGTACCGTCAGACACAGCCATTACACAGTACACAGCAAGAGCACATTTATAAGAATATCTCAGCACAGGAACATTTTTATTTTAACACAACCAATCACGAAACTTATTTTTACTCCAAGTTCAATTAATTAAAATGTACATTGCTCTGTGGAAAACCCCTTTAATAGCACTTGGGGAAAAAAAGCCATTAAAATTCAAATCACTCCTCTTTTACCCAGTGAAAAATAAAGAACAGTAAAAAAAAATAATATATATAATATGTATATATATATATATATATTATATATATATATACATATATATATATTTGGTGTCATAGTGATCTTAACCCTCAGTCACATACAATAGGCCTGACAGGCACATCTCTTTTACTTTCATTTCTCCTTCCTCACCAGATTGTGAGGAAATCCCCTCCCTCCAGGTAGTCTCCTGTCTCTAGCAGCTCTGTAAAACCTCATACCACAGATGGATTGCAGAGCTTCAGGAGGACAGATAAAACTGCGCTAATCTCTCCGGCTCATTGTATGTGAACACGTCACACTCAATAAGGTTGGTATTTTATGTTTTTATTCATCACAATTGTTTATTTAGCTTGTTTTATGAATGTATAGCACAAAGTGTGAGGATATTTCATAGAAATAAGGCAGATTAAAAAGAAAGTGTGCTGCTCAGGCATATACAGTAGTTCCCTAACACATATTCCTTCTCTTGCTTCAGATTATCTGCTGAAATGGAGAGGAAAATGTACAATTTATCAAAAAACCTTGATGTTGAGGAAGTAACACACATGCTGTTAGATGATGCAGACCCCACACTGAATGAGGATTTAGGAGAGGAAAGTGAGATTGATTCTCATGATGAGGTGGAAGTATGTGAAGTGGATTCTGAAACAGAGCAAGATGGTGACAGTGATGAGGATGAAGATGTAGAATCTTATTATATGGGAAAAGATTAAAAAAAACAATGGAACAAGAAGCCATTCCCGAAAAAACGTAGGGAACCTCAAAACATTATTACTCACCTTCCTGCAGTTATAGGAACTGCAAGTAATGCAAAAACTGCAGTTGAATGCTGGAATAGTTTATTCACAGATGACATTCTGGACTCTATTGTCACATATACCAACCGATATATAGACATTATAAAGGACAAGTTCATCTGCAACAGAACCATCAAGGCCACAGATGAAATAGAACTGCGTGCTTTTTTGGATTATTATACCTTGCAGGAGCTTATAGGGCAAATAGACAAAGTTTGGAGGAACTTTGGAGTATTTTTGGGGATGGAGTTGAAAAATTTGGCCTTGTTATGTCCATAAACAGATTCAAGCTTCTAATTAGTTGCCTTCGGTTTGACGACAGAACTACCCGAACCGAACGTAAAACACATGACCGACTTGCTCCAATTCGTGATATATTCCAAAAACTTGTTGAAAACTGTAAAAAAAAGCTATTGCCCTGGGGAGAATCTCACTATTGACGAAATGCTCCCTGGTTTTCGTGGTAGATATGCCTTTCGTCAATATATTCCATCAAAGCCTAACAAATATAGAATAAAAATGTATGCCCTTGTTGATGCCAGTAAGACCTACACTAACAACCTGGAAGTTTATGCAGAAAAACAACCAGAAGGTCCTTACTGTGTCAGCAACAAACCCAGTGATGTTGTAAAAAGACTGGCTGAGCCCTTATTTGGATCGGGTCGCAATATAACAGCTGACAATTGGTTTTCAAATTGTGATCTGATTGATTATCTGAAAATGCAAAAGCTTTCATATGTCGGAACTGTAAGAAAAAATAAAAAGAATTGCCTACATAGTTTGTAAGTGTGAAAGGGAGACAACAGTATAGCAGTATATTTGCATTCCATAATGGAAAGGTTTTGGTTTCCTATGTACCACAAGAAAAAAAAATTGTACTTCTATCAACACTTCATGATGATGATGCCATCGATCCTGGGACTGAGGCACAAAAAAACGGAGATAATTACATTTTATAATGCAACCAAAGGGGGTGTTGATACAGCTGATCAGATGTGCTCAACTTTCAACGTCAGCAGAAACACCAAACGCTGGCCAATGGTCATATTTTTTGCTATGTTGAATTTGGGTGGTATAAATTCACAAGTTATTTACCTTGAAAACAAGCTTGAACCACTCCGTAGACGATTCTATCTGAAAAAATTGGCACATGAACTAGTGCTTGGAGAGCCACGCAGCAGAAGTATGAAAACAATCGGTATCCCCTCTCGCCTTCAAGTTCAGCTCAAAAGATTCCGCCCAGAAGATGATAGTGAAAATTCACCACCTCTACCACCTCCCAAAAGAAGGAGATGCACCACCTGCACCACGGAAAGCGGAATCAGAAGGCTTTCTAATTCTGAATGTCACAAATGTCATAACGGAATCTGCCTGACACATGCAAAAATGATGTGTAATTCTTGCTCTTTGCTCTGCAAGTGTAATTTTTCTGGGGAAACTTCAGGATCTAATTCTGATTGAATATGTGTTTAATAGTACTTAAGGTACCTTAAAATTAAGTTTGTTTCCATAAATTTTCTTTGTAGAGTCGAACTGGGGACTATTTGGCGGGAGTTTTGAAATGTTTGTATTTCAGAGTTATTCGTTTTATGTTAAGTAAATGGTTTTTTTTTGCACCTGATTATGTGTAGTCTCTTTTATTACATCCCTATGAAGGTCACTGATCACTTTTAGAGCACTGAAATTGCAAACATTAGATATTATAGGTATTTTTCTAGCCTGCGCCTGACAGTCACATTGTATGTGAACTCATTAGAACCGATATTGTATGTGACGGAGGGTTAACAGTCTAATCAAATAGTAAATACTGTAAAGGGGGAAAAAATCTCAATGCCACAATTGCATTATTTTTGTCACCACAACACTGCAAGTAATTCAAAAAGTGATCAAAACATACAAATGCTTCTCACTAAATTAGAACAACATCAAAAAGTTAATTTATTTCAGCTCTTCAATACAAAAAGTGAAACTCATGTATTATATAGAGTTATTACAAACAGTGTGATGGCTTACCCTCCTTGTGGAGTGTATCAATGACTGCCTTCTGGAGGCAATTAGCCTGTGGCACTGCCCCGACCAAGTATTGAGTGCATTTACTTAACACACATTTCAGTAGGCCAATATTTCAGATTTTCAAGCTGGTGTTATAAAGTATTCTAATTTACTGCGATAATGACTTTAGAGTTTTACTTGGCTGTAAGCCATAATCATCAACATAAACAAAAATAAACACATTAAATAGATCACCCTGCTTGTGATGGCTCTATATAATATATGAGTTTCACTTTTATATTGAGGAACTGAAATAAATTAACTTTTTGATGATATTCTAATTTTGTGACAAGCGCCTGTATATGCTATACAAGTGATTTAACCTGCAAAAAATTAAAGTCCCATAGTGGGACAAAGTAAAAAAGTTGAAAGAAAGTTGTCAAAAAATTGTAAATTTATTTTTAAATATATTGCACCTATGAATAAATATTTTTATGAAAAAAAGAATATAAGCAATAAAAGTACACATATTTGGTATCACCGCGTCCAGAACTATCCAACCTATAAAACTGTTCCACTAGTTAACCCCTTTAGTGAACACCATATAAAAATCAATAAAAAATAAGATTAAAAAACCAAAGCTTTATCATCAAACCACTGAACAAAAAGTGGAATCAAACATGATCAAACAGAGAAATATAAATAAACATAGCACCTCTAAAAACGGCATTTTGCCCTGCAAAAAACAAGCCATATACAGCTCCATCAATGGAAAACTAAAACAGTTATAGCTCTCAGAATAAAGTGATGCAAAAATAATTGTTTTTTTTCTATTAAATAGTTTTTGTTGTGTAAAATCAACAAAACATAAAAAAACTGTATAAATGTGGTATCACTGTAATCATGCTGACCCGAACAATAAAACTGCATTATTAATTTTACGACACGCAGAATAACATTAAAATAAATTACAAATTCCTGAATTTCTGTTTTTTGTTGATTCTGCCTCCCAAAAATTGGAATAGAAGACAATAAAAAAGTCATGTTTCTGAAAATGATATCAAGGTATCAAATAAAATCGTCAACATCGTCTCACAAAAGACAAGCCCTCACATGACTAAGTCATCTGAAATATGGAAAAATTAAAGCTCTCAAAATAATGTGATGCATAAAAGTGGGTTTTAGTGTGTTACAGCAGTCAAACATAAAAAAATCTGTATAAATGTGTTATACAGAATAAAGTCGCCATATCACTTATGCCACATGAGGACTGGCATAAAAAAATAAAACCAATTCTTCACCTGTTGATTTGTTCATTCTACCTCCCAAAGGCACTAAGACTCGGCGCACATTTATCCTGTGCCGTGTGCTGACATCAAAAGAAATTCAGCAAACTCTGCACTCCCAAATAAAAATGCCTTCTCACTTCTGAGCCCCACTGTGTCTAAACCATGTTTAGTGTCCACAAGTTTGGCATTTCTGAAGCAATAAGAGCCAGAATAACTTACTGGTGCATGTCTCCAGAAGCATGAGCTGGGCATAACGAACTGGTCACTATAAGGTACTGGTCACTACAGCGTACTGGTCACTACAGCATACTTGTTACTACAATGGAAGTTTGCAATTTTCACTCTGCAACATTCATTGCTGCTTGTTTCTGGAATACACACATAGAGTCAAATTCATCACTACACCTGTAGATAAATTCCCAAAGGTGTATAATTTCCAAAATGGAGTCACTTGAGGAGGAACTCTGCTCTTCTAGCAATTAGGAGCTCTGTATATGGTGTCCACAAACTATTATAAGAAAATCTGTGTTTCAGGAGCCAAATAGCTTTCCATCCCTCCTGAGTCTTTCCGTATGGCTAAGCAGTACTGTAAAGCCACATATGGAGTATGGCCACGTTCAGTAGAAATTCTGGGACAAATTATGGTGCCATTTTTACCCATTTCTTGTGTGAAAATGTAAAATCTGGGGCTAAAACAAAATTTTGGTGGTAAAAATGTAATTTTTTTTCTTCACTGCCCAATGGTATAAAATTTTGTGACACAGCCGTGGTATCAACATGATCACTGCACCCCTAGATGAAGTCGTTGAGAGGTGTAGTTTGCAAAATGGGGTCCTTTATGGGGGTTTCTGCTGTTCTGACAACTCAAGGGCTCTCCCAGTGGGTCATGGCACCTTCACTGGTACTCCTTCACTTCTGAGCTTTGCGATGTGCCTGAAAAATATTTCATGATTATATATTGGGTATTGGCGCATGCAGGAAAAAATGGACTTCAGTTTGTTGCAAAAATACTCCTATTAGCCCTAAGAAAAATTAAAAACTTGGGATTAAAACAACATTTTAGCTGTAAAAATTTAATTTATTCTTTCTGCACCGCTCAATGGTATAAAATTCTGTGAGGAACATTTGGTGTTAATATGATCACTGCACCCCTAAATGAATTCATTGGGAGTGTAGATTGTAAAATTATTTCACATATGGGGGGGTTTCCATTGTTCTGGCACCTCAGGGGTACTGACAATGTGACATGGCACCCTCAAACCATTCCAGAAAAATCTGAACTCCAATATGGCGCTTCTTCCCTTATGAGATTTGCATTATGCCTCAAAAGTAGTATTTCCCCATATATGGGGGTATCAGCATACTCAGGAGAAATTGCACAACAAATTTCATGGTGCAATTTCTCCTGTTATCCTTGTGAAAATAAAAAAATGGGGCTAAAGTAACATTTTTGTAAGCAAAACGTGATTTTTTTACTCTCACAGCTCCACCTTATAAACTTCTGTGAAGCACGTTGTTTCAATTTGCTCACCACACATCTAAATACATTCATCGAGGGGTCTAGTTTCTAAAATGGGTTCACTTGTGGGGGGTTTCCACTGTTTAGGCACATGAGGGGCTTTCCAAATGGACATGGCATCCACTATTGATTCCAGCAAATTTTGCATTCAAAAAGTCAAATGACACTCCTTCTTTGCTGTGCTCTCTAACATTGGTTTCCCCCACATATGGGGTATCAGCATGCTCAGGAGCTATTGCACAACAATTTTTGTGGTCCATTTTTTTCCTGTTACCCTCGTGAAAATAAAAAAATTGGGTATAAAGTAATTTTTGGAGGAAAAAAAGTTAAATGTTCATTTTTTTCACACATTCAAAAAATTCCTGTGAAGTACCTGAAAGGTTAATAAACTTCTTGAATGTGGTTTTGAGCATCTTGAGGGGTGCAGTTTTTATGATGTTGTCACTCTTGGGTATTTTCTATCATATAGGCCCCTCAAAGTCACTTCAAATGTGAGGTGGTCCCTAAAAAAATGGTTTTGTAAAATTTGTTGGAATAATGGGAAATTGCTGGTCAACTTTTTACCCTTATAACTTCCTAAAAAATGTGTTAAAAAATTGTTCTGATGTAAAGTAGACATGTGGGAAATGTTATTTATTAACTATTTTGTGTGACATATCTCTATGATATAAGAATTCGAAGTTTGAAAATAGCTAAATTTTCTAAAGTTTTGCAAAATTTCTGTTTTTTTTACAAATAAATGCAAGTTATACCAAAGAAATTTTACTTTCATAAAGTACAAAATGTCACTTAAAAACAGTCTCTTTGTCAGTGGGATTTGATGAAGCGTTTCAGAGTTATTACCTCATAAAGTGACAGTGGTCAGAATTGTAAAAATTGGCCTGGTCATTAATGTGCAAACCATCTTGGGGTAAAAGGGTTAATGTTTGCACACATCTTAGTGCTTCTGCACTCTATAGATTGCACTTTTTACATTATATATTTGATCTACATATTACATCTAGTTGTTATGTACTTTTCATTTTGACACAATAATCGTATTGATAAATATAATATTAACAATACAAATGTGATCACTGTAAAGCATTGCATAAGGTTTTTGATTACTTTTTGTGTAATAATTTACCTTTGCTTTAGAACTATTAAATGATTTCATAAAAATGTGTCTGGGCAAGTGACTTGTAATTAGGCGAGGGTGTTCCTCACTTTGTTGTAGCTTTTTGGCATTACTCAACTCTTCAATCCAAGGTACTCTTTCCCAGTTCGGTACAATATTGCTCCAGGTTGGGTCTCCATTCTTTTGAATGAGACTTAAAATCTCAATCATCCATGTGGTACCTAATAATGTTATTAAACGTAAAAAGAAAAAAATATATAATTTTAACTTTTGAAAAATTCTAGGTATTCAAGATGATCTCTGAGCATTTGTACAAGACATTTAAATTTATGGGGCTAGATCTGAATACATATTATATGACTGATGCAAAAAATATATTAAATGACACAATCACACAATAAATTACAATAAAACAATACACAACAACAAATAAGAAATGTGGAAGAAGCCAATTTGAACTCATAAATGCATTTTCTAACTTGTAAACCATCTGTGATCTGACTTTCTTTTATTGAAGATGTACAAGGTTTATTGACATCAAAAGCTTTATTAGGAACAGAATGATTAGAGCTGAGACAAACTCGAAACCTTATACAATGATCCTGACTTTTACAGTTCGCTCACTTTAGCGTTTAACAAATCAGTCCCATCCATATGGTTCACCTTTTGTCATGCGAATGCAAGTGTGAGATTATTTTCTCATCACAGTCCGCCATATTGTAAAATGCACACCCCATAGTCCTCCATATAATATAATGTGCCCCATAGTCCTCCATATAGTATAATATGGAATATGGGCAGCACGGTGGCTCAGTGGATAGCACTACAGCCTTGCAGCGCTGGAGTCCTAGGTTCGAATCCCACCAAGGTGTCACGCGGTCTTATGATATGTGTACGATGTCAGTAAACTATTCTTAAAAGAACAACACTCTATACAACATATAGATTAGCAACATCAGCATGTAAATATAGAATAGATTTACCTGACACGATATCCGTTGAACTCAGGGTTAATCTTGAGGACTTGATACACTGTCACAGGAAAGAAGAGGACCGGGGTCTAACCTGACCCTAAACTGGGGTCCTAACTAATCCCTCACCTTGGAGGTACTGATAATGGTTCAGAGGTCCAAGTCTCCAGCCTAACCCTGTCTCCTATCAGTCCCTGAACCCTGTAATCAGTCCTAAGAAGGATTCTGATTACCACCAAAGGGATATGGGCTGATCTCTGCTAAATACACAGATTAGACATATAGGACAGACTGGAGAAAACACAGACTTGCATACACACTCAAACACAGAAGGAACATAAATGATCTGGGATATTAAACTCTAAGCAAGGTGAGCTTAAAACAACTAAGGAGCTCTTTAACTTAAGTCTATACAGATACAATCCTATCTGTGGTCTGCATGAAGAATTTCACTGGCAACTCCCAAAACAGACAACCAAAGATTTAAAGGAAACCAATCAACAAATAATTAATTGCAGCTGGGAGAAACTGCACCCAGTCCCAGAACTGAGCACAGACAGAATTAACTCCCTAACTGCCAAACACAAAGAAACAGCAACTCAGCTGTGAGAAGTCAGAATGTGCAACCGCGACGATCTTCGTGGCGATGCACACATGACACAAGGACAACATCTGCAAGGAGTTTGTATGTTCTCCCCATGTTTGCGTGGGTTTCCTCCGGGTACTCCGGTTTCCTCCCACATTCCAAAAACATACAGATAGGGAATCTAGATTGTGAGCCCCATCGGGGACAGCGACGATAATGTGTGCAAACTGTAAAGCGCTGCGGAATATGTTAGCGCTATATAAAAATAAAGATTATTATTTAAATAAAGATTATTAATACACTCCCCATAGTCCTCCATGTAGTATATTACACTACCTATAGTCCTCCATATAGTATAATACACTCCCCATAGTCCTCCATATATTAAAATACACTCCTCAGTCCTCTATATAGTATTATACATTTCCCATAGTCCTCTGTATAGTATAATACACTCTTCATAGTCCTCTATATATTAAAATACACTCCTCAGTCCTTCATATAGTATAATACACTCCTCATAGTCCTCCATAAATTAAAATACACTGCTCAGTCCTCCATATAGTATGATACACTCCTCATAGTGCTCCATATAGTATTATACACTTCCCATAGTCCTCTATATAGTCCCAAGGTCCAACTGGGTCCCGGCTTCCACTATGTTAACCCAGTGTGCCGTCAGTGAGATTTACCGTCCCTGCCCACAGGCACTTGTCAACGTGTCCGTGGTTATGTGAACTTTCCCAGTAACAGCATTGTTGAGGGTACAGGTAATGTTGTGGGACACATGCTGGTGTAATGCCGGTACGGCACAACGGGAGAAATAGCGGCAACTGGGGACTGAGTACCTTGGGATGGCCGTCGCCATCCGGTTGTGTAAAGCTTCCGTCTCCACGAGCCGAAAAGGCAACATTTAGAGCACAAGCAGTCGAGAAATATGCAAATTAAGTACTGTGGCCTGTGGGGCATTGGCTGGGTATTTCCGCTTGCGTTCCAATGACTGGGGTATAGACAACTGAAGGCTGCACTGGGACAAGGATGTGGACGGACTTGATGATGGTGCTGGTTGACTGTGGGCAACAACAGTTGCAGGGCCCGAGGCATCTTCACAGGCACGCTGAACTGGGGATTGGCTTTTACGCAAAACAGTGGAAGAAGCAGTGTTGTCACAAGCAGACAGTGTTCCTGGAGCCTGGGGTTTGGCCCACAAAGTCGGGTGCTTTGCTGCCATGTGCCTAATCATGCTGGTGGTGGTCAGGCTGGTAGTAAATGCGGGCATGCTAATGCGGGCATGGCAAGTGCTGCAAATGGCCTGTTTGGGGTTCTCGGCAGAGTCTTTAAAAAATAACCAGACTTGGGAAGATCTAACATTTGGAATGGCAACTTCCGGTGTTACGGGGAATGGATGCACACCTTCTGTCTGCGTCCAACACACTGCTTCCTCTTGCCTGTTAGGGTTATATGCCTCCTTCCCCATGTGTGTTGCTGTCCTCGCTCTGCATGTCCTCCTGCCAGGTTGGGTCAGTCACTATGTCATCCACCACCTCGTCTTCCACATCCACACCATGCTACTCCTCCTGACTTTCTGGCAATTGTGTCTCATCATCGTCCTCCTCTTGTGACCGTGACTGCTCAAAGATTTGTGCACCACTACATGGAATATCATCTTTCCCCGCTTCAAGTGGAGCGTCCGAGAGGCACGAATCTCCAACTGGAAAACTGAACAGATCTTCGGAGTGTCTGAGTGTGGGATCTGCTGTCTCAGGGCACTCGGCATGGTAGGAAGAAGGATCAGGGTGAGTAATAGCCGGTCCACACTCACGGCTACTCAAACTTGACCGTGTGGAAGACATGGTGGTGGTGGTGGCTAAGTGACTTGAAGCATTACCCGCTATCCAACCAACTACCGTTTCACACTGCTCGGGCTTCCATAGTGATGTGCTGTCGTCCCCTAGAAACTGGGACAGGAAGGTTGAGCGAGAACATGGGTTTTTGCTGCGGCCCACTTTTAGCTCAGCCTCTGCATACACCATCAGCATCACGTCAATTTCCCCGTCCCTTGCCCCTTGCCTTGCCCATTTTAAATGGACTACTGAAATATTTGAAAAGCTCAATACAAATGGATTTATTTGGAGAAAAATTATATGTGATCAATATACCTGCAAAGCGACAATTTTTACACCACTGATACAACAGGCCTCAGCATGAGATAAGAGACTGTATTAATTATTTGGGTTATGTTTTTGTTTATTGATTGAACACAATAAAAATGGGGTACAAGAAGTCTAGCAAACAGAATTATGAAACGTATGCCTGCCAAGAAAAAATGTTTCTACCACACATACACCAGGCCTTAGCCTGAGATCACAGACTGTATTAATTTTTTGGGTTTGTTTTTTTGTTACTGTTTGAACACAATAAAAAAGGTGTACAAGAAGGCTAGCAGACAGAACTATGCAATATATGCCTGCCAAGAAAAGATTTTTCCACCACAGATACACCAGGCCTCAGCTTGAGATAATAGACTGGATTAATTTTTTATGATTCTGTGGATAAAAAAGCCTGCTAGATATAACAAGAATGACAGAATGGCCAAAAAGGGAAGTTAGGCTAAAATGCATCAAATTTTGGCACACAGATGTATGAGGCATGTCACAGATAGACCACACAGTTAAATGTGGCCTGTTTTTAAAAATAATGCAACATGGTGCTGTCTTTAAGTGCACTCACACCCAGGGCTAAATAAAAAAAATGCCGTACACTGGCAGATATAAGCTGCCACGGAGATACCAGTACCACAAATTTGTGCCCTGATTTCTTTGAATTAAAAAGTAATGGTGTTTTTACATGCAATCACACCCAGGGCTACAAAAAAAATATTGCCGTACACTGGCCACACTTTGAGCACGCATAGATATGAAATGGCACAGAGATAACAGTACCACAAATTTGTGCCTTTTTTTTTATAAAAAGTACTGGTGTTTTCACGTGCAATCACACCCAGGGCTACAAAAAAATATATTGCCGTACACTGGCCACACATTGAGCACGCACATATATATGAGCTGGCATGGAGATACCAGTAAAACAAATTTGTGCCCTGTTTTTTTTTTTTTTTAATAAAAAGTAATGGTGTTTTTAAATGCACTCACACCCAGGGCTAAAAAAAAAAAATGATGTACGCTGGTCACACTTTGAGCATGCCCAGATATGATCTGACATGGAGATACCACACCGAAAAATATGTGGCCTGTATTCCAATTACACCTGGGGCTACCTATATACGGCCAATATATCCTACAGGTAGCAGCAGCTGAAACAGAAGTCAGGAAGGGAATGGACCCTCTTGATGTATGCGATGATTTATATACGCACATACATTGCCTGCAGGCCTTGTACTGATGTGTATAGAGCGACGTTCACTCCCCTGCCTGCCTAACACCGGAACCTATATACTCCTGTATTAGTCCTTAAAAGGACTGTTGGGTTATCAGGATTTGAGTAGTTTAGGATGGCTAAGAAATCGCCAAATCTGACCCTATCTCGGCAACCGCTCTCCGAACACTCTCTAAATCCGGAGCTAAATGTGGCAAGCAGGGCGGCGTCCGGTCTCTTAGGCTAAACGTCTAAAAATTCTGACAGTTTTAGTGGGACGATTATCGCAGAAAAGTTTTCTGAACATTGATCTGTCTGTCATCTGATTATCCGGGGATGATGCGATTTAGTCGCATCTGAGCGTAAGTTTCACATCCGACTGACATCCGACTTGAGAGATTTTGTCGGCGGCTAGCAAAACCGACATATAATGGATCCAAATGAATAGTTTTTAAATCACAAAAGAAAGAATAGATATATACACATAGAATACATATATATATGTCATTGAGACATATATATATATATATATATATACATATATTTATAGTTCATGCACTTCTACATAGTATAATAGCCGCTAATTCAATTGCCGGCTTTTGTGAAATTACAGACCCGACATGAAATGACACATAGTTTACATACAGTTAACCATGTCATTTCATGTAGTTTTTATATATGATTTTCACTAACAATTACATGAGTGTATGTGTGCAAAATTTCATACATGTAGGGGTTAATTAAAGGTGTAAATTCATTGAAAAAAAATGCGTGGGCTCCCGCGCTATTTTCTCAACCAGACAGACAAAGCCAGCGAGTGGGGACAGATAATAATAGCCTAGGGAGGGTGCATTTATTTTGTGCCCCCTCTGGCTACTAACATCTGCCCCCAGCCACCCCAGAAAAGGCAAATCTATAATTAGATGTGCCCTTTCTGGCACTTAGCCCGTCTATTCCCATTGCCCTGTAGCGGTGGCTAATGGGTTAATAATGGGTTAAAGCCACCTTGCTGTTGAAAGGTGACTTTAAGCCAGGATAATAATTGAGAGTTGTCAATTAGACAACTCTCAATTATTAATCCTATTGTATGAAATGGTTAAAAAATACACAATCCTCGATTCCCTTGTTCTCCTGTAATAAAAATAAAATAATAAAGCAACATTATTCTTAACTATCCGGTGCTCTGTCAGTTCCCACGCAGTAATCCTTCACAAAGGGTTAACTGGCTTACAGCTAGCAGCTAATGCTGGCAGCTCAGCTGTAAGCCCCCGAATGAATGAGTTCCTCTCCCGGCCGACAGGACAGGAAGTGATTAGTGTGGGAAGCTTAATTGATTGCTTCGCAGGCTAATCAGTTCACTTCAGGTCAGCCGGGACTCCCTCTGACGTCACTGATGCTGTGCGGTGTCCCCGGCATAACTAGCATCACCATCCCGCTTCTCTGTCTTCTGAAACACTCTCTGTTCACAATCAAAGAGGTGGCATTGCAGGCTGAGCACGATAAGATGGAGCAAGGACGCATACAGGGTGATTACACACAGCCCAGCCTCATGTCATCCCAATGTGGATTGGTTGACAATGAGGAAGAGGAGGAGGAGGAAGAACAGAAGCTACTTTCATGCTCTATAGTCGGTACTACAAGCATAAGGCCGGCGTCACACTGGCGACAGAATCGGACGACTGCAATGCGATGAAAAATCGTATTGCAGTCTGCCCTATGTTAATCTATGGAGCAGCTCCCAGTATCAGATTTTTTGTGGTCCGTTTTAAACGTCCGTGTGCAATCGCAGCATGCTGCGATTGTCACCGATTGTGGGTCGACTATCGCCAATGCAAGTCTATGGGAGCGATGAAAAATCTGATTACAAACGGACCGCATGTGTGACTTGCGATTAAATCGCATCGGTGTCCTTTAGAAAAGCCGGCAATTCATCCCCGGCTACACTGTAAAATCAGACTGACAGCTTTAACCCCTTAATGTCCAATGACGTGCAGAGTCCGTCATGACAAGGTGCCAGTTCCGGCACCAGGACGGACTCTGCACGTCATGCCTTTGATCTACCACAGCGTGTAAACACGCTGTGGTAGATCAGTGCCGACAGCTGTCACAGACAGCTGACAGGCACGGCAAGCGGTGCGGGGACCTTTGCCGTCGGTCCCCGCACTCACAGCGCTGTGGTTGGTCAGTCAATCTGACTGACCAAACACAGCAGCGATCGCGCAGGAGAAGCTGAAATTTCAGCTTCCCCAGCGCGATCAGTGCAGGAGCCCGGCGCTGCAGTGGCCAGGCTTCCTGCACTGACAGCCAGGAGCAGAGCCCCCACCGCCCCTGGCTGTTAACCCCCTGACTCAGGGGGGGTAGGCAGAGGGTCGGGTGCTCCCTCTGCCTCAGATCAGCGTCCCAGCGATGTAATCGCAGGGCCTGATCTCTGCCTTGATGACTTGTCATGACAACCTCCGGGTCATCTAGCTACGGGAAGCTGCTGTGATCATGTCACAGCAGCTTCCACTATAGTTGCAATGCATTGCAATGCCAGAGCATTGCAATGCATTGTAACTGCAATCAAAAGTAAAAAAAGTGAAAGTCCCATAAAGGGACAAGTTGAAAAAAATCATTTTTTAAAAAAATTGTAAAAAAAATATTAAAAAATAATTTAAAAAAAATCCCCTAAAAAATACACATTTTTATGTAATAAAAAAAATAAAAAACAAAAAAAATACACATGTTAGGTATCGCCACGTCCGTAAAAATCCCATCTATAAAAGCATAACCCTATTTAACCCCTTCAGTGAAAGCCGTAAAAAAAAAACACAAAAAAGTAGTAAATTATACTTTTTCCAAGCGGTATCATTATACCGCTTGGAAAAATTGCAATAACACGCGATCAAAAAGTCAGATATAAATAATCATGGTACCGCTGAAAACGTCATCTTGTCCCGCAAAAAACAAGCCACTATACAGCATCATCAGCAAAAAAATAAAAAAGTTATAGCTCGCGGAATAAACTGATGCAAAAATAATTATTTTTTCTATAAAATTCTTTATTGTGTAAAAAACGCCAAAACATAAAAAAAATATATAAATGAGGTATCGCTGTAATCGTAGTAACCCGAAGAATAAAGCTGCTTTATCAATTTAACCACACGCGGAACGGGGGAAAAAAAATAATAAAAAAAACAATTCCTGAATTGCTGGTTTTTGTTCATTCTGCTTCCACAAAAATCGGAATAGGAAGCGATCAAAAAACGTTATGTGCCCGAATATGGTACCAATAAAAACGTCAGCTCGTCCCGCAAAAAATAAGCCCACAGATAACTCTGTCGGCCGAAATATGGAAAAATTATAGCTCTCAAAATACGGCGATGCAAAAAATTCTTACAAAAAATTATTCCAAAAAAAAGCATCTTTTAGTGTGTGACAGAAGCTAAACATGAAAAAAGGGAGTAAATCTGGTATCGCTGTAATCGCACCGATCCGAGGAATAAAGTCGCCTAATCACTAATATCGCACGAGGAACGGCGTAAAAAAGAAAACCAATTCTTCACCTTTGGTAGATTTGTTCATTGTGCCTCCCAAAGATCGCAGTAAGGCGATCACAGTGGTTCCCCCCCGCATATGGGGTATCAGCGTACTCAGGACAAAATGCACAATAGCTTTTGGGGTCCTATTTCTCCTGTTACCCTTATAAAAATAAAAATTTGGGGGCAAAAAGGTCATTTTTGTGGAAAAAAATATGATTTTTTTTATTTTCACGGCTCTACGTTATAAACTTCTGTGAAGCCCTTGGGGGTTCAAAGTGCTGACCACACATCTAGATAAGTTCCTTGGGGGGTCTAGTTTGCAAAATGGGGTCATTTGTGGGGGGGTTTCTACTGTTTAGGCACATCAGGGGCTCTCCAAGCGCGACATGACACCCGCAGACCATTCCATCAAAGTCTGCATTTAAAAACGGTGCTCCTTCCCTTCCGATCTCTGCCATGCGTCAAAATAGTGGTTCCCCCCACATATGGGATATCAGCGTACTCAGGACAAATTGCACAATAGCTTTTGGGGTCCTATTTCTCCTGTTACCATTATAAAAATAAAAATTTGGGGCAAAAAGATTATTTTTGTGGAAAAAAATATGATTTTTTTATTTTCACGGCTCTACGTTATAAACTTCTGTGAAGCACTTGGGGGTTCAAAGTGCTCACCACACATCTAGAAAAGTTCCTTGGGGGGTCTAGTTTCCAAAATGGAGTCACTTGTGGGTGGTTTCTACTGTTTAGGCACATCAGGGGCTATCCAAACGTGACATGACACCCGCAGACCATTCCATCAAAGTCTGCATTTGAAAAAGGCGCTACTTCCCTTTCGAGCTCTGCCATGCGTCAAAATAGTGGTTCCCCCCCACATATGGGATATCAGCGTACTCAGGACAAATTGCACAATAGCTTTTGGGGTCCTATTTCTCCTCTTACCATTATAAAAATAAAAATTTGGGGCAAAAAGATTATTTTTGTGGAAAAAAATATGATTTTTTTTATTTCACGGCTCTACGTTATAAACTTCTGTGAAGCACTTGGGGGTTCAAAGTGCTCACCACACATCTAGAAAAGTTCCTTGGGGGGTCTAGTTTCCAAAATGGAGTCACTTGTGGGGGGTTTCTACTGTTTAGGCACATCAGGGGCTATCCAAACGTGACATGACACCCACAGACCATTCCATCAAAGTCTGCATTTGAAAAAGGCGCTACTTCCCTTTCGAGCTCTGCCATGCGTCAAAATAGTGGTTTCCCCCCACATATGGGGTATCAGCGTACTCAGGACAAATTGCACAATAACTTTTGGGGTCCTGTTACCCTTTGGAAAATAACAATTGGGGGTGGAAAGATCATTTTTGTGGAAAAGATATGATTTTTTAATTTTACTGCTCTACGTTATAACCTTCTGTGAAGCCCTTGGGGGTTCAAAGCTCTCACCACACATCTAGATAAGTTCCTTGGGGGGTCTAGTTTCCAAAATGGGGTCACTTGTGGGGGGTTTCCACTGTTTAGGCACACAGGGACTCTCCAAATGCGACATGGCGTCCAATCTCAATTCCAGCCAAAAAAGTCAAATGGCGCTGCTTCCCTTCCGAGCTCTGCCATGCGCCCAAATAGTGGTTTACCCCCACATATGGGGTATCAGCGTACTCAGGACTAATTGCCCAATAACTTTTGGGGTCCTTTTATCCTTTGGAAAATAATAATTGGGATGAAAAGATCATTTTTGTGAAAAAAATATGATTTTTTAATTTTACGGCTCTACGTTATAACCTTCTGTGAAGCCCTTGGGGTTAAAAGCTCTCACAACACATTTAGATAGTTCCTTGAGGGGTCAGTTTCCAAAATGGGGTCACTTGTGGGGGGTTTCCACTGTTTAGGCACACAGGGACTCTCCAAATGCGACATGGCGTCCAATCTCAATTCCAGCCAAAAAAGTCAAATGGCGCTGCTTCCCTTCCGAGCTCTGCCATGCCCCAAATAGTGGTTTACCCCCACATGTGGGGTATCAGCGTACTCAGGAGTAATTGTACAACAAATATTGTGGTCATTCTCTATACCTTGAAAATAAAAATTGGGGTCGAAAGACATTTTGTGAAAAAAATAAATGTATTTTTTAATTTTACGGCTCTACGTTATAACCTTCTGTGAAGCCCTTGGGGGTTTAAAAGCTCTCACAACACATTTAGATGAGTTCCTTGAGGGGTCCAGTTTCCAAATGGGGTCACTTGTGGGGGGTTTCCACTGTTTAGGCACACAGGGACTCTCCAAATGCGACATGGCGTCCAATCTCAATTCCAGCCAAAAAAGTCAAATGGCGCTGCTTCCCTTCCGAGCTCTGCCATGCGCCCAAATAGTGGTTTACCCCCACACATGGTATATCGGTGTACTCTGGAGAAATTGTACAACAAATATTGTGGTTCATTTTCTCCTGATACCCTTGACAAAATTTAAAAAAATTGTGTCGAAAGAAAAATTTTGGGAAAAAAAGTTAAATGTTCATTTTTTCCTTCCACATTGCTTCAATTCTTGTGAAGTACCTAAAGGGTTAATAAACTTCTTGAATGTGGCTTTGAACACGTTGAGGGGTGCAGTTTTTAGAATTGTGTCACTTTTGGGTATTTTCTGTCATATTGACCCCTCAAATTCACTTCAAATGTGAGGTGGTCCCTAAAAAAATGGTTTTGTAAATTTTGTTGGAAAAATGAGAAATTGCTGGTCAACTTTTAACACTTATAACTTCGTAACAAAAAAAATTTTGGTTCCAAAATTGTGCTGATGTAAAGTAGACATGTGGGAAATGTTATTTATTAACTAATTTTTGTGACATATCTCTCTGATTTAATGGCATAAAAATTAAAAGTTTGAAAATTGCAAAATTTTCAAAATTTTTGCCATATTTCCATTTTTTTCATAAAAAAACGCAAGTTATATTGAAGAAATTTTACCACTATCATGAAGTACAATATGTCACGAGAAAACAATCTCAGAATCGCCAAGATCCGTAGAAGCGTTCCAGAGTTATAACCTCATAAAGAGACAGTGGTCAGAATTGTAAAAATTGGACTGGTCTTTAACCTACAAAATGGCTTGGTCATTAAGGGGTTAATAAAGAATAGAAAGAATAGATATACACACATAGAATACATATTATATATATATATATATATATATATGTAATTGTGACATGTATATATATATATATATATATATTTATATTTCCTAGACTTCTACATACTGTAATAGCCGCAAATTCAATTGCCGGCTTCTGTGAAATCACAGAAGCCGACATGAAATGATACATTGTTTCCACACAGTTAACCATGTCATTTCCTGTATTTTGATATTTGTTTAGAACTTACAATTACATGAGTGTATTTGTGCTAAATTTCAGACATGTAGGGGTTAATTAAAGGTATAAATTAGTTTACAAAAAAATGCGTGGGCTCCCGCTGTATTTTCTCCACCAGACAGACAAAGCAAGCGAGTGGGGGTAGATAATAATAGCCTAGGGAGGGTACTTTTTTTTGTGCCCCCCCTGGCTACTAACATCTGCCCCAGACACCCCAGAAAGGGCAAATCTATAATTAGATTCGCCCTTTCTGGCACTTTGCCCGTCTATTCCCATTGCCCTGTAGCGGTGGCGAATGGGTTAATAATCTCACCTTAATGTCACCTTAGTATTGAAAGGTGACCTTAAGGCAGGTTAATAATTGAGAGCTGTCAATTAGCCAACTATCAATTATTAATCCTATTGAAGTAAATAAAAAAACACACACACACTTTAAGAATAAATAATTTTAATGAAATAAAAACACATATTTTTGACCATCTTTTATTTCACTCTTAATCCGTTCGAAGCCCTTGTTCTTTTAAAATAAATATAAAATAATAAAACAACATTATTCTTACCTATCTGGCAATCTGTCACGTCCCACGCTGTAATCCTTCACAAAGGGTTAACTAGCAATCAGATAAGCAGCGCAAGTAATCCTGCGTGCTCATCTGATAGCTCCTGAATGAATGAGCTTATCTCCTGCCGACAGGAGAGGATGTGATTCATGAATGAAGCTTAATTGATTGTATCCACTTTCACCTTAGGTCAGGTCACTCAAGTGAAAGTTGTAATAAATCAATTAAGCTCCATTCATGAATCTATTCCTCTCCTTTCGCTGGGAGAGTAAAGGGTATGCCACACTAAACAACATCGCTAACGGGATCGCTAAAAAACGCCACTATTTAGCGATCCCGTTAGCGATGTTGTGTGCGGCATCTACCAGCGACGTGGCCCCTGCTGTGATCTCGTCCGTCGTCCTGATCGTTCCGGACCCTATTTTCATCGCTGGCGTCCCGCTGGTAAGTATCTAATCGCTGAGTGTGGCACCTTTTTTAGCGATTTAGCGGTACTTTTGTACCGCTAAAGTCGTTAAGGAGATCGCTAACCGCGATAGCGTCCTTAACGATATCGCTAAATTAGGTAGCTACTAGCGATATAGAAACAATCCCGCTAGCGATCTCATTAGTATGCGACGCTAACGAGATCGCTAGCGGGATTGTGTAGTGTGGCAGTACCTTAAGTTATTCATTCAGGGGAATACAGGTCTGAGACAGCATTATTAGCTCTCTGCGACCTGTAACCTCCAGGCCTCAGCGGTCTGCTTCATCTGGCTGGTTAACAAAAATAGGGGGGACCCCACGCCAATTTTTTTTCGAGGGGATCCCCTATTTTTGTTAACCAGTTCCCTCTGACGTCACTGATTGTGTCCCTGGCTGACCTGAAGTGAAAGTGGAAAGCAATCAATTAAGCTTTCCACTTCCTCTCCTGTCAGCCAGGAGAGGAACTCATTCATTTGGGGGTTTACTGTGAGGCTGCAGCATTAGCTGCGGTCCCTGCAGTAAACATTAACCCTTTCTGAAGGATTACACCGTGGGACCTGACTGTACTTCGGATTGGTAAGAATCATTTTGCTTTTTTTATTTATTTTTATTACAGGAAATGGTTTTAGCAGGAAAATAAAATATTGTCAAAAACTGTGTGATTATTTCATTAAACTTCTTTTTTATTAAACTGTGTGTGTTTGATTTTTCTATCATACAATAGGATTAATAATTGATAGTTGGCTAATTGACAGCTCTCAATTATTAACCTGCCTTAAGGTCACCTTTCAATACTAAGGTGACATTAAGGTGAGATTATTAACCCATTCGCCACCGCTACAGGGCAATGGGAATAGACGGGCAAAGTGCCAGAAAAGGGCGAATCTAATTATAGATTTGCCCTTTCTGGGGTGTCTGGGGCAGATGTTAGTAGCCAGGGGGGCACAAAAAAAATGTACCCTCCCTAGGCTATTATTATCTGCCCCCACTCGCTTGCTTTGTCTGTCTGGTGGAGAAAATACAGCGGGAGCCCACGCATTTTTTTTCAACGAATTTACACCTTTAATTAACCCCTACATGTCTGAAATTTTGCACAAATACACTCATGTAATTGTAAGTTCTAAACAAATATCAAAATACAGGAAATGACATGGTTAACTGTGTGGAAACAATGTATCATTTCATGTCGGCTTCTGTGATTTCACAAAAGCCGGCAATTGAATTAGCGGCTATAACAGTATGTAGAAGTCTAGAAACTATAAATATATGTATATATACATGTCACAATGACATGTATATATATATATATATATATATATGTGTTCTATGTGTATATATCTATTCTTTTTTTTGTGATTGAAATACTATTCTTTTGGATCCATTATATGTCAGTTTTGCAAGCCTGCGAGAAAATCTCGCAAGTCGGATGAAAATCGGATGTTACAAGCTACACACACATGCGACTAAATCGCATCTTTGATGGAAAATCGGATGCCAGAAGGATGTGTGATGTTTGCATTTTGATCCGACAATCGACCGTCTAAAACTGACCGATTTTTGTCGTTGTGTGTGACGCCGGCCTAACTGTCATACCGTCTGTGCAGCGTGGATGCCTGAGGACAGGGAGAGAGGAGGAAGAGGAGGAGGAGAGCATGGTCAGTCATCGTCTTGGTGAGGACAAGGAAGACTTGGCTGTTAGCAGTGTGCCACGCATGGCTGACTTTATGTTGCTCTGCCTTGACCGTGACCCTCGTATTGTCAAAATTTTGGCTGACAGGCATTACTGATTGGTGACACTTCTAGACCCACGCTACAAGGAGAACTTTCAATCTCTTCTTCCAGAGGCAGACAGGTGTATTAAAATATTGCAGTACCAGAAGGCCCTTGTTGCAGAATTATTGAAAAAATCCCATCTGAAAACACTGGTGGCAGAGGTCACAGTTTGTTGAACAACCAAGGAGTACAGGCAAGAGAGACACAACTCCAATCCAGCAGAGGTAGGGGAACACTGGCAAAGTTCTGGGAGAGCTTTCTCAGACCCTCCCATCGCAGTGGCCCTGAGGCAAGGAGTACTGTCACAAGAAGTGGAAAGTTTTAGAAGATGGTGGAGTACCTTGCTGACCGTACTAACGTCCTTCAAGATTCCTCTGTGCCTTTCAATTATTGGGTCTCAAAGCTGGATACGTGGCATGAACTGGCTCTCTACACCTTGGAGGTCCTGGCCTGTCCTGCCTCTAGCGTTTTGTCAGAGCTCGTCTTTAGAGCCGCTGGTGGAATTATAACTGATAAGTGCATACGCCTGTCAACTGAAAATGCTGACAGGCTGACTCTTATAAAAATGAACAAGGACTGTATTAGGCCAGAATTCTGTACACCACTGTTATGGTCTGCGGAACGCACCTAATAGATAATGTAGAGAGGTGCGTTCGCCGCCCAGGGTCCACCGTGCAGGCAGAGCCTGCTGCTAGTAAGATGGCGTGAGTAGCGAACTCTGTTATCCCGCAGAGTCGCTAAAATAAACGCCATAGCGCGCTGTGGCAGTTAGTGCGAACTCTGTTAATCCACAGAGCCGCTAGCGGGAATGCCACAGCGCTATATGGCGATAAGTGCAAACTCACTTAGCTTCAGTGAACCGCAAAGTAAAACACTAGGGTGCTGACTAGCATTTTAAAGCGAACCCTGTTGCGTCACAGAGTCGCTGAGTAACCCTACTGGGTCCAGGTACACGGTTAACTGCTGTGCGGATAGCAGTCCGTGATCATGCAGTCAGAACAAAAGCAATAATCTCCTCACCGGAGTAGCCGGTATTCTAATGGCGTTTTCAGCCGAGCCCTGAACACGTGCATTCAATCTCCTCACTGGAGGTGCCGGTATTCTAGGGGCTTATTTCAGCCAGACCTAACCACATGCATACATGACCACACTGGCGCAAGCACGTAACGGATTTGATACTAGCGCATGGCGCCCAGCCATGCCACCATTTTATAGTAGCAACTGCAGGACCTACCAGAAAAGGACCAATGCGAAACCATTCCAGAACACATGTAGTTTCAGGACCTTCCTGGCGGACCAATGGGAGTCGCTGCTGTAACCGAGCATGTGACCCCTGATCTCCAATGGGAGATCTTGCCCTGGGCATGCTCAGATGGAGAAAGCAGGGACTTAGTTCCCGAACTGCCTGCTTCAGCACTGGTTATAATAGAGGAACCAGGAAAGACCGCAACAAGCCTCTGCACAGTGTTAAACTGGGCGAGACGCTGGGACCGACGTCTCTGCTGAGCAGGCTCCACTGCGGCTGGAGATGGATGGGGGACCGCAGCGGGATTGGCTCGAGATTCCCCTTGTGCAGCAGTAGGAACTCGATCCCTAACAACCACCGCCTGATAACAGTGAAACCTAACATCTAATTCAGTGTCTTTTTTTTGGGAGGTATATACACATGCACCTCTTCACAATCACACATGGGTATATGCTTCCTGATTTTGGCTATTTGCTGTTATCCTCTTCTATCTCCTCATCCTCATCATCCACCACCACTATAACACAAGGGTGACCATGGTCCGTGATGCAACAGCAAGTAGAAATTTTTTCAAGGGTGTTTTGATGTTCAATCCTAAAATGTTTACACTCTAGGTTGAGGTGTCCCCCCCAGGGGAAAATGTTTTTCAACCTATGCACTTAGTGTATGGGCATTACAAGTATAGGAGATCCGCTCCTTTAAACTGGGAAGACATTTTTCGTAGGCCATCCTTCACGTCTTTTCACATACCACCACTAAAACAACAGAGTGAACGTATTCCGTTATGCAACAGACACTTTACTTTTTTGCAAGAGTGTTTATGATACCCGTAAACAAATTGTAAAAAATATGTACCCCCCAGGGGAAAATGTTTGTCAGTCTATGTACTTAGTGTATGGGCATTCCAAGTATTAGGAGACCCGCTCCTTTATAAAGGGAACATTTTTTATGAGGCCTTCCTCCATGTCTCTTTCAAGGGGCATTGGAGTGGCGCCTAATTTTTGGCAGGCCTTGCATTCACTGCATAGGCAAACACTATGGGAGACTCATTTCCTAATAATGAGAACATTGTTTTCAGGAGGCTCACCTCTAAGATTGTTCCAAGGGTTATTGGGTTGCATGTAATTTTGGTGCAAAGCAAGACTTGCATTTAATGCATAGGCTAACAGTATGGCAGTACCAAATGAATGAGGTGAATTTGGTATTCCTGTGGCCATCCATTACATGGGTTCTGTTGGAATAATGCATATTGATTTGTATGTATTGCAACAACTACTACTGTACTGTTTGATATGTTGTGCATATTGTGAGGTTGTTAACAAAGTTTTGTAAAAAAAAAAAAACCCTCACTCACAGACAGGATGCCTCCTCCTTCTCTTCCTGTGTTGTTGTAATGTTTTTCATGCTGCAGCCATAGCAGATATCAGGCTGATCACATTTCATGCTGTGTTGTAAGCTGTCTATACTGGATGTGAATAAATCTACATTCTCTGTTGCTGACTCCGGATGTTACGCTGGTTAATCCGCTGCTAACAGGTTATGGGCCCAGAGTTCCCAGAGTACCTAGAGTCCCAGAGATCCCCAGAACACAGAGAAAAGAAAAGAAAGAAAGACAGCAAAGATGGCCACCAGCAGCAGCAACTCCATGAAGTTTACAATACCGAGTCTCACTAACCAGAACTATCAATCCTGGAAATTCAAAGTGAAGATGCTGCTGATAAGGGAAGGTACATGGAAATACACACAGGAGCCTAAACCTGACTCAGTACCACAGGAGTGGATAGAGATGGATCAGAAAGCACAGAGTACCATATCACTCAGCATAGATGATGATCAGATTGTTCATGTGTGTAAATGTGATACTGCAAGAGAAATGTGGGAGCAGCTGCAAAAGGTACATGAGAGGATTAATTTAAGCAATAAACTGTATCTTATGAGAAAACTGTACCAGTCTAAGCTACAGAAAGGCCAGGATATGCAGGAGTATATCAGGAGTATTCTAGAGCTTGTAGAACGCTTGAGAGGCATTGGGGAAGATCTGAAGAACTTTCATGTAGCCGCATTACTGCTTAGTGGTCTTCCAGAGAGCTATGACACGCTTGTGACCGCACTAGATTCGCGCCCAGATGATGAGCTTACTCTGGAGTATGTAAGAGGGAAGCTTATAGATGAATATAAACGGAAGGCAGAATGTATAAGCACCAAGACAGAGTCTGCTTTACAAACACAGAGTCTATATGATAACAGAAAGGACCTAAAAGAAACACGTGAATGTTTTGTTTGCAAGAAATCAGGACATTTGAAAGCCGACTGCAGAGTTTGGAAAGCTAGAATGAATCAGCTGAAAAAGCAAAACAGTCAGCAAAGGGTTAAGAGTGCTGTGTCTGGAGAAAATGATTCTGTGAATACTGAAATTGCATTTACTGTCAGTGCAAATACATCAAAGCATGCATGGTGTATAGACTCTGGAGCAACTAGTCACATGACTAATAACAGAGACTACTTTTCTAAGCTTAATCAAAATAAGTCAGAGAAAGTGATTATGGCTAGTGGTCAGTACATGAGTTCAGAAGGCATAGGAGATGGTTATATTGATTGTCAAATCTCACCAACACAAAGCAGGAAGATCCCAGTAAAAGATGTGCTCTATGTGCCTAGTCTTGAGAGTAATTTACTATCTGTGAAGAAACTCACAAAACAAGGAAATGAAGTTACATTTAAGCATGATAGCTGCATCATCTCAAAAGAGGGTCACACACTAGCAGAGGGAAAAATCACAGATGAACTTTATCAGCTGAAATGTAAAGAGTGTGTGTATACTGCTCAACAAGAAGAGCACAATAACTGTATTCATGTATGGCATAGGCGTCTGGCACACAGAGACCCAGAAGCAATAAGAAAGTTAGTTCAGAAGCAACTAGCTGATGATATCACAATTGATCTATGTAACCAGACAATGAAGTGTACTAGCTGCATCAAAGGGAAAATGTCTAGAAAAGCTTTTCCTAAGAGAAGTACTACAAGAACAGAACAGCCACTAGATTTAATACACACAGATGTCTGTGGTCCAATGAGCACTCAGACTCCTGGGAAGAAGAGATATTTTCTCACATTTATTGATGATCATTCCAGATATACAGTTGTCCATCTGCTTCACAGCAAGATAGAAGTTCCAGAGAAACTTGAAATATATCTAGCTGAGGTATATAATAAATTTGGAAGAATGCCAAAGATTCTACGTGCAGATAATGGGACTGAATATACAAGCAATGAGACACAGAGCATTCTAAAGAAAAATGGAATCCTATTTCAGACCACTGTACCGTACAACCCTGAGCAAAATGGTGTTGCGGAAAGAAGGAACCGAACACTCTGTGAAAGTGCAAGAAGTATGTTATTTGATGCAAATCTGCCTACAACATATTGGGGTGAGGCAATCATGACAGCTTGCTATCTTCAGAACAGACTACCAGGTAAAGCTACAGAGAAAACTCCATTTGAGCAATGGAACAGTAGAAAGCCAAAACTGCACCACATAAGAATATTCTGAAGTAAAGCATTTGTACATATTCCCAAAGAAAAGCGAACTAAGTGGGAATCTTACGCTAAAGAAGGTATCCTGGTAGGCTACAGTGAAACTCAGAAAGGTTATAGGATTCTACACCCAGAAACAAACAAGGTCACAATAAGCAGAGATGTAGTGATTGATGAGAACTTTGTATCACCCAAGTTTTGTGACATCACGCCAGTAGTCCAGCTGAAGTCACAATTACAAGACAATAACAAGGAGGATGTAGAAGTCTGGCTGGATTCTTCAACCACTGAAGGAACAACAGAAAAATCAGAAGAATCTGAAATCAGAAGATCGTCAAGATCAAACAAAGGTATACCAGCTAAATGTCTATCTTACATTGTCAAGACACTACCTGAGTCAGAGCCGCAGTCATGGGATGAAATGCAAGGACTACCTATCCATGAAAGAACAAAGTGGATTGATGCCGCTAATGAGGAAATCAAGTCGCTTCATCAACTCCAAACTTGGAAACTCACCAAGCTACCACAGGGCAAAAAGGCAATCAAGTGCAAGTGGGTCTTTAAAACCAAATATGACTCTGAAGGTAAAGTCCACAGATTTAAAGCAAGGTTGGTCGCAAAAGGATATTCTCAAAAGTATGGCGAATATTACGATGCTACATTTGCTCCAGTCGCTAAACAGACTACGTTCAGAGCTTTGTTTGCTGTAGCTGCTGTACAAAAGATGTATGTCAGATATTTGGATATAAAAACTGCTTTCTTAAATGGTGACATTGAGGAGGACTTATACATGACTCAACCTGAAGGTTATGTAAAAAGAGGTGAAGAGAATCTTGTTTGCAAACTATAAAAATCTCTCTATGGTCTTAAGCAATCAGCAAGAGCATGGAACACCAAGATGAATAAAGTCTTGTTGGAAGAAAGATTTAAAAGAGGTCAAGCAGATCCATGCTTATACACAAAATATACAGATGGAAAGTGGATGTATATTCTCTTATATGTGGACGATGTGATTGTAGTTCATCAAGAAGACGCAGAAATTGGAAAAATGACTGAAATTCTGAATCAGCATTTTGAAACAAAAGACCTTGGAAGTGTGACATATTATCTAGGAATCCAAATCCAGAGAGAGGAAGATGGGAGTTTTCTTCTAAACCAAAGTGCAAAAATTAATTCGATTCTGAATCAATTTGGAATGTCAGAGGCCAAAGGTATATCAACCCCAATGGAACCATCCTACCTGGAGCTGGAAGAAGAAGATGACCTGTTGCCTAACAATGAGAAATATCGTCAGGCAGTGGGGGCACTTCTGTACATATCAACTATGACTCGACCGGATATCACAACAACAGTTGGAATCCTTTGCAGATATGTGGAAAAACCGCGCCAAAGAGACTGGAATGCTGTTAAAAGACTTCTGCGATATTTGAAAGAAGCGCAAGATGTAAATTTAAAACTATCTGCAGCAGGAGATCTTACCGGCTATGTAGATGCGGATTGGGCTGGTGATTCGCGTGATCGTAAATCCACAAGCGATACTTGTTTAAAGTTGGAGAAAGTTCAATCTCCTGGTCTAGTAGGACCAAGTGTCTGTCTCCTGGTCTAGTAGGACCAAGTGTCTGTTGCCTTGTCATCCACAGAAGCAGAGTATGTGTTCGCAGCCTATGCAAGCCAGGAGGTTTGTTTGGCTGAGACAATTGATGGATGATCTTGGCAAACCGTCAACTCAGCCGACTGTGATTTATGAGGACAACCAAGGATGCATTAAACTTGCATGCAGTGAAAAGATCAGTGCTAGAACCAAGCACATTGACGTCAGACACCATCATCTACGTGATTTGATAGATCGTGGCATAATTCATTTTGTCTATTGTGAAACTGATAAGATGCTAGCTGACATTATGACAAAGTCATTGCCACGAGCCAGGTTCCAAGAATTGAGAACCACAATGGGAATAAGAGGATAAGTAGTTGTTGAGTGGGGGTGTTGGAATAATGCATATTGATTTGTATGTATTGCAACAACTACTACTGTACTGTTTGATATGTTGTGCATATTGTGAGGTTGTTAACAAAGTTTTGTAAAAAAAAAAAAAACCCTCACTCACAGACAGGATGCCTCCTCTGTCTCTTCCTGTGTTGTTGTAATGTTTTTCATGCTGCAGCCATAGCAGATATCAGGCTGATCACATTTCATGCTGTGTTGCATGAAATAACCTCCCTTATATCAAGTCAGTCTGTGAATCCTGATTGCCAATCCTCATTGAATGGTTCAGTACTGTTTGTAACCACCAAGGGAGCTTATGCTCAGAATTCATTTCTAAAACATTCACAACAGAAAATAGAATGAGCAAATGTTGGGGCCCAAATTTGTCTAGAAAGTAAAGTAAAGGAGAGAAATTCTGTCTGCAACCCAGAAAAACCCTAATAAAAATACCAGCACTTCTGATTACAAAAAACCTGAGACCACATGATCTCGACCACCTATATCAGATCTCCGGTGTGACACACAGCTACCCAGCAATAAAAAATATCACAGGAACAGAGAACAAGTGCAAATACAAAATGAGAACAGAGGGCAG
The DNA here is from genome assembly GCA_033576555.1 of Oophaga sylvatica. Taxonomy (NCBI): domain Eukaryota; kingdom Metazoa; phylum Chordata; class Amphibia; order Anura; family Dendrobatidae; genus Oophaga; species Oophaga sylvatica. Next base: position 506,355,015 of record JARQOD010000003.1, on the reverse strand, counting down.
CGCAAGCCCCCAAAGGGGACCCGGCTGAGGTCCAAGGCAAGACTGCAAAAAGCAAGGAAAATCCAACCACAGAAAAAAAACAGAAAGTCAGTTATCTGAATGATAGCAGGAAAGCAAGCTGAAATTCCAACAAAGACCTGGAAGCAACAATTGATTACCGGCGAGGATCATGGGAGCTCAGCTCACTTATATCAGGCCAGTCAGCCCCACCTGACACCCATTCCTTAACTGGTTAAATACCCTCAGCAACCACAGGAGGGAGCCTCAGCTCCGAAGTCGTCTCCAACACATTCACAACAGTACCCCCCCGGAGGAGGGGTCACCGAACCCTCATGTGCGCAACCAGGCCGATCAGGATGAGCTCGGTGTAGGCACGGATAAGTCTCCTAGCATGGATGTCCGAAGCAAACACCCAAGAATAGTCCTCCTGACCATAACCTCTCCACTTAACCAAATACTGGAGTTTCCGCCTAGCAAAATGAGAATCCAATATTTTCTCAACCACATATTCCAAATTGCCCTCAACCAAAACAGGGTAAGGAGGCGCAGCCATAGGAACCACTGGCTCGACAAACCTCTTCAATAAGAATTTGTGGAATACGTTATGGATCTTAAATGTCCCAGGAAGAAGCAAACGGAAGGAAACCGGATTAAGAATTTCCATGATCTTATAAGGTCCAATGAACCTTGGCTTAAATTTTGGTGATGCAACCTTCATAGGGATATTTCTTGAGGACAACCAAACTAAGTCCCCCACTTTAAAACGAGGACCATCAGTCCTATGCCGGTTGGCAAACCACTGGGCCTTCTCCTGTGAGACAGACAACCTCTCCACAACTTGGTCCCACATCTGCTGCATTCGCTCCACAATAGAGTCAGCACCCGGACAGACAGAAGCCTCCACCTGTGCTGAAGAAAATCGAGGATGAAACCCAGAATTGCAGAAAAAAGGAGACATCAAGGTGGCAGAGCTAGCCCTATTATTAAGAGAAAACTCAGCCAAAGGCAAAAAAGAGACCCAGTCATCCTGATCAGCAGAAACAAAACATCTCAAATAAGTCTCCAAGGTCTGGTTTGTTCTCTCAGTTTGTCCATTGGTCTGAGGGTGAAATGCAGAGGAGAAAGATAACTGAACTCCAAGTTTAGAACAAAATGTCCTCCAAAATCAGGAAAGAAATTGGACTCCTCTGTCAGACACAATGTTCTCTGGAATGCCGTGCAACCGAACTACCTACTGAAAGAATAAAGGCACCAATTCGGAGGAGGAAGGCAACTTAGGTAGTGGCACAAGATGTATCATCTTGGAAAATCTATCACAGATCACCCAGATAACGATCATTCTCTGAGAGACAGGGAGGTCGCAAATAAAATCCATAGAGGGTCCATGGCCTCTTGGGCACAGGTAATGGCATTAACAAACCACTAGAGCGAGAGCAAGGTTTGGAACGAGAGAAAGTCCCACAGGACTGTACAAAGTCCCTGACGTCACGAGACAAAATAGGCCACCAAAAGGACCCACTCACCAAATCTCTGGTACCTAAAATACCGGGATGACCAGCCAATGCGGAGCAATGAATCTCAGACATAACATTCTTCCTCCACTGGTCTGGGACAAACAATTTCCCAACAGGGCAGCTTTCAGGTTTATCCTCCTGACATCCCTCCAGAGCCAGTCTCAAATTGGGCGAGATAGCGGAAAGAACTACACCCTCTTTTAGAATAACAGCAGGCTCAGTTACCTCAGGAGAATCCGCAAAGAAACTCCTCGAGAGGGCATCCGCCTTAACATTCTTAGTGCCCGGGAGAAAAGAAACCACAAAATTAAAACGTGTGAAAAACAAGGCCCACCTGGCCTGCCTAGGATTAAGTCGCTTGGCTGATTCAAGATAAACCAGGTTCTTATGGTCCGTGAGGACCACCAACTGACGTTTGGCTCCCTCCAGCCAATGTCTCCACTCTTCAAAGGCCCACTTCATTGCCAATAACTCCCGATTTCCCACATCATAATTACGTTCAGCTGGGGAAAATTTTTGAGAGAAGAAGGCACAAGGGTTACTCTTAGAGGTCTCTGGATCCCTTTGGAACAAAACGGCACCTGCCCCAATCTCAGAAGCATCAACCTCCACCTGAAATGGTAGAGAAACATCAGGCTGCCGCAGAACAGGAGTAGAAGTGAATCTCTGCTTAAGTTCCTGAAATGCAGAAACTGCCACAGGAGGCCAATTCACCACATCAGAACCCTTTTTGGTCAAATCAGTCAGTGGTTTCACAATACCGGAGAAATTACAAATAAATTTATGATAAAAATGATCAAAACCCAAAAATCTCTGAACAGTCTTCAATGTAGTAGGTTGAACCCAATCACAAATGGCCTGAACTTTGACCGGGTCCATTTCAATAACAGACGGAGACAAAATGAATCCCAGAAATGAAACCTTCTGTACGCCAAAAAGGCATTTTGATCCCTTCACATACAGTGCATTTTCTCTCAAAATCCGGAACACTGTCCGAACATGTTCCATATGAGAGTCCCAGTCGTTGGAAAAAATCAAGATATCGTCCAAATAAACGATCAGAAATTTATCCACGAAATCCCTGAAAATATCATTCATAAATGACTGGAAGACGGAAGGGACATTAGTGAGCCAAAAGGCATCACTAGGTACTCAAAATGCCCCTCTGGGGTATTAAACGCCGTCTTCCATTCATCACCATGCTTGATGCGAATAAGATTATACGTCCCCCTGAGGTCAAGCTTGGTAAACCAACTAGCACTTTTCACTCTGGAAAATAGGTCAGAAATCAAGGGTAACGGATATTGATATTTAACAGTGATATTATTCATGAGACGATAGTCAATACACGGCCTCAATGAACCATCCTTTTAGGACACAAAGAAAAAAACGGCACCCAAGGGTGAAGAGGAAGGTCTGATATGACCCTTCTCCAAAGACTCCTTGATATAAGAACGCATAGCATCATGTTCAGGTACGGATAAATTAAAAAGCCGACCCTTAGGAAATTTACCACCAGGCACTAACTCAATAGTGCAATCATAACTCCTGTGAGGAGGCAAGGATGCAGACTTACTCTCACTAAACACATCAGAAAATTCGGTCAAATAGTCAGGGACATCTTGAGACTGGTGGGAGGCAGAAAAAACAGGAGTGTCAGTATTAACACATTGGCAACCCCAACTGGTCACAGACACAGATTTCCAATCCAAAACAGGATTATGAGTCTGTAACCAAGGGAAAGCCAGTACAATAATGTCATGCAAATTATGCAACACCAAAAATTTGCAGCTCTCCTCATGGCCGGGTCAACCCACATTATCACCTGGGTAGAAAACTGGGGTTTATTCTCCGCCAAAGGGGTAGAATCAATGCCCAGCAAATGAATAGACTTCCGAAGGGGTATTATTATTATTATTTATTTATATAGCACCATTGATTCCATGGTGCTGTACATGAGAAGGGGTTACATACAAATTACAGATATCACTTACAGTAAGCAAACTAACAATCACAGACTGGTACAAAGGGGAGAGGACCCTGCCCTTTCAGGCTTACATTCTACAGGATGGGGGACGGAGACAGCAGGTTGGGGGATTGCAGCAGTTCCGGTGTTGGTTGAGGCGATATCTCCGGTAGTGGTGAGGAGGCAGCGGGGTCATTGCAGGCTGTAGGCTTTCCTGAAGAGATGGGTTTTCAGGTTAAGTCTGAAGGATCCGAGAGTGGTTGATAGTCGGACGTGTTGGGGCAAAGAATTCCAGAGGATGGGGGATATTCGGGAGAAGTCTTGGAGGCGGTTGGGTGAGGAGCGAATAAGTGTGGAGGAGAGAAGGAGGTCTTGGGAGGACCGGAGATTACGTGAGGGAAGGTATCGGGAGATTAGTTCAGAGACATATGTGGGAGACAGGTTATAGATGGCCTTGTAGGTCAGTATTAGTAATTTGAATTGGATTCGCTGAGGGAATGGGAGCCAGTGAAGAGATCTGCAGAGGGGAGATGCGGAGGAGTAGCGAGGAGAGAGATGAATTAGTCGGGCAGCAGAGTTAAGGATGGACTGGAGAGGTGGAGGTGTTAGCAGGGAGGCCAGAGAAAAGGATGTTGCAGTAGTCGAGGCGGGAGATGATGAGGGCATGCACAAGCGTTTTAGTAGATTGAGGGTTGAGGAAGGGACGGATTCTGGAAATATTTTTGAGCTGGAGGCGACAGGAGGTAGAAAGAGCTTGGATGTGTGGTTTGAAGGACAGGGCAGAGTCAAGGGTTACTCCGAGGCACGGGGGAAAGCGTGGTGTTGTCAATTGTTATAGATAGGTCAGGTAAGGAAGATCTGTGAGATGGGAGAAAGATGATGAGTTCAGATTTGTCCACATTGAGTTTGAGGAAGCGGGAGAAGAAGGAGAAGAAGGAGGATATGGCTGATAGACACTCAGGGATTCTGGACAGCAGAAAGGTGATGTCTGGGCGAGAGAGGTAGATCTGAGTGTCATCAGCATAAAGGTGGTACTGGAATCCGTGGGACTTTATGAGTTGCCCCAGGCCAAGTGTATAGATTGAGAAGAGTAGGGGTCCTAGAACAGAGCCTTGGGGGACTCCAACAGAGAGAGGGTGGGACAAGGAGGTAGTGTGGGAGTGGGAGACGCTGAATGTACGGTTGGAAAGGTATGAGGAGATCCAGGATAGGGCGAGGTCCTTGATGCCAAAGGAGGAGAGAATCTGTAGTAGAAGGCACTGGTCAACTGTGTCAAAAGCAGAGAACAGGTCAAGAAGGAGGCGTATAGAGTATTGTCCGTTAGCTTTGGCTGTGAGTAGGTCGTTCGAAAATTTTGGTCAGGGCTGTTTCAGTGGAATGATGGGGGAGGAAACCAGATTGTAGATTGTCAAAGAGCAAGTTAGATGAGAGATGGGAGGAAAGTTCAGCGTGGATGTGCTGTTCCAGGAGTTTGGAAGCAAGTGGGAGCAGCGAGATTGGGCGATAGCTGGACATAGCGGTTGGGTCGAGGGTTGGCTTTTTGAGGATAGGCGTGATTGTGGCATGTTTGAAAGCAGAAGGGAAGGTTCCAGAAGTTAGTGATAGATTGAAGAGGTGGGTTAGTGATGGGATAAGAGTGGTGGCGAGGTTGGGGAGGAGGTGGGATGGGATGGGGTCGAGTGCACAAGTGGTGAGGTGTGATTTGGAGAGAAGATGAGCAAGCTCCCCTTCCGTGATGTTGGGTAAGGAGGTTATGGGGTTTGGGCATTGGTCAGATATACAAAGGGTTGTGGTGGTTGAATAATAAAGACTTGACGTGTTTGGTCTATTTTGTTTTTGAAGTGCATGGCGAAGTCCTCAGCAGAGATAAGGGAGGTAGGAGGGGGCAGTGGTGGGCGGAGGAGGGAGTTAAAAGTATTGATCAATTGTTTGGGGTTGTGGGATAAGGAAGATACAAGGGATGTAAAGTAGGCCTGTTTAGCAGAGGTGAGAGCTGATTTGAATGCAAGTGTTGCTTGTTTGAGTGCAGTGAAGTCGTCTTGTGAATGCGTTTTCTTCCAGCGCTGTTCAGCAATTCTGGATGCTTGCCGAAGCTTTTTTGTGGTGTTATTGTGCCAGGGTTGTCTATTGATTTGTCGCAGTCTGTTATGCATGACAGGGGCGACCGAGTCGATGGCTGATGCAAGAGTGGCATTGTAGAAACTAGTGGCTTTGTCTGTGTCATGGAGTGAGGATATGGATGCCAGTGGTAGAATAGAGTCAGAGAGTTTGTGGGTGTCTAGGTGAGCAAGGTTTCTGCGGGGGTGCGCATGTTGCTGGACATGGTAACAGGTGAGGAGGACAGGGATGAGAAAGTGAGTAGATGGTGGTCAGATAGGGGGAGAGGGGAGGTTGTGAAGTTAGATAGGGAGCAGAGACGGGTGAAGACCAGGTCGAGTGTGTGCCCGTCTGTGTGCGTGGCTGAGGAGGACCACTGGGTAAGTCCAAAAGATGATGTAAGGGATAGGAGTTTAGAGGCTGCCGACTGGTGGGTGTCAATGGGGATGTTGAAGTCGCCCATGATGATGGTGGGAATGTCAGGAGAGAGAAAGTGGAGGAGCTAGATGGAGAGTTGGTCAATAAAGGCAGTGGTCGGGCCCGGAGGTCGGTATATGACGGCCACTTGGAGGTTGGAGGGAGAGTAGATGCGGACAGAGTGAAGTTCAAAAGAGGGGAGGATAAGGGAAGGAAGAGGTGGGATTGGGTTAAAGATACAGTTAGAAGAAAGGGGAAAGCCCTGTAAGGTTCTGTGTACATGTTCCTGAAACTCAGTTTGTTCGTCAGCCATTTTACTTTCTGTCTTGCTGCAGCTATCTTGCCCTCAGTCAAAATGGAGTTTCCAGCTTGCATGTTCCCGCCCTGATTCTCTCCTTTTGCTTCTTAAGCAGCCACAGCTGAGCAATCAGTGCTTCAGAATCTAGCCTGCAGTGAACCTGTGACCTGACTCCTAAAGCCTTGGACCTTGTACTCCAGCTATTCCTACTGAGGAACTCTGAAGCACTTGTGGACTCTGAACCCTGCTCTTTGAAAGACCCACGTTTGCATGGACTTACGGTAACAGAGAAGAAGATCCTGAACCTGTTGTGGAGAGTGATTGCTGAGCTTAGATTACTCTGGCCTGCTGTGTCTCCTGCTTCTGTGTCTGCAAACTGTGTGACTATTTTTGCCAACTTGTATGAAGTAATACAAGACTTTCTATATCAAACCTGTGTCTCATGTATTTTCATCGCACCCAAGCACAAGACGCTATATGAACTGTACCACATACATTACAAGATTCTGAAGCCAAAACGTTAGTGTCTGCTGGGTCTGGAAAGGCTGTGTCTGCTGTAACTGTGGATATCGGATGTCCGGTTGTACTTTCTGTGATGACAGTGGTTGTGACTTCTCACAACCATTCCAGGTGAGCAATTCCCTTAAGTGTTTTTTTTCTGCAGTGTTACCACAGGTAAACACTATTGTTTTTTTTTTTTCTTTTCTCTCTTTTGTCTGCTGTAACTGTGGATATCAGATGTCCGGGTGAACTTTCTGTGATGATAGTGGTTGTGACTTCTCACAACCATTCCAGGTGAGCAGTTCCCTTAATTTTTTTTTTCTCTCTGCAGTGTTACCACAGGTAAACACTATTGTTTTTTTTTTTTCTCCTCTCCTCTTCTTCCAGTACTCCTGTCTTAAAAGATCTGGAAAATGGAGGCCCGCATAAAGGAACTTTGCGGAGTGACTGATAATATCCTTGCAGATT
>JARQOD010000003.1:506178361-506347654 GCA_033576555.1 Oophaga sylvatica | reverse complement strand
TTTAGCAACAATTAATCAATTCTTTGACCTCCCCTTAAACGGCATTCCAAAGGGGCAATCCTACTCCCCCTTTTTTAAAACCCTTGCTGAATACGCTTTTTCATACCGCTCCTGCATTTTTTCCCCGGGGCCCCTTGCGAAAAAATATGATGGTTTTGGGCGGGGGGGAACCAAAAGGGTTTTTGATCGGGAAAGGGTTGCCCGGGTCACGATCCCCCCAGGAAAACCCACAATGGGTCCCGGCCTGAGGGAATTCCTGTCATGCGCATCATGACCAGGAAGTCTTCGGTCATGTTATAGAAGCTGCAGTGCGACAGTTTTAGCATGCATACTGCATCTATAGAAGCGTCATCCGCACAAAATTGTCCAATAGTGGAACAAAGTGTAAAACAAGATTAAAAAAAAACATTTTTTAAAATAATTGTAAAAATTTTGCAAAATAATAAAAATTAATAATTTAAAAAATCAAATTTTTCCACAATAAATAAATTTTTTTAATTAAAAAATTAAACAATAAAAGTAATCGCCGCATCCTAACGACCTCCCTATAAAACGTCCCATTAGTTAACCCCTTAAGTGAACACCATAAAAAAAAGCAAGGCAAAAAACAATGCTTAATCATCCTGCCGACAAAATGGAATAAACCAATAAAAAAAAACTATCCCGTATAACTCGAGTAAAAGCCGAATTTTCAGCCCATTTTTTGGGCTGAAAGTGCCCCCATCGGCTTATACTCGATCATATACCAGGGGGTCGGCGGGGGGGGGGAGGCAGCTGTGCTTATACTCCCCCTTGGCGCGTCTTTGCGCCCCTGCTCTCACCCACAGTTCTGGCACCTGTTTCAGGGGTCAGGGTACCCATTAAATCATGAATATGCACATTTTCCCCAGACATTTTTGGGGTTTTCCCACGTGACCGCGAAGTTAGGATACTCCGGAGACTGTGGGGAACATGGGGCGGCAGAGAACGCCAGGAGGGGGTGAGTATAAGCGTATTCACCTGTCCGCGTTCCACTGCTGGCACCGCTGTGTCCTCGCGTCCTCTAGCGTGAATGTTCAGGTCAAGAGCGCGATGACGTGGTTAGGCCCTGCCCCCTACCTGGCATTAACGCGAGGACCCGGAAGACAACGGCGTGCAGCGTGGACCGGGACAGGGAATATTGAGGCACCGTCCCCATAGCCCGCGGTTTTCCTCTCCTGCTCAGGCACCGGCCCTGGCCCCCAGCGACGAGGGGGGTATGTCTTTTTTTTTTCTTTTTCATTGCAGCGGCATCTAAGGGACCAACATGGGGAAAATCTATGGAGCATCTTGTGGGGCATACTTGGGCAGCATATGGGGCACAATACATGGGCAGCATTAGGGCACAATACATGGGCAGCATATGGGGCACTGATTTTTGGTACTGAGGAGAGCAGGCAAAAACGGAATAAAAACAGAGAGGTTGGAATCTACGATTGCAGTACCCTACTAACCACCACAATAAAGGACCGTAGGTTCCTACGGGGGTCCTAGATGCCCGTACAGCCTGAAGGGTTAACTACACCTAAAGATAAAAGAGGAAGCTATCTGCCCCGGAGCAGATCCTCAAAAACAAGGAACCCCCAAACATGTAATGGGCGGTTAGACAAGGGAAAAACAGACACGACAGAAATAGTAAATGAGCAAACCTGGGCCCAATCTGCCTAAAAAAAAAAATAGGGGGGGGGAAGGAAAACTTACTGCAATCCAAAAAAACCCTAAAAAAAAAGCCAACACTACTAATTGCAAAAACAACCTAAGATCACACACCTCTCCACCTAAATTTAGTTTCTGGTGTAAAAAAACTAATCGCACCCTGAAAAAACTGGAAAAGGCAAATAACAAACAACAGGGCTCTAGAGGAACCGAAGGAGACCAACCCCGCGGGAGGGGAACTGGCCAACCTCACAGAAATGCAGGAAATTGCAAATGGCAAGCACAAAACAAAAAACAAAATTCTTATCTGAAGCGGAGAATAGGCAAGACCAGCAAGCTTCCAGTGAACCAGGAAACAAAAGTGAGACAAGAACAATTGATCACCAGCAACCTGATGGGAGGGAACCTCCCTTATATCCACCATCCGTGATTCCGATTGCCAATCCTCATTGAATGGTTCAGTTGTTGAAAACCCAGAGGGAGCCCTGCTCAAATTCATTCTAAAACATTCACACATACCCCCCCTTGAGGAGGGGTCACCGAACCCTATTTGGCAACCAGGTCGGTCAGGAGAGCTCGTGATACCACGATCAGTTCCTACAGGGATGCCAAGCAAAACACCCAAATTGACCATAACCTCTCCACTTAACCAATATGGATTTCCGTCTAAAAAAACAGAATCAATATTTTTAACCACATTCTCCAGATTGCCCTCAACCAAAACGGGTCAGAGGCGCAGCCAATGGAACCCACTGGCCGACAAACCTCTTCAATAAGGACTTTGGAACAAGTTATGGATCTTAATGTCCCTGGAAGAAGTAAACAAAAAAGAAACAGGATTAAAATCTCCATGATTTTGGTCCAATGAACCGGCTTAAACTTAGGAAATTTGCAACTCTCATAGGGAATTTCTTGAGGACAACCAAACCAATCCCCCCTTTAAACGGGACCATCAGTCCTTGGCGGTTGGAAAACCGCGGGACTCTCCTGGAGAGGGACAAACCTCTCCACTACCTGGTCCCAAATCTGTTGCACGCTCCACAACAAGTCAACCCAACGACAGAAGCCCTGTCTGCCGAAAGAAAATCGAGGGTGAAACCCAAAATGCAGAAAAATGGGAACATCAAAGGGCAGAGCTTCCCTATTATTAAGACAAACTCACCAAAGGCAAAAAAAGAAACCATACTTGACACAACCAAAGCATCTCAGAAATCTCCAAGTCTGGTTTGTTCTCTCAGTTTGTCCATTGGTCTGAGGATGAAAAGCAGAGGAAAAGTGTTGTGAATGGACTTGAAATGAGTTCTGAGCAGAGCTCCCTCGGTGGGTTACAAGCGGTATGGACTGTCCAGTGAAGATTGGAGGGTGGGAATCAGGTTTACTGACGGGTTTCTTATATAAGGGAGTCGCCTTCCCTCAGGGTTGCCGGGGGATCAATTTTTCTGGTCTCTCCTTGATCCTGTTTCCTTTTTTGCCTGCTGTTCGTTTGAAATCCCTGCTAACAATAAGACATTTTCTTTTTTGTTTTTGGCTTGATTTTTTTTGTTTTGCCCTGCACTTCTGTGGGGGCCTTCAGGGTCCCCTCCGGGGGTTTTTTTGCCCTTCATTTTTGTTAGCCTCTGATGTTTGTATTGTGCTTTTTCCAGTTTTTTCAGGGCGCTGTTTTGATTTTGTTACACCAAAGAACTAATTTAGGTGGTAAGGTCGTGTGATCTCAGGTATTTTAAAATTTAGTAAGTTGGTGCTTTTCAGGGTTTTTTGGATTGCAGTAAGTGCCCTTCCTACCTTTTCTATTTAGTTTTGGGCCCCAACGTTTGCTCATACTTTTTCTTTTGGGTTTCATATTTCTCTTGTCTAAACCGCCATTACTGTTTGGGGGCCTTCTATGTTCTTTGGGATCTGCTCCGGGGCAAAATAGCTTTCCCTTTCATCTTTAGTGTAGTTATTTCTCAGGCGTAAACGGGCATCTGACCAACGTAGGCGCCCACGGCGCCCTAGTTGGGTGGTTATCACGTATGCAATCTATAGAACCAAACTTCTCGGTGTATTGCCTTTTTTACCTGCACCCTCGCTACCGAAACATAACAGTATCAACCGGCCTAAAAAGAAAATTGTTGTCTCCAGAAGGGAAAAAATATTGTGAAAGAAAAAAGGTTGTCAGAGTTGTCAGAGAATTTTTCTGTTTGTTGCATTTTTTTTTCCCTCCTGTATCTTGGGTGTGGGGGGGGATTTTTTTTCTCTCAATGGAGTTTGCACGTTGTCGGCCGTGTGGATCACTTGCCACGAGGTTCGGAGTTTGCGCCTTTCTTCAGGTTGCCTGTTTGGAACCAGGATTCCCATGCCAGATTTGTTTTTTAGGGGATCGGTAATTTCAGAATTTCAAAAAAATTGTAAATTTTTTTTTGCCTTTAAACTAAGTCCCAGGGAACCAGCGCAGCAGGTTCAAATTGTCTCTCTTCCTGCGCGGCGATCCCAGGATTGGGCTGTTTCCCCTACCCCGGGGGGTCCTGTTTTGAGTGAGTGAGCTTTTTTCAGGTTTGGGGGTTATTGTACGATAGCCAAGTCATGAAAGCTGAAAAGCCTTGTTATTAAATCAGGTTCTTGATGAGCGAGTTAACTGTCGAGTTCCGTAGGTGGGCAGTCCTGACCAAGTGGAATGAGACCTTTGGCGGCCCTTTTTTTGGAAGGGTTTCAGAATGAAAGGATGTTAGATGGGTTTTCCTGTCCCCTCGGTCTCAAGATTCTATTCATTACGATTCAAATTGACAACGTTCGTGACGGAGAATATGCGTGGAATGGTGTTGCCTTGTGAACCTCATCTAAAACCCCATGAGTGTGAAGAGTGGTGTCGGGGGCACAGCGCTGATTTCAAAGCGCAAGGTTAGTTTCTACGTGGTATGCCTTATGCATTTCAGTCTGCCCAAGCGGGGAAGACGTTTTGACGCTCATTGTCTTGGGTATGTTCAGACTAAGTTTTTATTAACTGTCACTCGTACTCTCTGTCCTCATTTTCTGCTCAGGTTTTTCGTTGATTCGGAAAGCAGCTTTAACCTGAGGATTATGATTTGCTAAAGGTTTTGGGTTTCCCTTGAACCCCTACAGAATTATTTCCCCTACTGGGGACCGATTCTACCCCCTTTGGCTGAAATAAACCTCAGTTCTCTACTCAGGTGATAATGAGGGTTTAACCGATCATCAGGAGTGCTGTAAATTTTGGTTCGTATAATCTGCAATATTATCGTCTGGGTTCCTTGGTTGATCTCATAATCCTGTTTTGGTTTGGAATCTGTGCGTAACCAGTTGGGGCTGCCAATGTGTTTAAAACCAACACTCCTTTTTTTCCGCCCCTCCCAGGCTCGGATGTTCCTGACTTTTTTGATTGATTTTTTCTATGTGTTTTAGCGAAAGTAAATCTGCACCTTCCTCCCCATAGGACTTGACTGCGCTATTGAATTGTGCCTGGTAGTAAATTTTCCCCCCAAAGGGCGCCTTTTAACTTGTTGACCTGAACATATGCTATGCGGTCTTATATCAAGGAATCATGGAGAAGGGTCATATCACCATCCTCTTCACCTTAGGTGCCGGTTTTTTTCTTTGGGCCAAAAAGGATGGTTATTTAAGGCAGTTATTGATTATCGTCTTTTGAACAATATTACTGTAAAATCAATACCCCTTACCTTTGATTTCTGACCTTTTTCCAGGTGAAAAAACGCTACTTGGTTTTACCAAGTTGACATCAGGGGGCTATAACCTATTTGCATTAAGAAGGGGAATGGAAACGGCATTCAATACCCCTGAGGGGCATTTTGGTACCTAGTGTGCCCTTTGGGCTCACTAATGTCCTTCTGTCTTCCATCCTTCTGAATGAATTTTCAGGGATTTTGTGGATAAATTTTGATTTTTTTTTGAATATCTTGTTTTTCTAATGAGGGGACCTCGGGGGGAAAAAAATTTCGAACGTATTCCAATTTTGAGAGAGAATCTCGTATGTGAAGGGATCAAAGTGTCTTTTTGCGTACGGAGGATTCATTTCTGGATTCATTTTGTCCCCATTGTTATTTGAAATGGACCCGGGGCAAGGTTCACCATCTGTATTGGGTCCAACCACTTCATTAAAGGCTCTTCAAAGTTTTTTGGTTTTGCCAATCTTTATCTAAATTTATTGGAATTTCTTTTTGTTATTGTTAAACCATTGACGATTTGACCAAAAGGGTTCGATTGGTGAATTGGCCTCCTAGGCAGTCTCTGCTTTCGGAACTTAAGAGATTTCCTTCTCCCTGTTCTAAACGGCACCTGATGTTTCCTCCATTTCAGGGGGGAGGTTGATGCCCTGAATTGGGGCAGGTGCCTTTTGTCCCAAAAAATCCAGAGACCTCTAAAAGTAACCCTTGTGCCTTTTTCTCTCGAAAATTTTCTTCCTACGAACGTAATTATGAGGGGTAATCGGGAGTTACGGCCATGAATGGGCATTTGAAGAGTGGAACATGGCTGGAGGGGCCAAACATCAGGGGGTGGTCCTTACGGACCATAAGAATCTGGTTTATCTGGAATTGCCAAGCCCTCAATCCTGACAGGCAGGTGGGCCTTGTTTTTTCAACTTTTAATTTTTGGTTTCCTTTCTTCTGCACAAGAATTTTAAGGTGGATGCCCTCTCGAGAGTTCCTTGCGGACTCTCCTTTGTTACGATCCTTCTGTTATTTGAAAGAGGGTGTTTCTTTCCGCCATCCACCCAATTTGAGACTTCCGGAGGGGGTCGGAGGATAGGCCCGAGCGCTGCCCTGTTAAAATTTTTGCCCGGACCAGTGGAAAAAATGTATGTCTGGATTCATTTTCCGCGTTGGCTGGGCATCCCGGAATTTTTGGTACCAGAGACTTGGTTTAGTCGGTCCTTTTGGTGGCCTACCTTGGTCTCGTGATGTCAGGAATTTGTGCAGTCCTGCGGACTTGCGCTCGCTCCAAGCCTTGCTCTCGCTCTAGTGGTTTGTTGATGCCATTGCCTGTGCCCAAGAGACCATGGGACCCATATCTCTATGGATTTTTTCATTTCCGACCTCCCTGTTTCTCAGAGAATGACCGTCATCTGGGTGATTTGTGATAGGTTTTCCAAGATGATACATCTTGTGCCATTACCTAAGTTGCCTTCCTCCTCTGAATTGGTCCTTTGTTCCTTCAGCACGTGGTTCGTTTACACGGCATTCCTGAGAACATTGGTCTGACAGAGGAGTCCAGTTGTTTCCAATTTTGGAGGACCTTTTGTTCTAACTTGGTGTTCAAATTGGTCTTTCTCCCTCGGCGTTTCATCCTCAGACCAATGTCAAACTGAGAGAACAAACCAGACATTGGAGACTATCTAAGATGCTTGTGTCTGCTGATCGGATGACTGGGTTCTCTTTTTTTGCCTTGGCTGAGTTGCTCTTATAATAGGCAGCTCTGCCACTTTGATGTCTCCATTTTTCTGTAATTCTGGGTTTCAACCCTCGATTTTCTTCAGGACAGACGGAGGCTTCTGTCTGTCCGGTTTGACTCTGTTGTGGAGCGTAATGCAACAGATTTGGGACCAGTAGTGGAGAGGTTGTCCCTCTCTCAGGAGAGGGCCCACGTTTGCTAACCGGCATAGGACTGAATGGTCCTCGGTTTAAAGTGGGGGACTTGGTCTGGTTGTCCTCAAGAAAATTCCTATGAGATGGCATCTCCTAAATTAAGCCTAGGTTCATTGGACCTATAAGATCATGGAGATTCTTAATCCTGTTTCTTTTCGTTTGCTTCTTCCGGGACATTTAAGATCCTACGTGTTCCACAAGTCCTTGTTGAAGAGGTTTGTTGAGCATGGTTCCACTGCTTGCCTCCTGACCCGTTCTGGTTGAGGGCAATATGGAGTTTGTGGTTGAGAAAATATGAATTCTCGTTTTCAGACGGAAACTCCAGTATTTGGTTTAAGTGGAGAGGTTATGGTCAGGAAGACATTCTTGGGTGTTTGCTTCAGGACATCCAAGCTAGAGACTCATCCGTGGTATAAGAAACTCATCCTACCGACCTGGTTGCTCAGTGAGGGTTCGGTGACCCCTCCTCAAGGGGGGGGTACTGTGTGAATGGACTTGAAATGAGTTCGTTGCAGAGGCTCCCTCTGGTGGTTACAAGCGGTACTGGACTGTCCAGTGAAGATTGTGAGGAGTGGGAATCAGGTGTTACTGACTGGTCTTATATAAGGGAGTCGCCTATCCCATCAGGGTTGCCGGTGATCAATTGTTCTGGTCTCAACCTTGAGTCCTGTTTCCTTTGTAGCCTGCTGTGTCGTGTCTGCATCTCCTGCTAACAGATAAGACATTTTCTTCTTTTTGTTTTTTGTGCTTGATTTTTGCATTTTGTCCTGCACTTCTGTGGGGGCCTTCAGGGTCCCCTCCGGGGCTTTTGCCCTCTCAGTTTAGTTCAGCCACTGATGTTTGTACTTTTGCTTTTTTCCAGTTTTTCAGTGGCGCTGTTTTTGATTTTGTTACACCAGAGAACTAATTTAGGGTAAGGTCGTGTGATCTCAGGTGATTTTGAAATTAGTTAGTTGGTGCTTTTCGGGTTTTTTGGGATTGCAGTAAGTGCCCTTCCTATCCTTTTCATTTAGGTAGTTTGGGCCCCAACGTTTGCTCATACTATTTTTGTCTGTGTCAGTATTTCATCTTGTCTAACCGCCATTACATGTTTGGGGGCTTTCTATGTTCTTTGGGGATCTGCTCCGGGGCAGATAGCGTTCCTCTTTCTATCTTTAGGTGTAGTTGTTTCTCAGGCTGTGACGAGGCGTCTAGGACCAATGTAGGAACGCTCCACGGCTGCCTCTAGTTGTGGTGGTTAGTCAGGTACTGCAATCTCATAGATTCCAACTTCTCTGGTGTATTGCCTTTTTACCTGCACTCCTCAGCTTACCGAAACATAACAAAAAGACAATTGAACACCAAGTTTAGAACAAAAGACCTCCAAAATCTGGAAACAAACTGGACTCCTCTGTCAGACACAATGTCTCAGGAATGCCGTGTAACCGAACCACGTGCTGAAGGACAAAGGCACCAATTCGGAGGAGGAAGGCAACTTAGGTAATGGCACAAGATGTATCATCTTGGGAAAACCTATCACAAATCACCCAGAAATGGTCATTCTCTGAGAAACAGGGAGGTCGAAATAAAATCCATAGAGATATGGGTCCATGGTCTCTTGGGCAAGGCAATGGCATCAACAAACCACTAGAGCGAGAGCAAGCTTGGAGCGAGAGCAAGTCCACAGGACAGCACAAACTCCCTACGTCTCGAGACAAAGTAGCCACCAAAAGGATTGACTCACCAAGTCTCTGGTACCAAAATTCCGGGATGACCGGCCAACGCGGAACAATGAATCTCAGACATCACACTCTTTTCCACTGTCTGGGAAAACAATTTCCCAACAGGGCAGCGCTCGGGTTTATCCTACTGACACCCTTCCAGAGCCAGTCTCAAATTGGGCGAGATGGCGGAAAGAACTACACCCTCTTTCAAATAACAGCAGATCAGATAACTCAGGAGAGTCCGCAAGGAAACTCCTCGAGAGGGCATCCACCTTAACATTCTTATGCCAGGAAAAAGGAAAACCACAAAATTAAAACGTGTAAAAAAAAAAAGGCCCACCTGGCCTGTCTAAGATCAAGTCGCTGGCTGATACCAGATAAACCAGATTCTTTGGTCCGTGAGGACCACCACCTGATGTTTGGCTTCCCTCCAGCCAATGTCTCCACTCTTCAAAAGCCCACTTCATGGCCAATAACTCCCGATTACCCACGTCGTTATTACGTTCATTGGAGAAAATTTTCGAGAGAAAAAAGCACAAGGGTTACTTTTAGAGGTCTCAGGATCTCTTTGGGACAAAACGGCACCTGCCCCAATTTCAGAGCATCAACCTCCACCTGAAATGGCAGAGAAACATCAGTGCGCCATAGAACAGGAGCAAAGTGAATCTCTGTTTAGTCCGAAAACGCAGAGACTGCCTCAGGAGGCCAATTCACCACATCAGAACCTTTTTGGTCAATTCAGTCAATGGTTTAACAATACAGAGAAATTACCAATAAATTTACGATAAAAATTGGCAAAACCCAAGAATCTGAAGAGCCTTTAATGAAGTAGGTTGGACCCAATCACAGATGGCCTGAACCTTGACCGGGTCCATTTCAATAACAGAGGAGACAAAATGAATCCCAAAATGAGATCCTCTGTACGCCAAAAAGACACTTTGATCCCTTCACATACAGGCATTCTCTCTCAAAATCTGGAACACAGTCCGAACATGTTTCACATGAGAGTCCCAGTCATTGGAAAAAATCAAGATATCATCCAAATAAACAATCAGAAATTATCCACAAAATCCCCTAAAATGTCATTCATGAAGGACTGGAAAGACGGAAGGAACATTAGTGAGCCCAAGGGCATCACTAGGTACTCAAAATGCCCCTCTGGGGTATAAACGCCGTCTTCCATTCATCCCCTGCTTAATGCGAATAAGGTTATACCCCCCCTGAGGTCAAGCTTGGTAAACCAAGGAGCACTTTTCACCCTGGAAACAGGTCAGAAATCAAGGGTAACGGATATTGATATTTCACAGTGATATTGTTCAAGAGACGATAAAACAATACACGGCCTTAATGAACCATCCTTTTTGGCCACAAAAAAAAAACCGACACCCAAGGGTGAAGAGGATGGCTGATATGACCCTTCTCCAATGACTCCTTGATATAAGACCGCATAGCGTCATGTTCAGGTACAGACAAGTTAAAAAGGCGACCTTTAGGGAATTTACTACCAGGCACTAATTCAATAAACGCAGTCATAGCTCCTATGGGGGGCAAGGATGCAGATTTACTTTCGCTAAACACATCAGAAAAATCAGTCAAAAAGTCAGGAAAAATCTTGAGCTGGGGAGAGGCAGAAAAAACAGGAGGGTTGGCATTAACAATTGGCAGCCCCCAACTGTTACACACACAGATTTCCAATCCAAAACAGATTATGTAAGGTTCTTTGTCTCTGTTGACATGTTCCTTGAAACTCAGTTTTCCGTCGGCCATTTTGCTTTCTGTCTTTCTGCAGCTCTTGCCCTCAGTTTTAAAATGGAGTTTCCAGTTTTCATGTTCCCCGCCCTGATTCTTCCCTCTTGCTTCTTTTTAAACAGCCTCAGCTGAACAATCGTGCTCCTAATCAAGCCTCAGTCAGTCTGTGACCTGACTCCTGGAAACCTTGGACTTGTACTCCAGCTATTCCCTACTGAGGAACCTTGGAACACTTTTGGACTCTGGAAACCTGCTGTTTGGTGAATCCATGTTTGCAGAGGAATTACGGTACAGAGAAGAGATCCTGAACCTGCTTTGGAGATTTATTGTAGTGCTTGAAGTTACTCTGGCCTGCTGTGTCTCCTGTCGCTGTTCCTGCAAACTGTGTGAACTTTTCAGCATGCTTGTATGAAGTAATACAAGTAGTGTTGAGCGATATTGCTCGATATCTAAAAATATCGTATCGAAATTGTATCGCCGATAGCACTAAATATCGTCGATATCCGATTCCGATTGCGGAAGTCCAATGTAAGTCTATGGGAACAAAATATCGCAACTAAAAAAAACCTTTATTTCCTTGTAAACACTAAATATACACACATAGAATACATATATATATATATACATGTCATTGTGACATATATATATACATATATGTATAGTTTATACACTTCTACATAGTAAAATATCCTCTGATTCAATTGCCGGGTAAAGCCGGCTTCTGTGAAAAGACAGAAGCACCCGACATGAAATGACACTTGGTGTACATAGGGTTAACCATGTCTTTTCATGTCGTTTGCAATCTGATTTGCACAAACAATAACATCAGTCTATGTGTGCAAAATTTCACACCTGTAGGGGTTAATTAAAGGTGTAAATTCGTTGTAAAAAAAACGGACTTTTTTGCTACGAATTTACACCTTTAATTAACCCCTACAGGTGTGAAATTTTGCACACTTAAGGGTATGCCACACTGAACAATATCGCTAACGGGATCGCTAAAAAACATCACTATTTAGCGATCCCGTTAGCGATGTTGTTCAGTGCGGCAGCTGCCAGCGACGAGCTTCCTGCTGTGATCTCGCTTGTCGCTGGAATCGTTCCGGACCCTATTTTCTCGTCGGCGCTCCCGCTGGGTAAGTATATATCGCTAGTGTGGCACCTTTTCTTAGCGATTTAGCGGTACTTTTGTACCGCTAAAGTCGTTAAGAAGATCGCTAACGGCGATAGCGTCGTTAACTATATCGCTAAATGTGGCCGCACTTAGCGATATAGAAACAATCCCGCTAGCGATCGCATTAGTATGCGTCGTTATCGTGATCGCTAGCGGGATTGTTTAGTGTGGCAGTACCTTTACACTCATGTAATTGTTTGTGCAAATCAGATATCAAACTACATGAAAAGACATGGTTAACCCTATGTACACCAAGTGTCATTTCATGTCGGGTTCTGCATTTTCACAAAAGCCTGCAATTGAATTAGCGGCTATTATACTATGTAGAAGTGTATGAACTATAAATATAAATATATATATATATGTGTCACAAATTTAATGACATGTATATATATATATGAGGTGTAAAATTTCTGAAAAAAAAGGCGTGGGCTCCCGCCCTATTTTCGCAACCAGACAGACAAAGCCAGTGAGTGGGGGCAGATAATAATAGCCCAGAGAGGGACCATTATTTTTGCCCCCCCCCGGCTACTAACATCTGCCCCAGACACCCCAGAAAGGGCAAATCTCTAATTAGATTTGCCCTTTCTGGCACTTTGCCCGTCTATTCCCATTGCCCTGTAGCGGTGGCGAATGGGTTAATACGGGGTTAAAATGACCTTGCAATTGAAAGGTCACTTTAAGCCAGGTTAATAATTGAGAGCTGTCAATTAGACAACTATCAATTATTAATCCTATTGTATGAAAGAAAAATCAAACACACACACTTAATAAAAAAGAAGTTTAATGAAATAATCACACAGTTTTTGACCATATTTTATTTTCCTGCTAAAACCATTTCCTGTAATAAAAATAAAATAATAAAGCAAAATTATTCTTACCAATCCGATGTACAGTCAGGTCCCACGGTGTAATCCTTCAGAAAGGGTTAATGTTTACTGCAGGGACCGCAGCTAATGCTGCAGCCTCACAGTAAACCCCCAAATGAATGAGTTCCTCTCCTGGCTGACAGGAGAGGAAGTGGAAAGCTTAATTGATTGCTTTCCACTTTCACTTCAGGTCAGCCAGGGACACAATCAGTGATGTCAGAGGGAACTGGTTAACAAAAATAGGGGATCCCCTCGAAAAAAATTGGCGTGGGGTCCCCCCTATTTTTGTTAACCAGCCAGATGAAGCCGCTGAGGCCTGGTTTTTCAGGCTGGTAAGGATCCAATATCCATGGACCTTGCAAGCCTGATAATACCAGGCAACAGCAGTCTGCTTAGCTTGGCTGGTTAACAAAAATAGGGGATCCCCTCGAAAAAAAAACGGCGTAGGGGTCCCCCTATTTTTGTTAACCAGCCAAGTAAAATGCAGACTGCTGCGGGCCCGGTATTAAAAGACTGTCAAGCCCATGGATTTTGGCCCTCAACAGCCTGATAATACCAGGCTACAGCAGCCCCACATTTGGCACATCAAAGATGTGCCAATGGTGGCACTTTACCCGGCTCTTCCCACTTGCCCTGTAGCGGTGGCAAGCGGGGTAATAAGGGGTTAATGTCACCGTTGATTGCACGGTGACAATAAGCCCGGTTAATAATGGAGAGGTGTCAATAAGACACCGATCCATTATTAATCCCAAAGTTATTAAATGCATAAAAAAAAGACAAAGCAAGAAAAAAGTATTTTAATGAAATAAAAGAGACAACACACTTTTCATTTCTTTTATTGTACTCTCATTCCTGCGACGCCATCGATCTCCTGTAAAAAAAGAAAAAAACAAACCAACAGTATACCACCTGTCCGACGCAGTCCATAGTAACGACAGTCCCACGACGATCCAGCTCTGCTACATCGCAATGACAGGCAGAGTCTGTCATCGCGACGCAGCACAGCTGATTACCTGCTTCCCGGCGGTGACGTCATCGGACTGACTGCTTTACGGCCGGGATTACCCAGCAGTCACTGCAGTTATCGCGAGAAACTGCATGTGACCGCCGGGGAGAAGAGGATGGCGGCCATGAAGCAGTCCAGGCCGTGACCGCCGGAGATCTTCTGCCAGGTAAGTGCCGCTGACTCCTGACAGACCCGACCGACGGACACTGACAGTGACAGACCCGACTGACGGACACAGACAGTGACAAATCCGATTCCGGTATTCGATAAGACGAAAATATCGAAACAAATTATCGAAAGGCCGATAGAGCTAATATCGGCCGATAGTCGATATTTGCATTATCGTATCGCTCAACACTAAATACAAGTCATTTCATTTCAACCTATGTCTCCTGTGTTTTCCTCGCACCCAAGCACAAGACGCTATAGGAACTGTACACTATACATGACAGATTATGAAACTGTAACCAAGGGAAACCTAGTACAATAATGTCATGCAGATTATACAGCACCAAAAATTTGCAACTCTCATGATGATCTGGTTCAACCCTCATTATCACCTGAGTAGAGAACTGGGGTTTATTCTCAGCCAAAGGGGTAGAATCAATCCCCAGTAGGGGAATAGACTTCCGTAGGGGTATCAAGGGAAACCCACAACGTTTAGCAAAATCCATCAGGTTAATAGCTGCTCCCGAATCAACAAAAGCCTGAGCAGAAAATGTGGACAGGGAGCAAATCAGGGTAACAGTCAACAGAAATTTAATCTGAACACTACCCAAGACAACTGAGCGTGCAAAACGTCTTCCCCGCTTAGGGCAGACTGAAATAGCATGAGAGGCATCACCACAGTAGAAACATAACCCACTGCGTTTTCGAAACTCATGACGCTGTGCCCCAGAAGCCACTCTATCACACTGCATGGGTTCAGAAGCTGGTTCACAAGGCAACACTATTCCAGGCATACTTATACGCTCACGCAAACGTCTGTCAATTTGAATCGCTAATGACATAAAATCATTGAGACCAGAGGGAGCAGGGAAACCCACCATAACATCTTTTACATTCTCTGACAGACCCTTCCGAAAAAGGGCTGCCAAAGCATCATCATTCCATTTGGTCAGGACTGCCCACTTTCGGAATTTCTGACAGTACAACTCAGCGTCCTCAAGCCCCTGATTTAATGCCAACAAGGTTTTTTCAGCTTGATCAGTGACATTAGGTTCATCGTACAATAACCCCAGAGCCAGAAAAAATGCATCAACATTACTCAAAACAGGGTCCCCAGGTGTCAGGGAAAAAGCCCAATCCTGAGGATCGCCACGCAGGAGAGAGATGACAATTTGAACCTGCTGTGCTGCATTCCCTGAGGACTTAGGTTTTAAGGCAAAAAACAACTTACAGTTATTTTTGAAATTCAGAAATTTAGCTCGATCCCCCAAAAACAAATCTGGCATGGGGATCCTGGGTTCCACAACTGGCAACCCAGCAAGATAGGTAGCAATACTCCGAACCTCAGTGGCAAGCTGATCCACACGGCCAGACAACTGTGCAAACTCCATTGAGAAAAAAAAAAAAATCCTCCTCAGCACCCAGAGAAAAAGAGGGAAAAAATGCAACAAACAGAAAAAAGAAAAAATCTCTGACAACTCTGAAAACCTTTTTTCTTTCCACACTATTTTTCCCTTCTGTGAGTACCATATAATTTTCAGTGTGGCCGGTGATACTGTTATGTTTTGGTAGCTGAGGAGAGCAGGCAAAAACGGCAATACACCAGAGAGGTTGGAATCTACTGGATTGCAGTACCCTGACTAACCACCACAACTATAGGCAGCCATGGAGCGTTCCTACGTTGGTCCTAGACGCCTCGTCACAGCCTGAAAGGGTTAACTACACCTAAAGATAGAAAGAGGAAAGCTATCTGCCCCAGAGCAGATCCCCAAAGAACATATGAAGCCCCCAAACATGTAATGGCGGTTAGACAAGAGGAAATACAGACACAGACAGAAAATAGTATGAGCAAACGCTGGGGCCCAATCTGCCTAGACAGAAAAGGATAGGAAGGATACTTACTGCAATCCAAAAAAAGCCCTAAAAAAAGCCAACACTACTAATTGCAAAAACACCTAAGATCACACGACCTCTACCACCTAAATTAGTTCTCTGGTGTAACAAAACTAAGTCGCAGCCACTGAAAAAACTGGAAAAGGCAAATGAACAAACAACAGTGGCTCCAGAGGAATCGAGAGGAGACCAAGCCCCCCGTGGAGGGGAACCTGGTCAACCTCACAGAAATGAAGAGAAATGTGCAAATGGCAAGCACAAAAACAAAAAACAGAAAATATCTTATCTGAGAGCAGGAGAAGAGGCAAGACTCAGCAAGCTTCCAAGTGAACCAGGAAACAACGTTGAGACAAGAACAATTGATCACCGGCAACCATGATGGGAGGGAACCTCCCTTATATCCAGCCAGTCCGTGATTCCTGATTGCCAATCCTCATTGAATGGTTCAGTACTGTTTGCAACCACCAGAGGGAGCCTCTGCTCAGAATTCATTTCTAAAACATTCACAACAGGGCACAATACATGGGGCAGAATATGGGGCACAATCTATGGAGCATCTTGTGGGGCATAATACATGGGGCAGCATATGGGGTACAATACATGGGCAGTATATGGGGCACAATACATGAGCAGCATATGGGGCACAATACATGGGCAGAATATGGGGCACAATCTATGGAGCATCTTGTGGGGCATAATACATGGGGCAGCATATGGGGCATAATACATGGGCAGAATATGAGGCACAATCTATGGAGCATCTTGTGGGGCATAATACATAGGGCAGCATATGGGGTACAATACATGGGCAGCATATGGGGCACAATACATGGGCAGCATATAGGGCACAATACATGGGGCAGAATATGGGGCACAATCTATGGAGCATCTTGTGGGGCATAATACATGGGGCAGCATATGGGGCATAATACATGGGCAGAATATGAGGCACAATCTATGGAGCATCTTGTGGGGCATAATACATGGGGCATCATACGGGGCATAATACATAGGCAGCATATGGGGCACAATCTATGGTGCATCTTGTGGGGCATAATACATGGGGCAGCATATGGGGCACAATACATGGGCAGCATATGGGGCACAATCTATGGAGCATCTTGTGGGGCATAATACATGGGGCAGCATATGGGGGCATAATACATGGGCAGCATATGGGGCACAATCTATGGAGCATCATATGGGGCTTAATACATGGGCAGCATATGGGACACAATCTATGGAGAATCTTGTGGGGCATAATACATGGGGCAGCATATGGGGAACAATCTATGGAGCATCTTGTGGGGCAAAATACATGGGCAGCATGTGGGGCATAATCTATGGAGCATCTTGTGAGGCATAATACATGGGGCAGCATATGGGGCATAATATATGGGGCAGCATATGGGGCATAATATATGGGCAGTATATGGGGCATAATCTGTGGAGCAGCATATGGGGCATAATCTATGGAGCAGCATATGGGGCTCCTGATTCAATATAGCTATTCAGAAACATTTAACCTACTTTAATTTTACTTTTATTGGTATCTATTTTTATTTTTGAAATTTACCAGTAGCTGCCTCATTTTCCACCCTAGGCTTATACTCGAGTCGATAAGTTTTCCCAGTTTTTTGCGGCAAAATTAGGGGGTCGGCTTAGACTCGGGTCAGCTTATACTCGAGTATATACAGTAAATAAACGTGGTACCGCTGAAAACGTCATCTTGTCCCCAAAAAATAAGCTGCTATAAAGCACCATCAGCGAAAAAATAAAAAAGTTATAGCTGTCAGAATGAAGCGATGCAAAAATAATTATTTTTTCTATAAAATAGCTTTTATTGTATAAAAGCGACAAAACATTAAAATGTGATATAAATGGGGTATTGCTGTAATCGAACTGACCCGAAGAATAAAACTGCTTTATCAATTTTACCACATGCGGAACGGTGTAAACGCCCCCCCCAAAAGAAATATATGAATTGCTGGTTTTTGTTCATTCTGCCTCATAAAAATCAGAATAAAAAGAGATAAAAAAATGTCATTTGCCCGAAAATGGTACCAATAAAAACGTCAACTAGTCCCGCAAGAAACAAAACCTCATATGACTCTCTGGACAAAAATATGGAAAAATTATAGCTCTCAAAATATAGTGAAAAGCGTCTTTTAGTGTGTGACAGCTGCCAAACATAAAAACCTGCAATAAAAACCAGCTATAAATAGTAAATAAAACCCCCCTTTATCACCCCCTTAGTTAGGAAAAATAATAAAATAAAATAATGTATTTATTTCCATTTTCCCATTAGGGTTAGGGTTAGGGTTGGGGCTAAAGTTAGTGTTAGGGTTGGGGCTAAAGTTAAGGTTAGGGTTGGGTCTAGAGTTGGGGTTAGGGTTTGGATTATGGTTAGAGTTGGGATTAGTGTTAGGGTTGGGATTAGGGTTAGGGTTGAGTATAGGGTTAGTGTTGGGATTAGGGTTAGGATTAGAGTTAGGTTTGGGATAAGGGTTAGGGTTATGGTTAGGGTTGAGATTAGGGTTAGGGGTGTGATGGGTTAAGGGTTATGGTTAGGGTTTAAATCATGGTTAAGGGTGTGTTAAGGTTAGGGTTGGAGTTAGAATTGGGGGATTTCCTCTGTTTAGGCACATCAGGGGCTCTCCAAACGCGACATGGCGTCCGATCTCAATTCCAGCCAATTTTGGTTTGAAAATGTGAAATGGCGCGCCTTCCCTTTCCGAACTCTGCTATGCGCCCAAACAGTGGTTTCCCCCCACATATTGGGTATCAGCGCAATCAGGACAAATTTGAAAACAACTTTTGGGGTCCAATTTCTCCTCTTACCCTTGGAAAAATAAAAAATTGGGAACTAAAAGATCATGTTTGTGGAAAAAATATGATTTTTTTTCAAGGATCTACGTTATAAACTTGTGTGAAGCACTTGGGGGTTCAAAGTGCTCACCACACATCTACATACGTTCCAAGGGGGGTTTAGTTTCCAAAATGGTATCACTTGTGGGGGGTTTTCCACTGTTTAGGCACATCAGGGGCTCTCCAAACGCGACATGGCGTCCGATCTCAATTCCAGCCAATTTTGGTTTGAAAAAGTCAAACAGCGCTCCTTCCCTTCCGAGCCCTGCTGTTCGCCCAAACAGTGGTTTTCCCCCACATATGGGGTATCGTCGTTTTCAGGAGAAATTGAGCAACAACTTTTGTCAATTTTCTCCTGTTACCCTTGTGAAAATAAAGAAATTGTTTGTAAAAGATCATTTTTGTGACTAAAAAGGTAAATGTTCATTTTTTTCCTCCACATTCCAAAAATTCCTGTGAAGCACCTGAAGGGTTAATAAACTTCTTGAATGTGGTTTTGAGTACCTTGAGGGGTGCAATTTTTAGAACGGTGTCACTTTTGGGTATTTTCTGCCATATAGACCCCTCAAAGTGACTTCAAATGTGAAGTAGTCCCTAAAAAAAATAGTTTTGTAAATTTTGTTGTAAAAATAAGAAATCGCTGGTCAAATTTTAATCCTTATAACGTCCTAACCAAAAAAAAATTGTTTCCAAAATTGTGCTGATGTAAAGTAGACATGTGGGAAATGTTATTTAGTAACTATTTAATGTGACATATTTCTCTGTTTTAAGGGCATAAAAATTCAAAGTTTCCGTTTTTTTTCATAAATAAGCGCAAGTTATATCGAAGAAATTTTACCACTGACATGAAGTACAATATGTTACGAGTAGAGTTGAGCGAAACAGGTCGGTCAGATTCATAAGTCGCCGACTTGCGCCAAAGCGTGAAGTCGGCCATGCATTCCGCAAAATGAGCGTCAAAGTCGGTTTTCCCATAATGCTTGCAGGCGCCTTTTTTCAGCCAATGAGCAAGGACGTACACTGTGGGCAACGAGATGACATGGGCAGCGTCCACCACCATCTTAGAGAAGGGCATTGCAGTGATTGGCTTGCTTTGGGGGGCGTCATAGTGTCTATAAAAGCCCTGACCGCCGACCTCCATTTTACTTCTGCCGATCTTAACAGTAGGGAGAGGTTGCTTGCTGTTTATCAGTAGGGAGAGAGTTAGGGCTGGAAAGAGAAGTTCTTATGTGTTTGCACTGATAGCAATTGTGCTGTACAGTTAGTGTGCAGTGACGGGAGGATTTTCTTGTGTGCAGCAGCGCTGGTTATTAGGCTGCCTGATAGCTGTATTGCTGTGTGTACACTGCTGTGCAGACTGCTTTTTACACAGCACTAAAACTTTTATTCTTTTTTTCTGCACAGTTACAGAGCGTTAATTTTTTCCCACACCGTATAGAGCTGTACGCTCCTCACACACTACTGTGAACCGGCTGGAATCACGGACAAATACATGCTGACTATCTGGGTGTGACTCCGGAAATATATACAGAGATTTCAATTTTCCCCTACACTGTATACAGCTGTACGCTTCTGATACAGTACAGTTTTTTGCTTTTTGTATTCTGGTCAAATCCATACTGAATGAGCGTCTGTGTGTGACTCCGGAAATATATACGGAGATTTAAAATTTCCCCTACACTGTGTACAGCTGTACGCTTCTGATACAGTACCGTTTTTCTGCTTTTTGTATTCTGGTCAAATCCATACTGAATGATCGCCTGTGTGTGACTCTGGAAATATATACGGAGATTTCAATTTTCCCCTACACTGTATACAGCTGTACGCTTCTGATGCAGTACAGTTTTTTGCTTTTTGTATTCTGGTCAAATCCATACTGAATGAGCGTCTGTGTGTGACTCCGGAAATATATACGTAAATTTAAAATTTCCCCTACACTGTATACAGCTGTACGCTTCTGATACAGTACCGTTTTTCTGCTTTTTGTATTCTGGTCAAATCCATACTGAATGAGCGTCTGTGTGTGACTCTGGAAATATATACGGAGGTTTCAATTTTCCCCTACACTGTATACAGCTGTACGCTTCTGATACAGTACCGTTTTTCTGCCTTTTGTATTACAGTCAAATCCATACTGAGAGAGCGTCTGTGTGTGACTCCGTAAATATATACGGAGATTTTAATTTTCACCTTCATCGTATACAGCTGTA
Source organism: Oophaga sylvatica (assembly GCA_033576555.1). Classification (NCBI taxonomy): domain Eukaryota; kingdom Metazoa; phylum Chordata; class Amphibia; order Anura; family Dendrobatidae; genus Oophaga; species Oophaga sylvatica. The sequence continues at coordinate 506,326,743 of JARQOD010000003.1, read as the reverse complement.
CCCTTGTGATACAGTACCATATATCTGCTGGTATTTTTGGTACATTTTCCCAAACATGAGGAAGTATGGTGGGAAAGGCCACGGATGTGGGCGTGGGGGCCAGCTGGTACTGATGGTGGTGGTGGTTCATCTGCTGGTAGTGCCAAAAGCACAATAGCACCTAAGGCAGGAGGTGTTGAGCCTGCGTCATCATCTGGCTCCAGAAGGCCTGGTAGGCTCCCTTTTCTGGGAGTAGGTACACCGCTTTTAAAGCCGGAGCATCAGGAACAGGTTTTGGCTTACATTGCCGAAACAGCATCCAGCTCTATCGCCTCCTCTTCTGAAGTTTCAAAAACTGCAAGCACTGAGTCGTCAGTGCAGGCTCCTGGTCAGGAATAACACCTTTCCTTGTGTCCTTCACCCCCCACCAAAAGTGAAGGATGCGGCAGGCCACACTTCAGATTACTCCATGGAGCTCTTTTCATATTCCATGCCTGGGTTATTAAGTCAAATCCTGAATTCCCCAGTCCAAGATGAATATGACATGGAGTGCACTGATGCACAGCCACTGCTATATGATTCTGCTGGTACATTCACCCAGAGCTCAGCTGAGTCCAAGGCCTTAGCTTCTGTCACGATTGGCTGCAGCCGCCGAGGAGCAGCCCAGCTCATAATCGCCCCCACGCCGACCGATCACCACGGCGTGGGGCGGGCGTCCCCCAGGGACGCAATATGGACTCTCAATACCGCAGAGGGGGACCTGGGCCTACCCGATCTAGTGAAGGGCAGAGACCGGGGTTCTGTGGCAGCTGAGCATGTGGACAAAGAGGAGGCACGTAGAACTTGATTACACCACACAACTTCAAGTATAGAGAAAGTAAAGTTTACTAAAGTAATAAAGTAAAGACACACAGTACATAAATCAAACATGACTATTCCAGGCTCCCGATTCCACACCTCCCAGAAGGGTACCACCCAGAGGACCCCAAGGCAACAACGGATCACCGCGGCACACATAGGTGGGACATCAGGACACAGGCATGACATCAGGGTACACGAGGTCATCAGGACGCAGGCAAAACATCAGGGTACATGAGGTCATCAGGACGCAGACAGGACATTCGAGGACATCAGGATCACAAACTCAGAACACGAACTGGACCTCAGGAACATGGACACAGGAACAAGGACCAGACATCAGGAACAAGGACCGGACATCAGGAACACGGACTGGACATTAGGAACACTGGACTGGATCTCAGGAACATGGACTGGATCTCAGGAACATGGACCGGACATCAGGAACACGGACTCAGGAACACGGACTGGACATCAGGAACATGGACACAGGAACACGGACTGGATCTCAGGAACACGGAATCAGGAACACGGACTGGACATCAGGAACACGGACCGGACATCAGGAACACGGACTGGACATCAGGAACACGGACTGGACATCAGGAACACGGACACAGGAACACGGACTGGATCTCAGGAACACGGACTCAGGAACATGGAATCAGGAACACGGACTGGACATCAGGAACACAGACCGGACATCAAGAACACGGACTGGACATCAGGAACACGGACACAGGAACACGGACTGGATCTCAGGAACATCAGAACACTGGCATCGGACTCCGGATATCTGGCAACGATTGACAGGTTCCGGACATCAGCCTGCGGACAAAAGGCTCCGGACATGAGGCCGCAGTATTAGGCTCCGGACATCTGGCAACGATCGGCAGGCTCCGGGCATCAGGCAGGGAAGAATAGGATCCGGACATCTGGAAGTGGTCCTCAGACATCGGAAATCAGGCCGTGGTCATCAGGCTCCGGGCAAGAAGCCACGGTCATTGGACTCCGGACATCTGGCAGTGACCTAAAAAGGAACCCAAGCTGTCTGGTGCAAGCACCACCTGGTTGAACAGGAGCCGGCTGGGGATAGCACCGAATCACAAGCTGAGCACAGAGTAGCAGAAACTGAGCAGACACACCACACTCCTACTTCCAAGATGAACCCAGGTTATATCACAGAAAGTCAGTTAGCAAAGAGTCACAGTCACTGGGCACAGGGTTCAGGACACAGAAGGACTTCCAGGAACATAACTCAGCAGACACAGTTCAGACAGGGTCAGGTACAGGACAGGTACAGGATCAAGGATTCAGGCCTGGATATACCGCCTCCAGGACAGGCACAGGAACAGGACCAAACAGGAATCAAAGCAAGGACTTTGGTATCAAAACATAGACAGGGGAGGTGCAGGATACAGTTTAGACAGGGTCAGGTACAAGATCAAGGATTGAGGCCTGGATATACCGTCTCCAGGACAGGTGCAGGAACAGGACCAAACAGGAATCAAGGTAAGGACTTTGGTACCAAAACATAGACTGGAGAGGTGCAGGAACACACAACACACATGGCAAGATTCAGAAGCTTTGTGAGTAGCTAAGGCCCCCCCCCCCATAGGGCAGGGAGCCTTTATATAGGGGCTGCCCCTCAGCAATTGGCTGGGGACAGCATTTCAAGTACACACACTAACCCTGATAAAAGCAGGGGAGGTGTGGCCACGCATGCCCTTAGCAGAATCAGAAACCATTACACACAATCAGTGAAGGAACTGAGGCTCAGGGCACCTGGAAGCGGCTGCACACCCAGACACACGTGGAAAGTCATGCACCAGCTGCAAATGACCTCGCAACCCGCGGACAGCTTCCACAGCGGCAACCAGGGACAGCACATGTGGATGGTCATGCAGCAAAGCAAAGACCTAACACCACATGAACAGCTATGCAGCAGAGCAGGGAACTGAGCAGGCTCCATACAGGTAACAGCCAACAGTATCCCAGCTCAATTAGGGGGAAAGGAGCAAAGGGTTAAAGCAAAGACATGCATTGTCATGCCGACAACCAAGTACAGACAGAACAGCGTGATATTTTCCCCTCCTAAAGCCCCCTCTTCTGAAGTCCCCCCCAAAAAAATACACAGAAACTTTTCTTGGGATAGAAGGTAAGTTCCAGTTCACATGCAGCAGAGTTCATTGCTCCAGAAATCCAAACCGCTAACCAAGCGCAGGGTTGAGCAATCTAGTCCACTACCAGCTGGGATCTGAGCCATCTCATCCGCCGGCCAAACGGGCTCGGAAAAAGTCCTACCGTCCATACATGCTCAGCTGAGTCCAAGGCCTTAGCTTCTGTCACGATTGGCTGCAGCCGCCGAGGTGCAGCCCAGCTCATAATCGCCCCCAACCCGACCGATCACCACGGCGTGGGGCGGGCGTCCCCCAAGCACGCAATATGGACCCTCAATACCGCAGAGGGGGACCCGGGCCTACCCGATCTAGGGAAGGGCAGAGACCGGGGTATTGTGGCAGCTGAGCATGTGGACAGATATGTAGCCCAGCTGCGCTTGGAGCCACATGTTCCCAGGAGGATGCACAGAAGGTAAACCCACACACACCTGATATTCATTCACACCTTCACTATTTCCTGGAGCCACCAGAGGGAGCCCTTGAAGAGTATGTATATATATAAGGGTAGTGGAGGACAGCAGTCAGATTTGAAGAGAGTTAGTCTACCTCAGGGTGAGATCTAGTCAGAACTCCTCAGACGAGCTGAGAGGGAGAGTACCTCAGAACGTGACCGACTGTTAGTTCCCTTGGATGGTGGAAAGTAAGCTCTTGAAGTGTGCATAGATCAGTTAGACGGAAGGTCCTGATAGCTGCTTCAGACAGAGCCTTAGAAAGAAGGAAGGAAAGGGAACAGCAGTGACTGAAAGCCTGAAGACTACAGCTTGAACTTAATTTACTGTGTGGAGTCCAGTAAGAGTGGAGGAAGATAGCCACTTCAGCCTGGTCAGGACTGAGTCAACTGAGTGTAGTTTCAGTGAGCAAGCATGCCGACGCTTTGAGAGCGGTGAAGAGAAAGGAGAATCAGCTATCTACTGCTAGTGTGCTTATGTTAAGGGTCGGAGTAGGACGAAAAGCGAGTGGAAGGGAAAAGAGAGTGACAGAGGTTGAAACAGCATTGATCGCTTACCTCTACTCTGAACAACCGGACACCGGGTCCGAGCTTGCTAGCATCTACACGACTAGTAGGAGATACCGGAGACCCTGTGGGACTTCAAGTCGCACGGGCCCACAAGTGCTGATACGTAACCGGGGTCAGGAAGAACAGGAGTCTGGTCAGCGCAACCACTAGAGACTAAGTTCTATCCAAGAGAAGGCTCCACCACAAAGTCAGTCAGGCGTATAACTGAAGACAGAGTTAGACTTCGTTTCATACAGGTCAGAAACTCACACATACAGGAATACAGAGGCCCTACACCTACTCAGTGGGATTACTGGACGTGCATCCTCCACCCTGCCAGCTTCCCGGGACGTGCCTGCAACTACCATCAGTAAAGGTACAGAAAGAGACTTTCGTGTGTGTGTCTGCCTTATTGCTCCTGCACCCCAACACAGCCATTTACCCTGAGGGATCCAGTCTTGCCTGTGGAAGACTTAACACCTTGCTGCCCAGTAACAACCCCTCAGTGGATCTATCCTGCAGTGCTGGTCACCCTGACCAGGTACCACAGGTGGCGTCACGAACAAACTGTACATACTTTATTCCCCTGTAAATATCCCCCCCTTTCAGTGAGCGCCCAGGGCCACGGACCGAGCTGTGCTACCCGTGACATCCCCCATTGAAGTGAACGGGCTCGGTGCCGAGTACCCCACAGGCCCTGGCTGAGCGACTCACAAGGAAGAGACATGTAGAACTTGATTACACCGCACAACTTCAGGTATAGAGAAAGTAAAGTTTACTAAAGTAATAAAGTAAAGACACACAGTACATAAATCAAACATGACTATGCTAGGCTCCCGATTCCACACCTCCCAGAAGGGTACCACCCAGAGGACCCCAAGGCACCAACGGATCACCGCGGCACACATAGGTGGGACATCAGGACACAGGCATGACATCAGGGTACACGAGGTCATCAGGACGCAGGCAAAACATCAGGGTACATGAGGTCATCAGGACGCAGACAGGACACACGAGGATATCAGGATCACAAACTCAGGAACACAAACTGGACCTCAGGAACATGGACACAGGAACATGGAATCAGGAACAAGGACCGGACATCAGGAACAAGGACCGGACATCAGGAACACGGACTGGATCTCAGGAACATGGACTGGATCTCAGGAACATGGACCGGACATCAGGAACACAGACTCAGGAACACGGACTGGACATCAGGAACACGGACACAGGAACACGGACTGGATCTCAGGAACACAGAATAAGGAACATGGACCGGACATCAGGAACATAGACTGGACATCAGGAACACGGACTGGACATCAGGAACATGGACTGGACATCAGGAACACGGACTGGACATCAGGAACATGGACACAAGAACAAGGACTGGATCTCAGGAGCATGGACTCAGGAACATGGAATCAGGAACACGGACCGGACATCAGGAACATGGACCGGACATCAGGAACATGGAATAAGGAACACGGACTGGACATCAGGAACATGGACCGGAAATCAGGAATACGGACTGGACATCAGGAACACGGACACAGGAACACGGACTCAGAACATGGAATCAGGAACACGGACTGGACATCAGGAACACGGACACAGGAATACGGACTGGATCTCAGGAACACAGAATCAGGAACACGGACTGGACATCAGGAACATAGACTGGACATCAGGAACACGGACTGGACATCAGGAACATGGACTGGACATCAGGAACACGGACTGGACATCAGGAACATGGACACAGGAACACGGACTGGATCTCAGGAGCATGGACTCAGGAACATGGAATCAGGAACACGGACCGGACATCAGGAACATGGACCGGACATCAGGAACATGGAATAAGGAACACGGACTGGACATCAGGAACATGGACCGGAAATCAGGAATACGGACTGGACATCAGGAACACGGACACAGGAACACGGACTCAGGAACATGGAATCAGGAACACGGACTGGACATCAGGAACACGGACACAGGAATACGGACTGGATCTCAGGAACACAGAATCAGGAACACGGACTGGACATCAGGAACATAGACTGGACATCAGGAACACGGACTGGACATCAGGAACATGGACTGGACATCAGGAACACGGACTGGACATCAGGAACATGGACACAGGAACACGGACTGGATCTCAGGAGCATGGACTCAGGAACATGGAATCAGGAACACGGACCGGACATCAGGAACATGGACCGGACATCAGGAACATGGAATAAGGAACACGGACTGGACATCAGGAACATGGACCGGAAATCAGGAATATGGACTGGAACATCAGGAACACGGACACAGGAACACGGACTCAGGAACATGGAATCAGGAACACGGACTGGACATCAGGAACACGGACACAGGATCACGGACTGGATCTCAGGAACATCAGAACACTGGCATCGGACTCCGGACATCTGGCAACGATCGACAGGTTCCAGACATCGGCCTGCGGACAACAGGCTCCGGGCATAACCGCAGAATGAAGCTCAGGACATCTGGCAACGATCGGCAGGCTCCGGGCACTGGCAGGGAAGGATAGGATCCGGACATCTGGAAGTGGTCCTCAGACATCGGAAATCAGGCCGTGGTCATCAGGCTCCGGGAAAGAGGCCACGGTCATCAGACTCCGGACATCTGGCAGCGACCTAAAAAGGAACCCAAGCGGTCTGGTGCAAGCTCCACCGGATTGAACAGGAGCCGGCTGGGGATAGCACCGAATCACAAGCTGAGCACAGAGTAGCAGAAACTGAGCAGACACACCGCACTCCTACTTCCAAGATGAACCCAGGTTATATCACAGAAAGTCAGTTAGCAAAGAGTCACAGTCACTGGGCACAGGGTTCAGGACACAGAAGGACTTCCAGGAACATAACTCAGCAGACACAGTTCAGACAGGGTCAGGTACAGGACAGGTACAGGATCAAGGATTCAGGCCTGGATATACCGCCTCCAGGACAGGCACAGGAACAGGACCAAACAGGAATCAAAGCAAGGACTTTGGTACCAAAACAGAAACAGGAGAGGTGCAGGATACAGTTCAGACAGGGTCAGGTACAGGATCAAGGATTGAGGCCTGGATATACTGTCTCCAGGATAGGTGCAGGAACAGGACCAAACAGGAATCAAGGCAAGGACTTTGGTACCAAAACATAGACTGGAGAGGTGCAGGAACACACAACACACATGGCAAGATTCAGAAGCTTTGTGAGTAGCTAAGGCCCCCCCCATAGGGCAGGGAGCCTTTATATAGGGGCTGCCCCTCAGCAATTGGCTGGGGACAGCATTTCAAGTACACACACTAACCCGGATAAAAGCAGGGGAGTTGTGGCCACGCATGCCCTTAGCAGAATCAGAAACCATTACACACAATCAGTGAAGGAACTGAGGCTCAGGGCACCTGGCAGTGGCTGCACGCCCAGACACACGTGGAAAGTCATGCACCAGCTGAAAATGACCTCGCAACCTGCAGACAGCTTCCACAGCAGCAACCAGGGACAGCACATGTGGATGGTCATGCAGCAAAGCAAAGACCTAACACCACATGAACAACTATGCAGCAGAGCAGGGAACTGAGCAGGCTCCATACAGGTAACAGCCAACAGTATCCCAGCTCAATTAGGGGGAAAGGAGCAAAGGTTAAAGCAAAGACATGCATTGTCACGCCGACAACCAAGTACAGACAGAACAGGGTGACAACTGCATTGACCTCGCTGTCTACTGAGCCAGATTCTGACCCTGACGAAACTCAGGTGCCCCTTCCCGCATACTAAACCACCTTACACGGTACAGATGAAATTGAAGAGGAGGTGATGGATGACCCAGTTGTTGACCCGGATTGGCATCCATTGGGGGAAGAGGGTGCCGCTGGCAATAGCTCAGAAGAGGAGGAGGATCCACAGCAGGCATATCTGGCAGGCTCGTAGCAGTCCAAAAACGTGTTAAAAATAAAAAAATAGTTGCAGGACAGCTTGGCCAGACGGTCAAATTAGCACAGCGTGCAAGCCCTGAAAATTTATCCCATAGTAGGAAGAGTGCAGTGTGGCACTTTTTTTTACCAAAATCCTATTGATGAGGCAAAAGGTTATCTGTAAGAAGTGCGAAGGACCTTTAGCCGAGGGAAAAATCTCCGAAATTTGAATACCAGTTGTATGCTTAGACATTTAAACACCATGCACTTGCAAGCGTGGACGGACGGACTACAAAACCTCAGGTAGCACATGTGCACCTGCTCCGACTGAAGGTAGCCAGCAACGCTACATCGCTTCACCCACTGTAAGCCCACTGGTTAGCACACCACCAGCAAGAAATGTTCAGGTATCGTCGCAAGGCCAAAGCAGTCAGAGAATCACAATGTTTTTCCAACGAAAGACTGAATCTAGGACATCACCACCACCACCATCACCATCACCAACCCCCTCTCAGTCCGCCATGTCCACTGCTAGTTCCCCATATGCAGTTCACAAGTCCAGCTCACCCTAGCAGACACTCTGAGTAGGACAAGAAAGTACTCACCCTCTCATCCGCGTACACTGGCTTTGAACGCCTACATTGCCAAACTGATCTCATTAGAGATGATGCCCTTCCGTTTGGTTGAAAGCTCAGCGTTCAGAGAGCTCATGGCCTATGCTGTCCCATGCTATGACCTACCCAGTCGGCACTTCTTTTCTAGAAAAGCCATCCCTGACCTCCACCTGCATGTGAAAGACTGCATTGTCCATGCACACAAACAATCAGTGAGTGGAAAGGTGCACCTCACAACAGATGCATGGGCCAGTAGACATGGTCAGGGCCGTTACGTGTCCATCACTGCGCACTGGGTTAATGTGGGGATGCAGGGTCCACAGGGGACAGCGGCGGTGGGACAGTGCTGCCTAGCCCATGGTATAGGCAACAGTTGGCTGTAGGCGTTCGACCTTCCTCCTCCTCCTCCTCCAGAAGCGAAAGCTCGTTGACAGAGTGCAGTCGCACGAGCACTCCATCCGCAGCTACCAGTGTTACACACGAGGTGTCCCACTACTGAACAGCTAGTGGTAAGCGTCAGCAGGCTATTTTAAAGATGATGTCTTTGGGCGACACACCGCGGAGGTACTGGCCGACTACTTTCAGCGAGAAACTGAGTCATGGGTGGGCAGTCTACATCTTGAGCCAGGCAAGGTAGTCAGTGATAACGGACGTAATTTTGTGGCAGCCATAGCCCTTGCAAAACTCAGACACATACCTTGCCTGGCTCACACCTTGAACCTGGTGGTGCAGTGCTTCATAAATAATTATCCGGAGTTACCAGCCCTGCTCCATAAGGTGCGAAGACTGTGCTCGCACATACGTCGCTCGCCCGTAGACTTCAGTCGTATGCAGAGGCTGCAGCGATCGCTCCACCTCCCCAGGCACCGCCTAATCATAGATGTTGCAACAAGGTGGAACTCCACCATGCACATGGTTGAGAGGCTGTGTGAACAGAGGCAGGCAGTAATGCATTTGTGGGAGGATACACTGGCAGGCAGTTTGAGGGGGATGATTATTTTGGGGAGGAGGATGCTTCTCAGGGGGCAAGAGAAAATGTTGGCTTGCCAAGGTCAGGTACAGGGTTTGTGCATGACTGGAGGGATGTGGATTTGCCAGAAAGTGCTCCTCCACCCACCACTGGCAGTGCATCATTGACATCTGGAACATTGGCCCACATGTGTGATTATGTCTTGCGGATCCTAAAAAGGGACCCCCACATTGACAAAATTTTGAAGGATGACGACTACTGGTTGGCCAGCATCCTCGATCCACGCTATAAAGGCAAATTACAGAACATCATGCCACAGGAGAACCTAGAGCTAATATTGGCAAACAAACAAGCAACTCTGGTAAACCATTTGTTAGAGGCATTCCCAGCACACAGCAGCGGTGCAGGTTCAACCACGAGCCATACTGGGAAACATGGAAGAGGTGTTCGTGGTGCACACAGCCGAAGTGGCGTTGGAGACAGGGGTTTCATGACCATGTTGTGGACTGATTTCTCGAGTACCGCTCACACAACTGTTAATATTGAATCGATTGCAACAGACAGGAGACAGCAGTTGTCAACTATGGTTCAAAATTACCTCTCCTCCCCTATCGATGTTCTCCCTCACAGTTCATTTCCCTTTGACTACTGGGCCTGTAAACTGGACACCTGGCCTGAATTGGCACAATATGCCTTACAGGAGCTCGCTTGCCCTGCTGGTAGTGTGCTATTAGAAAGAGTCTTCAGTGCTACTGGATCAATTTTGACAGAAAGAAGGACCTGGCTGTTGACCAAAAATGTTGGTGATCTCACCCTCATTAAAATGAACCATGCCTGGGTTTCAAAGGATTTTGTACCACCTTTCCCTAATGACACACAGGTTGCCAGCAAAATGGCTCGCTTTGTCCTCCTCTTCCTCCGACTTCTCCAATTCCTCCATTTGCAGCTGCTGAACGTCCAGCCTACACCTCAACATATGCCAGTCTTTCCACCTCCCTAACTGGGCTGTACCCCCCCCCAGGGCCGGCGTCAGCACCTGGCGCACCCTGGCAAGTGCCGGGGCCCTGAGAAGGTGGGGGACCCACTCGCCATCAGAGACACCGGCGTACTATGTGGGGCCCTGTGCCAGTGCCGGCGCCCACGAGGGGGCCCCCCCTGCTTGCTCAGAGCCCCAGCACTTGCAATGCTTACCTCCCCTGCTCCACCGCTGTGACGTCTTCCGCATTTTCTGACAGTGACATTCAGGTCAGAGAGCGTGTTGACTTCACGTCTGTGCACACTCTGCCTGAACAGTCACGGTGCAGAGAGCTGAAAGATGGCGACGCTGAGTAGTCCAGAGTAGAGCAGTGCCCAGCGAGGAAAAGTATTTCATTTTTTTAATGTTTGGAGAAATATATGGGGAGTAGTTGAGCGATACTTTCCGATATCCTAAAGTATCGGAATCGGAATGGTATCGCCGATATCACTAAAAAATCGGCGATACCCGATACCGATACCGGAAGTCCCATGTAAGTCTATGGGAACAAAATATCGCAACTAAAAAAACCCCATTCTTTCCTTGTAAACACTAAATATACACACATAGAATACATATATATATATACATGTCATTGTGACATATATATATATATATACATATATGTATAGTTTATACACTTCTACATAGTAAAATATCCTTTGATTCAATTGCCGGGTAAAGCCGGCTTCAGTGAAAAGACAGAAGCACCCGACATGAAATGACACTTGGTGTACATAGGGTTAACCATGTCTTTTCATGTCGTTTGCTATCTGATTTGCACAAACAATTAAATCAGACTATGTGTGCAAAATTTCACACCTGTAGGGGTTAATTAAAGGTGTAAATTCGTTGTAAAAAAAACGGACTTTTTTGCTACGAATTTACACCTTTAATTAACCCCTACAAGTGTGAAATTTTGCACACATAGTCTGATTTAATTGTTTGTGCAAATTAGATAGCAAAGGACATGAAAAGACATGGTTAACCCTATGTACACCAAGTGTCATTTCATGTCGGGTTCTGCATTTTCACAAAAGCCGGCAATTGAATTAGCGGCTATTATACTATGTAGAAGTGTATGAACTACAAATATAAATATATATATATATGTGTCACAAATTCAATGACATGTATATATATATATATGAGGTGTAAAATTGCTGAAAAAAAATGCGTGGGCTCCCGCCCTATTTTCGCAACCAGACAGACAAAGCCAGTGAGTGGGGGCAGATAATAATAGCCCAGAGAGGGACCATTATTTTTGGCCCCCCCGGCTACTTAACATCTGCACCCAGACACCACAGAAAGGGCAAATCTCTAATTAGATTTGCCCTTTCTGGCACTTTGCCCGTCTATTCCCATTGCCCTGTAGCGGTGGCGAATGGGTTAATAAGGGGTTAAAATGACCTTGCAATTGAAAGGTCACTTTAAGCCAGGTTAATAATTGAGAGCTGTCAATTAGACAACTATCAATTATTAATCCTATTGTATGAAAGAAAAATCAAACACACACACTTTAATAAAAAAGAAGTTTAATGAAATAATCACACAGTTTTTGACCATATTTTATTTACCTGCTAAAACCATTTCCTGTAATAAAAATAAAATAAAAAAGCAAAATTATTCTTACCTATCCCATGCACAGTCAGGTCCCACGGTGAAATCCTTCAGAAAGGGTTAATGTTTACTGCAGGGACCGCAGCTAATGCTGCAGCCTCACAGTAAACCCCAAATGAATGAGTTCCTCTCCTGCCTGACAGGAGAGTAAAGGCTGGGTGTCACATAACGATACACCAGCGATCCCGACAACGATATGCACTTGTCAGGATCGCTGGTGTATCGCTACATGATCGCTGCTGAGCTGCCAAACAGGCAGCTCAGGCAGCGATCTGGGACAGCGACACTGCGGGTAACATCGCTTAAGGGCCCGTCTCACATAGCGATATCGCTACCGAGATCGCTGCTGAGTCACTAGTTTTGTGACGCAGCAGCGAGCTCACCAGCGATATCGCTGTGTGTGACATTCAGCGACGATCAGCCCCCCTGCCGGGTATCGCTGATCGTCGCAGAAATGTCAGGACCTTTTTTTGATCGCTGGTTTCCCTCTGACAGGCACGCATCGCTGCGTGTGACAGGCGGGAGACCAGCGATCCGCTGGTAACCAAGGTACACAGCGGGTTTCCAGGCACCGCGCAGCGCTTGGAAACCCGCTGTGTACCTTGGATACCAGCTCCCTGCATCAGGGTGCTGGTATCCAAGGTACACAGCGGGTTTCTAGGCACAGCCCCGCGCCTGGAAACCCGCTGTGTACCTTGGTTACCAGCGGATCGCTGGTCTCCCGCCTGTCACACGCAGCGATGTGTGCCTGTCAGCGGGAAACCAGCGATCAAAAAAAGGTCCTGACATTTCAGCGACGATCAGCGATACCCGGCAGGGGGGCTGATCGTCGCTGAATGTCACACACAGCGATATCGCTGGTGAGCTCGCTGCTGCGTCACAAAACTAGTGACTCAGCAGCGATCTCGGTAGCGATATCGCTATGTGAGACGGGCCCTTAAGTGGAAAGCTTAATTGATTGCTTTCCACTTTCACTTCAGGTCAGCCAGGGACACAATCAGTGACGTCAGAGGGAACTGATTAACAAAAATAGGGGTTCCCTTCGAAAAAAAAATGGCGTGGGGTCCCCCCTATTTTTGTTAACCAGCCAGATGAAGCAGACCGCTGAGGCCTGGATTTTCAGGCTGTTAAGGAGCCAAGATCCATGGACCTTGCCAGCCTGATAATACTAGGCCACAGCAGTCTGCATATCTTGGCTGATTAACAAAAATAGGGGATCCCCTCGAAAAAAATTGGCGTGGGGTCCCCCCTATTTTTGTTAACCAGCCAGATGAAGCAGACCGCTGAGGCCTGGATTTTCAGGCTGTTAAGGAGCCAAGATCCATGGACCTTGCCAGCCTGATAATACTAGGCCACAGCAGTCTGCATATCTTGGCTGGTTAACAAAAATAGGGGATCCCCTCGAAAAAAAAACGGCGTGGGGATCCCCCCTATTTTTGTTAACCAGCCAAGTAAAATGCAGACTGCTGCGGCCTGGTATTAAAAGACTGTCAAGGCCCATGGATTTTGGCCCTCAACAGCCTGATAATACCAGGCTACAGCAGCCCCACATTTGGCGCATCAAAAGATGTGCCAATTGTGGCACTTTACCCGGCTCTTCCCACTGCAACTGTAGCGGTGGCAAGCGGGGTAATAAGGGGTTATTGTCACCGTTGATTGCACGGTGACAATAAGCCCGGTTAATAATGGAGAGGTGTCAATAAGACACCGATCCATTATTAATCCCAAAGTTATTAAATGCATAAAAAAAAGACAAAGCAAGAAAAAAGTATTTTAATGAAATAAAAGAGACAACACAGTTTTCATTTCTTTTATTACACTCTCATTCCTGCGACGCCATCGATCTCCTGTAAAAAAAGAAAAAAAACAAACCAACAGTATACCACCTGTCCGACGCAGTCCAGAACGACAGTCCCACGACGATCCAGCTGTGCTACATCGCAATGACAGGCAGAGCCTGTCATCGCGACGCAGCACAGCTGATTACCTACTTCCCCGGCGGTGACGTCATCGGACTGACTGCTTTACGGCCGGGATTACCCAGCAGTCACTGCAGTTATCGCGAGAAACTGCATGTGACCGCCGGGGAAAGAAGATGGCGGCCATGAAGCAGTCCGGGATGTGACCGCCGGAGATCTTCTGCCAGGTAAGTGCCGCTGACTCCTGACAGACCCGACCGACGGACACTGACAGTGACAGTGACAATCCCGATTCCGGTATCCGATAAGACGAAAATATCGGAACTCGGAATCGGAATTCCGATACAGCTAATATCGGCCGATACCCGATATTTGCAGTATCGGAATGCTCAACACTAATGGGGAGCATTATACTCTGGAGAATTATATTGGCCATCATACACTTGACATCATAGATAGGGCCCATTATACACTGAGCACTATATGAGACATCAACACTGAGCATATAAAGGGGCCCATTATACACTGGAGCATCATATACGGGGCCCATTATACACTGGAGCATCATTTGGGGCCCATTATATATGGAGCATTATATAGGCCCATCATACACTGGAACATCACCCATGGGGCCCATCAGACACTGGAGCATCATATGGGGCCCATTATATATCGCGCATCATATGAAGCACATTATATATGGAGCATCACATGGAGCCCATTATATATGGAGCATTATATATGGGGACCATTATATTTGGAGCATTATATGGTGCTCATCATGCACTGGAGCATCATATATGGGGCCCATCATATACTAGAGCATCATATGGGGTTCATTATTTATGGGGCATCACATGGAGCCAATTATATATGGAGCATTATATATGGGGACCATTATATTTGAAGCATTATATGGGGCTCATCATACACTGGAGCATCATATATGGGGACCATCATATACTAGAGCATCATATGGGGTTCATTATTTATGGGGCCTCACATGGAGCCCATTATATATGGAGCATTATATGGAGCACATATGGGGCCTATTCTGTAAGAGATTATATGGAGCCATCTGTATGGAGATATATGGAGTCCATCATATACTGTATGGAGCTTTATATGCGACTTATTATACTGTATGGAGCAATATGTGGGGCTCATTATACTCTATGGGGACCGTCCTATACTGTATGGCACATTATATGGGGACCATCATATACTGAAGCATCATGTAGAGCTCATCATATACTGTATGGAACATTATATGGGACCAATTATCTATGGAGCAATATATGGGCTCATTATTCTGTATGGAGCAATATATGTGGCTCATTATACTGTATGAAGCATTATATTGGGCCCATTATTCTGTATGGAGCATCATATATGGACTCATTATTCTGTATGGAGCAATATATGGGACTCATTATTCTGTATAGAGCAATATATGGGGCTCATTATTCTTTATGGCGCACTTTGTGGTGCCCATAATACTGTATGGAGTAATATACTGTCCGGTTTTTGAGCTATTGTAGAATTTACAATAGATATCACTCATGTAATGTAAGAAGTGAAGTATTTGGCATTGTACTATACCTATATTTCTCTGCCGTAATGGAGCATCATGAATTGTGGTATGTGTTAAAGGGGCCCACTGAGACTCTTTCTCCCGGGCCCACGAAAACCTGGAGCCCACTGAGACTCTTTCGCCCGGGGCCCACGAAAACCTGGAGCCAGCCCTGCCCCCCTACTTTAGCCAAATAACCCCCAGTTTTCAATGCGTAACTATTATGAGAAAGTAAATTAAGTTTGACAAGCTTAAGTAATAAGAATTGATGTCGTTGGCATTGAATTGGGCATTGTAGGTGTGTTTTACTGTCCTCCACTCCCTGCCGATACTCATTGTCGTTCAAATTTTCTGGGTCGGCCTTCGACTTCTTTTGATAGTCGGCCGATTTCGTTCGACTCGACTTTTGGAAAAGTCGGGTGGTCCGAAACCCGACTTGACCCTCCCGGAGGCAAAGACGCTCATCTCTAGTCACGAGAAAACAGTCTCAGAATCGCCAAGATCCGTTGTAACCTCAGAAAAGGACAGTGATCAGAATTGTTAAAATTGGCCCGGTCATTAACATGCAAACAACCCTTGGTGGTTAATAGCCTGGAAAATTTATGGTGTATTATCCTTGTCACAGATCATTAACATCAGCCCCCAGCTGTGGGCTTTGCTTTTGCTGGTTATGAAAATTTTGCGAGACCATCACTGTCTCCTGGTCACGCTGAGCTCAAGGAGACCAGACGGCAATGATGAGAGATGTCTTCAGCAGCCTCAGTCACCTGAGATCAGTGAAAACTGCACCGCTTTTCCCCAGGTGCTGGCGGCTGAATACAACTCACATGTGCAGGTTTTTCAGACAGCTAAATGGTTTGTGTGAAAAACCTGACAAGTGCACACCTACATTGAATACAACAGGTGTGCATATGTCCGTATTTGCGGTCCTTAAAAAACAGACCCAATACAGACATAAAAAATGAACCAATGAAGAAGGCCTCAAAGGGAAAGTGCCACAAAAAATTTTTCAAAAATTGAAAAAATGTAAAGTATTAATGTTTTAGTTTTTTTAAAATATAATTTGTTTTAAATTAACTAAGATATGAAAAATAATTTAAAAAGGTTTGGTATTTCCACTGTAAAACACTAGAGGGAGCAGCAGCTGAAATTTGCCATGAAACCTTGTGTACAACTAGCTCACATTATGACAACAGTAAATGTGGCCTGAATCTGCTCACATGTGTCTGACATCACTCCTCTCCTCCCTTTCTGTGTGTTTGTAAAAAGATAAGTGTGACCCACTGTGTCCACTATATTACTACTTCCATACAAGTGGAACCATTTCACCAAGAATGTGCATCATGCAGGTAATGAAAAGAAGTAGGTAGATTATTTTTTTTTTTAAATATAATTTTTATTTCACAACAATGTATAAAAAATGCATAAAAACTAAAAAATACACATAGAAGGGTGCTAGAAATGATGAGGGAACAATTACCAAAGTTGTGCTAGATATTCAAAGGCAGCTCAAAGTTATAAATAAAATATAATATAGGCGGAACAGGAGTGTGCTTAAACATTTCTTGCTGCCATCATTTGCATGCATTTTATCACAACCCCTCCCCTATCCTGGAAAGACAATGTTGCATGTTGCTGGGAGGCATGAAAATTCTGGAGGCCTAATTTATTCTATGATATGGTGCTAATTATTAAAGTACATATAGTGCCTTTCTAATACATCTACAAATTGACCGCCACCACAGATTTTGAAAAAGTTTCTAATATCTGCCAGAGATGAGCTGCTGCTGCACACGATGGAGTCTCTCTGCCCTGACGCGCGTTTCATTTCGTTTCTTCGAGAGGTGTGTCAGGGCAGGGGGCGTGCAGGTTTAAATACCCACATCAGCCAATCACGAGAGAGTGGGTCAGAAAGTCTCTGTCAGGGCCGCAAACTTGATCGGCACATGCGCTCGCCATCTCAGCTCACATGATAGAAGTTGTCCATGGAGATCCGGTCACATGGAGGTACGTGCATCGCCACGCCCATTGGGTTGTGATGAAGGCATGTCACAATGTATCAACTGGAGCTCAGAGAACTGGTGAGCTGGCGGCTTGCACATGAGCACAGTTTGTGCTCCATCAGAGACATTGTGGGAGGAACGTTAAGAAGGTGAATATTGAAAGGTTGCGGAGTCTGAGTGTTGCTACTATTTCCATGGATTTCTCAACTAAGATCAGCTACTATGTTGTCAGAGTTGGAAAAAGAAAAAGAAAAGATGCATAGTGCTAAGATGTAAATAATAAATGTTACCACTAGAACAAAATAATTTTTGATAAATAAAATTAATCAATATATGACTTGAGTTGGGAAAAAAGGAAATATATGACAAACTATGTTTGTTATTTTTAAATAAAATGGGAAACTGTTTTTTGTTTTATTTCTAATAAAACACTTTATTCTGGCTGTGTCTTTATTTACAATACAACAACAGGATTAGCAATGGATAGTTGTCTTATAGACGCTTCTTCATTATTAAGCCATGGACTTGATGTCACCTGATAATACAAAGGTGACATCATCCCCACAAATATGAAGCCCATTTGCCAACGCTACAGGGCAAGTGGGAAGAGCTGGGAAAAGTGCCAGAATTCATGCATCTAATAGATGTGCCTTTTCTGGGCAGCTGCTGGATGCTATTTTTAGGCTGAGGTGGTCAATATCCATGGTCCTTTACCAGCCTGAGAATACCTGCCCCCAGCTGTCAGCTTAAGCAGCACTGGTTGTAAAAAATACAGGGGAACCCACTCCAATTTTTAAATGTATTTATTTATAACACAGCCGGTGGGTGAGGAATACTCCCATCAGCTGCTCCTGCTGTCACTGTTATTAACGGCAGCAGGTATAGGATAATAGAAGTAATAGTCCCATCTGCCGCAACCTGCTGTCATTTTTCTCAATTGAATATAACTCTCATCATTATCCCTCTATCATGCTGATCGCTAGCAGAGCAGGGTAGAATGATGAGAGCATCTTCACCCGGCGCCGGGGAACAGCGCTTACTGTACTGCTTCTTCCCTGGCTCCCATCCGTGTGGTACTGATTCGGCACATGGTTGCCACATGTGTGCCACAAGTTTTACCCACACGGACACTGACATCTCCGGTACCGTTTTTTTTCAGTACCGGAATTATCAGGACGTATGAAACCAGGCTAATGTGATTCCTGTTACATTTCGCTGGTATATTAAACTCTAAAAAATGCTCCAAAAATTTTTATGGATTGAATGATTCATGCACACAGTTTAGCGTGCTTTGTGTAAAGTAGTTACGGTGGGTTAAATTTTTTTAAAGCTGCTTGGCCTGGTACAGTTCACAAAATATTTTTGGTTAAAAAATTTACTTTTGTCATACATACTGTAGAACCTGCTTTGTGTGAAATTTTGTTGGTTTGAAATAAAAAATGAAATTGGCTTGTGTGGAGAAATGGGGGGCGTTGGCGGATGCCCAAGTCGGCTAGCCATAACCTCATGGACCAGGGATCGTCCTGTTGAAAGCCCACTTTCCCTTTAATGTAGGCGTAACACTACTCAGACAACACAAGGTGAGGGTAAAATGGTGTGGCAATGGTTATTGAACCACAAAACAGGCCAATAACACATGGAACAATCCCAGCACCGTACCCAATACAGTGCACATTACAGAGTCTCACCCTTCCGCTGACCCGCGCAAGATAATAGCAGATGTTACATCAGATGTTCCAGGGTCGCTACCCCAGCTGTAGTACACTCACAGAATGGAGGTAATGACAAGCATAGGAAGATGATAGTCTGTTGACTCCATACAAGGTACAAGGCCAGTTGACATGAAAGTCACAACCTGGCTTCTCCAAACATCTCCATGGAACCAGGCATCCAGCGGGTCCCAATCCCAATTCCCCAAATGTATCCATGACCCAGCGATGGTCAATGGAGCAGATCTGTATTCTTTCAACCGGAGCTGAAAACTCCTATGTTGTTTCCTTAGAATGATACATCCGTGTCCCACATGATGGTGCCATGATATTGGCTGCTGTCCTGTCTCTGGTCCTTTGAATATATATGTCTTGGCAGAATCTCTGGCTGTCTCTCTCTCTCCATCTCAGTCTCTTTATACCAAGGCATGTAACCTATTTTTAGCTCTACCTAGTTTCCTTCAGTGTAGCCTCACAGATAAGGAAAAGAATGGTGATGACCAAGTCGCCTTGTTTGATCATGTAATCTATTTGCTTAGCTTTTCCTTTTCTATTTTAAAAATCAGCAAACTATCTGAGCTAGACAATGTATAATTAGCATATCAGTAGACATCACTATTCATCAAGGATGAAAGCACACTATATTACAGCAAATATCAGATTACAAATCAATATTCCAGGCTTACACAAAAAAAGTCTGCTTTCTTGACAACCAGAAATCAACACTTAAATCCAAAATCCAACATACAGATAAAAAGTCAACTCTTCTTGGTTTGCTGAAAATAGTCATCTGGGTAATTAAGATATAATCCTGTCTCTTCACAGCTTGTTACAGGTGTACACTTTCTTAAAATTGTAATTATCTTGTCCAGTTGTTGCCCTAAATGGTGTATAGATGACCCTGCTTGTAATTTTGGCATGCTTTGCACTGTGCAGAACTTTTGAGTGGTGGGGTACCACAACTATACTTTGCTCAAAATATTTGAATGAGGTACTACAGTTTGTGCCTTCAAGGTTAAATGAATGACCATGTTGTAAGCTTTGGCAGGCTTTGAACTTAGTGTATAGCCTGTATGAGTCTAGGAGATACAATACATGACAATTTGAACAGAATGTGTATGAGGCTCCTTTATGTCTAATACAGGCTGTATCTGATTCCTTCTTACACCACATTTTGGCAGTTCTTGCTTCCTTCATAAATTAGACTGAAATTTCCAATTTTTATTCAATTTTCATTTACGTAAATTATTATTTTTTAAAAAATCCTTTTTAAATTTTGCCTTACATACAAGTCATAATAAAGAAGAAAATATTTCTTAACATTTTATTTCCGTAAATAAATTCTCTTCGATTTTGAATGTTGTATTGTCAGTCCTTAAAGTGGAGTGAAAGTGTGATGCCATTGTTCTCAGCAGTGATCTAGGAGTCAGAGATGCTTCCAGGGGTCTTCTCCATGCTGTTCTCCTTCCATTCAGCACTTTTTCCATTCTTTTCAACATTTTCACTGTCCCCTAGACTTCTTTGTAAATTCTGCCATAAAAATGCTCGGAATTCCAATAGACTCCCTTTATATTTGTTACTCGAAATTAGCATTCGACTTGCTCGGTTCGGGTAACAAGCTTTCAAACATTTTAGTGCTCGCTCATCTCTAATAAATATGCATATATTTCATTTGTTATTTATTGTTTTGGATTTCACAGGGTTTTTTTTATTTTTCTTTTACTCTTTTACTTAGTCACTACATGAGACTTCATCTTTTATTTCTCTGATTACTGTTCACTGTTCTAATGCAGTGCAATGCAAATGTACTGCAGTGCATTAGAGCTGTCAGGGTGACACTGGCAGATCGCCTGTTAGACCCTGCTCCTGGCATAATCTAACAGGCCACTGTAGCTGGCAGACATTGTTTGATGTTTAGTTGGCATGACAACCATCTGCAGCCCATGATCACATCGCGGGGTGCCGATCAGGTGGGAGAGGGAGCACTCTCCCTCTCCTAATCTTTTAAATGCTGCAATCTGTATTGTTCGCAGCATTAACAGGGTTAAAGAGCCAGGGGCGGTGTGAGCAGAAGTACTCTCAAGGCATGACACATTGGAATGTCATATGTGGGGAATGGGTTAAAAATGTATTATGTTATTTATATTTTAGGTGTTGCACTGAAAATTGTTTCATTTAACCCCTTAATGTCCAATGACAGATATATTCAACATTGGATGATGAGCCTGCACCTTTTCTGGCCCATAACAACTGATTTAACCCCTTTTTCTGACATCTGACGTATTATCCCTTCCAGGTGACCCGGTCCCGTATGACCGTGGACGGGATAGTATGTCATATGCGATCAGCTGCGCTCACGGTGGAAGCGCAGCTGATCGCGGCCGGGTGTCAGCTGATAATCACAGCTGACACCCGGCACTATGTGCCAGGAGCAGTCACAGACCGCTCATTTTAACCCCCGGCACACTGCGATCAAACATGATCGCAGTGTTCCGGTGGCATAGGGAAGCATCGCGCAGGGAGGGGGCTCCCTGCGTGCTTCCCTGAGACCCTCAGAACAACGCAATGTGATTGTGTTGCTCCGAGGGCCTCACCCTGCAGGCCCCCGGATCCATATGGCCGCGTGTTGTGAATGTTTTAGAAATGAATTCTGAGCAGAAGCTCCCTCTGGTGGTTACAAACAGTACTGAACCATTCAATGAGGATTGGCAATCAGGAATCACAGACTGGTCTTATATAAGGGAGGTTCCCTCCCATCATGGTTGCCGGTGATCAATTGTTCTTGTCTCAACGTTCTTTCCTGGTTCTCTTGGAAGCTTGCTGAGTCTTGCCTCTTCTCCTGCTCTCAGATAAGATATTTTCTGTTTTTGTTTTTGTGCTTACCATTTGCATATTTCTCTGCATTTCTGTGGAGGTTAGCCAGGTCCCCCTCCCCGGGGGGCTTGGGCTCCTCTCGGTTCCTCTGGAGCCACTGTTGTTTGTTCATTTGCCTTTTCCAGTTTTTTCTGTGGCTGCGGCTTAGTTTTGTTACACCAGAGAACTAATTTAGGTGGTAGAGGTCGTGTGATCTCAGGTGTTTTTGCAATTAGTAGCGTTGGTTTTTTTAGGGTTTTTTTTGGATTGCAGTAAGTATCCTTCCTATCCTTTTTCTGTCTAGGCAGATTGGGCCCCAGCGTTTGCTCATACTATTTTCTGTCTGTGTCTGTATTTCCTCTTGTCTAACCGCCATTACATGTTTGGGGGCTTCCTATGTTCTTTGGGGATCTGCTCCGGGGCAGATAGCTTTCCTCTTTCTATCTTTAGGTGTAGTTAACCTCTCAGGCTGTGACGAGGCGTCTAGGACCAACGTAGGAACGCTCCACGGCTGCCTTTAGTTGTGGTGGTTAGTCAGGGTACTGCAATCCAGTAGATTCCAACCTCTCTGGTGTATTGCTGTTTTTGCCTGCTCTCCTCAGCTACCAAAACATAACAGCCGCGGGGTACTTCCTGGTCCTGCAGGGAGGTGGCTTGTGAGTGCATGCTGAGAGTGATCTGACAGTGTGCTTTGCAAACTGTCAGATAATCGATCTGACACTATATAGTGATGTCCCACCCTGGGACAAAGTAAAAAAAGCATAAAAAAATTAACATGTGTAAAAATAATTAAAAACAAATTCCTAAATAAAGAAAAAAAAATATTCCCCTATAAATTCTTTTTTTTTTGTAAATAAAAAAAACAATAAAAGTCCACATATTTAGTATTGCCGCGTCCGTAACAACCCGCCCTATAAAACTATCAAACTAGTTAACCCCTTTAGTGAACCCCTTAAAAAAAACGAGGCAAAAAAGCAATGCTTTATCATCATACCACCGAACAAAAAGTGGAATGACACGTGATCAAAAAGATGGATATACATAAACATGGTACCCCTGAAAATGTCATCTTGTCCTGCAAAAAACGAGACACCTTGCAGTTTCATCAGCGAAAAAAAAAGTTATAGCTCACAGAATAAAGCCATGCAAAAATATTTATTTTTTATATAAAATTGTTTTTATTATATAAAAGCGCCAAAACATAAAAAAATATATAAATGAGGTATCGCTGTAATCGTACTGACCCGAAGAATAAAACAGCTTTATCAATTTTACCACATGCGGAACGGTATAAAGTGCCCCCCCAAAAGAAATTCATAAATTGCTGGTTTTTGCTCATTCTGTCTCCCAAAAATCATAATAAAAAGCGATCAAAAAATGTTATGTACCCGAAAATGCTACCAATAAAAACGTCCCGCAAAAAATAAGACCTCACATGACTCTGTGGGCCAAAATATGGAAAAATTATAGCGCTCAAAATGTGGTGATGCAAAAACTATTTTTTTGCAATAAAAAACATCTTTAGCATGTGACAGCTGCCAATCATAAAAACCCGCTATAAATAGTAAATCAAACCCGTCTTTATCACCCCCTTAGTTAGGAAAAAATAATAAAATTAAAAAAAATGTATTTATTTCCATTTTCCCATTAGTGTTAGGGTTAGCATTTGTAACGGGTCAGGGAGGCGGAACCTCTGAGCTTTATTATACAAGGAGGCTTTCCTTGTAAAGGAGCGGGTGGCGCCCGGGGAGACGGACAGGAAGTCACGGCAAGTGACAGGGACAGTCTTTGGACAGACGGGAAGGAGGTCACGGCAAGTGACCGGGGCAGTCTCTGGATATACAGACAGGTAGTCACGGCAAGTGACCGGGGCAGTCTCTGGATAGAGAGGCAGGTAGTCACGGCAAGTGACCGGGGCAGTCTCTGGATAGACAGGCAGGTCGTCACGGCAAGTGACCGGGGTAGTCTCTGGATAGACAGGCAGGTAGTCACGGCAAGTGACCGGGGCAGTCTCTGGATAGACAGGCAGGTAGTCACGGCAAGTGACCGGGGCAGTCTCTGGATGGACAGGTATATACGACCTGAGATGGTGGAGCCTCCCGGTAGGCTAGCAGGCAGATGACAGATGAACGCCCCCAAGTGAGCAGGCGAGAGTCTCTGGAATAGACGATGGTCACCGCATGTGACGTCCAAACCTCCGGGTAGGTATGCAGGCAGATGGCAGATGAACGCCCCCAAGTGAGCAGGCGAGAGTCTCTGGAATAGACGATGGTCACCACCGGTGACGGCCGAACCTCCGGGTAGGTCTGCAGGCAGATGGCAGATGAACGCCCCCAAGTGAGCAGGCGAGAGTCTCTGGAATAGACGATGGTCACCACCCGTGACGGCCGAACCCCCAGGTAGGCTTGCGGACCGGTAGCAGACAGCAAACTGGCAGGAGACAGGCAGGTAACTGGTAACGGAACCTGAGGGCTGAAGCAGAGTAAACAGTGCAACAACATTGCTCGGGCACCTCCATTAAGGAGGGAGTACTTTATATAGGGTGGAGTCCTCCGGCATTGGCCGGGGACCTTTTTTGAAAGATGCGCGCGGCCCCTTTAAGAGCAGGGGAGCGCGCGGGCGCGCGCCCTAAGTCCAGCAGCAGGGAAGGAGCGCGCGACCCCAGCAGGGCGGAAGGAGGACGCCGAGCGTGGGTAAGGGGGGCGACGTCCCTGCCTGGCAGAGGACGCTGGCGCAGGGGAACAGCGTCCCTGCCTGGCAGAGGGCAGGGACGCCGGCGCTACAGCATTAGGGTTAGGGTTAGGGCTATGGTTATGGTAGGGATTAGGGTTAGACTTAGGGTTAGGGCTAGGGTTAGGGTTGGGACTAGGGTTAGGGGTGTGTTGGGGTTAGGGTTGGAGTTAGAATTGGGGGGTTTCCACTGTTTAGGCACATCAGGGGCTCTCCAAACGTGACATGGCGTCTGATATCAATTCCAGCCAATTATGTGTAGAAAAAGTCAAACGTTGCTGATTCTTTTCCGAGCTCTGCCATGCGCCAAAACAGTGGTTTACCCCCACATATGGGGTATCAGCGTACTCATGACAAATTCCACAATAACTTTTGAGATCCAATTTCTCCTGTTACCTTTGGGAAAATAAAAACATTGGACCTGAAATAATTTTTTTGTGAAAAAAATGTACCGTATATACTCGAATATATGCCGAGATTTTCAGCCAATTTTTTAGGGTTGAAAGTCCCCCTCTCGGCTTATATTCGAGTCATATACCAGGGGGTCGGCGGGGGAGGGGGAGCGCAGCTGTCCTATATACTTACCCCTCCGCCGGCCCGGTCTCTGCAGCCCCTGCTCTTCTCCCACGGTCCCGGCGCCAGTATTCAACCATCAGTGGTACCGCTCATTAAAGTCATGAATATGCAAATATTCATGACTTTAATGAGCGGTAACACGTGACCGCTG
The DNA here is from genome assembly GCA_033576555.1 of Oophaga sylvatica. Classification (NCBI taxonomy): domain Eukaryota; kingdom Metazoa; phylum Chordata; class Amphibia; order Anura; family Dendrobatidae; genus Oophaga; species Oophaga sylvatica. Next base: position 506,301,056 of record JARQOD010000003.1, on the reverse strand, counting down.
AACACAGGCGCCGGGACCGTGGGAGAAGAGCAGGGCAGAGACGCGCCGGCGGAAGGGTAAGTATAAGCTATACTTACCTGTCCCGTTCCGCTGTGTCCTCGGGTCCTCTTGCTGCGATGTTCAGGCAGAGGGCGCGATGACGTAGTTACTGTGCGCAGCGCCTTCTGCCTGATCATTGACTGCTGGAGGACCCGGAAGACGGCGCTCAGCGGTGACAGGTAAATATCGTTGGTGCCGGGCCCTGAGCGAGCGGTGACACCGGCACCTGTCCCCCATAGCGCGCCGGTGTCCCCGCCTGCTCAGGACACCAGCACCTGGCCCCCAGCGACGAGAGGTGAGTATGTCTTTTTTTTTTTTCGGTTGCAGCAGCAATTGAGGCCTATACTATGGAGCATCTATGGGGGAATAATCTATGGGGGCATAATCTATGGGGGAATAATCTATGGTGGAATAATCTATGGGGGCATAATCTATGGAGCATCTATGGGGGAATAATCTATGGGGGCATAATCTATGGGGGAATAATCTATGGGGGCATAATCTATGGGGGCATAATCTATGGGGGCATAATCTATAGAGCATCTATGGGGGAATAATCTATGGGGGCATAATCTATGGGGGAATAATCTATGAGGGCATAATCTATGGGGGCATAATCTATGGAGCATCTATGGGGGAATAATCTATGGGGCATAATCTATGGAGCATCTATGGGGGCATAATCTATGGGGGCATAATCTATGGAGCATCTATGGGGGAATAATCTATGGGGGCATAATCTATGGAGCATCTATGGGGGCACTATCTTATGGAGCATCTATGGGGGCATAATCTATGGATCATATATGGAGGCACAATCTATGGAGCATCTATGGGGGCATAATCTATGGATCATATATGGGGGCACAATCTGTGGAGCATCTATGAGGGCATAATCTATGGATCATATATGGGGGCACAATCTATGGAGCATCTATGGGGCACAATCTATGGATCATCTATGGGGGCACAATCTATGGAGCATCTATGGGGCACAATCTATGGAGCATCTATGGGGGCACAATCTATGGAGCATCTATGGGGGCATAATACATGGGCAGCATATAGGGCATAATCTCATTTTCCACCCTAGGCTTATACTCGAGTCAGTAAGTTTTCCCAGTTTTTTGTGGCAAAATTAGGGGGTCGGCTTATACTCGGGTCGGCTTATACTCGAGTATATACGGTATATGTTCATTTTGTTTTAAACATTCAAAAAATTCCTGTGAAGCACCTGAAGGGTTAATAAACTTTTTGAATGTGGTTTTGAGCACATTGAGGGGTGCAGTTTTTACAATGGTATCAATTTTGGCTATTTTCTATCATATAGACCCCTAAAAGTGACTTCAAATGTGATGTGGTCCCTAAAAAAAAATGGTGCTGTAAAAATGAGAAATCAGTGGTCAACGGTTAACCCTTATAACTTCCTAACTAAAAAAAATTTGGTTCCAAAATTGCGCTGATGTAAAGTAGACACGTATGAAATGTTGCTTGTTAAGTATTTTGTGTGACATATTTCTGTGATTTAAGGGCATGAAAATTAAAAGTTGAAAGTTATAGCAAAGAAATTTTACCACTAACATGAAGTACAATATGTCACGAGAAAACAATGTCAGAATCACCAGGATCCATGGAAGCATTCCAGAGTTATTACTTCATAAAGGGACAGTGGTCAGAATTGTAAAAATTGGCCCGGTCATTAACGTGCAAACCACCTTTGGGGGTAAATGGGTTAATCATCTGACATGTGCCCCTAACAGTTGCGGGGTTAATCACGATCCACCCACAGCTGTGAACATGTTAAATGCCGCTGTCAAACTCTAAGGCTATGGTTCCACGGTCCGGAACCATAGCGCTTTTGACGGAGCGGAAATTCCGCTCCGTCTAAGCCCCGCCCCCTTTCTGACGCGCGATCTTTCCGGAGGTGTTCAGGACACCTCCGGAACACCTCCGGAAAGAGCGCAGGGCTACATAGCCCTGTGTTAATTATGTTGCGGCGACGCACCGTCGCCGCAATACGCGAGGACATGCTGCGGTCTGAAAAGACGCGCCGCATGTCCGTTTACGCAGGTTTGCCACCTGCGTATTGTTACGCATAGTGGAGACGGGATTTCTTTAAATCCCCTCCACTATGCTGTAACATCTGGACGCTGCGTGTTTGGCGCTGCGCCAGCGCACAGCGCCAAACACGCAGCGTTTCCTGACCGTGGAAACTCACCCTTAGAGCAGCATTTAACATGCACCCCCAGGAAGAACATCAATTACCCAGCCAATTGACGCCCATGACACATGACCGCAGGTCTACAGGAGACTCCTGTGGTTGTCATTGCCAGATCGCTGTGAGCACCGCCCAGCGGTCGGCGCTCATAGCAACTGAGCATTTCTGCTAGATAAAGCAGAACTGCAACCATGCTCTATGTAGCACAAGCGATCGGATGATCGCAGATTCGCAGTTCAACTCACTCCCCATTCGCCCCTTTTAAAAAAATAATTAAAAAAAAAAATACACATATTTGGTATCGTCGTGTTCAGATTCGCCCTATCTATCAATCTATAAAAAGAATTAATCTGATTGGTAAACGGCGTAACAAGAAAAAAAATCAAAACGCCAGAATTACGTTTTCTTGGTCGCTGCAACATTGCAATAAAATGCAATAATGGGTGTTCAAATGATTGTTTCTATACCTAAATAAAAACTTTAGATCGGCGAGCAAAAAATAAGCCCTCACCCAGCCCCAAATCACCAAAAATGGAAACGTTACGGGTCTCGTAAAATTGCAACTTTTTTTTTTTGCAAAACTGGTTTTTTTTTCACCACTTAAATAAAAAAGAACCTAGACATATTTGGTGTCTATGAACTGATGATCTGGAGAATAATAATGGCAGGTCAGTTTTAGCATTTAGTGAACATGGTATGGTAAAAAAAAAATCCAAAAAGCAATTGTGGAATTGCACTTTTTTGCAATTTCACCGCACTTTGATTTTTTTCCCCCATTTTCCAGTACACGATATGGTAAAACCAATGATTGGTGACATTCAAAAGTACAACTCGTCCTGCAAAAAATCAAGCCCTCACATGGCCATATTGATGGAAAAATAACAAAGTTATGGCTCTGGTAAGAAGGGGAGCAAAAAATGGAAATACTCCTGGTCCTTTAGTATTATTATTATTATTTATTCATATAGCTCCATTAATTCCTTGGTGCTGTACATGAGAAGGGGTTACATACAAAGTTATAGATATTGTTTACAGTAAACAAATTTACAATGACAGACTGGTACAGAGGGGAGAGGACCCTGTCCTTGCGGACTTACATTCTACGGGTCCTTAAGGAGTTAAATGACTGTCAGTGATTGACATTGGCAAATAAATGGTAAGGCAGAGACAATTATTGCAAGCTCTACTGTTACACACAGATGTAGGCTCTACAGCCCAGCCAGCATCTGTTCCTTTTGTAGGGGGCTTAGCTCCTGACCCCCCTCCAAATTCCCGACCCGCACGGACAGGTACATCCATTTGCGCTAAAGGTTTAATGTTATCACAACCTTTCTTATAGTGAGCACCCCACATTCAGGAGTGATTACTTTATATGCAGGTGCAAGTTTTGTGCCAAAAAACAGAGATAAGTTCTCTATTATTGAATAACTTCTCAATAACTTGACATGGGCGTACCCACCGTGGGGCAGGGGCGGGCAGCTGCCCCCCCCAGAAGCAGGGGGCGCAAAGTAAAAGAACCGGCCCCGCCAACAATGAACTGACAGTTCAGTTCCGGCGGGCCCTTTAATCGCAGCGGAATGTGGAGAGTGAGGAAGGCCTTGAGGCCTTCCATATGCAGCACAGACGACGTGATCGTCATCACGCCGCCTGTGCGCCCTGATGACGTCACGCCGCCTGTGCCAGGAGAAGACGAAGTCCAGAGCGCGCTTCTTCAGAGCTGCGGGGGAGATAGGTGAGTACTGGTATTTTTTTTTTTTTTTTAACGCTGGGCCCAGCCTATGGTGGATTATGCTGGCATGGGGATTCTGTGGCTATGGGATTTGCTGGCTATGGGGGATTATGCTGGCTATGGGGGATTATGCTGCCTATGGGGGATTCTGCTGGCTATGGGGGATTATGCTGCTTATGGGGGATTATGCTGCCTATGGGGACTATGCTGCTTATGGGGGATTATGCTGGGCTATGGGGGGATTATGCTGCCTATGGGGATTATGCTGCCTATGGGGGATTATGCTGCCTATGGGGATTATGCTGCCTATGGGGGATTATGCTGCCTATGGGGGATTCTGCTGGCTATGGGGATTATGCTGGCTATGGGGGATTATGCTGCCTATTTGGGTCTATGCTGTTTATGGGGGACTATGCTGCCTATGGGGGATTATGCTGCCTATGGGGGAATATGCTGGCTATTGGGGATTATGCTGCCTATGGGGGATTATGCTGCCTATGGGGGATTCTGCTGGCTATGGGGGATTATGCTGGCTATGGGGGATTATGCTGCCTATTGGGGCCTATGCTGCTTATGGGGGACTATGCTGCCTATGGGACATTATGCTGCCTATGGGGGAATATGCTGGCTATTGGGGATTATGCTGCCTATGGGGGATTCTGCTGGCTATGGGGGATTATGCTGGCTATGGGGAATTATGCTGCCTATTGGGGCCTATGCTGCTTATGGGGAATTATGCTGCCTATGGGGGATTATGCTAGCTATGGGGGATTATGCTGGCTATGGGGGACTATGCTGGCTATGGGGTATTATGCTGCCTATGGGGGACTATGCTGTCTATGGGGGATTATGCTGCCTATGGGGGACTATGCTGGCTATGGGGGATTATGCTGCCTATTGGGGACTATGCTGCCTATGGGGGATTATGCTGCCTATGGGGGATTATGCTGCCTATGGGGGATTATGCTGGCTATTGGGGATTATGCTGGCTATGGGGGACTATGCTGCATATTGGGGACTATGCTGCTTATGGGGGATTATGCTGCCTATGGGGGACTATGCTGGCTATAAGGAATTCTGCTGGCTATGGAGGATTATGCTGCATATTGGGGACTATTATGCTGCCTATAGGGGATTATGCTGCCTATGGGGGATTATGCTGCCTATTGGGGATTACTATGCTGCCTATGGGGGATTATGCTGCCTATGGGGGACTACTATGCTGCCTATGGGGACTACTACGATACGATACGATACACTTTATTGATCCCAGGGGGAAATTACTATGCTGCCTATTGGGACATTTACCTGCCTATTGGGGACCAATGCTGCCTATTGGGGACATTTACCTGCCTATTAGGGACTCTCGCACCACACCAGTCTGAGCCTGAGCTAAAAGAGGAGTTGCGCCAATATGTGCACTGATGAGGATGAAATGATATGGATTGGCAAGGCTGCAGTGATGGGCAGTGCAGGCTGTATGTCTCCGTGTGGGCAGTTTTATTGCTGGTATATTGTTTTTGTAGCGCTGTATATATATTGGTATTTTACTAATAGCAATTTGGAATCCCTAGGAAATAATGATATCAAGAAAGAGAAAAATTGCTTCACTTGTGACAAATATGGAACCGAACATTGACCATCTCATTAGCCAAAAGCAGGCCCGTAGTTCCCACTGAAATACCTGTAAGTTTGTTGATTTTTAACTTTACTTGTTCTTTATTTTACGTATTGTATTTGTTCCTGTTTTTTTTTTTTTTTTTTTACCGTATATACTCATGTATAAGCCGACCCGTGTATAAGCCGACCCCCCTAATTTTGCCACAAAAAACTGGGAAAAATTATTGACTCTTGTATAAGCGGGGTGTATAAACTGCCCTCCTGCTCTGTGCTGCCCCCATCCTGCTCCTTGCTCCCCCATCCAGCTCTGTGCTCCCCCATTCTCCTCTGTACTCCCCCCCTCCTGCTCCGTCCTCCGCTGTGCCCTCCATCCTCCCCTGTCCTGCTCCATGCTTCCCCCGTCCTCCTCCACGCTTCCCCGTCCACCGATCTCCCCCCGTCCTCCTCCATGCTTCCCCCATCCTCCGTTCTCCCCGTCCTCCTCTATGCTTCCCCCGTCCTCCTCTATGCTTCTCCCGCCCACCGATCTCCCCCCCGTCCTGTTCCATGCTTCCCCATCCTCCGTTCTCCCCCTGTCCTCCTCCATGCTTCCCCCGTCCTGCTCAGGCTTCCCCCGTCTTCCTCTATGCTTCCCCCGTCCACCGTTCTCCCCCCCCTTCCTGTTCCGTGCTCCTTGTCCTCTCCTCCATCATACTCACCCCTCCCCGTGCCATCGCTGAGCGTCCCTGCAATCCTGCGTTCTCCCCGTCTTCCTGCAGCTCTCTCCAGCACTGAGCGGTGATGTAATACCGCTCATTAAGGCCATGAATATGGAGGCGACGCCCATGGGAGTGGCGTCGCGTCCATATTACATGACCTTAATGAGCGGGTATTACGTCACCGCTCAGTGCTGAAGAGCTGCAGGAAGACGGGGAGAACGCAGGATTGCAGGGACCCTCAGCGATGGCACGGGGAGGGGTGAGTATGATCCCAGCCACCGGCTCCTGCCGCGGCATCCCCTCCCCCGCTGGTTTCTGCCCTATGACTCGTGTATAAGCCGAGGGGGCATTTTCAGCACGAAAAAAGGTGCTGAAAATCTCGGCTTATACACGAGTATATACGGTACTTCAAAATAAGAGTGTAGTATATGGTGTATACAGGGTCATACACATCGTGTGCGGTATATAGAGTGTATATACACTGCTGTATTATACTTTTCATATACAGGTTATAATGCCTCTTATTCTTTGTATAGAGGTTAGTGTGCCATGTATAATATATGGTATATACAGCGTAGTGTCGCATACACTGCTGTATTATACAATATACAACAGTTCTAATGCTCCATACCTAATATGCAGTATAATGTACAGTGTATATGATGTAACCTGTATAAAATGCGACATTGGCTTGCCCCCCCCTAGTTTTGATCCTGGGTACGCCCATGTAACTTGATCCAATGATCTTTTCAATAGCAATTATTTACTTATCAGTGTAATACTGCCCTGACAAAGTAGGACTTTGCATGACGGAATGCTTTAGGATTTACAACACGTCCCTTGAATTTTAATGTTATTTAGTTTAACCCCATCTATTCTATTATTTCTAAACACTGTTTTTCGGTGATTACTTTGTATCTCCGTTCATACTGCACCCATACACACAAATGATACACCATTTGTAAGGTAAACTTGCCCCCTTCAGCAGGAAAATAGCCAAACAAACCACACAACAACCATTTGATCACAAAATACAGTTTAAACATTAATTTTCATAAACCTGCAGTAAGGAAAAATTACCTACAGGTGGCACCACACTACCCCAAAGCACACTACCACAAAGCTGCTTACAGACATCACAATCAAATCCAAACATTTGCCTTGGGGGCTGTCCAGCTTGCCGAACTGCTTGCCCAGCCTATTTCAGCTAAATTGGAGGATTGCACACTTCACTGCAGGTGAGTTACATATGCAAACACATTTGTAAACACGCACTGCCTATTCAATTGCAAACTTGCTCCTTTCATACTCCACCCACACAAACAAATGAAACACCATTTAAAAGGTCAAATGACCTGCAGGTGGCAGCACACTACCCCAAAGCACACTACCACAAAGCTGCTTACAGACATCACAAACAAATCCAAACATTTGCCTTGGGGTCTTTCCAGGTTGCCCAAGTGCTTGCCCAGCCTATTTCAGGCACATTGGAGGATTGCACACTTCACTGCAGGTGAGTCACATATGCAAACACATTTGTAAACATGCACTGCTTTTTCGGTGATTACTTCGCCCCACACACACAAATGATACACCATTTGAAAGGAAAACTTGCCCCCTTCAGCAAGGAAAGCGCTAAACAAACCACACATTCACAATTTTATCACTAAGTACAGTTTAAACATTCATTTTCATAAACCTGCAGAAAGACACAATGACCTGCAGGTGGCACCTCAATCGGAAGACATTTTTTGGCCTTTACTTATCAAACCAATTTATTGTATTACCAATCCACATATAATAAATACCTGTCTGCGTTCATCATCTCATGAAATACATTTACATTTGACCAGCTTACTTTTTCTGAAATTGCCTGTGCCCCCGACGACCAATGTGCGAAAATTTTGCACGGGCCAAGCTAGTTTTTATTTATTTTGATGTACTGTGCACAGCTTGCGTCCCCTGTCTCTTGTGAGCCTTGCCATGAGTCCCGGAAGCCAAGTGGGCTGTTGCCATTCCCAGTAGCACCAAAAATCTTTACATAACAAAAATGTAACTACTATAATCAAACTGCTTTAATTGCAAGCAAATGTCTTAAATAATTCAGATTCATCAAAATCAGATTTTCTGTTTTTTTCAATTTATATTAAAGCAGCGAGCAGTGGCTGGCTTTCACTTTGCTGGATTAAAAAATGTCAGAAAATTCTAAAAAAAAAAAATTCTCAACGAACCTTCACCTGTCATCTTTATTCTGGTCATGTCTTGCTCTGTCATGGCTGTAACGTCATGATCGTCAAGAAATGTCAGAGGATGACCCAATGAAGATTGTGATGAAGAATACAATACAACCAGGCAAGAGAGTATCTGCGCGGTGAGATAGGTGGGGGTGCCGAGAATACATTATTTTCATCCTTTACTTTTATTATGTTGTGGAAGGCTAGTTTATTGTAGTGATGGCAATAAGTTTATTCAGTTTTATGTATTTTTTAAACACCTATTTCGGGATTTGTGCTGGGTATCCTATAGTGTTCATCCTTTAAGGAAGAACACTACAATGAGCTGCATGCTTGAGAAAAGGGGTAAGCCTGAGACGTGGCCATGGTGTGGGTATTCAATCTCTAATATGGAGTTTCTGCCTATCATAAATTGGAATGAAGTTTCTGCCTCGTCCACACCTTACCATGTTTGGATCTTTTATATCATGGCTTGGTAAAAATGGTGAAAGTTTGACGATCAAACCTGTAAGATGGATATACTTTTTGTTATAAAAAAGCTTTGAGACAATAATAGTTATATTATGCAGATGACAGCGTTGGTGAGTACCTGTATCATGGTATTGCAGCTTGAAGATGAGGAATTATATTGAGGGCATAGTTGGTTATTTTGTTGTTGATGATTTGGTCATGTCTGTTGAGTAAGATCCAGAGGAGGTATAGAAAGAGAAAGAAAACTGACGCATGGAGGTGGAAAAAGACTTAGCTCCCAATCAAGGAGGATTCAACACTTGTCCTTGCTGCAGTGGTGCATTGCTGCCACTACAGACATTCAAACAGTGGGCTGTGAAATTCATGTATTGTCCTTTTCCATTGTTGCTGCTCCACATGTTCATGGTGCAATGCGCATGGAAATTACTGACCAATCAAGAACATATCATATGTTCTTCTGCACTTGAGAGCAGAGAGTGGGCACCACTTTTTGCAAGAAATAATAGCAGCTGGTTATCTTCCAGCAAGGCCTGTTTCCCTGACACACAGTCAGGAATGGATATTTGCGTTTCGAAGAAGGAAAAGTGTACTTGTAGAAACACAAGCTGTAGTGATGGATGACAATGATGATGGTGATGATGACACTGAGCTTGTACTAAACGTTGGTTGGCTGATAGGAAGATGAACCTGACGAGAAGTGGGAAGAAGCTAACTTGAGGCTTGCTCTAATTGCTGGCTAATTTGCTTTTAACAAATGATCAGGTAATGTCGATTATGTGCTAATCGAAAGCCATAGTTATTATCTTATATCAGCTGGGACATACGCAGCTTATTTTCCTGTGGCAGAGACTGCAGGCTGCAAAAAAAATTTTTTTGTTTAGAACATGCAAAAGAGCTCTCTCACATGAGAAGCCTCAGGGAAATACTGCTGTAAATCATGTGCTGTGTTGTTGTTCAAGATACAGCAGAGTCACAGACAAGAAAATAACTAATTCCACACAGCTCAGTTTCAGTAACTATTTTACTTAGAAACGAAGATATTTCTACTCGGTTTTGCTAAACGTACAAAGAAAACACATCAAACAAACATTTTGCCAGAAGGCTATATCCACTGTGCTGGATAGCTCCGCACCCAAGAGAGCTATTTCTGTTATTTAATCTATGGGAATTTACCTCTTAGCATGCCCGTCTGAACCAGCCTCCGTTACCTTATTACACCCTGAGAGCAAACTGGTTTAATTGAGTGCAGAGCACGGGCTCACCTGCAGTCTAGCCCACTGGTTCACAATCTTAAGAATCTATATTTCTATTCCTATTTCCCAATCAAATGTTCCCCTCCCATCACCGTATAAACTCAAGAAACTAGAAGAAAAGTCAGTCCTGAACTATATGGAGAATATTACAGAATTGACCCTATATATATATTAGTGAGGTTGCCATGGACAGTCTATTGGAGCTGAATCACTGTACCACCTCATATTGTCCCACAGAGAGACTCCCCTTCCAGAGAATAGAGAGGAAAAGTCCTTCCTGGAGTTCACTGTGTGCTGTGTCAGCACCTATATGTAGCATAGAATCCTTAGTTACTGAACAGCAATAAAACGTAGTGACAAATCTAAGGTTTCTGGCCATTGATTCCGGTAGGAAAATGTGGTCCGTAGAGTCAATATACCTAACTAACTAACTAAAGGCTTAGTTTTGGCCTTGTGTCTCTTGGCGTTAAAATATATTGTGATGCGTGTACATTTACTTACTGCCGCATCGCAGTGGGCTTTTAGTGTTTTTTACTGCTGGGTCTGCTCCGAACTACACAATCAGGACACGCAGATGGATGCAGAGCTCTTCCAGCCAGTGAGCAATACCGAGAAGGCTTGTGCTTGATGCGGCACCTTTCACTTCACAGGTTCCGGTTCCTTTCTGTTCTTTAGCAGGTTTTACACAAGGAATTCCCTCGCATCCGGACAGGTTTGGATACCGGTTCAGTTTAGCCTCGATCTGCCACTGCTCTTTGCTCTAATGGTGCTGTCATGAGGGGATTTCACCACATCCCTCTCCAGCACAACCTTATACATTCCTCATTCCTGCAGACCCTGCTCAAGATGGCCACTTGCAACTCTCAGTCATACTTCAGTTTTCCAACTGATGCTGAGGGCTGTTCAAACTGGTTTTATCCCTGTGTGCCAACTTACATATAGGTGACAGTCATTTGAATATGCCAACGGCTGAAATCTAGTGGCTAAAACACCATTAATTTTAAAGAAATAAATCTATTGACAACAAATACAAGGATTATTCAGGAGTGAGTACAATTACATTTATCTTCAATTATACCTCCCTCGTGAGCTAACATACATATCACACTGCCCTTACTGCCCAGTCTTGGCCCCCCCCCCTTTGGCTTCTGCCCACCATGCACCAGAGTATCCTGCGCCAGTGCAGAGAGACTTCTGGAGCTAACTCCACGGTCTTCAAAAAGGAATGGTTCTGCAGCTCCAAGGAAGCTCCTCTGCCTCTTCTGTAATGCACTGGTGATGGCGTGTATGTAAAACTTTTTTTTACTAAAATGAATTAAATGGGCTTGGTGGACAGCAAATGATGATGAATTGAGGGTGTGGGATGGGGGCAGCAAATGATGAATTGAGAGTGGAGAATGGGGACAGTGGATGATGAAGTGATTTTAGAGGGTGGGAGAGAAAATGATGACTTGACGGTGGATGGTGGGGAGGGCAAATAATGATGATTTGAAGGTGTGGTAGAGCAAATGATAATGTATTGATGGTGTGGAAGAGAAAATATGAATTGAGACTAGGGGATGACAGAGAGCAAATGATAAGTTGAAGGTGGGGGAGAGAAAATAATGATGAATTGAGGGTGGGTATCAACAAATGATGATAACTTGAGTGTGGAGGAAAGCACATGATGTTGAATTAAGGATGGATGTGGGAGAGAGAGAGGAAAAAGTACAGGTGCTAATTAATTTATATACTTAATGGGTGGGGAAACTGGTTATTAACCTCTTTCCGACATCGGGCGTACATTTACGATGATGTAGGACTCCCTCCCTTTGATGTTGGCTCCGGCAGAGAGCCCACATCTTTCCTTGTACATGTCAGCTGTTTTAAACTGCTGTCATGTGCGGGGAGCAGCCATGAGAGGAATCACGATCCACCCATGCTATTAACCTTTTAAATGCCCTTGTCAAACTCTGACAGTGGCATTTAACTATTTGGCCGGAAATCCGACAATCAGTGACCCCCATCACGTGATCGCGGGTGACCGATAGCTTGGCATGACAACCAGAGGTCACCTTAAGACCTATATGGTTGTCACTACTGGATTGTTATGAGCGCCACCCGGTGGTCGGCGCTCATAGCATGTGAGCAATTCTGCTACATACAGGTGATCTGATCATCGCCTGTATGTAGCAGAGCCGATCGGGTTATGGCAGCTTCTAGTCTCTCATGGAGACTATTGAAACATGCCAAAAGTGAAAAAAATATTTTTAAAAATATGAAAAAATTAAAAAAATATAAAAGTTCAAATCAGCCCCCTTTTGCCCCATTAAAAATAAAACAATAAAAAAATCAAACATACACATATTTGGTATTGCTGCGTTCAGAATCGCTTGATCTATCAATAAACAAAGGATTAACCTGATTGCTAAATGGCGTAGAGAGAAAAAAAAACAAAAACTCCAGAGTACCTTTTTTTTGTCACCACGACATTGCATTAAAATGGAATAACGGGCGATCAAAGGATTGTATCTGCACCAAAGTGGTATTGTTAAAAATATCAGCTCGGCACGCAAAAAAAAGCCCTCACCCAACCCAGATCACGAAAAAAGGAGACGCTATGGGTATTGGAAAATGGCGCAATTTTTTTAAACAAAGTTTGGAGTATTTTTCAACACTTAGATAAAAAAATAACCTAGACAAGTTTGGTGTCTATGAACTCGTAATGATCTGGAGGATCATAATTGCAGGTCAGTTTTAGCATTTAGTGAACATGGTGAAAAAAAAAAAAAAACAAGTGTGGGATTGCACTTTTTTTTTGCAATTTCACAGCACTTGGAACTTTTTCCAATTTTCCAGTACACAACATGGTAAAACCTATGGTGTCCTTCAAAAGTACAACTCGACCCAAAAAAGCAAGCCCTTACATGGCCATTTTGACCAAAGAATAAAAAAGTTATGGCTCTGGGAAAAAGGAAAGCAAAAAATGAAAATGCAAAACCAAAAATACCTCTGGTCGTTAAGGAGTTAATAGTTTGTGGGGACACAATGGTCGATTACAGTTGATACTTGAAATGGAGAGTTGCATAATAACTAATTATATATTAATAGTGGGTGCACATCTTGATTCAGCTGTGTACTGTAGTGTAGAAGTTGGAGAAAAAGTGAGATATGTGCTCTGAAAGCGATGCTCTAGATAACAGTGTTATTTTATGCAGAGATGAGTCCTGGCTAGTAGAAGTGATGGCGGTCTGCGCTGGTTGCAGAAGAAAAACAAAGATGAAGAACTTCAACTAGAGACATCACCGGTGAGTCAGTGTGTTACTTGTACACTTACACTATACACTGTTTACTATATACAGAGCTCCTGTGAATAATGTAACTGGTGATCCCTGTATTACCTGTACATTATACACAATATATAGAGCTCCTGTGTATAATGTCACTGGGGATCACTGTATTACTTGTATGGTATGCACTATATTCAGAGAACCTGTGTATAATGTCACTGGTGATCCTTGTATTACCTGTACACTGATAATATATTCATAGCTCCTGTGTATAATGTCACTGGTGATTCTAGTATTACCTGTACATTGATACTGTATGCAAAGCTCCTGCATATAATGTCACTGGTGATCACTGTATAATCTGTACACTAACGCTATACACATACATAGCTCCTGTGTACAATGTCACAAGTGATCACTGTATTACCTGTACACTGATACTATATACATAACCCCTGTGTATAATGTCACTGGTGATTCCATTATTACCTGTACATTGATACTCTATACATAGCTCCTTTTGTATAACGTCACTGAGTGGTGATCACTGTGTTATCTGTACACTGACACTATACACAGAGCTCCTGTGTATAAAGTCACTGGTGAACCCTATATTACTTGTACACTGACAATACATACACAGCTCCTGTGTATAATGTCACTAGTGATCACTGTATTACCTGTACACTTACATTATATACTGTATACTATGTGCAGAGCTCCTGTCTAATGGCACTTATGGTAATGTTAGTATTGTGGCTTTTTATTAATAATCAATATTGTCGTATCCGGTCACTATGTGGTGGTAATATGTGGTCTGGTCATGGTGGGGCAGTATTTGCCTCTTGTATGTGGTATTATTGGTCATTTTAAAAAATGCATATGACATAACTGCTTAAACAAACAAAAAAAGATACACCTAGAGAGTATTGGGTATTTTAATAGGTTAGAGTAGAGAAGGGCCCAGCTAAAAGAGTCTACCTTGTTGTGGTGTCAGGCTTAAAAAATCTTTTGGCCAAATCAAAAGCTGCTGCCTACCTATGTGATATGGTGTTCAATGGGACCTGTCAATGTGTAATTGGTGAGGACATGAGGCAGAAGTGGAGTTTTTCCAAGAGTGGGTGGTGGGACTGTGGAAGGTGTGGAAGTGATGGAGGCAGACCTTGGATGGAGCCTGAGAGGAGCCTCAAAGGGGTTCGAAATTTTTGCCAGTATTGGGCACTGAAATTCTTGGTATCAGCCCCGAGAAATCTGCATGTACGACTATCCACCACTGTGACTAGACTTGTTGAGCTTCCTCCACCAACAGCTCGTGCAGTATCGCCTGCTCCAAATTTGACTGTAAAACAAGCACATTATTCCCCAGAGAATCTTTTAGAAGCATATTGCCTGCACTGTGTGTCGCCACAACCAAAATCTTGCTCATCTGATGTCATCACCCATTTTGCACCCCATTTTGTATCCTTATCTTGACCACCGTAAACAGTTGTGTGATATTTGCCTCTTTGTGGGAATTGTCATGAGCTTCATGACCTCCTACCTGATTTCCATCTTGGGATTCACAATGGCTTAAAATGCTATTATGGCTGACAGTGCCCCTTTGACAATGACTCTCTAAGCCAGTAACACAGCTTAGCATTAGCATCATGTTCCCCTTTTTTCCATAACCATGTCTTCTGAGTACATTGTCAGGCTGTTAATCTCTTCCAATTTTCCCCAGGACCCTGGGAGCTGTGGGTTAGGGGACTATGGGGCAGAATAAAAACAGTTGTCACTGAAGAATGCAAATTCTGATCTGTAACATTAAAGAGTATATCCATTATCCAACTCAGTTACTGTTTTTGCCACAAATACTTAAGACTAATTCCCCTAAAGAACCCCTTGTATCTAGAGATGGGCGGACACCTGGATGTTCGGGTCCAGTGGGTTTGGCAGAACAGTTACAAAAAGTTCAGTTTTGGGTACCAGAACAGTACCCGGACCCCATTCACTTGAATGGGGGCTCGAACATCCAGTATTTGTCACACTGTCATATGCATGACAGCGTGGCAAACACCGCTTCTGATCAACAGTGAAATCATTCCCGCCAGTCAGAGAGCCACGGTTCTCACACTGTCAAAAGTTTACCTCCAGTCACTGGTGTCCATCTCCAAAAAACTCCAAAAAGAAAAAAATTTAAACATGTTGCAAACAGCCACAGGTCTGTCAATAATATAGTGTGCAGAACACACTGCACACACTGCACATTATATTATTGACAGACCAGTGGCTGTTTGCAACATGTTTAAATTTTTTTCTTTTTGGAGTTTATTTGTGAGGTAAATGATATCAGCCTCGTGAATCAGGGTCTACTGTGTACTCCTGAATTGTTGCAATACATATTTGCTTAGCAGATGGATTATTATATCTACATCTGGAAGCTTTTTTGAATCTGTCACTGTGTGCTATTTCTTATTTACACTCCTTGTGGGGTTTCTATTATGAGATTTTTTGTAAGTGCTTAATATCAAATATACAGTGGACTTTAGTGGATTCATTTGATCCTTCTGTAGACGTTTTTTGATAGCAAATGGGAATTCACCCGGTGGTTTGTATCTTGCAGCATATGAGTATTTTTTGACTACGAGATAAGTCTAAAGCCCCCGTCACACTAAGCGAGATCGCTGAAGCGTCACCGATTTTGTGACACAACAGCGACCTAGCCAGCGATCTCGCTATGTGTGACACGCAGCGACGACCAGCCCCCCTGTTGGATATCGCTGATCGTCGTTGAATGTCCTGGACCATTTTTTCATCGTTGGTCTCCCGCTGGCCAGCATGCATCGCTGCATGTGACAGCGGGAGACCAATGATCAGCGAGCTGGGAGCTGGTATCCAGTGTACATATTGAGTAACTAAGCACCGCGCGGCACCTAGTTACCCGATATGTACCCTGGATACTGGCTCCCAGCTTCTGCAGTAGAGCGCTGAGAGCCGGTATCTAGGGTACATATCGGGTAACTAGGTGGCGCGCGGTGCTTAGTTACCCGATGTGTACATTGGATACTTGCTGTCAGCGCTCTACAGCACAAGCTGATAGCCGGTATCTAGGGTACATATTGGGTAACTAGGCGCTGCGCGGTGCTTAGTTACCCGATGTTTAGCCTGGATACCAGCGTGCTCGCTGGTCCTGATCGCTGGTGAGTCTGCCTATGTGACAGCTCACCAGCGATCAGCTAACGATGTCCCAGCGATCCCATCCACATCGTATCGTTGGTGGGATTGCTGGGACACTGAAGAGTGTGACAGGACTCTAAGTATAGCTGCATTTTCAATATTTTTTACTCCGAGATAAGCCCTGATTCAGGACACCCAAGATAAGTTTACAGCACTTGAGCACCTTTTTTAATGAGACATTTAGGTCTCTCCACTTAGGATTGTTTTTTTCGCATTATCTATGTATGTGTGTGATTTTTCTGTGTATCCCGATTTTGTGTACTGAGGGTGATCTAGGGTTCTATAGGGGCATCGACGTTGAGCGGGGGCGCCATGTTGTCAAAAACTAGGATGCCAACCTCCGCAGTCAGGAAGGGATTTATTAGGGCCCATTAGGGTGAGAGTACGTTTTTGCCCCTCCAAATATATACACTTTTGTGATAATTGTTCTGCAAATTGTTATTTAGACCTGGACCCCCTGGTATTTAGGTAATTTCTATTTATGATGTTTTAATTATTGAATTAAAAGATATTTTTAGGGGTTATTTCTCTTTGTTCTTTCTGGTTTTCTACTTTGTTTATCCCTAATATATATATTTTTCTGAGGTGTTTTTGATGTGTTTGGTCGGCTTTTTTAAGGTCCTTTCCCCGTCCCAGTGTTATCCCCTTGAGAAAGCTGCGTGTAATGTCAGGAAACGTGCGTCGGGGTGACATCTGGCGTGGGGTACCCTGTCTTAACCCCTTATTAACTTGTAAGCCCTTTTCTTTCCCTGATGTGCTGTTTACATTGGTTTTTACACTGTTGCACTTTACTATGGGTTAAAGGGCTTCATTATTGTTTGGTACCGTTCCATGTGATACAGATTCTCTGTATATAGTGTTTCCCTATGGTAATAGGATTTATTCTCATGGAATTTTTTGGTACTATTGGAGGGTGATTTCCCCATATGTTCGGGACATCTCTGGAAGCATGTGTTACTATATTATATATGTGCTTTTATAAATGTGTATTGTCCTTTAATAAAATTTGTAGTATCTTTTACCATTAACTCCTGGTTCTCTTGTTTCTTTATGATTGTTTGGAGTTGGTATTAGGTGTTTGGTTGGTTTTCTACTCCCAATCCACCCGTTAACACTGAATATGCAGTTGGCTTGTTTTGCATTAAGTTGCTCTAAAAGCAGGGCCAGTTTTAGACAAAGTGGGGTCCTGGGCAAAAGTTTAAAGTTGGGCCCCAAATGCTCACATATCGCACCATCACAAAGAAACATTTCTGCTGTATTTACAAACGCTAAGTTCAGGCCACTAAACGAGTACGATCCACAATACTGAAGTCATTCGACGCTTGTTTCCAGGCCTCTTTCGAGTCGGTGCACACGTTCGGTAATTGGCAGTAATTGGCAGATAAATTGACATGCTGTGGTCTGCAAAGATGTGCCGCATGTCCATATCCGTGGGTGACCTGCGGGCGTCTATGCATGCATAGTGGGCATGGTATTTCTTGAAATCCCATCCACTATGCTGTAACATCGGGCGCTGCACAAGTACGCAACGTCCAACCCCGCATTGTTTACTGACCATGTGCATCTACCCTTACTCCGGCAAAGGAAGAATGATTGGTACAGATAGTCCTCGATGCATTAAAACGCAGGTCCCATATATTACATATAGTAAAATGCACTCCCATGGTCCTTGGTAGAGTATTATGTAGCCCCCTCAGAGTATACTGCATCCCCCCTCATTGAGTATACTGCAGTCCCCTCATAGAGTATACTGCACCCCATCATAGCACATACTGCAGCCCCTCATAGAATATAATGCACTCCCCCTCATAGTGTATAATGCAGCCCCCATGCACAGTATAATGCAGCCCCCTTAGAGTATAAAGCTGCTTCCTCAGAGTATAATGCAGCGCCACACACAGTATAATGCAGGCTCCACCCCCACAAACAAACACAGTATAATACAGCCCACTTCACACACAGTGCAATGCAGCCTCCCACACTGACTCTCTAGACCAGCTTTTTAAGCCAGACCATGTGATGATCACCTGACTGTGATATCATCCCAGGTCCTGTCAGTACACATGCAGGTGTTGGCTCTGCAAGTAGAGATATGGTGAGCACCCGCCCTCTATGGGTGCCCACATAAAACCAGCCCATGTATACAACTTTAAATTAATCCTCTCAACATGTAGTGTGCTGGAGGAAAAATATCCTGGTTTCACATCACTGATAGCAATATGCTCAGTGACACATATCTTTCTTCATACACTGTGCCAGTGACCCTGTCACACAGCAAGAACTATACTCACAGCACAGGCTACAAACAGCAGAGAATATCAAGTCTGACGGACCCCAGAGCTGAACATCAAGAGATAAGGCCATCTCACGACATCTGTCTGCATCTCTAAACCTTATAGAATCCCTCTGAAGAAAAAGACCAATAGAAAACATGGAAAGAAATCACATTTTGGACACTGAGGATCCCAGCCTTGTAGTTGAGCCTAGTATAGAGATTAGTACAGCAGACAGTAGGGGCTCAGGCATCTTGGAGATAACATATCCAAGAGATCACAAGAGCAAGGGAACAAGAAGGGTCATCGAATACTTCACCATCAAGCAAAATCAGAAACCCTCTTTGCTGACTATATCCTTAAAAAGAGGAAGATGAGAAAAAGACAAATGTCCCCTTCTATGGCTAGCAGCCCTCCTTCTAGCGCACAGCGCTAAAAACATTTTAAAATGTGACTTCAACAGGGGCCGTCAAATCAGAGTAAAAGACCCTGAAAATTACCTAATTCTCACCATTAATCTATACCACTCTGGCACAACAGTCACACAGGGCAATGAGGACAAACTTCAAAATTTGTGGACATTTTTCCTCATATTAAGGTCAAGGCTCAGACACATAACGAAGTAAGGCCAGCATGTAGGAACAGCAAAGGGCCTGAGAGGGGCATTCATTAAAGATTTCCTCTGACCCATTTCCTGTGGATTCAGAGCAATGAAACTCTAGTCCTTCTCTACAGAGGTACCACCTAGGGACACACACTTCTCCCATCTTTTTAAGCAACTGTAAACACTTCACCTGTAGAAGTCAATGGATTGCTCTAAAAGCCACAATGTGACTTCAGAAATCAGAGTCTCATAATCTGAAAAAATGCCTGTCCTACAAAAATAACTTCATTGTTGGAAAGAGGTGGAAGTCCGATGGTGCGAGGTCAGGTGAATAAGGGGGATGCAGTAGAATTTCAAAGCCACAGGAGTATGCTTCCATTTGGGCAACAGGTGAGTTGCAAACTGGTGCATTGTCTTGCAGAAGGCGGACACCTTTGGTGAGCAAGCCACATCTCTTGGTTTTGATGGCCTCCTGCAATGTCTGCAGCAGTGAAGCATTGTATGCCCCAGTCATCATGGTACCCTTTGCTAGGAAATCTATCAATACTACTTTGTGCTGGTCCCAAAATACTGTGAGCATGACCTTGCCTAGCGAGGGTTGGACATGTGCATTCTTTGGAGGCAGTGAGTCATGATGCTTCCATTGCATCCAGTCTCATTATTTGGAAAATGCTTGCCCTTCCAAAATAACTTCATTGTTGGAAAGAGGTGGAAGACTGATGTAGCGAGGGTGATGCGGGAGAATTTCAAAGCCACAGGAACATGTTTCCGTTTGGGCAACATGTGAGTTGTGAACTGGTGCATGGTATTGCAGAAGGTGGACACTTTTGGTGAGTCTCTTGGTTTTGATGGGCTCCCGCAATTTCCACAGCAGTGACGCATAGTTTGCCCCAGTGATCATGGTACTCTTTGCTAGGAATTCCATCAATACTACTCCGTGCTGGTCCCGAAATACTGTGAGCATGACCTTAACTGCCTAGGGTTGACCACATGCCTTCTTTGGAGGCGGTGAGTCATGATGTTTCCATTGCATAGACTGGACTTTAGTGTCAGGATCATAGTGATGCACCCAGCTTTCATCCTGTGTGATCAGTGTGTTGAAAAAATCTTCCTGGTTTTCATGGCACATCGTCAATAGAGCCTGAGAGCAATTGACTCCTTCCTGCTTATGGAAAGGTATGAGCTGCCGGGAAACCCAGCGAGCGGATACTTTATGCATGTGAAGATGGTCTTGGATGATTTTTTCCATGGACCCCATACTAATCTTGACATTTTGGACTAGATGGTGAATGGTTATGAGGCGATTTTCCAAAGTAGTGACCTCCACTTGCTGGATGGTGTGTTCATCAATAGCAGAGTGGGGTCGCCCTGGAATTGGAGCTGTTTACACCTAAGTACGACCACATTTGAATTGTCTGAATTGTCGATGCCAGTTCTTGACTACATCATATGATGGGGAATTATCACCAGAAACCTCTTGCATCTCATCGAACATCTCATTTGGTGTGTGGCCTTTCAAGTAAAGGAACTTGATAACTGCTCTGTATTCCACAGGGTCCATTATCAAACTTACACCAATTCAGCACCTGTATAATCAAGACCATTGTTACGGATCGACTTCGCTCAGCTCGAGGGAGGGGCGAGAAGGATCCGCAGGGATCAGCTCACTGGCGCCACCACTTGTTCCAGGTCAGTCAGGGAACTGCACTGAGGGCAAATAGTTGCCGGAAAGGCTTTCCTTATAGTACAAGTTAGTGAGGCGCTCCCAGTGAGAGGGGATATATATCACCAGTCCAGACTGGGGATATATATATAAATCTCCCGGCCATCACTTCCAGAGTTCCTCACTAAAACAATACAGTATTCTGCCACAGTTCCTCATTTGAAATAATCCCCGTCCGACAACAGGCTTATATCTGGTCAGAAACCAACCCTGGGGGTAGCATAAAATTGACCAACCGAGCGTGCGACATGGGGGTTCGTGTATTGAGATAAAAGAGCAGCCCAAGATTAATTTTATGATTATGTGCCAAAAAGGCGCACTAGAAATATACAGGTATATATTTACAAGGACAATATACAGGTATACAGTAAGGAGTGCAGTACAAAGGTAGAGTATAGATAGGTTGCAATTACTGTGTTATGTAGCATGTGATCACAGGGAGGAGCGGGTGGATCACAGATCCAAATCTTAGTTACGTGGTTCCCTTGACTGCATCAGATAACTGGTCCTCCTGCCAGTAGAAAACTCCAAATGAGGACCTGCCACTTATCTCCTAGGCTGCTCCCACCACACTATGCGCCCACCCCTGGGCTTGTGCAGCCTCTCTCCTCCCATCCCTGAGAATATGATTTTCAGTCCAGAACCGTAGATGGCACATAACTTTGCGTCCGAAGCTTTGAATGGGTTGGTTGTGCCGCCACTGGGTTCCACTGGATCTTATTTGCGCATAGAGAGTAAATATGCCTACTGTATGTAATTCCTGTTAGCTATGCTTTATAACTCCATAATGCAGGGTTCTGGAGGTGGCTAAATAATATGGGTGAGTGGGGAAAGGAACGCCGATTCCCATAATGTGCTTGGCTAGGCTCAGAGATATTGCATTCTGTTATTATAAGTCATTTTCCAGATTCAATACCTCAGAGCCTGCTGTGACTTGTTGTACCACGGTGTCTCCATGAGCTTCAGTCGACAAAGGGAGCTAGCTGGCTGCAGAAAAGTTCACACTCTTGTATTAAGAGCTTCAAAGGATAGATAAACATAGCATGGCTTTTTATGGCCTTGTGGAATGCAAGTCAAGGGAGGGGGCTCAGTGGTCTGAAGCAAGTATTTTTGGTTCAAACTTATCTTGATGGGAAATTCCATCAGAAATCAAATTGGTATAATTTTCCCATATCTCATAACCTCCACTTGCTGGATGGTTTGTTCATCAATAGCAGAGTGGGGTCGCCCTGGAATTGGAGCTGTTTACACTGAACTACGACCACATTTGAATTATCGATGCCAGTTCTTGACTACATCATATGATGGGGAATCATCACCAGAAACCTCTTGCATCTCATTGAATGTCTCATTTTGTGTGTGGCCTTTGAAGTAAAGGAACTTGATAACTGCTCTGTATTCCACAGGGTCCATTATCAAACCTCACACGACTTCAGCACCTGTATAATCAAGACCATTATCAGTTCTGAGTTGCACATTGGCAGGAAACGTATAGAGACTTATATCAATACACATGTGCAGTTTCAGCGATGTGCAGTTTCCTGTGATAAATAGAAGTGGGTCAGGGGAAATCTTTAATGAACACCCCTCATACCTCTACAAAAAGGACCACCTGAGATCCCGCTGCTACCTAAAGCCCTAATTATGCACATCCCTCATTGGAGACCCTCAGATTGCCTGTCACAGCTGGAGAGGGACTTCACACTTTTTAAGGAGCAACTCTAAAGGAAAATAAATGACTACACACATGCAGAGACAAGCAGAATAAAGTGTGTGCTGGACTCAACCATGCAGGAAATCAAACATGAATTACATGAACTGCAGCAACAAAATGCAAAAGTAAGAGGAGAGATAGCATAGCTACAGATCCAGATACCACCCCTAACTCAGAAGGAGGACCCAGGTAAAAAGAGAGGGACAAACAAAATGAGAGCCAACAGCCACAACACCACTAACTGTCATGAGTGTGTCACGCTAACATGGGAGATCTTGGAGTAGAAGATAACTGCGTATTTTCAGTTGCAAATCTTCCATTTAGGCCGGGATCACACATGCGGCGAAATCGTCCGATGCTTGCATGTGAAATCCCAGCTCTGGCACCGGAACTCTGGAGTGGAGTGCGCGGCTGCATGTATTTATATGCAGCCGCTCGCTCCACTCCCGAGTGCTGGCGCCAGAGCTGGGATTTCACATGCGAGCGTCGGACGATTTCGCCGCATGTGTGATCCCGGCCTTAGCCCGTGTATTTGGATCCCGTATTAATGAATTTATTTTCTTTTGGTGCTGAAGAGGTTAATGACCCTTTCTATGCTGATCAGAAACATGCAGTTCCATTTGAGCTGCTTCTGATCTGGTCCTTAACTCTTCCTAAAAAACCTGTCCAGATCATCACTGTCCTGCTGGTGAAAGCTCTTGTTCCTTGTTCTTAGAAGATGCTGTGTTGTGTGCTAAAACTAAGTATTTGAAGTTGTACGTGTGTTCATCACCTGGTCCCCTTTTCCCATTTAGTTTATTCCTCTCAGTCCCTATCCTTCTCCCTATTGTTGGTTAGTGCTTTTGTATGATAGAAGTTTTCCATTATCCCTGTTTTGTCCCATGCCTCATGGGGTGGGGGAAGGAGACAGATTAGGGATTTAACAGGAGCATAGTAAGGTAGCAGACTCTCTACATTTAAGAGTACCCTGGAACAGGGATAGATAGGGTCCCAGATCCAGTGACAGTTTGAGGCCCCTCTTCATTACGGAAAACTGTCACAGCATGACAATAACTTCAATGACTGCCTAAATCTCAAGAGCAAAACAGAAAATAAACAAAAATGCAGAGTGTGCCAGAGCTAAACATCATAAAAACCTCAAGTCTAGAATGACAGCAGGCCACTACAACAAGACAGAGCATGAAGCAGAACTCAAACAAAAGACAATGCAGAAGCAGCCAACCACAACATCCTGATTATAGACTAGAATGGAAATCATCTTAACACTGTTCCCAGGAAAAAAGGGTTTCCAAAATCTGCTGCTCAACCATAGAACAAATAACAGCCATATCAATAACCAATATTTCACCAACCCAAACCACATCATCATACATACAGGCACCAACAACCTCCAGGACCAGCACCAGCATCTAGCAGGAAAATTGTGGCAGCTAGCAAAGACCACGGGACAGAAGTTCCTGGCTGTAAGATCTTCCTGTCATCTCTACTACAAAGAAAAGATGTCCCCAAACAAGCCACCCAAGGCATCAAAAGAAAGCTAGCAGCTAATATCACCTTGACGCCAGACATCACTCTGGCACATTACACCATAAGACTATCACCTGTATGATGATAAACATGTCAGCAACCAAAGAGTCAGCCTTCTTGCCAAAGAACTCAAATATAAAGTGTTCAACAGAGTCCAGGGAAATGAAACCCTCATGAATCAAAAACCTGTAGAAAGAGCACCGCCAACAAATAGACCTTAAACTGAACATGTTCAGCAAACTGGAAAATGAGAACTGTACCCAAAATTAGGCCATGAGAGACACATACAGTGGATGACACTGCCCGCCCCACATAGAGTAAAGCACAGCAGTGACATGGAGGAGATTAAAGGTACTGCCACACTACACAATCCCGCTAGCGATCTCGTTAGCGTCGCATACTAATGAGATCACTAGCGGGATTGTTTCTATATCGCTAGTAGCTACCTAATTTAGCGATATCGTTAAGGACGCTATCGCGGTTAGCGATCTCCTTAACGACTTTAGCGGTACAAAAGTACCGCTAAATCGCTAAAAAAGGTGCCACACTCAGCGATATATACTTACCCAGCGGGAGCGCCGACGATAAAATAGGGTCCGGAACGATTCCAGCGACGAGCGAGATCACAGCAGGAAGCTCGTCGCTGGCAGATGCCGCACACAACAACATCGCTAACGGGATCGCTAAATAGTGACGTTTTTTAGCGATCCCGTTAGCGATGTTGTTTAGTGTGGCATACCCTTAAGACTACTGTATGCTCAGCTCTCTGTCAAAAAACTCATGCGACTGGATCAATTGCCTATGATATGGTCACCAGTCAGCGATCAAAACTGTCCTGTGCAGAGCAGCTCATTACAAGTTATATAGCCACACAATGTCACCTCTAATTATTAGTAGCTGGAACATCCAGGGCCTGAACACCTCAGCTTATGGATGCAAGACAGATGACCCAGACTTCAATCAAAGATTGAAAAACATTGATATACAGGTTCTTCTCGAAATATGGACTAGGGCAGATAATGAATCCCTTTCCCCACTGGACACAGGGAACTCTTTGTCCCTGCCATGAAAAACAAGAACACCAAACAGGGCCGGCACTCAGGAGGAATATTAGTCTGGTACAAAGATAAGCTTAATGAACATATCAGAGCAGTAAATAGAGGAGACAGCCATATCTGGATAAGAATGAGCTGCTCCATCCTCACTTCTCGGGCCAACATCTACCTTTGTGCAGCATACGTACCTCAACCCAAACAGCCTTGAGACCCTACAGAGCGAATTTGCCCAACTTCCATACTCTGGGCACAGTTCTCATCTACGGAGACCTCAATGCAAGAATGGTAAGGGAAACTACCTGACCACTGAAGGAAACGTCTATATATTCTGAGAGGAACAGCAATAACGCCAAAGTCAATGAAAGTGACAGAATACTGTTGAACCTATTCTGAAGCATTGGACTTTGCATCCTTAAGGGCTGCACCAAGTGAGACCCATTGAGAAGAAAAACCCTAAACTCCCACATGGGCAGCAGCGTGATAGACTATGCCATCACATATATGGAGCCTACAAGCATTGGTGCCTTTATAGTCACCCCACAAACACATATGTCAGACCACAACCAACTGCTCCTATACGTCAAATTCTCAAACAAATCACCCTCATAAGCTGCACAGCAGACCAGCCTCTGTAGCTTGCGTCCATCCTTCAAATGGTCCAAGATGTCAGCCTCAAAATACACAAATGCTATCAACAGATCAGAGATCAAGGAGAAGCTCCAACATTTCAATAATAACATGTATGAACTCAACCCAGAAGGAGTACACATAGTAGTAAGGGATCTTAACATCATACTCTATGACATGGCAGAAATGTCTGACCTGAAAAGATGCAACAACAAGAGGCCAAGAAAACAAAATCACAACAACTTGTTTGACAAGGAATGTAAAACAATAAGGAAGGCCCTAAGAAAGGCCTCAAATAAAAAAAAATGCGGATGAAAAGACTGGGAAACAGCAGAGCGCAATAGGGTCTTATCCAATGATAACAGAATAAAGGAATAAGGAATCCACTCACCTGGTAAGGTTCCACATTTAATAGGCAGGTAATATCAGCTGCTGCAAGACACCGGTCGCGAAGAGACCAAGAGCGATATGGAACAGGATGGAGGTGTAAGGAGAAGGACCAAACCGGGGGTACCTCTTTTGCAACAGGGTCCGGAACTGTCGGGGCTGTCACCCTTTTTGTACGGGTGAAAGCTTAGAAACCTGGACCGACCTTTGCACTCAGCAGCAGGGGGCGCGTCTAAGCTTAAAAAGCCGCATCACGTGGGAAACAGGGCAGACTTGGCGGGAGCATGCAGCGCACAGCAGCAGAGCATTGGTGCTCCATTCCCAGAGCGCCGGAACAGAGCAGGCCCAAGCCAGAGGGGCCTGACATTGGTGCACAGGGACTGTGACCAGAGACATGGAATGTGCCCATTAGCTTCCGTGACAGAGTGTGTCCAAAGCTCCGGAAAGAAAAGTGACGCCCTAGTGCCGAGCCAGAGAGACCGTGTGACGTGCTTTGAATTGTTCCCTGACTCACCTGCATATAGCTGCAGAGCTACATTAAGCTCCAGCAGTGTCAGAGACTGCGTCCCACTCTGCACAGCAACTCCTGGACCCAGGACTCGTTACAGGACGACCAAGACTCCCCGTCACCGCCAGGAACCGGATCCCCAATGTCTGCAGGACCGCACCGGACCGTCACGCACTGATTTCCTTGGCACCACTGTTTGAACTCAGGACTCTGCATTCAGGACGTCGTCGGACTGATAAGTTTACATTACATGAACACTCTCTAAACCCGCTACCGTTGTTTATCTCACTCTGCACTTCTTTTGTATTTGCATTAATTGATCTATCCCTGTTTACACCATCCCTTCCCTACATGGAGTATTCTCCTGTTAAAATAAATCCAACGTTAACACTTGATCTGCCTTCTGTCTGTCACTGTATCCCGCGACCTGCTCACAGAGTTGTCATTCAGTGCGCTGCTGATGAAGACTCAATGCAGACTAAAACTCAAGAAAGTTTAATGCACAGGTTAGGTGTTCGTCCTGATGAAGAGGTTGTGTTTAGCCTCGAAACGAGTTGACATTGTAAACCTGTGCATTGTGTACAATAATAAATTATATTGTGGTACCGTGTTAGCCAGAAAAATCGATGTGAATACTTTTCCATCCAATTATGACAAGAGCATTCTTAAAGTGATACCTTTATTGGCTAACCAGAAAATTATATGTTCGCAAGCTTTCAGAGCGCAGAGGCTCCTTCTTCAGGCAAGATTACTTATTCCAAATGTAATCTTTCCTGAAGAAGGAGCCTCTGCGCTCTGAAAGCTTGCGAACATATAATTTTCTGGTTAGCCAATAAAGGTATCACTTTAAGAATGCTCTTGTCATAATTGGACGGAGAAGTATTCACATAAACCTGTGCATTAATCTTTCTCAAGTTTTAACCGCATTTAGTCTTCATCAGCAGCGCATTGAATGACACCTCCATCCCGTTCCATATCAAATAGAAAAACACATAGACATCCCCACTCTGAGAGAATCCTACCACGCCAAACAATGAAATTACAAATCCATCCCCAAAAAGGAAAAGCAAAACCACATTTTCACCAAACTCCTCCAACTCTAAGATGCCCTTGAAGACATCCGCTTCTGGGAACTATGGAATCACCTAGGATCCAACCAAAAAAAGCAACAACCTCCACACCCAGAGGGCAAGATATCTGGCTCCAGGACTTCAAGTGAAGACCTGAACCCAGCAATCACAGAGCTTGTGAACAAACTAAAGGATATGGAGGAAAAATTCAAAGATTTCAAAAGCCCTCTGGACACACTAATTACCTTGCCAGAAAAAACAAAAGGATCACAGTGATAAAAGGTAAAAAATCCAGTGGCAGAACACAACGTCCTCAGCAAAAGCCAAGCAGGCTTCATGCCAAATCACTGCATCACGGACCATATCTACACCTGTACAGCCTCTTCAAGAACCATGCCCACATTACAAAGCTTGGGAGAATCTATGCCTGTTTTGTGGACTTCAAAGGGAAACACACACAAACCTATACACACACTGTCCCTTCAAAGGGAAGCTGGCATCAAAAAAAATTTTTTTCAGCAATTCAAAGACTGTAAAGAATTAATGTTTAAATTTTCTTAAATATTATCATTTGTTTATAATTTAGTAAAATATGAAAAATAATTTAAAAAGGTTTTGTATTTCCACTTTTAAACACTAGTGGGAGCAGCTACTGAAATTTGATACATAACCTAGAGTACAACTAGCTCACATTACTGCACTGCAGTAAATATGGGCAGAATCTGCTCACATGTGTGTGATGTCACTCATCCCCTCCTCTTCTGGGTGTTTGCTAAGGGATAACAGAGCATGACATTTATGGAACACAATGCAGAGCCACTTTGTTGGTGACTGAAAAGTTATACTGACAAGTAGACGATCACCAAGGATGGCAGGCAGCAAGGATTCTGTTAGTTGGTGCTGCTCGCACCACACGCTGATGCTCACATGCATGCTCATGCTTACACTCACACTCATGCTCACACTCATGCTCACACTCACACTCAAGCTCACACACATGCATGCTCACACTAATGCTCACATGTTTATTCTCACACTCACACTCACTTTCATGCTCATTCTCACACTCACTCATGCTCACACTCATGCTCAGACTCTTGCTCACACTCACACTTACGCTCACGTTCACACTCAGGCTCACACTGACGCTCACACACACGCTCACGCTGACACTCACACTCATGCTGATGCTCATGTTCATATTGATGCTCAGACTCATGCTTATGCTGATGCTCACATGCACATACATGCTCACACTCACGCTTATACTCACATGCACACTCACATATTGACACTCACACTGATGCACACACTCACGCTGACACATTCATGCTCACACTCACACTTATGCTTACACTTGAGCTCATGCTCAAGCAGACACTGACACTCACTCTCAAGCTCATGCTGATGCTCACGCATATGCACGCTGCTACTCAAGCTGATGCTCATACTCACTCTCATGCTCACACTCTCAGGCACACACTCTCACGCTCACACTCACACTCACACAATCACACTCACACCCTCACACTCAGCTCGACACCCTCATTACTAAGCCTATAAGTAAACACAAACACACACAAACCTATGCACACATTGTCACCAGCCTATGTAAGAGCATTAACAGACAAATGTACATAGGCTGTAACCAGACAGCAACTGTTAATTTTAAAGAAAAAAATGAAAAAAAAATTATGCGGGCTCCTGTGAAATTTTAATAACCATCAGAGGGAAAGCCGTCGGCTGAGGCCAGATGTTTATAGCCTTGGAAGGGATAACACCCATGGAGCTTCTCAGGCTATTAATATCAGCTGATGTCACCTTTATAATGTCAGGTGACATCAAGCCCACAGGTTAGTAATATAGAGAAGTCTATAAGACGCCCCCATTACTAACCTTATAGTCACATTGTAAGAAAACAGACACCCTGAATAATGTCCTTTATTTGAAATAATGTCTCAGACTCCTTTGAACCATACTCACAGAACACCTAATCCACCGACGCCCTCGTCTCCTGCAACAAAAATAAAATAATGAACCGCAAATATTCCTCACATGTCTGCCGAGAAGGTAATCCATAATGTTCCACAATGATCCTGATCACTTTGAGAGCAGTCACATCAGTGACATGACTACTTTCAAAGACAGATGGCGATACATTGACACGAGGTAAACGCTCCCACAGTGTATCACTGAGCAGTCGTGAGAGTTCACCAGAGTTCATAAGCTCCGGTAATCTCCCTTAAAGAATTACTGCTGTGTGGGAAAGTTCTCACACAGTGGTTCCGTAAGTGAAAGCACCGGAGCTGATGAACTCCAGTGAACTCTCACGGCAGCTCAGTGATATACTGCGGGAGCGATTGCCTCAGTGTGTTGCCAGTGGCCGGGTAGAGCTGTCACATCTCCCGATGTGACTATTCTACTCGTGAGATCGCCGTGGGACAATCTGGATTACCTGGACTACGGCGGAGAGGTCAGTGTACGTTGGTTTATTATTTTATATTATTTTTAGGAGATGAGGGCGTTGGAGATTTGGTGTGAGGTGAGTGTAATTTTTTTTTATTTTTATGTGAATATGTAATTAAACTTTTCTTTTTCATTTTTTAACTGTGAGCACAGGCGCCGGCAGATACTACTCTGACAGCAGCGGCATCTGCTATCACTGTTATCAGTGTCAGCAGACATAGCCAGATGGAAGCAGTAGTGTCATTGGCCCGCACCTGCTTTTTTACTGCAGATCACCACTGCCGGTCACAGTCATCTGCGGGGTAACGCTGACATCTGCCAGCATGATCCTTCAGCCCTGTGATCAACAGTACCGGCGGTAGCATTACCGCAGGTGACAGTCACAGATGCGGGGTCTCATTGACATGTGACATCATGACCACGCAGTGCTCTGACTGGTAGTCTTACCAGCAGCTCCTGTCATCGCACGCACTGAGCAGTGTGT
Source organism: Oophaga sylvatica (assembly GCA_033576555.1). Lineage (NCBI taxonomy): Eukaryota > Metazoa > Chordata > Amphibia > Anura > Dendrobatidae > Oophaga > Oophaga sylvatica. The sequence continues at coordinate 506,269,871 of JARQOD010000003.1, read as the reverse complement.
GCAGTGACAGGAGAAAATAAAGCCCACAGCATATACTGCGGGCTACAACAAAATGGCTGTGATATCCTCCCATAGCTATGACCTGGAAAGCCCAGACACACGCCCCCACTAGTGAAAATGGCAACCCCCAGTGGCAAACATAAAAATCAATAAATAAAAAACTAGAAAAATAGTTAATTTAATTTTGTATTAAAAATAATTGATTGTATAATCAATAATTGTTAATACAAAAATTAAAATCACGGAAACTTCCCTTTCAAGAAGGCATTTGACTCAGTATATATTAAAAAGATGGCTAGCACACAACCAAATGAGTGATGATACGGTGCAAGTGAAAAGGGATTAGATTATCCCACAATCTAAGGTCTATGGAAAATCACTGCACACGTTAAACTGCATATGTCATGCTTAAATTGAAATTTTTATTGCACACTTGATGTGAAAAAAAGAAAATAGCTATGGGACGACTGACGTTTCGGCCAACGCAGTGGCCTTTATCAAATAGTCGCCTTTAAATATAGGTGTATAGGGGTAGCAAATATCAAGTGCTTATTTTCAAGTGCTTAATTTTCAATAAACGTAGACGGTATGTCCAGATAAATCCTTTGTCATATATCCTAAGTAGTCCGAGGTGCATGTAGCATGGTTCTGCTATGTGCTTGGGGAGGTATTCAAGCAAGCACAATCTTATTAGTTGCAAGGAATGTTCCCATACATATAGGGGACGTATTGGTGATTCAGTGTGCTTGGTTTTAAAACAAGCACAATCTTATAAGTTGCAAAGAATGTTCCCATACATATAGGGGACGCATTGGTGATTCAGTGTGCTTGGTTAAGCATCGGTGGTTCAGTGGGAGCTGCAGGGAATCCCCCTCTCATTTCTCATTTTTACAACAAAATTTACAAAGCCATTTTTATTAGGGACCACCTCACATTTGAAGTCACTTTCTATATGGCAGAAAATACCCAAAAGTGACATCATTCTAAAAACTGCACCCCTCAAGGTACTCAAAACCACATTCAAGAAGTTTATTAACCCTTCAGGTGCTTCACAGGAACTAAAGCAACGTGGAAGGAAAAAATGAATATTTAACTTTTTAGCCACAAAAATGATCTTTTACAAACTTTTTTCTTATTTTCACAAGGGTAACAGGAGAAAATGGACAGATAAGGTTGTTGTGCAATTTCTCCTGAGTACACCAATACCCCATATGTGGGGGAAAACCACTGTTTGGGCACACGGCAGAGCTCGTAAGGGAAGGAGCGCCGTTTGACTTTTTCAAACTAAAATTGGCTGGAATTGAGATTGGACGCCATGTCGCGTTTGGAGAACCTCTGATGCACCTAAACAGTGGAAACCCCCCACAAGTGACACCATTTTGGAAACTAGACCCCCTAAGGTACTTATCTAGATCTGTTGTTAGCACTTTGAACCCCAAGTGTTTCACAAAAGTTTATAATGCCTGGGTGTGAAAAAAAAACCAACAATTTTCCACAAAAATGATTTTTTAGTCCCAAATTTTTGAATTTTCCCAAAAGTTGTTGTCCAATTTGTCCTGAGTACGCTGATACCCCATATGTGGGGGGGGGGGGAAACTGTTTGGGCGCACAGCAGGGCTTGGAAAGGAAGTAGTAACGTTTTGGAATGCAGACGTTGATGGGGGTCATGTTCCGTTTGCAGTGCCCCAGATGAGCCTAAACAGTGGAAACCCCCACAAGTGACCCCATTTTGGAAACTAGACCCCCTAAGGAACTTATCTAGATCTTTGGTGAGCACTTTAAACCCCCAAGTGCTTCACAAAGTTTATAATGCCCGGGCATGAAAATAAAAAATCCTATTTTTTCCCACAAAAATTATCTTTTAGTCACTAATTTTTTATTTTCCCAAGGGTAACAGGAGAAATTGGACCACATAAGTTGTTGTCCAATTTGTCCTGAGTACGCTGATACCCCATATGTGGGGGGGAACCACTGTTTGGGCACACGGCAGAGCTCGAAAGGGAAGGAGCACCATTTGACTTTTTCCAACCAAAATTGGCTGATATTGAGATTGGATGCCATGTTGCATTTGTAGAGCCCCTGATGTGCCTAAACAGTGGAAACCCCCCACAAATGACCCCATTTGGGAAACTAGACCCCCTAAGGAACTTATCTAGATCTTTGGTGAGCAATTTGAACCCCCAAGTGCTTAACACAAGTTTATAACGTAGAGCCGTAAAATTTAAAAATCATATTTTTTCCACAAAAATGATCTTTTCACCCCAATTTTTATTTTTCCAAGGGTAACAAGACTCCAAAAGTTATTGTGCAATTTGTCCTGAGTGCGCTGATACCCCATATGTGGGAGTAAACCACTGTTTGGGTGCATGACAGAGTTTAGAAGGGAAGGAGCGCCGTCTGACTTTTTCAACGCAGAATTGGCTGGACGCCATGTCGTGTTTGGAGAGCTCCTGATCTCCCTAAACAGTGGAAACCCCATAAATGACACCATTTTGGAAACTAGACCCCTCAAGGAACTTATCTAGATGTGTGGTGAGAACTTTGAACCCCCAGGTGTTTCATTAAAGTTTATAACGTACAGCCGTAAAATAAAAAATCCTTTTTTTTTTTACAAAAATGATTTTTTCGCCCCCAATATTTTATTTTCACAAGGGTAACAGAAGAAATTGGAACCCAAAAGTTGTTGTCCAATTTGTCCTGAGTACGCTGATACCCAATATGTGGGAGAAAACTACTGTATGGGCACACGTCGGGGCTCGGAAGGGAAGTAGTGACGTTTTGGATTGCAGACTTTGATGGAATGCTCTGGGGGCGTCATGTCGCATTTGCAGAGCCCCTGATGCGCCTAAACAGTGGAAACCCCCACAAGTGACCCCATTTTGGAAAATAGACCCCACAAGGAACTTATCTAGATGTGTGGTGAGCACTTTGAACCCCGAAGTGCTTCACAAAAGTTTATAACGCACAGCCGTAAAAATAAAAAATCTTTTTTTTTTTTTTGCAAAAATGATTTTTTCGCCCCAATATTTTATTTTCACAAGGGTAACAGGAGAAATTGGACTCCAAAAGTTGTTGTCCAATTTGTCCTGAGTACGCTGATACCCAATATGTGGGAGAAAACTACTTTATGGGTACACGTTGGGGCTCGGAAGGGAAGTAGTGACGTTTTGGATTGCAGACTTTGATGGAATGGTCTGGTGGCGTCATGTGCATTTGGAGAGCCCCTGATGCACCTAAACAGTGGAAATCCCCAACAAGTGACCCCATTTTGGAAAATAGACCCCACAAGGAACTTATCTAGATGTGTGGTGAGCACTATGAAGCCCCAAGTGCTTCACAGAAGTTTATAATGTACAGCCGTAAAAACAAAAAAATCATTTTTTTTTTTACAAAAATGATATTTTCGCCCCCAGTTTTTTATTTTCCCAAGGGTAACAGAAGAAATAGGACAAATTGCACAATAACTCTTGGGGTCCAGAGTACGCTGATACCCCATATGTGGGGATAAACTACTGTTTGGACGCATGGCAGAGCTCAGAAGTGAAGGAGCACCGTTTGACTTTTTCAACGCAGAATTGGCTGGAATTGAGATCAGACGCCATGTCACATATGGAGAGCCCCTGATGTGCCTAAACAGTGGAAACCCCCCAATTCTAACTCCAACCCTAACCCCAACACACCCCTAACCCTAGTCCCAACCCTAACCACAAACCTAACCCTAACACACCCCTAATCCCAACCCTAACCCTAATCCTAACTTTAGCGCCAACCCTAACCCTAACTTTAGCCGCAACCCTAACCCTAACCCTAATGGGAAAATGGAAATAAATTCATTTTTTTTATTTTATTATTTTTCCCTAACTAAGGGGGTGATAAAAGGGGGTCTTATTTACTATTTATAGCGGGTTTTTATGATTGGCAGCTGTCACGCTAAAAGACGCTTTTTATTGCAAAAAATAGTTTTTTGCATCGCCACATTTTGAGAGCTATAATTTTTGCATATTTTGGCCCACAGAGTCATGTGAGGTCTTATTTTTTGTGGTACGAGTTGACGTTTTTATTGGTACTATTTTTGAGCACGTGACATTTTTTGATCGCTTTTTATTTTGATTTTTGGGAAGTTAGAATGAACAAAAATCAGCAATTCATGAATTTCTTTTGGGGGAGGCGTTTATACCGTTCCGCGTGTGGTAAAATTGATAAAGCAGTTTTTATTCTTCGGGTTAGTACGATTACGGCGATACCTCATTTATATCATTTTTTAGGTTTTTTGCGCTTTTATAGAATAAAAACAATTTTATATAAAAAATAATTATTTTTGCATCGCTTTATTCTGCGAGCTATAACTTTTTTATTTTTTCACTGATGATGCTGTATGGTGGCTCGTTTTTTGGGAGACAAGATGACGTTTTCAGCGGTACCATGTTTATTTATATCGGTCTTTTTGATCGCGTGTTATTCCACTTTTTGTTCGGCGGTATGATGATAAGGCATTGATTTTTTGCTTTTTTTTTTTTTTTTTTTTAAGGAGTTCGCTAAAGGGGTTAGCTAGTGGGACAGTTTTATAGGGGGGGGGTCGTTACGGACGCGACGATACCAAATATGCGTACTTTTATTGTTTTGTTTTTTTTATTTACAGGAAGAAATGAATTTATTGGGGAATATTTTTTTTTTTTTATTTATTTTGGATTTTTTTTTAAAACATGTTTATTTTTATTTTTTTTAACTTTTTTACTTTGTCTCAGGGTGGGACATCACTGTATTTTAGCAGATCGCTGGTGTGACAGTGTGCACAGCACCCTGTCACACCAGCGATCTCTCAGGCAATGCAGGACGCTTCCTCATCGCCTGCTCTCAGCTCCTCTGGGAGCGCAGCTGATCGCCTATGACGTACTATCCCGTCCATGGTCAGATTGGCACGGGTTTCATGGACGGGATAGTACGTCTAATGTCAGAGAGGGGTTAACAGTTGGCATGAGACAAGACTGGTGGTAGCGCTCACCTTGTCTTCTCCGAATGAGGCGTTTTCCTGATGTCCCAAACAATCGAAAAGGGGATTCATCAGAGAAAATAACTTTACCCCAGTCCTCAGCAGTCCACTACCTGTACCTTTTGCAGAATATCAGTCTGTCCATGATGTTTTTTCTGGAGAGAAGTGGCTTCTTTGCTGCCCTCCTTGAGACCAGGCTTTGCTCCAAGAGTCTCTGCCTCACAGTGCGTGCAGATGCACTCACACCTGCCTGCTGCCATTCCTGAGCAAGCTCTGCACTGCTGGTAGCCCGATCCCACAGCTGAAACACTTTTAAGAGACGGTCCTGGCGCTTGCTGGTCTTTCTTGGGCGCCCTGGAGCCTTTTTGGCAACAATGGAACCTCTCTCCTTGAAGTTCTTGATGATGCGATAGATTGTTGACTGAGGTGCAATCTTTCTAGCTGCGATACTCTTCCCTGTTAGGCCATTTTTGTGCATTGCAATGATGACTGCACGTGTTTCTTTAGAGATAACCATGGTTAACAGAAGAGAAACAATGATGCCAAGCACCAGCCTCCTTTTAAAGTGTCCAGTGGTCTCATTCTTACTTAATCATGACAGATTGATCTCCAGCCATGTCCTCATCAACACCCACACCTGTGTTAATGGAGCAATCACTGAAAAGAGGTTAGCTGGTCCTTTTAAGGCAGGGCTGCAATGATGTTGAAATGTGTTTTGGGGGATAAAGTTCATTTTCTAGCCAAATATTGACTTTGCAAGTAATTGCTGTTAAGCTGATCACTCTTTATAACATTCTGGAGTATATGCAAATTGCCATTAGAAAAAGTGAAGCAGTAGACTTTGTAAAAATTAATATTTGTGTCATTCTCAAAACTTTTGTCCACGACTGTACACTGAGAACAGCTGCAACGTGAAGGTAAATGGAAGGAGGACAGGCTACTTCCAACAGAGCCGAGGAGTGAGACAGGGCTGCAGCCTTTGTTCCATTCTCTTCAACATTTACATCAACGAGCTGGGGGTGGCTCTGGAGTCCTACTAAGCACCAGGATCCATCCTCGATGACACAGAAGTGAAATTTCTGTTGTATGCTGATGACTTTGTGCTTTTATCACCAACTGAGAAAGGCTTCCAAGATAATCTGAAAATTCTAGAGACCTTCAGCACCACATGCGCACTGCCAACTGGCAGAAAACTAATATCATGGTGTTCCAGAGAAGAAAGCAGGATCCAGCTGGCCATACCCACTTCACAATAGACAGCTGTGCACTTACGGAAAACAAGAAGTACTGGGAGCGTTAAGAAAGCCATACAGTTGCTGAAATACAAATCCTGCAAAGCCTTCTATGCCATCAGAAGGCGTCCGTACTATCTTAAAACACCTGTAACCGACTATCTAAAAATCTTTAATGTATTATAGCCCCAATCCTTCTGTAATGTAGCGAAGTCTAGAGTCTAGTCTCATACCCAAATTGGTCAAAATGGGACTCTGGGCCAATATAAATATTCCACCTAGAGTTTTGCAAACACCTACTCCAAGTCCTTTGGAGCACATTAAACAGCGCCAGCCAAGCACACTACACCTTGCGATCCAGAAGAAGGTGCTATCATTCACAGTTCATCTATAAAGTAGTAGCCCCAGCTCCTACCATCACAAAGCCTTGCTAGACCAGGAAGCCTGAGGAGAACAAAGGCCACCAATGCAAATCACCCAAAACCAGCATGACTAAGCAACTAACCTGCATGGCCTGACAAAAGGCGAAATTTGGAAGACGGTACACAAATGCAAAGAGGAATATCTCAGCGTCTTCAGGAAGGACATAACCAAATCACAGAAACTGGCAATACACCAGAACCTACAAAGAAACACAAACTGGCTCCATATAAAGAGAAACTAGCAAACTCTAAAGAGTGACAGATTTTGAGCCAGTGCAGACTGAGCGCCCACAGCATACTCATCGAATCTGAGTGGCACTGACAGAACTACAAACCCCGAGAACACAGAATATGCCAGCAGTGCCCCCATGAGGCCATGGAAGATGATGACCACTTCTTGCTGAGGTGCCCCAAATACTCAGCAGTCAGGGACACTCACTTCAGGAGATTGTCTGATCTCCTCCCAGACTTCATCTCCATGGAGGAGGAAGAGAAACTACCAATACTGATGGGGAAAGAAGAAAGTGCATAGGCCCTAGCAACACAATATGTCAGTGACTGCCACAGACTAAGAGGAGTCTGCTATTCAATGGACCCCTATACCTCACCCCATGGGACAGAGAGATAGATATGATATAGATAGATGATAGATAGATAGATAGATAGATAGATAGATAGATAGATAGATAGATAGATAGATAGATAAATAGATAGACACACTCCACCCTGCCCACTTTTACATTTACGTTTTTGGCTCCAATTACTTCAACAGGAAGACCATTGGTAGCATACACTGTCAAGTCAGGGCTCGGGGGCTGGAGGCTGTCCATGGACCAAAATGTATTGTAAAGGACGTCAGGTATGATGGTCACCTGAGATCCCGTGTCCAGCAGTGCAGGGATTGCAATCCCGTCCAGAATCATGGACAGGTAGGGCCATCCACCCACGAACCTGCGGTTCCAGTCTAAGGGGCCTGATGAGTCTACTCCTGGGTGTTGGCCCTCTGACCCAGGATCGGCTCGTTTAAAGGACATTGCTGAGCCATATGACCTTTTTGGTTGCAGCGGTAGCAGACGATCTCCCGGCGACGATGGTGTTGCTCCGTAGTCGCTCCTGGGGGTGGCGTGGTCCTCCATTTCCTCCGGTTCATCCAAGGGACATCCTCCGGACAGTCGGCTAGTTGGATCTTCCCTCCTTCCTCTTTCCGCAGTTGCAGGGCCTCCATTACAGTGGCCAAGTTCTTAGTCAGCTGGCGCACTTCTGAGCGCAGACATTCCAACTCACTAGGGGGCGCCACCTGCATTTTAGCTTCCGCCACCTGCGGAGAAAAGGTGGGTACTGCCGGCTTAAGAGTGGCTTCACCCGGGTGATACTGATTTGCCACCTCAGGCTTTTCCAGGGGTCGCAGTCCCTTTATTGCCATGTCGTTTAGAGCATCAAAAGTGGCATCTGGATGATCCAAAGACCACCAGTTTACAGTCCTGCCTTCCTCTGGAGACCTCAGTCCCCGCACGAATTGCTCTTTTAACATTTGGCTCTCATCAATGGGACTCGTGGGGTTAGCCTGTTTGAGAGCTCGCAGGGCCCCCTGTAGTCGGCAGGCGTAGTCCCTAATACTGTCACCCGGTCCCTGGAAGCACTGATAAAATGCCATCCGGAGATCCGTTTCTGTGCGGTCCTCAAAGATGGCCTGTAGCTTTAAGAGAATCGCAGGTACCGACTCCTGGTCTGCAGTGGGCCAAGTCTCTACTTCTCTCTCAGCCGCACCAGCTAACTGTCCTATTACCACAGCAGCTTTTTGCTTCTCAGTCATGGAGTACATATCTAAGATGCTACATATTTTCCTTTTAAACCCTGGCAGGGTGTCGGGCTCGCCGCTGTACTGGGGAAGCCACTTCGCTCCTGGCATGTATGGGAGCGTTAGCGGCATGAGCGGGACCACCGGGCCAGGTGAGGGGCTCGCACCTCCATCCCGCACCACAACGCCAAGCGGTGGGCTATTGGGGCCACCGGCGGGGGCCGCTCCGTCTGCTGGTTGCTGCGACATATTGATGCCCCCTTAGTTAATCTGAGCCTACCTCTTTCACAGGCTGCAGCGGTGGAGACAGGACCTTTGTCGCTGGCGCTCTGATGATGCCGCTCTATTTTGCGATGCAGTTTGCGATGCGGATTGCAATGCAGATTGTGATGCAGTTTGCTATGCGGATTGTGATGCAGATTGCGATGCAGTTTGCGATGTGGCTTGCAATGCAGATTGCTATGCAGTTCGCGATGCGGCTTGCGATGCAGATTGGGGTACAGGTTGGGGGCGTGTCCAAGCAACAGCGCGCTTTTTCAGGTACGCCCCCCTTCTTCACCAGCGCCTGAGGGCGCGAACATGGCGGTAAAATGGCGGAATTTGGCGCCAAACACAGCAAACAGTCTCTTTCACCAAACAGTTCAATATAGGCACACAGGACTCACAATTGCAAGTTTCGGATCCTGTTCGTGACGCCAGAAAGTTGTTCCGACCACGCACCACAATTGTGGATACCAGGGCTATGGGGTACTCGGAGCCGAGCCCATGGAAATCTATGGGAGTTGTCACTGGTAGCGGTGGCTCGGTCCGTGGCCCTGGCGGTCATGCAATAGGGGAATATTTACAGGGGATATTTAGGATAGGTAGTTCGTGACGCCACCTGCGGTTTCTGGTAAATTGTACCAGCGCTGCTACAAGGACTTTCACAGGTGATGTTATGGGGCAGCTTGGTAGTAAGTCTCCCACAGGTGAGACGGGTCCCTGGAAGTCTATGAGGATGATGATGCAGGATATAGTAAGAATTCAGCCAAACACAATGCAGCTTCTTTTCATACCTTTTACTGATGATGGTTCAAGCAGATCCCGGGGAGCTGGTCGGGGTGGAGAGTGCACATTCCGGTAACAGCTGAGCAGGTTAGAGGCCTCCTTAACTTCAATGTACATGTGAGTCCAACTTGCCTGAAGCGAAGTTAACTCTGAAACTCCAGCTTTCTCTATAGCTGTACTGCCCGGCCAACGTTGTGGTGGAGCCTTCTAAGTGATGAAACTAAGTCCTTACTTTTGTCGTGCACTTGACTCAAAGTCCCTGTTCCACCTGACTCCGGTTACGTATTGACACTTAGGGCTGCTCTCTGCGACCTGTAGTCCAGATGCCTCCGGTAATCTTGTTACTAAGCTTAAAACTGTAGCAACACCTCGGACTCCGGTGTCCGGCAATTTAGTGCAGGCAATCCAATACCTAAAGCACTTCTCTATCTTCTCCACTGCCCTTCGTCCTGCTCTCGCTCTTAGCACAAGCAACTGTAACTTCGATGGTAATGTCAGCTTTCTTCTAGAGCTCGCCGAGCAGCCCTCAGTATCCTCCTCCCTCCAGCTTCTGTTGAGGGACTGATTAAGGGTAGCTCTGACTAGGCTAGGATGATCCACTTCACCCGTACTAGCCTCCACTTGCTTGTCAGGTGAGCTACGTTAGCTCTGCGAGGATCCAGTCCTCCCTTCTCTCTCTCCAAGTCCAGACTCCACTGGACTGAACTGCACTGTCCGAAGACAGGAAACTGACTGAACTCAGATTGCTAAGTGTCACTTCCTCTTGTACCCTGATGGGCGTGTCTAAAAGTGTGAGTGAAGTGCATAAATATCAAGCTTTGCTGTTACCTTCCTGTGCACTCTCCTGGACTTTTATGTGTGCCTGCGAAGCTGGGCTACACATCCCCCCTTGGTAAAACACAGCACTCCCGGGCTGTAAAAGACAAAAAGAACATTTTGTTTTGCATTAACATCAACATTTCAACTCTTCCCATCCGGGAGGTACGAATTCTTGAACGTTACATTATGTACAGTAAGAAAATACAAAAGTATCAAAATATCAAGATATCAAACGTGTTCATATATACAAGATACTTGTGGAGGACCCGCACCAAAAACCTCCCACGTGGGTCCTGGGTGGGCTGCAGGACTTCTGACTGCAGACCTCACTCTAGGCCACACCATACGGGTTTTTCTTCAGAGGTAGATAGTAGTAGTTTCATGTGAAACCAAGATAAAGCACCGAAGCGCAACTATTTACAAGTGAAAGTTTTTGGGCTGGCATAGTCCACAGCCACGCAGTCCATTGGCATGGTTAAAACACATTTCAAATAATTACATTAATACTTTTTCAAACTTTATACAATCTTTCAGATGCAATAAACCCTATCTGGGTCTTGCTAACTAGTCTACTAGGACTACTCCTGATAGCGAATAGGTAGTTTACCTTTAGTGATACGTTCTGACCTACGTGGGGTAGCGTCAGGTATGGTATTCTCTAACCTTTCTGTTCTGCGTAACGGCAAACTATAATACTGTCTCAACCTTTCTATGGATCTGGCAAGCGTGCTAGTGACTGGACGAGGCGGTACTGCTTCACCAGCTTCACCAAGGGATTCCACTTCTTGTGGCGCTGCTTCTTGCGGGTCCGCTGGTTGAGGTTCCTCTGGGACGGGCTCTACTGGCACAATTGGTATGACCGGTTGTAGAGACTCCTCTTGCGGTTGATAAAACTGCAGCACAGGAATAATTACAGCGTCTCCTAATCTGGGCCAATCTGCAGGTAAATCTCCCAAATCCGTGTGTATGACCGCTTCAGCACTCTCTTCTTGATGAACAACAGGGTTTTCTTCACGGAGCTTTAATGGGCCAGGACACAACTTCAAATGATCTCTAGACACAGTTGCCGTCGTTTTTCCTCCATCCTTGCTGATGGTACAGACCTTGCTGTTATCGAAATTGGAATTTTGCACGACATATGGCTCCTGTTCCCACTGATCATCCAACTTGTGTGTTCTTCTTTTCCTTTTGAGCACCATTTCTCCAGGCATTAAAGGCTTAGCGGGAGCATTTTTGTTATAATTCATCTCTTGCTTTTCTCTTACTTTGTTGAGACTGTCTTCTACGCAGGCTTGTACTCTCTTGTACTGTTCCTGTCGAGTTGTGTCCCAATCTTCAACACTGTCATCAGCCTCTGGTTCTACCACTCCCAGCTCTAAATCCATTGGCAGTCTTCCAGGTCTTGCTCTCATAAGGTAAGCTGGAGTGCAGTTAGTGGAACTTACTGGGATGTGGTTGTACAAGTCAACCAGGTCGGGTAACAAGTCTGGCCACCGATTCCTTTCTTCCAGGGGTACAGTTTTCAGTAAATCCATGACAATGTGATTCATCTTTTCACAAAGGCCGTTGGTCTGAGGGTGGTATGGTGTTGTTCTGATCTTTTTACATCCATACAATTGACAAAATTCCTGAAACAGTTCAGCTTCAAAGGCCGGACCTCGATCAGTCAGTACCTGCTCCGGATATCCGTGTGGTCTGCAGAAACTTGCTTGGAAGGTTCTTGCTGCTGTCTCTGCTGTCATATCTTTGACAGGGGCGACCACCAGAAACCTGGAATAGTGATCCACCATGGTCAGGGCATAGGTGTGTCCTGACCTGCTTGGGGACAACTTGACGTGATCCAATGCCACAATCTCCAAGGGACGAGTCGTCCGGATAGGCTGCAAGGGTGCCTTCTGGCTACTGTAGTCTTTTCGCCTGAGGCCACAGGGTCCACAGTTCCGGCACCACTTCTCGATGGAGCTGCGCATCCCTACCCAGTAGAACCGGCACCTCAACAGGGTCTCCAGCTTTCTCCAGCCAAAGTGTCCTGCTTGATCGTGGTATGCTTCCAGCACCATTTGGATGTCTGCTCTCGGGACCACTATTTGCCAAACCATCTCATGGGTCCTTGGGTCGACGTATCTCCTGCACAACTTCTCTCGGTATATGAACAACCGGCTTCTCTCGTTCCACAGGAGCTTTGCTGGCATGGATGCATCTTTCTCCAAGGAGGAACCTTCCTGTTTTATCAACTCCTTGATACGGCTGACCACGGGATCGCTGTCCTGAGTCTCCTTCCAGCTGTGATGAGGTAAAGGGTTCAACATCTCACCACACCGCTTCCTGTAGACTCGTTGCTCTTGGACCATCCCATTTCGGTGGAACGCAGGTAGCTCGATTTCTTCCAGATGGTCTGATTCTTCCTCCGTGTCAGATTCATGCGGCATTCTGGACAAGGCGTCCGCGTTAGCATTTTTACGGCCCGCTCTGTATTTGATGGTAAACTGGTAGTTTGATAACCGAGCCATCCAACGTTGCTCCATGGCTCCCAGCTTGGCTGTTTCCAGATGCGTCAAGGGGTTGTTGTCTGTAAACGCAGTGAACCGGTTGGAGGCAAGGTAATGTTTAAATCTTTCGGTAATGGCCCAGACCAGCGCCAGGAACTCCAATTTGAAGCTGCTATAGTTTTCCGGGTTCCTCTCAGTTGGCCTGAGTTTTCTGCTGGCATATGCGATGACTTTTTCTTGGCCGTTCTGCTTCTGACTGAGGACCGCTCCTAATCCTTCGTTACTGGCATCTGTGTATAGCAGGAACGGTTGGCTGTAATCTGGGTAGGCTAAGATTTCATCGCCGGTAAGGATCTCTTTCATCTCTTTGAATGCCTCAGCTTGTTCTTTTCCCCAATTGAATGGAAGGTTTCTGCTCTTAAGAGGTTGTCCTACCAGGAGGTCCTGTAAAGGTGCCGCTTTCTTAGTGTAATCTTTTACAAACCTCCTGTAGTAACCTGTTAGTCCCAGGAACTGACGCACCTCTTTTAGATTCTTCGGCTCCGGCCATTTCTGAATGGCTGTGACCTTCTCGGGGTCCGGCGCTACTCCTTCGGAACCGACAATGTGTCCCAAGTACTGTACCTTCCGTTTGAGCAGGTGGCATTTAGAGGGCTTTAGTTTCATCCCAAACTTGGACAATGACTCAAATACCTCCGCCAGGTGCTTCAGATGATCTTCATATGTCTTAGAGTACACAATTACGTCGTCCAAGTACAGCAGCACAGTTTCGAAGTTGACATGTCCTAGACAGCTCTCCATCACTCTCTGGAATGTCCCGGGGGCACTGCTGAGGCCAAACGGCATTCTGTCAAACTCGCAGAGTCCCATTGGGGTGGTGAAAGCAGTTTTCTCCCGGTCCTCCTCAGCCACAGCCACTTGCCAGTACCCACTAGTAAGGTCGAGGGTAGAAAAGTAGTTAGCCGTTTTCAGAGCAGCTAAGGATTCCTCTATACGTGGTAATGGGTATGCATCTTTATGTGTTATACGATTTACTTGCCTATAATCTACACACATTCGCATGCTACCATCCTTTTTCTTCACTAGAACCAGAGGTGCTGCCCAGGGGCTACAACTATCCCTTATCACCCCGGCTTTCTTCATGTCATGCAGCATTTCCTTAGCTTTCTGATAGTGGGCTGGAGGTATGGGCCTGTACCGCTCTTTGATGGGAGGATGACTGCCTGTAGGGATATGATGCTGTACTCCCTTAATGGTCCCAAAATCAAGTGGGTGCTTTCTAAATACTTGTGCGTACTCTTGTACCACCCGTAGTACCCCCTGTTTCTAGTGGACAGAAGTGGTGTCTGTCCCTATATGAAGCTGCTGACACCAGTCCGCTACCGGGGTTGCCGGATCATTATCCTCCGCTGATTGGCGGGAGGCTAAGGACTCGGTTGTGAGGATAGAATTATTATCTACGGCATGTAATTTAGCAACTGTAGCATAACGTGGCAAATTTACTTCATCGTCCCCCCAGTTGAGAAGTCGTACTGGTACTCTCCCATTTACTACTTCCACTACCCCTCTAGCAATCATGAGTGTAGGTCTGTGTTCTGAGTGATGGGGTTCTACTACTGCTTGGTAGTTCTGTCCCCTCAGACCTATGGCTGCTCTACACCATATTAACATTTCACTCATTGGGGGTATTACAATGGGGTTCGAGTCTGTGACCCGTACATTACCGATTTCACCATCTGTAAGCTTCGCTTGCTGCTGGCACATCAGGGCCCGGATCTCCCTCTGGATCACTCCCTTCTGCTTTGGCTTGGCAACTTCAGCGAGCTGTTGGAGCAAAAACACAACTTCTCCCAGACAGTTACTGATAATGTTAGTACCTAGTATCACATTTAGACCATTTTCCTCATTTACAGTCCTGACTACTAGGAGTCCCTGATCTTTCAGCTCCACCCTGCCCACTTTTACATTTACGTTTTTGGCTCCAATTACTTCAACAGGGAGACCATTGGTAGCATACACTGTCAAGTCAGGGCTCGGGGGCTGGAGGCTGCCATGGACCAAAATTTATTGTAAAGGACGTCAGGTATGATGGTCACCTGAGATCCCGTGTCCAGCAGTGCAGGGATTGCAATCCCGTCCAGAATCATGGACAGGTAGGGCCATCCACCCACGAACCTGCGGTTCCAGTCTAAGGGGCCTGATGAGTCTACTCCTGGGTGTTGGCCCTCTGACCCAGGATCGGCTCGTTTAAAGGACATTGCTGAGCCATATGACCTTTTTGGTTGCAGCGGTAGCAGACGATCTCCCGGCGACGATGGTGTTGCTCCGTAGTCGCTCCTGGGGGTGGCGTGGTCCTCCATTTCCTCCGGTTCATCCAAGGGACATCCTCCGGACAGTCGGCTAGTTGGATCTTCCCTCCTTCCTCTTTCCGCAGTTGCAGGGCCTCCATTACAGTGGCCAAGTTCTTAGTCAGCTGGCGCACTTCTGAGCGCAGACATTCCAACTCACTAGGGGGCGCCACCTGCATTTTAGCTTCCGCCACCTGCGGAGAAAAGGTGGGTACTGCCGGCTTAAGAGTGGCTTCACCCGGGTGATACTGATTTGCCACCTCAGGCTTTTCCAGGGGTCGCAGTCCCTTTATTGCCATGTCGTTTAGAGCATCAAAAGTGGCATCTGGATGATCCAAAGACCACCAGTTTACAGTCCTGCCTTCCTCTGGAGACCTCAGTCCCCGCACGAATTGCTCTTTTAACATTTGGCTCTCATCAATGGGACTCGTGGGGTTAGCCTGTTTGAGAGCTCGCAGGGCCCCCTGTAGTCGGCAGGCGTAGTCCCTAATACTGTCACCCGGTCCCTGGAAGCACTGATAAAATGCCATCCGGAGATCCGTTTCTGTGCGGTCCTCAAAGATGGCCTGTAGCTTTAAGAGAATCGCAGGTACCGACTCCTGGTCTGCAGTGGGCCAAGTCTCTACTTCTCTCTCAGCCGCACCAGCTAACTGTCCTATTACCACAGCAGCTTTTTGCTTCTCAGTCACGGAGTACATATCTAAGATGCTACATATTTTCCTTTTAAACCCTGGCAGGGTGTCGGGCTCGCCGCTGTACTGGGGAAGCCACTTCGCTCCTGGCATGTATGGGAGCGTTAGCGGCATGAGCGGGACCACCGGGCCAGGTGAGGGGCTCGCACCTCCATCCCGCACCACAACGCCAAGCGGTGGGCTATTGGGGCCACCGGCGGGGGCCGCTCCGTCTGCTGGTTGCTGCGACATATTGATGCCCCCTTGGTTAATCTGAGCCTACCTCTTTCACAGGCTGCAGCGGTGGAGACAGGACCTTTGTCGCTGGCGCTCTGATGATGCCGCTCTATTTTGCGATGCAGTTTGCGATGCGGATTGCAATGCAGATTGTGATGCAGTTTGCTATGCGGATTGTGATGCAGATTGCGATGCAGTTTGCGATGTGGCTTGCGATGCAGTTTGCGATGCGGTTTGCAATGCAGATTGCTATGCAGTTCGCGATGCGGCTTGCGATGCAGATTGGGGTACAGGTTGGGGGCGTGTCCAAGCAACAGCGCGCTTTTTCAGGTACGCCCCCCTTCTTCACCAGCGCCTGAGGGCGCGAACATGGCGGTAAAATGGCGGAATTTGGCGCCAAACACAGCAAACAGTCTCTTTCACCAAACAGTTCAATATAGGCACACAGGACTCACAATTGCAAGTTTCGGATCCTGTTCGTGACGCCAGAAAGTTGTTCCGACCACGCACCACAATTGTGGATACCAGGGCTATGGGGTACTCGGAGCCGAGCCCATGGAAATCTATGGGAGTTGTCACTGGTAGCAGTGGCTCGGTCCGTGGCCCTGGCGGTCGTGCAATAGGGGAATATTTACAGGGGATATTTAGGATAGGTAGTTCGTGACGCCACCTGCGGTTTCTGGTAAATTGTACCAGCGCTGCTACAAGGACTTTCACAGGGGATGTTATGGGGCAGCTTGGTAGTAAGTCTCCCACAGGTGAGACGGGTCCCTGGAAGTCTATGAGGATGATGATGCAGGATATAGTAAGAATTCAGCCAAACACAATGCAGCTTCTTTTCATACCTTTTACTGATGATGGTTCAAGCAGATCCCGGGGAGCTGGTCGGGGTGGAGAGTGCACATTCCGGTAACAGTTGAGCAGGTTAGAGGCCTCCTTAACTTCAATGTACATGTGAGTCCAACTTGCCTGAAGCGAAGTTAACTCTGAAACTCCAGCTTTCTCTATAGCTGTACTGCCCGGCCAACGTTGTGGTGGATCCTTCTAAGTGATGAAACTAAGTCCTTACTTTTGTCGTGCACTTGACTCAAAGTCCCTGTTCCACCTGACTCCGGTTACGTATTGACACTTAGGGCTGCTCTCTGCGACCTGTAGTCCAGATGCCTCCGGTAATCTTGTTACTAAGCTTAAAACTGTAGCAACACCTCGGACTCCGGTGTCCGGCAATTTAGTGCAGGCAATCCAATACCTAAAGCACTTCTCTATCTTCTCCACTGCCCTTCGTCCTGCTCTCGCTCTTAGCACAAGCAACTGTAACTTCGATGGTAATGTCAGCTTTCTTCTAGAGCTCGCCGAGCAGCTCTCAGTATCCTCCTCCCTCCAGCTTCTGTTGAGGGACTGATTAAGGGTAGCTCTGACTAGGCTAGGATGATCCACTTCACCCGTACTAGCCTCCACTTGCTTGTCAGGTGAGCTACGTTAGCTCTGCGAGGATCCAGTCCTCCCTTCTCTCTCTCCAAGTCCAGACTCCACTGGACTGAACTGCACTGTCCGAAGACAGGAAACTGACTGAACTCAGATTGCTAAGTGTCACTTCCTCTTGTACCCCTGATGGGCGTGTCTAAAAGTGTGAGTGAAGTGCATAAATATCAAGCTTTGCTGTTACCTTCCTATGCACTCTCCTGGACTTTTATGTGTGCCTGCGAAGCTGGGCTACACACTTACTCCACCAATCATCGTGTGAAACAGCTGACGCGATAACGTCATGTCATCGTGTCAGCTGTGCACCGCCAGAGAGTCAGTGCATCGGAGACAGCAGCAGAAGCTGAAGCAGGGAGCATGGGAATGGGACCGAGTGAACATGAGGATTCTATGGAAGTGAACATGGGATTTCTAAGGGGGTGAAAATGGGGATTCTGTGGAAGTGAACATGGGGATTCTATGGGGGTGGACATGAGGATTCTATGGGGGTGAACATGGGGAGGCTGTGGAGGTGATATGCAGCACATGGGGAGGCTATGGTGGTGACATGCTGCGCACGGGGAGGCTATGGGGTGTCATGCTGCACACGGGGAGGCTATGGGGTGTCATGCTGCACATGGTGAGGCTATGGGGGTATCATGCTGCACATGGGGAGGCTATGGGAGTGACTTGCTGCACATGGGGAGGCAATATATGGGGAGGCTGTGTGGGGCTCAGTTAGTATATGGGGAGGCAGTGGGGGCCTCATGCAGTATATAGGAGGCTATGTGGGGCCTCATTCATTATGTGGACTGTGGGGCTCATGCTGTATATAATAAGGCTGTGTGGGGCTCATGCAGTTTATGGGGAGGCTGTGTGGGGCCTCATGCAGTATATGGGGAAACTGAGGCCTATGCTGTACATGGAGAGGCTGTGTGGAGCTCATGCTGTACATGGGGAGGCTGTGTGGGGCTCAGTTAGTATATGGGGAGGCAGTGGGGGCCTCATGCAGTATATAGGAGGCTATGTGGGGCCTCATTCATTATGTGGAGAGACTGTGGGGCTCATGCTGTATATAATAAGGCTGTGTGGGGGTCATGCAGTTTATGGGGAGGCTGTGTGGGGCCTCATGCAGTATATGGGGAAACTGAGGCCCATGCCGTACATGGAGAGGCTGTGTGGGGCTCATGCTGTACATGGGGAGTCTGTGTGGGGCTCATGCGTACATGGGTAGGCTGTGTGGGGCTCATGTCGTACATGGGGAGGCTGTGTGGGGCTCATGCTGTATATAGGGTGGCTGTGTGGGGCTCATGTCCTATATAGGGAGGCTGTGTGGGGCTCATGCCATATATAGGGAGGCTGTGTGGGACTCATGTCGTACATGGGGAGGCTGTGTGGGGCTCATGCTGTATATAGGGCGTCTGTGTGGGGCTCATGTCCTATATAGGGAGGCTGTGTGGGGCTCATGCCGTACATGGGGAGGCTGTGTGGTGCTCATACCATACATGGGGAGGCTGTGTGGGACTCATGCCGTACATGGAGAGGCTGTGTGGGGCTCATGCCGTACATGGGGAGGCTGTGTGGTGCTCATACCATACATGGGGAGGCTGTGTGGGACTCATGTCGTACATGGGGAGGCTGTGTGGGGCTCATGCTGTATATAGGGCGGCTGTGTGGGGCTCATGTCCTATATAGGGAGGCTGTGTGGGGCTCATGCCATATATAGGGAGGCTGTGTGGGGCTCATGTTGTATATAGGGAGGCTGTGTGGGGCTCATGCCGTATATTGGGAGGCTGTGCGGGGCTCATGCTGCATATGTAGTAGTCTGTGTGAGGTTCATGCTGTATATAACGGGCTGTGGGGGTGTTCAAAGATATATAGGGGGTGTCAGCATACTTAATTATGCTCAATATTAAGTGATACAATTAATATTAATACATTAATATTGAGTAGAATTAATTTCAAGCTATTAGTTCGGCCCTCCACAACAGTCAAAGTCTCTCATGTGGCCCCTCAGGAAAATTAATTGCCCACCCCTGCCCTGATGCCTCCACTGTGTGCTGCATGGGAGGCTGGGGCAAGAGGCAGGAGGAGGACCTGGCAGAGACTGGGGGCTGAGTCTGTTATATCACCTAATAGACTCTAACACATGGGCGTACCCACCGTGGGGCAGGGGGGGGCAAGTGCCCCCCCCCTAGAAGCAGGGGCGCACGGTGCATGATCCGGCCCGTCGGCCCCGCCGACATTGAACTGACAGTTCATTGCCGGCGGGCCGCGGGCCCTTTAATCGCGGGCGCAATGTGCTGAGTTAGGAAGGCCTTGCGGCCTTCCATATGCAGCACAGGCGACGTGATCGTCATCACGCCGCCTGCGCGCCCTGATGACGTCACGCCGCCTGTGCCAAGACTCAGGAGAAGATGGAGTCCAGAGTGCGCTTCTTCAGAGCAGCGGGGGAGATAGGTGAGTACTGGCTTTTTTTTTTTTTTGACGCCGGGCCCGGCCTGTGGGGGATTATGCTGGCTATAGGGTGATTATGCTGGCTATAGGGGGATTATGCTGGCTATAGGGGGATTATGCTGGGCGGCTATAGGGGGATTATGCTGGCTATAGGGGGATTCTGCTGGCTATTGGGGGATTATGCTGGCTATAGGGGGATTATGCTGGCTATAGGTGATTATGCTGGCTATGGGGGATTCTGCTGGCTATAGGGGGATTCTGCTGGCTATAGGGGGATTATGCTGGCTATAGGGGGATTATGCTGGCTATAGGTGATTATGCTGGCTATGGGGGATTCTGCTGGCTATAGGGGGATTCTGCTGGCTATAGGGGGATTCTGCTGGCTATAGGGGGATTCTGCTGGCTATAGGGGGATTCTGCTGGCTATAGGGGGATTATGCTGGCTATTGGGGGATTATGCTGGCTATAGGGGGATTCTGCTGGCTATAGGGGGATTCTGCTGGCTATAGGGGGATTATGCTGGCTATAGGTGATTATGCTGGCTATAGGGGGATTATGCTGGCTATAGGGGGATTATGCTGGCTATAGGGGGATTATGCTGGCTATTGGGGGATTATGCTGGCTATAGGGGGATTCTGCTGGCTATAGGGGGATTCTGCTGGCTATAGGGGGATTCTGCTGGCTATAGGGGGATTATGCTGGCTATAGGGGGATTATGCTGGCTATTGGGGGATTATGCTGGCTATAGGGGGATTATGCTGGCTATAGGGGGATTCTGCTGGCTATAGGGGGATTATGCTGGCTATAGGTGATTATGCTGGCTATTAGGTGATTATGCTGGCTATTGGGGGATTATGCTGGCTATAGGGGGATTATGCTGGCTATTGGGGGATTATGCTGGCTATAGGGTGATTCTGCTGGCTATAGGGGGATTCTGTGGCTATAGGGGGATTATGCTGGCTATAGGGGGATTATGCTGGCTATGGGGGATTATGCTGGCTATAGGGGGATTCTGCTGGCTATAGGGGGATTCTGCTGGCTATAGGGGGATTATGCTGGCTATAGGTGATTATGCTGGCTATAGGGTGATTATGCTGGCTATTGGGGGATTATGCTGGCTATAGGGGGATTATGCTGGCTATTGGGGGATTATGCTGGCTATTGGGGGATTATGCTGGCTATTGGGGGATTATGCTGGCTATAGGGGGATTGGGCTGGCTATAGGTGATTATGCTGGCTATTAGGTGATTATGCTGGCTATTGGGGGATTATGCTGGCTATAGGGGGATTATGCTGGCTATAGGTGATTATGCTGGCTATAGGGGGATTATGCTGGCTATAGGTGATTATGCTGGCTATAGGGGGATTATGCTGGCTATAGGGGGATTATGCTGGCTATAGGGGGATTATGCTGGCTATTGGGGGATTATGCTGGCTATAGGGGGATTATGCTGGCTATAGGGGATTATGCTGGCTATGGGGGATAATGCTGGCTATTGGGGGATTATGCTGGCTATTGGGGACTATGCTGCTTATGCGGGATTATGCTGCCTACTGGGGACTACTATGCTGCTTATGGGGATTATGCTGCCTATTGAGGACATATGCTGTGTATTAGGGACCTATGCTGCCTATTGGGGACCTATGCTGCCTATCGGAACATTTACCTGCCTATTGGGGACCTATGCTGTCTATTGGGGACCTATGCTGCCTATTGGGGACCTATGCTGCCTATTGGGGACCTATGCTGCCTATTGGGGATCAATGCTGCCTATTGGGGACATTTACCTGCCTATTAGGGACTTTGGCACCACTAAAAGCGGAGTTGCGCCACTATGTGCATTGATGAGGATGAAATGATATGGATTGGCAAGGCTGCAATGATGGGCAGTGCAGGCTGTATGTCTCTGTGTGGGCAGTTTTATTGCTGGTATATTGTTTTTGTAGCGCTGTATATATATTGGTATTTTACTAATAGCAATTTGGAATCCCTAGGAAATAATGATATCAAGAAAGAGAAAAATTGCTTCACTTGTGACAAATATGGAACCGAACATTGACCATCTCATTAGCCAAAAGCAGGCCCATAGTTCCCACTGAAATACCAGTAAGTTTGTTGATTTTTAACTTTACTTATTCTTTATTTTAAGTATTGTGTTTGTTCCTGTTTATTTTTATTTTTTTTTACTTCAAAATAAGAGTGTAGTATATGGTGTATACAGGGTCATACACATCGTGTGCGGTATATAGAGTGTAGTATATGGTGTATACAGGTCATACACATCGTGTGTGGTATATAGAGTGTAGTATATGGTGTATACAGGTCATACACATCGTGTGCGGTATATAGAGTGTATATACACTTCTGTATTATACTTTTCATATACAGGTTATAATGCCTCTTATTCTTTGTATAGAGGTGAGTGTGCCATGTATAATATATGGTATATACAGCGTAGTGTCGCATACACTGCTGTATTATACAATATACAACAGTTCTAACGCTCCATACCTAATATGCAGGATAATGTACAGTGTATATGATGTAACCTGTATAAGATGTGACATTGGCTTGCCCCCCCCTAGTTTTGATCCTGGGTACGCCCATGCTCTAACATACAGGAAAATTCTAGTTGGTTTTCACCAGCTCCTCCAGAATCAGGAGAGCGCTGCTCATTTGACCAGTGTGATATCTAGGACTCCATGCAGAATGCTGACAGTGTGTCATGCAGGGTCAGCATTCTGCAGCCTAGGTACACACACTAATTATACAGAAAGTCTGGACACGCTCGCTAAGCACTAATCTGTTTGCCAGAACCTTTGCAAATAATTTGTGATCCCCATGTAGTTTCATCACTGAGTGGGATGTTTTTCTGGTTTGGAGATAACAGAAATAAGTGCTTTAAAAGAATTAGGAAGAAGAGAGAAACCATTTTTTCAAAAGACTTGGCCCACATCGTCTCCTATTGTTAGGGTATTCATGGAATCTAATGCATCATGAGTAAAGGCCATCAGCCAAGAATCTTTAAAGGGGTATTTCCATTTCCAAGATCCTATCCCAATGTGTAGTAGGTGTAATGGTAATAATAATATTAACAAATACCTCCAATTAGAAATGTAATATTGTTGTTTCCAGACATGCTCAATTGGGTTTAGGTCAGGGCTCTGGCTGGGCCAGTCAAGAATGGTTACAGAGTTGTTCCAAAGCCACTCCTTTGTTATTTTAACTGTGTGCTTAGGGTCATTGTCTTGTTGAAAGGTGAACCTTTCGCCAATTTTGAGGTTCAGAGCACTCTGGAAGACGTTTTCATCCAGGATATCTCTGTACTTGGCCGCATTCATGTTTCCTTCAATGGCAACCAGTCGTCTTGTCCCTGCAGCTGAAAAACATCCACGTAGCATGATGATGCCACCACCATGTTTCACTGTTGGGATTGTATTGGGCAGGTGATGAGCAGTGCCTGGTTTGCTCCACACATACCACTTAGAATTATCACCAAAAAGGTCTATCTTCATCTCATCAGACCAGAGAATCTTATTTCTCATAGTCTGGGAGTCCTTCATGTGTTTTTTAGCAAACTCTATGCGAGCTTTCATATGTCTTTGCACTGAGGAGAGGCTTTTGTCGGGCCACTCTGCCATAAAGCCCATTTGGTGGAGGGCTGCAGTGATAGTTGACTTTGTAGCACTTTCTCCCATCTCCCTACTGTATCTGTGGAGTTCAGCCACAGTGATCTTGGGGTTCTTCTTTACCTCTCTCACCAAGGCTGTTCTCTCATGATTGCTTAGTTTGGAAAGACGGCCAGGTCTAGGAAGACTTCTGGTGGTCCCAAACTTCTTCCATTTAAGGATTATGGAGGCCACTGTGCTCTTAGGAATCTTGAGTACTGCAGAAATTCTTTTGTAACCTTGGCCAGATGTGTGCCTTGCCACAATTCTCTCTCTGAGCTCCTTGGCCAGTTCCTTTGACCTCATGATTCTCATTTGGTCTGACATGCTCTGTGAGCTGTGAGGTCTTAGGCTACTTTCACACATCCGTTTTTTGGCATCAGGCGCTATCTGGCTTTTTTTAAAAAAATGGATCCTTTTTTTGTACCGCTGGATCCGTTTTTTTGTCATTGACTTGCATTATCGCCGGATTGCGCTGCATGTCCTTCCGTTTCTTGCGTTTTTTTCCGGATCCGGCATTCCGGCGGCCGGAAAAAACGTGCCTAGGAACGTTTTTTGTTTCCGGCGACAAATCTCTCTCTTCGTTCCAGGCATGCTGACACTACATTTATCGGGTTCAAATGTTCAGGACCGATGCGTCTAAAAACCTGATCCGTCACATCAGTTTTTTACAATCTGCGCTGGATCCGTCTTTTTTTAAACTTGGGCTGATTGTGCCTGATTGTAAAAAACGGATGTGTGAAAGTAGCCTTATATAGACAGGTGTGTGCCTTTCCAAATCAAGCCCTATCAGTTTAATTAAGCACAGCTGGACTCCAATGAAGGAGTAGAACCATCTAGATGGGGTGCAGAGTGTACATTATTGAGAAACAAAATGAGCTTTTTTGAATTTACCAAATGGCTGCAATGAAACAAAGAGTTAAACAAAGAGTTAAAAATTTAAAGGGGTCTGATACTGTGGCTACAATTGTGGAAACAATTGTATTGGGGTAAAAGTGTCAAATGACCCCTGTAGATTTTAAGTGAGCATAGCAATCCAGAATGAAAGTGCCTATGACTTTAGGCCTATACGCTCTGATCTCTTAATATCATATATAGAGGTGGATTCATCCTTCAGTCCAAAGCCTGGATAGGCGGTGCCTGCTCAGTGTTGAGTCGGAGTCAGCGCTT
Source organism: Oophaga sylvatica (assembly GCA_033576555.1). Classification (NCBI taxonomy): domain Eukaryota; kingdom Metazoa; phylum Chordata; class Amphibia; order Anura; family Dendrobatidae; genus Oophaga; species Oophaga sylvatica. The sequence continues at coordinate 506,245,061 of JARQOD010000003.1, read as the reverse complement.
GAGCATACCACACTTTGTCGCCATGTTATTGAAGACACTGTATCTGCGAATTTGCAGTGTGTTTTCAACAAAATGGCGCCAGATCTCATGAGATGAGCATGTGTTGACTCTGACACCAATGTCAACGCACTGGCTGTTGCCATTATCCCTATGGAGTCAGCATGTGCGCATTCCATACTACGGCGCCATTTTATTGAAAACACTGTGCTTGTTGAAGACAAAGTGTTTTCAACAAAATGGAGCTGGAGTACACATATAAACTCCGGCACTATTTTATTGATGAATTCTGCTACAATGTCAACGTAGCAGTGTGCACTCACCGGCCATTGCCATAATCCCTATGGCTGGTGCGTGCACACTGCTATGTTGACGTTGTAGTACATTACTTCAATAAAATGCCACATACTGAGATCTCCAACGCCAATCCCAAAATATTCTTTAAGTACATAAATAGCAAGAAACTAAAAAAATGATAGTGTTGGTCCCCTTAAAAATAGTCTGGGTGAAATGGTGGATGAGGATGAGGAAAACCCAATATGCTAAATGACTTTTCTTCAACTGTATTTACACAAGAAAATCCCATGACAGATAACATGATCAGTGATAAAAAAATTTCTCCATTAAATGTCACCTGCTTAACACAGCAGGAAGTATGGCGGTGTCTAAAAATCACTAAAGTTGACAAATCCCCGGGCCCGGATTGGATACACCCCGAGTACTGCAGGAATTAAGTACAGTCATAGATAGACCATTATTTTTAATCTTTAAAGATTCCATAATAACGGGGTCTGTACCACAGGACTGGCGTATAGCAAATGTGGTGCCAATATTCAAAAAGGGGGCAAAAACTGAACCTGGAAATTATAGGCCAGTGAGCTTAACCTCTACTGTGGGTAAAATCCTGGAGAGTTTTTTAAGGGATACTATATTGGAGTATCTGAGGCTGAATAACCTCATGACACAGTATCAGCATGGGTTTACGAGGGACCGTTCTTGTCAGACTAATCTGATAAGCTTTTATGAAGGGGTAAGTTCAGGACTGGACCAAGGGAATGCAGTGGACGTGGTGTTCATGGACTTCTCAAAAGCTTTTGATACAGTGCCACACAAAATGTTGATACATAAAATGAGAACAATGGGGATAGGGGAAAATATGTGTAAGTGGGTTAAGAACTGGCTCATGGATAGAAAACAAAGGGTGGTTATTAATGGAGCTCACTCGGACTGAGTCACGGTTAGCAGTGGGGTACCACAGGGGTCAGTATTGGGGCCGCTTCTCTTTAACATATTTATTAATGACCTTGTAGGGGGCATACAGAGTAGTATTTCAATATTTGCAGATGACACTAAACTCTGCAGGGTAATAAATACAGAGGAGGACTATTTTATAATACAGGAGGATTTATGTAAACTAGAAGCTTGGGCTGATAAATGGCAAATGAGCTTTAATGGGGATAAATGTAAGGTCATGCACTTGGGTAGAACAAACAAGTTGTATAATTATGTGCTTAATTGTAAAACACTGGGCAAAACTGTCACTGAAAAAGACCTGGGTGAATGGGTGGACGACAAACTCACATTTAGTGGTCAATGTCAGGCAGCTGCTGCAAAGGCAAATAAAATAATGGGATGCATTAAAAGAGGCATAGATGCTCATGAGGAGAACATAATTTTACCTCTATACAAGTCACTGGTGCAACCAAACTTAGAATACTGTGTGCAGTTCTGGTCTCCGGTGTATAAGAAAGACATAGCTGAACTGGAGCGGGTGCAGAGAAGAGCAACCAAGGTTATTAGAGAGCTGGGGGGTCTGCAATACCAAGACAGGTTATTACACTTGGGGTTATTTAGTTTGGAAAAACGAAGGCTTAGGGTGATCTTATTACAATGTATAAATATATGAGGGGACAGTACAAAGACCTTTCTAATGATCTTTTTACTCTTAGACCTGTGACGGGGACAAGGGGGCATCCTCTACGTCTGGAGGAAAGAAGGTTTAGCCATAATCACAGACGCAGATTCTTTACTGTAAGATCAGTGAGACTATGGAACTCTCTGCCGTCTAATGTTGTAATGAGTGATTCCTTACTAAAATTTAAGAGGGGACTGGATGCCTTTCTTGAAAAGTATAATATTACAGGCTATATTCACTAGTTTCCTAGATACAGCGTTGATCCAGGGAGCTAGTCTGATTGCCGTATGTGGAGTCGGGAAGGAATTTTTTTCCCCAATGTGAAGCTTACTGTTTGCCACTTGGGTTTTTTTTTGCCTTCCTCTGGATCAACATGTTAGGGCAGGTTAGGATAGGATACGGGTTGAACTAGATGGACTTAAAGTCTTCCTTCAACCTTAATAACTATGTTACTATGTTACTGTAACATACCAATAAAAATGATCGCCACCTGGGTGTAGAACGGGTTTAATAACTATTATTTAATAAATGGATGAGTAAGAACACGGGTGGGCACCACCAAATATATCACATGAAATTTCTAACTGCTGGGTGCAGCACTGTGCCAATGGAAATGGTAAATAGAAAGAAGAAAAAGAAGCACAGAACATAAGCGCACTCACAGCACCATGTGATTATACAGAAAAGCCTTTATTAACAATACAAAATGTCAGACAGACCAAATGCATGTTAAAAACAATTAAAACACATGATGAAAAAATCTGTAATAGGCAGGTGAAAAAAATACATGCACATATAAGACATATATTTAAAGCCGTAACCTCTCCCAGATGGATGATAAAAAATATGTGACACACAAAAGATGGTAATCCCTTAGAAAAATGACATGGAAAAGAAAAGAGTTTAAGAAGAAAGAATATGCATGCAATGAATCAATGATTACATCAACTGTAAAACGCACAACGTCGTATATGCATTGGTGTGTCCATGTTCTCAAGTATATTTTGGACAAACTTCTCAAGAATTACGGAAACGCGTACAACAACATACTTCTAATATTAACCTGGCTAGAGCGACCTAGCTAAGGGGAAATCTCTAACTTCAGTGGCCTCTCATTTTTTGGAGTGCCACAATGGACGGACCAGTGGCCTCACAGCTGTGGGGCTCCAGAGGGTTAAACCCAATATGTGGAAATCTGACCGACAGGGTCAACTGAAGAGCCCAGGTGGATTTTGCAATTGAACTCGGTCAGGCCTGGGGGCATAAATGAGGACCTATCCTTCACTGGTTTCTTCATGACGTAATATAATCCCCCTCCCCCCCATTTTTTTCCCCCATTGGACAGTTTATAACATCTTTGTTCCCTCTCCTCTGTGGTTGATTTGTCCTTGGAAATGATCTATCCAGCTCTAGTTCAAACACATGGAATTTTCATGTTTTGTGTGTTATATGTGGGTAGATCATCCGTGCGATCACACATGGGGATTATTTGTATTGTGATATTTTCCACCTCATGCCATTTAGAATGCATTATCTTCTACAATTTTTTTTTTTGGATCGTAAGTGCGTCACCTGATGCTGCAGTCATTATGTGATTTGGTATATCTCTTGTGCTACATGGATGTGTGATTTTCGTCTTCTTATTGTAGAGTTATGCACAACATAGTATAAATAAATATATTTCATTCCACACCATTTGGGACGCATGATCTCCTCTTTGTGGATCGCAAACATGTTACTTGAATTTTTGTTTGCGACACAGGATGGTGATTCACGCATGCGCAACAACTTTATTTAGTTTCACATTATCTGTACTACTTAAGTGCCTTATCTCGACACGGTAGTGATTGTGTGAATTGTTACATGGTTTGCACGATATGGCGGTGTTATATTGATTATTGCTTTTCCATACAGGGGTTGGTATTACTTTGCAGCTTTGTATAGCATAAGGATACCTTATTCCTTGCCGCTTGGAGTGCACAACCTCCTGTCTGTGAATCACAAGCATGATTTCTGACATCTGATATTCTTCCATTTAAGAGTTGATGTATATCATAGAATTAATATATTCCATTCCACACCGCCTGGAATGCATGAGCTCCTCCTTGCGGATCACAAATATGCTATCTGAACTTTTATTTGTGACACAGGATGATGATTCATGCATTTTCAACAACTTTATTTAGTCTCATATTATTTGTACTACTTAAGCGCTTTATTTTGATATGATAGTGATTGTGTGAATTGTTACATTGTCTGCGCCATATGGTTATGTTACATTTATTATTGCTCCTTTATACAGGGGTTGATATTACTGTGCAGCTTTGTATAGCGTAAAGTATACTCTATTCCTTGCCGCTTGGAACGCATAACTTCTTGCTTGTGAACAGCAAGCATGACACCTGACCCCTTGTCTGTGAAGCAGGATGACGATTCGCGCATGCGCAGTGTGAATTGTCACATTGTCTGCGCCATATGATTGTGCTATATTTATTATTGTTTCTTCATACAGGAGCTGGTATTACTGTGCATCTTTGTATAGCATAAAGATATTTTATTTTCTGCCGTTTGGAACGCAGAATTTTTTGCTTGTGAACCACAAGCATGACAACTGACTCCTTATCTGTGACGCAGGATGACGATTCGTGCATGCGCAGTAATTTTATTCAGTCCTACACTATCTGTCTCACTCAGTGAACGCCGCACACAGGTGACGTGATTGCAATAGCAATTGCATTATTTAAGGGGCTTGCTACTGTGCATGGCTACTTCCCCTGACGAAGCTGCAGGAAGCAGCGATAGCGGTGGGTCTGTGGGCAGTGTGACTCTCCCTGGGTAATTATTATGTAACTTGACACCATATTCCTTGTATTGTTTCATTTACATGGAAAAGAATTTTGAGGAGTTGTATTTTCTTGGCTTGCTTTATTTGCATCACTGATTCATTGCATGCATATTCTCTCTTCTTAAACTCTTTTCTTTGACATGTAATTTTTCTAAGGGATTACCATCCCTTGTGTGTCACATATTTTTTTATCATCCATCTGGGAGAGGTTATACGGCTTTAAATATATCTTATATGTGCATGTATTTTTTTTCACCTGCCTATTACAGATTTTTTCATCATGTGTTTAATTGTTTTTAACATGCATTTGGTCTGTCTGACATTTAGGCTTTTCTGTATAATCACATGGTGCTGTGAGTGCGCTTATGTTCTGTGCTTCCTGTTCTTCTTTCTATTTATTATTCAATAAATGTGATATGCACCAAGACTTGCCAGGAACTGGCTCCATTTGTTTTCATTTTGATAACATGTTATTCAATGTTAGATAGAATCACTGTGGTTCTGTTCAGTGCTTTCAGTGTTTTCTCCTGAGGACTTAAGTTATGTAAAGTCTCAAATTCACTAAACTTTGTGAGATCATGTGTTACTCTCTTTTCCTTTTTGCAGTCGACAGTCTAATTGAACACTCTTGCTTTGAATATCGCATTTTTGTGTCTTCCCATCCGCAGCTGACCCAATCCCTGCTGTGTAATTTTAGTTCCTCCTGAACTTTAAAGGGTTTATGAGTGACTCACAATATCTGTTAAATGATAACCTGTAAACTTATTGCACAGCCAAATAGATTGAGTCAGAAATCTGACCTGTAGAGACAAGCAAGTGTAATTATTGATCTGCAGTAGACGAGAATAAAAAATACTATTAACCCTGAGCTTCCACTAACCTGAATTGCACTGTGAAGGTATTTCTCCTACTGCTTGAGGAGGTCCCTTTAGTTATTTCTTTGCACTGTAATAACCGAGTCCTCTGGAATGTGGGAATATAAATAAGCTGTTAATTGTACTTCTACCTAATAGTTTCCTGATGATGCTTGCAGTTGGACATCCACAGTTAATGACCGCTGACTGAAACAGTGGTCTGACCAAAGAAATTTACGGAAATCCTACATGTGGACTGCAGAACGTGAGCCGGGTCAAACTTAATCCAGGTTTTTTCTTAATAAACAACTTCTTTCTTCAAGCTTCGAATCAGTAGGAACATGATAATTTTTGCTGTGAGGTGTGCTGTATCTGGTGCTTCCTGCTTTACCTTTCCTACCAATAGTGTGTTTTGCAGAAGGTTATAATTCAACCTTTATGATCTCATAAATTTATGCAAGAAGGAAATGGAATCCATGAGGGAGCTCAGAGTATGGTTTGAGAAAGAGATGAGGGTTTCATTTTCTAATCTCAAACTTGTAATGCCTGGAGAAAAAAATATTCTTATTCTTCAGAGTATAAGGATAATTAGACATGTGGCCAAGATGCCTATAAGGCTACATCCACACGGTCAGTAATCGGCAGCGCTTTAGACGCAGCACATGTTCGCTGCGTCCAAATCGCTGCTGGCTTTTGAAAGCAGGTGATTCCGCATGTGTTCACTGAACCATGCGGAATCACTGCGTCCAATACATTGTACGAGTGAAATTTATCTTGTGGAGACTCGCGTCTCCGCAAGATAAATAGACATGCTGCGGTCTGGAAAGACGCGCTGCATGTCCGTCACTGCAGGGAAGGCACAGGCGTCGGTGCACTGTTCTAAGGCAATGTTACAATAGTGCTGAATATCATATCATTAGGATCTGGCACAGATGCTAAGAGGCTTTAGCGCTGATCCCAGCATAAACATGAGGGACAGTGTATACAGTTAGGTCCATAAATATTTGGACAGAGACAACATTTATCTAATTTTGGTTCTAGACATTACCACAATGAATTTGAAACAAAACAAATCAGATGCAGTTGAAGTTCAGACTTTCAGCTTTCATTTGAGGGTATCCACATTAAAATTGGATGAAGGGTTTAGGAGTTTCAGCTCCTTAACATGTGCCACCCTGTTTTTAAAGGGACCAAAAGTAATTGGACAGATTAAATAATTGTAAATAAAATGTTCATGTAGCGCCCGCGTCCCTGCCTGCTGCCAGACAGGGACGTCGCTCTCCTCACCTGCGCTCAGCGTCCTCATGCTCTCAGCCTCCTCTGCGCCTCTGGCATCCTCGGCGTCCTCCTTCCGCCCTGCTGGTCCCGCGCGCTCCTTCCCTGCTGCTGGCCTTAGGGCGCGCGCCCGCACCCTCCCCCACTCTTAAAGGAGCCGCGCGCATTTTCCAAATCAGTCTCCAGCCAATGCTGGTGGACTCCACCCTATATTAAGGGCTTCCTCCTTAATGGAGGTGCCCGAGCAATGTTGTTTCTGTGCAGTCTAACTTTGCTTCAGCCATCAGCTCCTGTTTCCAGTTGCCTGCCTGTTACCTGTCTGTTTGCCTGTCGGCCATCTGACTGCAGCTCTATCCAGAGGTTCGGACATCTTCAGCAGAGATCCCCGGCTGTTGCCTGCTCACCTGGGAGCGATCATCTGCCATCCGACTGCAGCTCTATCCAGAGGTTCGGACATCATCTGCGGAGATCCCCAGGTATTGCAGAGACTCTTGCCTGCTCACCTGGGAGCGATCATCTGCCATCCGACTGCAGCTCTATCTAGAGGTTCGGACATCATCAGCAGAGATCCCCGGCTATTCCAGAGACTCTTGCCTGCTCACCTGGGAGCGATCATCTGCCATCCGACTGCAGCCTACCAGGAGGCTCCACCAGCTCAGGTCGTATATGCCTGTTTGTCTAGAGACTGCCCTGGTCACTTGCCGTGACAACCTGCCTGCCCAGAGACTACCCTGGTCACTTGCCGTGACAAACCTGCCTGCCCAGAGATTGCCCTGGTCACTTGCCGTGACAACCTGCCTGTCCAGAGACTGCCCTGGTCACTTGCCGTGACAACCTGCCTGTCCAGAGACTGCCCGGGTCACTTGCCGTGACAACCTGCCTGTTCAGAGACTGCCCTGGTCACTTGCCGTGACAACCTGCCTGCCCAGAGACTGCCCTGGTCACTTGCCGTGACAACCTGCCTGTCCAGAGACTGCCCTGGTCACTTGCCGTGACAACCTGCCTGTCCAGAGACTGCCCAGGTCACTTGCCGTGACAACCTGCCTGTCCAGAGACTGCCCAGGTCACTTGCCGTGACAACCTGTCTGTCCAGAGACTTCCTTGGTCACTTATTGTGACAACCTGCCTGTCCAGAGACTGCCTGGCTAATTGCCGTGATTCCCTGTCCTATTCCCGGATGCCACCCGCTCTCTTGCAAGTAAATTGTCTTGTATAATAAAGCTTAGTGGTTCCACCAACCAGACCCGTTTCCGTCAGTGGTTCCACCTACCAGACCCGTTACAGTTTGCTCGGGCCATGGAACCCGGTGGCACCCAAACCCCTTCACTTCCGGAACTGTGTCATGAGCTGTCTCGCCAGAGGTCTCAACAGGAGGCTATCCTGGGTCACCTGCGGAACGTCAATTCCCGCTTGGACACTCTGAATCCATCACCAGCAACCACCGCTGGAGCCATGACTCATAATCCGGCAGCCCCGCTGACTCCCAATTCCGTGGTTTCCATTCCCGGTCCCGACTTTCAGCTCCTCCTAGGTATGGAGGCGACCCTGTTATGGCTCGGGGTTTCATTAACCAGTGCACCCTGCATTTCGAAGTCCTGGCACACCAGTTTAATTCTGACCGGGCCAAAATTGCCTTCATCATGTCCCATCTCACCGGAGAGGCTCTGGCCTGGCTTTATCCTCTCTGGGAGAGAGAAGATCCTCTGGTGTCAGACCTGCCTGCTTTTCTCTCGGCCTTCCGGAGGGTATTCGACGAACCTGGACGGAGGACCTCCTCTGCATCATCTCTGTTGCGTCTCCGTCAGGGAAGTCTCACCGTTGGTCAATATGCCATACGGTTCCGTACTCTAGCCTCAGAACTGGCTTGGGACAATGAAGCTCTAATTTCGGTCTTCTGGGAGGGTCTGTCCGGCCGTATTAAAGACAAACTTGCCGGTCGGGACATTCCAACCTCGCTTGATGATTTAATAAATCTTGCCAATCGGATTGATCTACGGTTCCAGGAACGAGCCAAAGAGGTCACCCGTGAAAAAAAGTTTCCTCATTTAACCCCTTCCGTTTCTCCCCAGGTGCACACTGCTGAGCCTATGCAGGTCGACTAGACCAAGATGGTCAAAGCCCGTCAGGACTCACGCCGTGCCGAGAAAAGTTGCTTCTACTGCGGCAGTAAGGAGCACTGGATCCGAACCTGTCCGGAGAAGTCGGGAAACGCCTGTGTCTAGGTTCGCTCGGAAAGGTCAATCTAGACAAAAATAAATCCTCTTCATCTCTGCTGCTCTCGGTCTCAATTCTTCTCGGTAAGAACCGTTACTTTGAGATGGCCCAACTTGATTCTGGAGCAGCTGGGAATCTCGTGTCACAGGCTCTAGTAGAGAAGTATCGCATTCCCACCAAACCTCTTGTTGAACCAGTATCTGTTGCTGCTGTGGATGGGGGTCTCCTACCTCGTCCCATCCGACTTATCACCGAAGCCATAACCCTGCAGGTGGGAATGTTGCATTCTGAGAGCATCTCATTTCATGTTCTGCCTGGACTCTCTCATGCTTTCTTACTAGGTCTGCCTTGGCTCCAAAAGCATGCACCTGTGCTTGACTGGCAGAATGGAGAGATTCTTCGCTGGGGACAGGACTGTCATAAAACGTGTCTGGTGCCTGTTCATCCCGTCTGTCCTTCTCCTACTCCTGCTAATCTACCATGAGTCCCGATTCCATATTGGTCATTTGCTGATGTCTTCAATAAAAAGGAAGCAGAGACATTACCCCCGCATAGACCATATGATTGCCCGATCGACCTGCTACCCGGTACCACGCCTCCCCGTGGGCGTATTTACCCGTTGTCCGCTGCTGAGACCAGGTCGATGTCCGAATATATCGAGGAGAACTTAGCAAAAGGATTCATCCGGAAATCTACCTCCCCAGCGGGAGCAGGTTTCTTCTTCGTAAAAAAGAAGGACGGATCTCTCCGTCCCTGTATTGACTACAGAGGCCTAAATTTGATCACGGTGAAGAATAAGTACCCGCTTCCGCTCATTCCAGAATTGTTTGATCGTCTTAGAGGGGCTAGAGTCTTCACCAAACTAGATCTTCGTGGAGCATACAACCTGGTTCGTATCCGTCGAGGAGATGAATGGAAGACGGCATTCAACACCCGGGACGGCCACTACGAGTACTTGGTGATGCCCTTTGGTCTCTGTAATGCTCCAGCAGTCTTTCAGGAGTTGGTCAATGACATCTTCCGGGACCTCCTCTACTCCTGCGTTGTGGTGTACCTTGACGACATCTTGGTCTTCTCTCCGGATCTTCAGTCTCACCGGAGGGATGTTCGTCAGGTTCTGCTCAGGCTCAGGCAGAATCACCTCTTCGCCAAATATGAGAAGTGCCTCTTTGAGCAGACATCGCTTCCGTTTCTGGGCTACATAATTTCTCAGACAGGCCTACGAATGGATCCGGAGAAATTGTCTGCCATCGAGAAGTGGCCCCGACCGGAGGGGTTGAAGGCCAATCAGCGGTTCCTGGGATTTGCCAACTATTACCGTCTCTTCATACCGCACTTCTCTTCCAGGACTGCTCCAATCTCCGCGCTCACCCGCAAGGATGCTAACCCCAAACAGTGGACGCCCGAAGCAGAGGAGGCCTTCCTTTCTCTAAAACAGGCCTTCTCTTCCGCTCCAGTGCTGCATCGCCCGGATGGCAACAAGCAGTTCTTCCTGGAGGTGGACGCTTCCTCTGCTGGAGCCGGAGCGGTACTTACCCAAAAAGCTTCATCCGGGAGGATGGTATCCTGCGGTTTCTTCTCCAAACTCTTCTCCTCCTCCGAGCGCAACTACTCCATAGGAGACCGAGAGTTATTGGCCATCAAGTTGGCATTGGAGGAGTGGCGTTACCTACTCGAAGGGGCTCTTCATCCGGTAATCATTTACACGGACCACAAGAATCTGGCATACCTCCAGCATGCCCAGAGACTTAACCCTCGCCAAGCCCGGTGGTCCTTGTTTTTTGCCCGCTTCGATTTTCTTTTGCATTTTCGCCCAGCTGACAAAAACATCAAGGCGGATGCCTTGTCTCGGTCTTTCCTGGTGTCGGATCTCGAAGAGGAACCTAAGCATATCATCGATCCCGCCAGAGTGATGCAGGTGGCTCCCGTGAGTTTAAATCGTCTCCCTCCTGGTAAGACGTTCGTATCAGAAACTGATCGGAAGAGAATCCTACATTGGGGTCATTCATCTAAACTCGCTGGCCACGCTGGTCAAAAAAAGACCCTCCAACTCATTACCCGGCATTATTGGTGGCCTACCCTGCACAAAGACGTAATAGACTTTGTTTCTGCCTGTGTTTCCTGTGCCCGCAACAAAGTTCCGAGACACCTGCCTACCGGCCGTCTTCTTCCGCTTCCTGTACCCGCTGCCCCCTGGCAGCATATAGCCATGGACTTCATTACTGATCTTCCCGTCTCTGCTGGTTGTACAGTCATTTGGGTGGTCACTGACCGCTTTTCCAAGATGGCTCACTTCATTCCTCTGCCAGGTCTTCCGTCTGCACCCGAGTTGGCTAAAGACTTTATCCGCCACATCTTCCGTCTTCATGGTCTGCCTCGTCACATTGTGTCGGATCGTGGGGTTCAGTTCACCTCACGTTTCTGGAGAGCCACTTGTAAGTTGCTAGACGTCACCCTGGATTTTTCCTCCGCTTACCACCCACAGTCCAATGGACAAGTTGAACGAATAAATCAGAATTTGACCAGTTATCTTCGACACTTCGTTAATGCCCACCATTCTGACTGGGTGGAGCTCCTGCCTTGGGCCGAATTCTCCTACAATAATCATGAGAGCGAATCTTCCACCAAGTCTCCGTTTTTTGTAGTCTTCGGTCAACACCCTCGGATCCCTGTCCCTGTTTCCATCTCTGTGGACAATCCAGCTGCGGAATCTCTGGTTAGAGAATTCTCCTCCATCTGGGAGAGTACCCGGTCCGCACTCATTCAGTCATCCGAGCGCATGAAAAGACATGCTGACAAAAAACGTCTGGATCCTCCTCAATTCCGTCCTGGGGACAAAGTCTGGCTTTCGTCCAAATATGTTCGACTCAAAATTCCGTCCTACAAGTTAGGTCCTCGGTTCATCGGTCCTTTTGAGATCATCAGTCAGATCAACCCGGTGTCCTATAAATTGAAACTCCCGGTCAATTTGCGAATTCCTAATTCTTTTCATGTATCTCTCCTCAAACCTGTGGTTCTTAACTCTTTTTTTAAGTCTACAGGTACACCTCCTGCTCCAGTGTCTGCTGATGATGAATTTGAGGTAGAGAACATTCTGGCCACAAAAAGGGTAGGAAAAAAGACTTATTTTTTGGTGGATTGGAAGGGGTTTGGTCCTGAGGAGAGAACCTGGGAACCTCGGGAGAACATCCATGCCCCTCTCATCCTAGCTAAATTTTTTTCTGGCCTAAAAAGGGGGGGCCTAGAGGGGGGGGTACTGTAGCGCCCGCGTCCCTGCCTGCTGCCAGACAGGGACGTCGCTCTCCTCACCTGCGCTCAGCGTCCTCAGTGCTCTCAGCCTCCTCTGCGCCTCTGGCATCCTCGGCGTCCTCCTTCCGCCCTGCTGGTCCCGCGCGCTCCTTCCCTGCTGCTGGCCTTAGGGCGCGCGCCCGCACCCTCCCCCGCTCTTAAAGGAGCCGCGCGCATTTTCCAAATCAGTCTCCAGCCAATGCTGGTGGACTCCACCCTATATTAAGGGCTTCCTCCTTAATGGAGGTGCCCGAGCAATGTTGTTTCTGTGCAGTCTAACTCTGCTTCAGCCATCAGCTCCTGTTTCCAGTTGCCTGCCTGTTACCTGTCTGTTTGCCTGTCGGCCATCTGACTGCAGCTCTATCCAGAGGTTCGGACATCTTCAGCAGAGATCCCCGGCTGTTGCCTGCTCACCTGGGAGCGATCATCTGCCATCCGACTGCAGCTCTATCCAGAGGTTCGGACATCATCTGCGGAGATCCCCGGCTATTCCAGAGACTCTTGCCTGCTCACCTGGGAGCGATCATCTGCCATCCGACAGCAGCCTACCAGGAGGCTCCACCAGCTCAGGTCGTATATGCCTGTTTGTCTAGAGACTGCCCTGGTCATTTGCCGTGACAACCTGCCTGCCCAGAGACTACCCTGGTCACTTGCCGTGACAAACCTGCCTGTCCAGAGACTGCCCTGGTCACTTGCCGTGACAACCTGCCTGTCCAGAGACTGCCCGGGTCACTTGCCGTGACAACCTGCCTGTTCAGAGACTGCCCTGGTCACTTGCCGTGACAACCTGCCTGCCCAGAGACTGCCCTGGTCACTTGCCGTGACAACCTGCCTGTCCAGAGACTGCCCTGGTCACTTGCCGTGACAACCTGCCTGTCCAGAGACTGCCCAGGTCACTTGCCGTGACAACCTGCCTGTCCAGAGACTGCCCAGGTCACTTGCCGTGACAACCTGTCTGTCCAGAGACTTCCTTGGTCACTTATTGTGACAACCTGCCTGTCCAGAGACTGCCTGGCTAATTGCCGTGATTCCCTGTCCTATTCCCGGATGCCACCCGCTCTCTTGCAAGTAAATTGTCTTGTATAATAAAGCTTAGTGGTTCCACCAACCAGACCCGTTTCCGTCAGTGGTTCCACCTACCAGACCCGTTACAGTTCATTTCTAGTACTTGGCTGAAAACCCTTTGTTAGCAATGACTGCCTGAAGTGTTGAACTCATGGACATCACCAGACACTGTGTTTCCTTCTTTTTGATGCTCTGCCAGGCCTTCACCGAGGTGGTTTTCAGTTGTTGTTTGTTTGTGGGCCTTTCTGTCTGAAGTTTAGTCTTTAACAATTGAAATGCATGCTCAATTGGGTTGAGATCAGGTGACTGACTTGGCCATTCAAGAATATTCCACTTCTTTGCTTTAATAAACTCCTGGGTTGCTTTGGCTTTATGTTTTGGGTCATTGTCCATCTGTAGTGGGAAACGACGACCAATCAGTTTGGCTGCATTTGGCTGGATCTGAGCACACAGTATGGCTCAGAATACCTCAGAATTCATTCGGCTGTTTCTGTCCTGTGTCACATCATCAATAAACACTAGTGACCCAGTGCCACTGGCAGCCATGCATGCCCAAGCCATCACACTGCTTCCGCCATGTTTTACAGATGAGTGGTATGCTTTGGATCATGAGCTGTACCACGCCTTCGCCATACTTTTCTCTTTCCATCATTCTAGTAGAGGTTGATCTTGGTTTCATCTGTCCAAAGAATGTTCTCCCAGAACTGTGCTGGCTTTTTTAGATGTTTTTTAGCAAAGTCCAGCCTAGCCTTTTTATTCTTGATTCTTATGAGTGGCTTGCACCGTGCAGTGAACCCTCTGTATTTAATTTCATGCAGTCTTCTCTTTATGGTAGATTTGGATATTGATACGCCTACCTCCTGGAGAGTGTCGTTCACTTGGTTGGCTGTTGTGAAGGGGTTTCTCTTCACCATGGAGAGTATTCTGCGATCATCCACCACTGTTGTCTTCCGTGGGCGCCCAGGTCTTTTTGCATTGATGAGTTCACCAGTGCTTTCTTTCTTTCTCAGAATGTACCAAACTGTAGATTTTGCCACTCCTAAAGTTGTAGCAATTTTTTGGATGTGTTTTTTCTGTTTTTTGCAGCTTAAGGATAGCTTGTTTCACCTGCATGGAGAGCTCCTTTGACCGCATGTTTCCTTCACAGCTAAACCTTCCAAATGCAAACACCACACCTCAAATCAACACCAGCCCTTTTATCTGCTTAATTGAGAATGATATAATGAAGGGATTGCCCACACCTGTCCATGAAATAGCCTTGGAGTCAATTGTCCAATTACTTTTGGTCCCTTTAAAAACAGGGTGGCACATGTTAAGGAGCTGAAACTCCTAAACCCTTCATCCAATTTTAATGTGGATACCCTCAAATGAAAGCTGAAAGTCTGAACTTCAACTGCATCTGATTTGTTTTGTTTCAAATTCATTGTGGTAATGTCTAGAACCAAAATTAGATAAATGTTGTCTCTGTCCAAATATTTATGGACCTAACTGTATGTCTAGGGAGAGTGATACAAGGCATATGACATGGAATATCATGCAATGTACAACATTTTTCCCTTAGGCCGGGATCACACATGCGACGAAAACATCCGACTCTCGCATGTGAAATCCCAGCTCTGGCGCCGACTCTCGGGAGTGGAGCGAACGGCTGCATAGAAATACATGCAGCCGCGCACTCCACTCCCGAGTGCCAGCGCCAGAGCTGGGATTTCACATGCGAGCGTCGGATGTTTTCGTCGCATGTGTGATCCCGGCCTTATAATATGAGGAGCTGATATAATAGGCTAGGTTGCTAAAATGACAGTCTTTAGAAGAAACTTTAGGAGCAGCATTTGTTTAGGAGAAATTATGTGTGATGTATGATAGTCATTTGTGCGACACAGAGCAACATCTTATATGTATCTGTGTATGTAGAGCTAGAGATGAGCGACTTTGCCTCTGGGAGGGTCGAGTAGGGTTTCGGACCACCTGACTTTCCCAAAAATCGAGTCGAACGAAATCGTCCAACTATCGGGAAAAGTCGAAGGTCCGACTGAAACTCAAACCGACCCCAATGCAAGTCAATGGGGCAGAAAAGTCGCAGGGAGTGGAGGACAGTAAACACACCTACAGTGCCCATTTCAATGCCAATGACATCAATTCTTATTACTTAAGCTTGTCAACCTTAATTTACTTTATAATAATAGTAAAGCATTGAAAACTGGGGGTTATTTTGCTAAAGTTGTGGGAGGGCAGGGCTGGCTCCAGGTTTTCGTGGGCCTCAGGCGAAAGAGTCTCAGTGGGCCCCTTTAACACATACCACAATTCATGATGCTCCGATACGGCAGAGAAATATAGGTATAGTACAATGCCAAATACTACACTTCTTACATTACATGAGTGATATCTATTGTAAATTCTACAATTGCTCAAAAACCGGACAGTATAGTCCTCCATACAGTATTATGGGCACCACATAGTGCGCCATACAGAATGGCCTCCATATAATGCTCCATACAGAATAGGCTCCATATGATGCTCCATATATAATGGGCTCCATGTGATGCTCCATAAAAATGAACCCCATATGATGCTCTAGTATAGGATGGGCCCCATATATGATGCTCCAGTGTATGATGAGCCCCATAAAAAGCTCCAAATATAATGGTCCCCATATATAATGGGCTCCATGTGATGCCCATAAATAATGAACCCCACATTGATGCTCTAGTGTATGATGGGCCCCATATGATGCTCCAGTATATTATGGGCCCCATGGATGATGCTCCAGTGTATGATGGGCCTAAATAATGCTCCATATATAATGGGCCCCATATGATGCTCCAGTGTATAATGGGCCCCGTATATGATGGGCCTATATAATGCTCCATATATAATGGGCCCCATGTGATGCTCCAGTATATTATGGGCCCCATGGATGATACTCCAGTGTATGATGGGCCTATATAATGCTCCATATATAATGGAACCCATATGATGCTCCAGTGTATAATGGGCCCCATATATGATGCTCCATTGTATGATGGTCCCCATTTATAATGCTCCAGTGTATGATGAGCCCCATATAATGCTCCATAAATAATGATCCCCATATATAATGCTTTATATATAATGGGCTCCACGTGATGCCCCATAAATAATGAACCCCATATGATTCTCTAGTATATGATGGGCCCCATATGATGCTCCAGTATATGATGGGCCCCATGGATGATGCTCCAGTGTATGATGGGCCTATATAATGCTCCATATATAATCGGCCCCATATGATGCTCCAGTGTATAATGGGCACCGTATATGATGCTCCAGTGTATGATGGGCCCCATTTATAGTGCTCCAGTGTATGATGTGCCCCATATATAATGCTTCAGTGTATAATGGGCCCTATCTATGATGCTCAAGTGTATGATGGACCCCATATATAATTCTCCAGTGTATAATGCTCCCCATATATTGCTCCAAACATTAAAAAATGAAATACTTCTCACTGGGCACTGCTCTACTCTGGACTCCTCAGCGTCGCCATCATCCAGCTCTCTGCACTGTGACTGTTCAGGCAGAGGGTGCACAGATGTGACGTCAAAGCGCTCTCTGACCTGAATGTCACTTTCAGGAAAGGCGGAAGACGTCACAGCGGTGGAGCAGGGAGAGGTAAGTATTGCAAGTGCTGGGGCCCTGATCAAGCAGGGGGGCCCACTCGTGTGCGCCAGCACTGGCACAGGGCCCCTTATAGTACGCCGGTGTCTCTGACCGCGAGTGGGCCCCCCCACCTGCTCAGGGCACCGTCACTTGCCCGGGTGTGCCAGGTGCTGACGCTGGCCCTGGGAGGGGTACAGCCCAGTTAGGGAGGTGGAAAAACTGGCATATGTTGAGGTGTAGGCTGGACGGTCAGCAGCATTCGGAGGAAGAGGAGGACAAAGCGAGCCATTT
Source organism: Oophaga sylvatica (assembly GCA_033576555.1). NCBI lineage: Eukaryota > Metazoa > Chordata > Amphibia > Anura > Dendrobatidae > Oophaga > Oophaga sylvatica. The sequence goes on along the minus strand of JARQOD010000003.1, from coordinate 506,227,678 downwards.
TGCTGGCAACCTATGTGTCATCACGGGAAGGTGGTACAAAATCCTTTGAAACCCAGGCATGGTTCATTTTAATGAAGGTGAGATCACCAACATTTTTGGTCGACAGCTGGGTCCTTCTTTCTGTCAGGATTGATCCAGCAGCACTGAAGACTCTTTCCGATAGCACACTACCAGCAGGGAAATCGAGCTCCTGTAAGGCATATTGTGCCAATTCAGGCCAGGTGTACAGTTTACAGGTCCAGTAGTCAAAGGGAAATGAACCAGGGGCGGAACTATCGTGGAAGCAGGGGAAGCAGCTGCCACAAGGCCCGAGCTAGAAGGGGCCCGTCCCTGCTGCAGCTGCTTCACCTACCACCAGGGCCGCCATCAGGGCATTACAGCCCTGACTGGCGTATGGGGCTCGATCAGCAGAGGGGGCCCGCACCGGGCCCCGTCACCTACCGACCGGACCCACTGCCCCGCCCCCAGCGTCAGGATTCTGCCGCTCAAGTAACTGAACCTGCGTCCAGGACGCAGGTTCAGTTACTCTATTACCATGCGGGCCCGCACGGTAATAGTTAACGCTGCCAGCCAATCAGAGGCTGGCAGCTGACGTCAGCGTGCACGTCGCTGGCGCCTGACGTCATTGTCAGTTGCCGGCGAGTGCACACTTTCTGTGGAGTGTGGATCTCTCGCTGCTGGAACGCGGCAAGGTAAGGAGAAAGATTTTTTTTTTTAATATTGCAAGCCGGAGCCGCAGCAGAATGGAGAGTGGGCAGGACTGGGGCAGAATGGAGAGTGGGCAAGACTACGGGCAGAATGGAGATGGGGCAGGACTGGGGGCAGAATGGAGACTGGGCAGGACTGGGGGCAGAATGGAGACTGGCAAGACTGGGGGCAGAATGGAGATGGGGCAGGACTGGGGCAGAATGGAGATGGGGCAGGACTGGGGGCAGAATGGAGAGTGGGCAGGACTGGGGGCAGAATGGAGACGGGGCAGGACTGGGGGCAGAATGGAGATGAGCAAGGACTGGGGCAGAATGGAGACGGGCAGGACTGGGCAGAATGGAGATGGGGCACGACTGGGGCAGAATGGAGACGGGGCAGGACTGGGGGCAGAATGGAGATGTGGCAGGACTGGGGGCAGAATGGAGAGTGGGCAGGACTGGGGGCAGAATGGGAGTGGGCAAGACTACGGGCAGAATGGAGATGGGGCAGGACTGGGGCAGAATGGAGACTGGGCAGGACTGGGGGCAGAATGGAGACTGGGCAAGACTGGGGGCAGAATGGAGATGGGGCAGGACTGGGGGCAGAATGGAGATGGGGAAGGACTGGGGGCAGAATGGAGAGTGGGCAGGACTGGGGGCAGAATGGAGACGGGGCAGGACTGGGGCAGAATGGAGATGAGCAAGGACTGGGGCAGAATGGAGACGGGCAGGACTGGGGCAGAATGGAGATGGGCACGACTGGGGGCAGAATGGAGACGGGGCAGGACTGGGGGCAGAATGGAGATGTGGCAGGACTGGGGGCAGAATGGAGAGTGGGCAGGACTGGGGGCAGAATGGAGATGGGCAGATTGGGGGCAGAATGGAGATGGGCCAGGACTGGGGCAGAATGGAGATGGGGCAGGACTGGGGGCAGAATGGAGATGGGCACGACTGGGGGCAGAATGGAGATGGGGCAGGACTGGGGGCAGAATGGAAATGGGGCAGGACTTTGGGCAGAATGGAGACGGGACAGGACTGGGGGCAGAATGGAGACGGGGCAGGACTGGGGGCAGAATGGAGAGTGGGCAGGACTGGGGGGCAGAATGGAGATGGGGCAGGACTGGGGGCAAAATGGAGACGGGGCAGGACTGGGGGCAGAATGGAGACTGGGCAGGACTGTGGGCAGAATGGAAACGGGGCAGAATGGAGATGGGGCAGGACTGGGGGCAGAATGAAGACTGGACGGGGAAGGATGGAGACGGGGCAGAATGGAGACTGGGCAGGAATCAGGATGGAGACTGGGCAGGACTGGGGGCAGAATGGAGATGGGGCAGGACTGGGGCAGAATGAAGACTGGACGGGGAAGAATGGAGACAGGGCAGAATGGGAGACACTGGGGGCAGAATGGAGACGGAGCAGGATTGGAGACACTGGGGGCAGAATAAAAGACATAGGGCAGGGTTGGAGACAGATGGGGCAGGATGGGAGATCATATGGGGCAGAATGGATACTCATGAGGGCGGGAAGAGAGAACATATGGCTAAAGCCAGGAATGAGACACACGGGGCCAGGATGAGGGATATTATTACCATAGGGGCTAATTAAGGGATATTATTACTGCAGTGATGTATTTTATTTTTTTGAGAATACTGTTTTAGATGGGGAGGCGGTTCTGTTACTGTGCAGAGTGACACTATGTTGCCTTTTTTTTCTTCATCTGGTGTAGTTTAGAAGTTGGGAAAAAAATAAGTAATGTGTTCTGCATGTGGAGCTCTAGATAACTGTGTTATTTCCTGCAGAGACGAGCCCTGGCTGGAAGACGTTATGGTGGTCTGTGCTGGATGAAAGATGAAAAGCAAAGATGAAGGACTTCACCTAGAGATGTCACTGGTGAGTCAGTGTTACCTGTACACTGACACTATACACTGTATACTATATACAGAGCTCCTGTGTATAATGTCACCAGTGATCACTATATTACCTGTACACAAACACTGCATACTAAGTACAGATGTCCTGTGTATAATGGCACTTATGGTGATAGTATTGTTTTTTTTTTATTACTGATCAGTATTGTAGTATTGAGTCACTATGTGGTGGTAATTTGTGGTCTGGACATGGTGCGGTGGTATTATAGGTCACTATGTGGTGGTAATATGGTGTCTGGTCATGGTGCAGCGGTATTTGTTCCTTGTATGTGATATTATTTTGGTCACTGTGGTGGTAATATGTGGTCTGGTCATGGTGCGGTAGTATTTGATCCTTGTATGTGATATTATTGGTCATTTTAAAAATTGAAAAATAAATAAAAAATATACCTAAACAGCAGGCCCCTAATGGGGCCCCGAAAACAGCAGGCCTCATTACAGTGCTGCAGATGGCGACCAAAATGGTCGCCAAAGCGGCTAAAAATTTGCAAATGGCGACTGGATTATTCAATCCATTCGCCGTTTGCGATTAGTGATTTTTAAAAAAATATATATTTTTTTTAAAATGGTGGCCGGAGGCGGGGGGGGGCCATTGTGAAGTTTGCTGTGGGGCCCTGCCGTTCCTAGTTACGCCCCTGGATTGAACTGTGGGGGAGAACATCGATAGGGGAGGAGAGGTAATTTTAAACCATAGTTGACAACTGCTGTCTCCTATCTGTTGCAATCGATTCAGTATTAACAGTCGTGTGAACGGTACTCGAGAAATCAGTCCACAACATGGTCATGCAACCCCTGTCTCCAACACCACTTCGGCTGTGTGCACCACGAACACCTCTTCCATGTTACCCAGTACGGCTCATGGTAGAACCTGCACTGCTGCTGTGTGCTGGGAATGCCTCTAACAAACGGTTTACCAGAGTTGCTTGTTCGGCAGTATTAGCTCTAGGTTTTCCTGTGGCATGATGTTCTGTAATTTGCCTTTTAGCGTGGATCGAGGATGCTGGCCAACCAGTAGTCGTCATCCTTCATAATTTTGGCAATGCGGGGGTCCCTTTTTAGGATCCTCAAGACATAATCACACATGTGGGCCAATGTTCCAGGTGTCAATGATGCACTGCCAGTGGTGGGTGGAGGAGCACTTTCTGCTAAATCCACATCCCTCCAGTCACACACTAACCGTGTACCTGACCTTGGCAAACCAACATTTTCTCTTGCCCCTGAGAAGCATCCTCCTCCTCAAAATAATCATCCCCATCATCCTCCTCCTCTTCCTCTTCTTTCTCTACCTCGTCCAGGACAGTTCCCTGAGCAGACAATGGCTGACTGTCATCAAGGCTTCCCTCCTCCTCCTCTTCCTCCTCCGCTGCAGATGCCTGATCCTTAATGTGCGTCAAAGTTTGGGATGCTCATGCTTATGATGGCGTCGTCTGCTCTTACCAGCCGTGTGCATTCCTCAAAACACTGAAGGACTTTACAGAGGTCTTTCAGCTTTGACCACTGCAGACCTAAAAACTCGATGTCTGCCCTCAAACTGCCTGCCCGTTTATCCTCCCACAAATGAATTACAGCCTGCCTCTATTCGCACAGCCTCTCAACCTTGTGCATGGTGGAGTTCCACCTTGTTGCGACTGGAGTCTACGGGCGAGCGATGGATGTGCAAGCACAGTCTTCGCACCTTATGGAACAGGGCTGGTAACTCCGGATAATTATTTATGAAGCACTGCACCACCAGGTTCAAGGTGTGAACCAGGCAAGGTATGTGTCTGAGTTTTGCCAGGGCTATGGCCGCCACATAAAATTACAGCCGTCATCACTGACTACCTTGCCTGGCTCAAGATGTAGACTGCCCAACCATGACTCAGTTTCTCGCTGCAAATAGTTTGCCAGTACCTCCGCGGTGTGTCTGTTGTCGCCCAAAGACATCATCTTTAAAACAGCCTTCGGACGCTTACCACTAGCTGTTCGATAGTGGAACACCTCGTGTGCAACACTGGCAGCTGCGGATGGAGTGCTCGTGCGACTGCGCTCTGTCGACGAGCTTTCGCTTCTGGAGGAGGAGGGTCAAACGCCTACAGCCAAATGTTGCCTATACCGTGGGCTAGGCAGCTCTGTCCTACTGCCGCTGTCCCTGTGGACCCTGCATCCACCACATTAACCCAGTGTGCAGTGATGGACACGTAACGGCCCTGGCCATGCCTACTGGCCCATGCATCTGTTATGAGGTGCACCTTTCCACTCACTGATTGTTTGAGTGCATGGACAATGCGGTCTTTCACATGCAGGTGGAGGGCAGGGATGGCTTTTCTAGAAAATAAAAGTGCTGACTGGGTAGGTCATAGCATGGGACAGCGTAGGCCATGAGTTCTCGGAATGCTGCGCTTTCAATCAAACGGAAGGGCATCATCTCTAATGAGATCAGTTTGGCAATGTAGGCGTTCAAAGCCAGTGTACGCGGATGAGAGAATGAGTACTTTCTTGTCCTACTCAGAGTGTCTGCTAGGGTGAGCTGGACTTGAAAGCTGCATATGGGGGAACTAGCGGTGGACATGGTGAACTGAGAGGGGGTTGGTGCTGGTGATGATGGTGGTGGTGTTGATGGCCTAGATTCAGTCTTTCGTTGGAAAAACGTTGTGATTCCCTGACTCCTTTGGCCTTGCGACAACACCTCAACATTTGTTGCTGGTGGTTTGCTAACCGGTGGGCTTACAGTGGGGGAAGCGATGTAGCGTTGCTGGCTACCTTCAGTTGGAGCAGGTGCACATGTGCTACCTGAGGTTTTGTAGTCCGTCCACGCTTGCAAGTGCATGGTGTTTAAATGTCTAAGCATGCAGCTGGTGTTCAAATTTTGGAGAATTTTCCCTCGGCTAAAGGTCCTTTCGCACTTCTTACAGATAACCTTTGCCTCATCAATAAGATTTTGGTAAAAAATGTGCCACACTGCACTCTTCCTACTATGGGATAAACCTTCAGGGCTTGCACGCTGTGCTAATTTGATCCTCTGGCCAAGCTGTCCTGCAACTCTTTTTGTTTTTTTAACACGTTTTTGGACTGCTACGGGCCAGCCAGATAACCACAGCTGCGATGTCGATGCCTGCTGCGAATCCGCCTACTCTTCTGAGCTATTGACAGCGGCACCCTCTTCCCCCAATGGATGCCAATCCGGGTCAATAACTGGGTCATCCATCACTTCCTCTTCAATTTCATCTGCACCTTCCTCTGTGTCACCGTCTAAGGTGGTGTAGTATGCGGGAAGGGGCACCTGAGTTTCATCAGGGTCAGATTCTGGCTCAGTATACTGCGAGGGCAATGTAGTGCTCTGGGTGAATGTACCAGCAGAATCTTATAGCAGTGGCTGTGCATCAGTGCACTCCATGTCAGATTCATCTTGGACTGGGGAATTCCGGATTTTACTTGATAATCCAGGCATGGTATGTGAAAAGAGCTTCATGGAGTAATCTGAAGTTTGGCCTGCTGTATCCTTCACTTTTGGTGGGGGTGAAGGACACAAAGAAAGGTGTTGTTCCTGACCATGAGCCTGCACTGACGACTCAGTGCTTGCATTTTTTGAAACTTTAGAAGAGGAGGCGATAGAGCTGGAGGCTTTTTCGGCAATGTAAGCCAAAACCTGTTCCTGATGCTCCGGCTTTAAAAGCGGTTTACCTACTCCCAGAAAAGGAAGCCTTCCAGGCCTTCTGAAGCCAGACGATGACGCAGGCTCAACACCTCCTACCTTAGGTGCTATTGTGCTTTTGGCACTACCAGCAGATGCATCACCACCACCATCAGTACCAGTTGGCCCCCCCACCCACGTCCGCGGCCTCTTCCACCATACTTCCTTATGTTTGGGAAAATGTACCAAAAATACCAGCAGATATATGGTACTGTATCAGAAGCGTACAGCTGTATACGGTAAAGGGGAAAATTTAAATCTCCGTATATATTTCCGGAATCACACACAGACGCTCACTCAGTATGGATTAGACCGGAATATGAAAAGCAGAAAAACGATACTGTATCAGAAGCGTACAGCTGTATACAGTGAAAACAAAAAAACCAAGAAACAAATATCCTAAAATAAAATCAAAAATATATTGCAAAAAATGCATGAAGGTAGTAATAATAATAAGGGTATTTGGTAAACATAATTTTGATCAAAAGAATGTACAAGCCATCCCGCCACGTCAAGGCAACCCTTTGTGGGACAGTCCTAACTCTTGTATTAAAAACCTTTCCACTTGTCAAGTGACAAATGTGAACAAGGACAGAGAGACTGAACCCACCAGTAAAAGCATAGGCCAGACAGGATGGATTTCTCAGCTCAGAAGCAGGGCGGTCACACCCTTATATGCACAAGATGCACTAAGAACTAAATGAAAAACTAGGTCTGAGCTGAAAAAGTAAGTTGATGTGTATGCAAAATGTAAATGCATATTAACACATGACCATTACACAGAGAAAACAAAAAACCAAGAAACAAATATCCTGTATACAGTGTAGGGGAAATTGTTAATCTCTGCATATATTTGCGGAGTCACACACAGACGTTCACTCAGTATGGATTTGACCAGAATACAAAAAGCAGAAAAACGGTACTGTATCAGAAGCATACAGCTGTATACAGTGTAGGGGTAATTTTAAATCTCTGTATATATTTCCGGAGTCACACACAGAGGCTCACAGGCTCAGTATGGATTAGACCAGAACATAAAAAGCAGAAAAATGGTACTGTATCAGAAGCGTACAGCTGTATACAGTGTAGTGGAAATTGTAAATCTCCATATATATTTCCGGAGTCACACACAAACGCTCACAGGCTCAGTATGGATTAGACCAGTATATAAAAAGCAGAAAAACGGTACTGTATCAAAAGCGTACAGCTGTATACAGTGTAGGTCAGGGGTCTCAAACTCGCGGCCCGCGGGCCAACTGCGGCCCTCGGGACACTAGTTTGCGGCCCTCACCTCATGGGCCCTCAGTACATATTTTGCGGTTCTCGGCTGGCATCACACATGCGAGAAACACCGCATGTGAAATCATAGGCGTGGCGCCCATATTCATAAGCTTAATGAGCGGTACCGCAGAAAGATGCCGGCGCCGGGCATACTCACCTCATCTCCTGCTGCTGCCGCGCTCGCGCTTCCTGTCTCTGACACAGAGAGCAGCGCCGCTGGATGACGTCATCATTCAGCGGCCTGCTCTGTCAGAGTGAGGAAGCGCGGGTGCCGGTGAAGCTGAGGACAGGTGAGAGGTGGTGTGTGTGTGTACAGGTGAGAGGTGTGTGTGTGTGTACAGGTGAGAGGTGGTGTGTGTGTACAGGTGAGAGGTGGTGTGTGTGTGTGTGTACAGGTGAGAGGTGGTGTGTGTGTGTGTGTGTGCACAGGAGAGTGATGGGGAAAAGCAATGTTGAAAAACAGTGATGGGGAAAAGCAATATGGGAGCAATGGAGAAAAGCAATGATGGGATTAATGGGAAAAGCAATGTGGAAAAACAGTGATGGGGAAAAGCAATGTGGGAGTAATGGGGAAAAGCAATGGGAAAAGCAATGATGGGAGTAATGGGGAAAAGCAATGGGGAAAAGCAATGGGAGTAATGGGGAAAAGCAATGATGGGAGTAATGGGGAAAAGCAATGTGGAAAACAGTGATGGGGAAAAGCAATGTGGGAGTAATGGGGAAAAGCAATGGGAAAAGCAATGATGGGAGTAATGGGGAAAAGCAATGTGGAAAAACAGTGATGGGGAAAAGCAATGATGGGAGTAATGGGGAAAAGAAATGTGGAAAAACAGTGATGGGGAAAAGCAATGTGGGAGTAATGGGGAAAAGCAATGATGGGAGTAATGGGGAAAAGCAATGTGGAAAAACAGTGATGGGGAAAAGCAATGTGGGAGTAATGGGGAAAAAGCAATGATGGGAGTAATGGGGAAAAGCAATGTGGAAAAACAGTGATGGGGAAAAGCAATGATGGGAGTAATGGGGAAAAGCAATGGGGAAAAACAATGATGGGAGTGATGGGGAAAAGCAATGTGGAAAAACAGTGATGGGGAAAAGCAATGATGGGAGTGATGGGGAAAAACAATGATGGGGAAAAGCAATGATGAGAGTGATGGGGAAAAGCAGTGATGGGAAAAGCAATGATATGAGTGATGGGGAAAAGCAATGATGGGAGTGATGGGGGAAAAGCAATGATGGGAGTGATGGGGAAAAGCAATGATGTGGAAAAAGCAATGATGGGAGTGATGGGGGGGAAAGCAATGCTGGGGAAAAAGCAATGATGGGAGTGATGGGGAAAAGCAACGATGGGGTGATGAGGAAAAAGCAATGGGGGAGAATGAGCGCTGGGGGAGAAGGAGCGCTGGGGGAATGACTTCTTGCTGTTAACCAGTTAATGTTTTCTTGTCCACCACACTGCAGTGTCAAAACAGGAAGGAAATGAGACAGGCAGCAACATCGCATCAGAGAACGCTTGACCTCGAAACAGAAAATCCTCAGATCCTTGTATTGTAACATAATATTAAGAATAATTCATTTAGTCGTGATAACCTATTTCCACCTGTTTTGTAAGAGCTTTTCTTGTGGAAAACCTGATGCGGCCCAGCCTCACCCAGATTCCACTTCCAGCGGCCCCCGGGTATATTGAGTTTGAGACCCCTGGCGTAGGTGTAATTGTGAATCTCCGTATATATTTTCGGAGTCACACACAAATGCTCACAGGCTCAGTATGGATTAGACCAGTATATAAAAAGCAGAAAAACGGTACTGTATCAGAAGCGTACAGCTGTACACAGTGTAGGTGAAATTGTGAATCTCCGTATATATTTCCGGAGTCACACACAAACGCTCACAGGCTCAGTATGCATTAGACCAGTATATAAAAAGCAGAAAAATGGTACTGTATCAGAAGCGTACAGCTGTATACAGTGTCGTGGAAATTGTAAATCTCCGTATATATTTCCGGAGTCACACACAGACGCTCACTCAGTATGGATTTGACCAGAATACAAAAAGCAGAAAAACGGTACTGTATCAGAAGCGTACAGCTGTATACAGTGTAGGGGAAATTGTAAATCTCCATATATATTTCCGGAGTCACACACAGACGCTCACAGGCTCAGTATGGATTAGACTAGAATATAAAAAGCAGAAAAATGGTACTGTATCAGAAGCGTACAGCTGTATACATTGTAGGGGAAATTGTAAATATCCATATATATTTCCGGAGTCACACACAGACGCTCACAGGCTCAGTATGGATTAGACCAGAATATAAAAAGCAGAGAAACGGTACTGTATCAGAAGCGTACAACTGTATACAGTGTAGGGGTATTTTTAAATCTCTGTATATATTTCCAGAGTCACACACAGACGCTCATTCAGTATGGATTTGACCAGAATACAAAAAGCTGAAAAACGGTAGAGCATCAGAAGCGTACAGCTGTATACAGGGTAGGGGAAATTGTAAATCTACATATATATTTCTTGAGTCACACACAGACGTTCACTCAGTATGGATTTCACCAGAATACAAAAAGCTGAAAAACTGTACTGTTTCAGAAGCATACAGCTGTATACAGTGCTGGGAAAAATTTAAATGTCCATATATATTTCCGGTTTCATACACAGATGCTCTCTCAGTATGGATTTGACCGTAATACAAAAGGCAGAAAAACGGTACTGTATCAGAAGCGTACAGCTGTATACAGTGTAGGGGTAATTTTAAATCTCCGTATATATTTCCGGAGTCACACACAGATGCTCACAGGCTCAGTATGAATTAGACCAGAATATGAAAAGCAGAAAAATGGTACTGTATCAGAAGCGTACAGCTGTATACAGTGTAGGGGAAATTGTAAATCTCAGTATATATTTCCGGAGTCACACACAGATAGTCAGCATGTATTTGTCCGTGATACCAGCGATACACGGTAGTGTGTGAGCAGCGTACACCTCTATACGGTGTGGGAAAAAATGAATGCTCAGTAACTGTGCAGAAAAAAGAATAAAAGTATTAGTACTGTGTAAAAAGCAGTCTGCACAGCAATGTACACACAGCAATACAGCTATCAGGCAGCCTAATAACCAGCACTGCTGCACACAAAAAAATCCTCCCCTGTCACTGCACACTAACTATACAGCACAATTGCTTTCAGCACAAGCACATAAGTACTTCTCTTTCCAGCCCTAACTCTCTCCCTACTGATAAACAGCAACCTCTCCCTACTGTTAAGATCGGCAGAAGTAAAATGGAGGTCGGTGGTCAGGGCTTTTATAGACACTATGATGTCACACAAAGCAAGCCAATCACTGCAATGCCCTTCTCTAAGATGGTGGTGGACGCTGCCCATGTCATCTCGTTGCCCACAGTGTACATCCTTGCTCATTCCCTGAAAAAATGCGCCTGCAAGCATTATGCAAAACCGACTTTGGCACTCGTTTTACCGAACGCATGGCCGACTTCACGCTATGGTTGGGTTTCGCTCAGCGAAACTCGACTTTGGTGAAAGGCGGCGACTTACGAATCTGACCGACCTGTTTCGCTCAACTCTATGTAGAGCCTATCAATGAGTCTATCCTATTGCCACTTAGTGATGGTAATCAGGGCACTATAGTTCTTATGGCTAACATATCCATAGCTGTTACGTTGTGTGTATGGATATGAGGGCATCATGCAATAAATCTAGCACATGGGTACTTAGGTTACTGTAACTAAAATTCATAAATATAAGGCTCAAATTCACCCATTTATAAATTAAACCAATCAGTATACATAATTCTGTTAGAGGGCCTTTATTACTTTAAATCACAAAGTAGAGAAATGGAGGATGAACATTATAGTGGGTCTTCTATGATGGGAAGACTTTTGTGAAATTTTTTTTTCTTCAGTGCAGTACTTCTTTTGAGTGGTCATCTAGGAAAAAAGTCCTAAATGGTCATCTGGAGAGTGGAAAAGGAAACTGATGCCATTGCAGTCGACGACTCGATGGGACAGGTGGCCCCAGTTGTATTTTATTTGTCTCTAAGTTCTCAGTATTATTTGGAAAACTTACTTTAAAGGAACCTTCTTTAGTAAATCATCCTTCAACCTATGAAAGTGATGAATATACACAGGACATCCAGGTGGCCTCACCTGCACAAGAAGGGAGTCCACCATCCTGTGGACTCAGTAGTCAGATGACTTGCAAGAAGCTGGTTGAATAAACTAGTCACTGTTTATTAAAGGTTTTTGCCCTTTGAATCTGGGAATCTCCGCAGCCTAATATTGTTATAGTGCCTTGCAAAGTAGGATCCAAAATTTTTTAATCATTGGTACTTCCTATTCAGGTCTTAGGACTCTGCCCATAAAATCAATCTCTAATGTGTGCAAGGTTGGTAAACATTATACTTCCTATCACAGCTGAGCACTCATGCTGTCTTTTGACAGCGTGGGAACCGCAGCTCTCCGACCGGCGGGGTTGATTTCAGAAGTGGTGTTTGCCGCAAACACTGAATGTTCGGGTTCCCCGTTCAAGTGAAAGGGGTCCGGGTTCGGGTCCGGGCACTGTTCTGGTACTCGACCCTGAAATTTTTGTAAATTTTCAGCCAAACCCGCCAGACCTGAACATTCAGGTGTCTTCCCATCTCTACTCACAACATTCATACTCTCTAGAGAAAATAATGGCATTATTTGCCAATGTGGAGCAGAACACCCATGGAAAGCTCTCAATGCTGCACTGTACTATGAGATGGTGGCGAATGGACTTGCAGTGTCAGTCTCCAGCCACAAGAGATCATTGTCGCCTGTTGGAGTGACTGTAGACCTCATGGTGTTAACAGGAGGAGGACTTGCGTGAAGGAGATCCGCCGCTATCCTTGGATCTCAGAGTTTGTTGTGTTCCAGAAACTGTCCAGACTTACTTTGGGGGACGATTACAGTTTGATGCAGAGTCAAATTCCCCCAAAACTTTCTGATGTGACGTGGAGAGCCTCCTGTTAGCCTATCAGGCTTATCCCCTCTTCGTGCAACAAGACCACCATCCACACCTAAGCCTCCCAGCTAATGGCCAAACAGGAGATGAGCCGGCCTCCTCAGCAACCAGGTTATGGTCAGTAAGTCCTGAGCTCAGGCCCTGCTACATTGAACATGATGGGAGTTTGCACGAAGACCTAGAGATAGAGTTTGGTGCCAAATGTACATTATCAAGCAGAGAGATTATTTGCTAGCGGAACTGTATGAACTTGAGATATTTGCTCACAATGTTAGAGAGACTTATATACTCACATCCTGAACAAATACCTCCCCATAGAGAATCTCTTGTGTGTAGGAAAAAAGGGTGGGTTAGAAAATCCTTAAGTTTGTGAACTTCTGCGCTGCACCACTGCTGGCTTGGCCTCTTGCAAGCATCTGATTTCATTGTTTAACTGGGCTAACTCTGCAGCTCCCACATAAGGCAGAAGCATAGGTCACATAAATTATTGTGTATTTTATAGAACATGCTGGACCTATAGGTTGTGCAGCACAGATGTCCTAGTCAACTCTGACTAGGTGTTTGTGAAACTTTACTGTGTTTTCCTTTGTATTGTTGGCGAAACTCAGGTTCCATTTATAGTAAAGCTAAGGTGCCTGGTCGTGTTCTTTGTCCACGGCCTGTTGTATCCTGGGGAAACCACCCTGCTACACAGTCTTCAGTAACTTTACAGATAATAAAGAGGCCATAGTTTCTCCTCTACCATCTATATAAAAGTGTTTTCTATCCATGAGGACTAAAATATGCAGCTCAAAATCAGGCTTCTAGTTAGTTTCTGGTGGCTTGTATGATTGTAGTCTATTTTTAGACCAGTTGGCCATTTATTTTCTTGTAGATACTTATTTGACCACACTTACATTTTCATTTTGCAATGCTTTTTTTTAATGTTTTTTATACAGTTGGGAAAATAAGTATTTGATACACTGTTGATTTTTCAAGTTTTCCCACCTGCAAAGAATGGAGAGTTCTGTAATTATTACAGTTGGTAAGCATTACCTGTGAGAGACAGAATCTAAAAAAAAATCAGAAATCACGTTGTATGATTTTCACATCTTTCATTCAATAAAATGCAAATTAATTAAATATTTCAGAGTGATTCTTTTAACAGATATACACAATTAAGGATAACTGGTCAGTGGCATTGCTAAAGCTAGAAAAGATCAGAGGCCCAAGCCCAAAGACATGTTTTACCAAACCATCCCTCCTCATCCCCAAAAAAACCCAGTACAGATAACAAACTGATAACTCTGTGTAAAGATAATGTAATAAATGTTACCTGTCGTCCTCTGTAACACCAAACTGTGTAATAGTGTTCTAACTGAGTTATAACTCTGTAACTGTGTAATAGCATTATAACTGTGTTAGAACTCTGTAAATGTGTAATAGTGTTATAACCGTGTTATAACTATGTACTGTGTAATAGTGTTATAACTTAGTTAGAACTCTGTAACTGTATAATAGTTTTATAACTGTTATAACTCTGTAACTGTGTAATAGTGTTATAACTGTGTAATAACTCTGTAACTGTGCAATAGTGTTATAACTGTGATATAACTCTGTACCTCTGTACAAATGTGCTATAACTCTAACTGTGCAATAGTGGCATAACTGTGTTATAACTCTGTATCTGTGTAATAGTGTTAAAACTCTGTAACTGTGTAATAGTTTTATAACTGTGTTATAACTCTGTAAATGTGTAATAGTGTTATATCTGTGTTATAACTCTGTAACTAAATCACAAGGCTGAGTGTAAGGGAATGAATGACAAGATGCCAATACTTGTGTGAGGAGGTTGCTCAGGTGAAAAAAAAACCCCAACGCGATTCTCGCTGTCGCTTCTTCCTGGGATGGGTGTGTATGAAAGAAGCGACAGCGAAACGCACATCATGTCATTCATTCCCCACTCAGCCTTGTGATTTTGCCATTTTGCACTTCTCCGTTTTATGCTCATTTTTCTGCATTTTGCAACATTTGCACATGTAACGGTGTCTACTGTGCTGTAATACCTCTTACATTACCACCCCGTGTTTCAGGAGGTCCATTCTGCTTTTCCTGGATTCTGAATGAAGGACGCTGGCTCGAAAGGCTTCGTTACATGGGAACATATAAAAGATCACTGCTTCTCCACGTATTTCCAGTGTGACAACCTTTTACTCACAGGTCTCAGACTATATATACATACAGAGGACAGGACAATCAATATGTGGCGGGCCAGTAGATAACAGGCTCCAATTAAGACGCCAGACATACATTACAATTGCTGCAGGAGGCCGGCGGCCCCCCGAACATTTACAGTGGGATTTACAAAGTTGGGGGGGGGAGGTCAGAAGTGGGATATCTCGTTTACCTCTGCCCAGGGGTCGCAGCCGGTCGGCTGATGCATTAGGGACATGCATCTCACATTGCACCTATCATACATGCATATCATATTCGGGGTGCTGGGGGGTTCTGTAACACGGCTCCCCTTTTCAGCAACGCGATCGGCATACACAGTCTGATCCTTAACAACGGATCGGCTTGGGAATGACAGAAGATTATGGGGTTGGTACAAGTTCCGTTTGTCGACTTAGTCCATCGGCGTTACCATTTTGTTTGCCGGGTCTGTAGTGGATGGTGAAGTCTAGAGGTTGTAGGGCTAAACTCCACCGCAGTAATCTGGCGTTGTCTCCAGAGACCGGATTAAGCCACACTAGGGGATTATGGTCAATTAGGAGGGAAAACTGTCGTCCATACAAATATGGTTGTAACTTCTTGAGTGCCCATACTACTGCCAGGCTCTCCTTCTCGATGGCCGCATAGCTTACTTCGCAGGGCAATAGTTTCCGACTCAGGTAAGCTAGCGGGTGGTCTTGGCCGTCCGGCCCGACTTGGCTCAGCACTGCCCCAAATCCAAACATAGAAGCGTCTGTGTGAACAAGGAAACGTTTAGTTGGATCGGGTGCGGCCAATACCGGAGTATTTGTGAGGGCGTCCTTTAGCTGGTGGAAGGCTTCCTCACACTCGGGGATCCAGGTTACCTGGCGGGGGAGGTTCTTACGGGTCAGATCAGTGAGGGGCTTGGCTACGCTGCTGTAATTGGGGACAAATTTCCTATAATACCCTGCTGTCCCTAGAAACGCCATGACCTGGGTTTTAGTGCGTGGGGTGGGCCATTTGGCTACGGCCTCAATTTTGGTTGGTTCTGGTCGCTGTTTCCCACTTCCCAACCAATGTCCTAAATACTGAACCTCTGCTTTGCCCACGTGACACTTGTTGGGGTTCAGGGTGATTCCGGCCTTGTGGATCCTGTCCAATACTGTCTCTAGGTGATTTAGATGCTCATCCCATGTCACGCTGTAGATGGCGATGTCATCCAGGTAGGCACAAGCATAGTCCTGGAGACCATCCAGAAGCCGGTCAGCCAGCCTCTGGAAGGTCGCAGGGGCATTCTTCATCTCAAATGGCATAACTCAAAACTGGAATAAGCCGAATGGGGTGACAAATGCAGACTTGGGAATAGCGTCAGGACTTAGGGGGATCTGCCAATAGCCTTTGCATAGATCGATGGTGGTCAAATACTTTGCCCCCCCAGCCGGTCTAACAACTCATCCACACGCGGCATAGGATATGCATCTGTCACCGTTTTCTCATTTAACCGGGTAGTCACATCCTTCTTGGGCACTAACACTATGGGGATGCCCAGGGACTATCTGACTCTTCAATGACCCCTAAACGCAACATCTCTTGTATCTCTTGTCACATCCCTTATCGTACAGACTCAGGGACGCGGAAGGGGGGTTGTCTCAGAGGGGTCTGATCCTGGGTCTCAACCTTGTGTTGTGCCAGGCGGGTGTACCCTGGTCTCTCTGAAAACATCCTCTGTCGCTGCCTCAACAACGCCTCCGCCTGCTGTCTCTCCCGGGGCCCTAGGTTTTCTCCCAAGTGTGTCTGGTCCCATGACTGAGTCCTCTCCCCTAAGACATTAGGCAAGGGGAGTCCGGCTAAATCCTCTGCTTTGGGTGCACATATGGCCACTACCTCTTCAGGGCGCTCCCGGTAGGGCTTCAGCATATTCACGTGGAACATGCGGAAAACCCTGGGGTCGTCACAATCGGCGACATTGTAGGTGGTGTCAGCTATTTTCTCCACTACCTGGTAGGGGCCCTGCCATGCAGCTTTGAACTTGTTCTGCCTAGTTGGTTCTAACACCAGGACCTTCTGTCCTATCTCAAAGGTGCATTCTCTGGCCCTCCGATCGTACCATGCGCGCTGGCGCCGTTTGGCCGCCTGCATGTTCCCATGTACAGCCTGAGTCAGCTCCTGTAGGCGGTCCCGGAATTCCAGCACATAGGGCACAATAGGTATCCCGTCTATGGTTCCCTCCCCTTCCCAGTGTTCTCGCACTAAGTCTAGGGGTCCCCTTACCCGCCTCTCGTATAACAGTTAGAACGGGGAGAACCCCGTGGATTCTTGGGGCACCTCCCGATAGGCAAACAGGAAGTGTGGCAAGAATTTCTCCCAGTCCCTGTAGGTCCTGGTAAAAGTCCCAATGAGTTGTTTCAATGTTCCGTTAAAACGTTCACACAACCCATTGGTTTGCGGGTGGTACAGGGCGCTTCTAATGGACTTTATGCCGCACAGCTTCCACAGTTGGTTGGTTGCCTCTGCTGTAAACTGGGTACCCGTAAGAAAACCTGGAGCAGGGCAGCCGCCACCATCTCTGCCAGTATGTTAGGTAATGCAACTGCCTCTGGATAACGTGTGGCTTAATCTACCACTGTCAATATATACTTTTTCCCTGACGGACTGGGTTTGGCTAACAGCCCTATCAGATCGACCGCTACTCAGCTAAATGGCTCCTCCACAATGGGGAGGGGGTGTAATTTGGCCTTGCAGTGATTTCCCCTCTTGCCAATGTGCTGGCAACTGCCACAGGCCTGGCAGTACTGACGAACATCATAGGTTACCCCCGGCCAAAAGAAGTTTTGTGTCTGATGATGCCTGGTGCGACTGGCGCCGAGGTGCCCGGCCAAGGGTATGTCATGAGAGATTCGCAGTAGCTCCTGCCTATACTTCTTTGGAACTACCAGCTGTCGTTTTATAGTGGGGCTCGTCCCTGTGTGGCGCTGCTCTGTAATCCGGTAGAGGAGTCCCTGATGCCATAAAAACTGTTCCCCTTCCAGTACTCCTCTACCCTCCTGTGCCTTCCCACGATACCCCTGTAATGAGGGATCCTCAAGTACCTCCCTTTTAAACTCAGCTGGGGTGGCCCAAGAAATGTGTCTGGCTATGGGAATACGTGTAGGGCTGGGGTGTCTTACCTGGGCCTCCTCTGAGTGTGATTCTGCCTCCGCAGCTCAAGCTTGTCTCTGGGTGGTCACAGGATAGGTCTCAGCCATAGGGGCAACCGAGAATGCAGACAACATGGGCC
This sequence comes from Oophaga sylvatica, assembly GCA_033576555.1. Taxonomy (NCBI): domain Eukaryota; kingdom Metazoa; phylum Chordata; class Amphibia; order Anura; family Dendrobatidae; genus Oophaga; species Oophaga sylvatica. Next base: position 506,209,655 of record JARQOD010000003.1, on the reverse strand, counting down.
CCAAGTAATTTCCCAGCAAGACGTCTGCAGCCAAATCCTCCATCAGGCCGACCTCAACAAGGCCATCTCCGACCAGTTCAGGTGAATCCTGGCAGTGGGCAGTCGATGTATGGCTCCCCCTGCTACACGGACTGCCACTGTCCGGTCCGTGTTCTCTTAGTCCCGGACGAGATGAGGCTTCACAAGGGTCAAAGTTGCTCCGGAATCTCTTAGTCCCTGCATACATTTCCCATTAACCCTCACCACCTGTCGATGCTGTTGTCGATTATCTGCCCGGGCTGCCTGCATGGGGTCTACTTCATGCAGCACTTCCTCCATCTCTTCCATCCCTGGATTAGTCATAGCCCCCAATGCCGGGTCAGCTTCGCCTTGGTAGCAGTGTACAGCGGCCCGGGATGACGGTAGCCGTTCCCACCTTTGGCCACTGGGTACGCTGAGTCCAGTTGGGACATTGTCTTTGCAGGTGGCCCAGCTGATGGCAGGGGGACTCTGGCAGGCCAGGGTTTTAGCTGGTCCCCCGACAATCTTCTGTGGTTTAGGGGCCTCCAGACCCATGGGAGTGCCCTTAGTGACAGTCTTAGATCCTGACAACTGAGACCTCCTGGATCATGATGTTCATCGGCCAGACGAGCGGCCTCCTCAAGAGTCGTTGGCCATCTGTCCCGAAGCCATTCGTGTGTCTCGGGGGTTAGTCCAGTAAAGATTTGCTCTAACAAGAAGAGCTGGGGGACGTCCTCCTTAGTGGTTGCTTGGCTCCCTTGTGCCCACTGTAGCAGTGACCGCCGTAGTTTATAGGCCCATTCAGAGTGGGTATCTGTTACCTGTTTTATAAGTCTGCGGAACTTTTGGCGGTATGCCTCTGGTGTCAGCGCATACCGGGCCAAGATCACTTCTTTGACCCGCTCATAGTCCATACAGTTCTCATCAGGTACCGTGCGATAGGCGTCCGCTGCCCGGCCTGTCAGCTTGCTGGCCAGAACCTGAACCCAATCCTCCTGCTTCACTTGATGAAGGGCACACTGCCGCTCAAAGTCCTGCAGAAAGCCATCAATGACTTAGAATCATAGAATCATAGAATGGTAGAGTTGGAAGGGACCTCCTGGGTCATCTGGTCCAACCCCCTGCTCAAAGCAGGACTCTCTAAATCATCCCAGACAGATGTCTATCCAGCCTCTGTTTGAAGAATTCCATTGAAGGAGAACTCACCACCTCTTGTGGCAGCCTGTTCCACTCATTGATCACCCTAACTGTCAAAAAGTTTTTTCTAATATCTAATCTGTGTCTCCTCCCATTCAGTTTCATCCCATTGCTTCTAGTCTTTCCTTGCGCAAATGAGAATAAAGATGATCCTTCTACAATGTGACAGCCCTTGAGATATTTGTAGACAGCTATTAAGTCTCCTCTCAGTCTTCTTTTTTGCAAGCTAAACATTCCCAAATCCTGCAACCGTTCCTCATAGGACATGGTTTGCAGACCGGTCACCATTCTGGTGGCTCTTCTCTGAACTTGCTCCAGTTTGTTGATGTCTTTTTTAAAATGTGGTGCCCAAAACTGGACACAGTATTCCAGATGAGGTCTGACCAAAGAGGAGTAGAGGGCAATAATGACCTCACGTGATCTAGACTGTATGCTTCTGTTGATACATCCTAGAATTGCATTTGCCTTTTTTGCTGCTGCATCACACTGTTGACTCATGTTAAGTCTGTGATCAATTAGTATACCCAAGTCTTTTTCACATGTGCTGTTACTTAGCCCTATTCCTCCCATTTTGTATATGCTTTTTTCATTTTTATTGCCCAGATGTAGTACTTTGCATTTTTCCCTGTTAAAATCCATTCTGTTAGTTGCTGCCCACTGCTCCAGTTTATGTATATCTTTTTGAATCCTCTCTCTCTCTTCTCTAGTATTAGCTACCCCTCCTAGCTTTGTGTCATCAGCAAATTTGATCAGTTTACCCTCAATTCCTTCATCTAAATCATTGATAAAGATGTTGAACAATACAGGGCCCAAAACAGAGCCTTGTGGTACCCCACTTGAGACATTCTTCCAACTGGATGTGCAGCCATTTACAACCACTCTTTGGGTCCGATCACTAAGCCAGTTATGAATCCACCTAACAGTTGCCTTGTCCATTCCATACTTAGTCATTTTTTCAATAAGGATTGTGTGAGATACTTTGTCAAATGCTTTGCTGAAGTCAAGATATACTATATCTACAGCATTTCCCTGATCCACCCAGTCAGTGATTCTGTCATAGAAGGAAATTAAGTTAGTCTGACATGACTTATTAGTTACAAACCCATGCTGACTCTGTTTAATCACTTCATTCTTATCCAGGTACTTGCATACATGTTCTTTAATAATTTGTTCAAAGATCTTTCCTGGTATACTTCCTCTGCCTCCCCCAACTGTCGGAAGGTATTATACTGGATTTTTTTGTGGCTTACTGCTGACGATACCTGGGCGGAGGCCAGAGCTCCCCCTGCTCGCTGACTCTCCTCTCTCCGCTCTGCCATCTCCATCTTGGCTAGCTCTATCTTGGCTAGCTTTTTTGGTCCGCTCTGCCATCTCCATCTTGGCTAGCTCTATCCTGGTCCGCTCTGCCATCTTTTCCTTCAGATCAGTACGCACATCAGCCATCACCTCTCGCACGATCTCTACTACAGGGTTTGGGCCATAGAACGTGAGTCTGCTCTTTACCTCCCTCTGGAATTCAGTCTCTTCCACATTCACATTGGGGGGCGCTGCACTGTCGTGTTCCATGATGGCTGCTATCAAATCCCCTTTTGTTTTGTTGCTGGCGATTAACCCTCGAGCTTCCACCAGGTCTTTTAATATATTCCTCTTTAACTTCTGGTAGTTGTTTTATATTCAGTCCTTTACTCCTATAGACGGGGTATCAAATCCCGCTGTCTGCCACCAGTGTAACGGGGTCTACTGTGCTGTAATACCTCTTACATTACCACCCCGTGTTTCAGGAGGTCCACTCTGCTTTTCCTGGATTCTGAATGAAGGATGCTGGCTCGAAAGGCTTTGTTACATGGGAACATATAAAAGATCACTGCTTCTCCACGTATTTCCAGTGTGACCTTTTACTCACAGGTCTCAGACTATATATACATACAGAGGACAGGACAATCAATATGTGGTGGGCCAGTAGATAACAGGCTCCAATTAAGACGCCAGACGTACATTACAATAGCTGCAGGTGGCCGGCGGCCCCCGAACATGTTGTGATCATCTTCACCTGGATATTTTTGTGCAATTGTACTTACATGTTATACATGTTTCATTCATGATTTTGGTTGCCCAGGATTCACTCTGCCTTGCTTGTTTCATACCTTCACCATTATTTTTGTATTGTTAATTAAATCTTTTAAATTTAATGAATTAATAAACTTTTTCATTTTACTCGGGTTTGGCACTTCATTTGTTTTGGGGTATCATGGGTATCATGTGTAGAACAGCATACTAAAATATGCTGTCCTGCACAATGTACAGTAAAAAGGTAAACTGTGTGGTATACCATGTGGCCCTAAAAGTGACAAATACCACTGTGTGGCATCCATAAGGAGTATATCGGGAGTAGAGATGAGTAAATATTTCAATGTTTGGTTTGGATTACGATCGCCAAATTTGCAATATAGCATATTGCCTATTAATTCGTCGAATATTCGCCGAACATAACTGAATACCATTCATGTCAATGGGAGGCAAAAACAAACACATGCACAAACACCTTATAACGGCCCCAAATGCTGCCAAGGACAACAGGAAAGTGGCCTCAATTAACCCACAGTACAAACTGTAGCATGGCACTGCAGCAATCAGCCAGGCATGAGGTATCGGGGTCTGGGACTGCATTTACAGCTTTCAAATGTCACAGTAAGACGAGAAGGGTGAGGGATCGGTGTAGGCCTCCTTGGCTGGATCCCTGATGCCACATGCAACCTATCTACCTGCTTTCATGCCGAGCCACACTCAGGTGGCACAAATATCAGTTTTGTAGAATACCATTGTTGAAAAAATACGGATAGTTGAGTCCAAGGAAGTCGAGGCCTGACGATCTCGGAGGCCTACTGCTACAGGTAACACGCATGAAGGAGACCCAGCCAGGAGTGATCACATTTCCAAAAATAATTGGAAGACCCCACCAAAGTGGCATCAATTTCACCACAGTAGAAATAGCATACCGGGGACCGACAGGTCTTTCACTATGCCCAATTCAGCAGATGGACACCCAACCAGTAGTGTTCACATTTAAACAAATGAGGGCCTTACACCACAGAAGTGGAATAAATTTCACCACAGTAGAAATAGTACAATAGAGACCGACAGGTCTTCCATTACACCAATGCAGCAGATGGACATCCAACTAGGAGTATACTGTTCACATTTTCAAAAATTACTAGCAGACAATAACAAAGTGGAATCAATTTCACCACAGTAGAAATAGTCTAATAGGGACTGACAGGCCTTCCACTACATCCAGTCCTGAAGATGGACACCCAACCAGGAGTGTTCACATTTATAAAAATTATTGGCAGACAATACCAAAGTGGTATCAATTTCATTACAGTAGAAATAGCATAAGGGCCCCGTCACACATAGCGACACACCAGCGATCCTGACAATGATATGCACTTGTCAGGATCGCTGGTGTGTCGCTACATGATCGCTGGTGAGCTGCCAAACAGGCAACTCAGGCAGCGATCAGGACAGCGACACTGCGAGTAACGTCGCTTAGTTACCCGCAGTGTACGTTGGATACCAGCCCGCTGGTGCAGGGAGCTGGTAACCAAGGTACACATCGGGTTTCCAGGCGCTGTGTGGTGCCTGGTAAACCCGATGTGTACCTTGGTTACCAGCTCCCCTGCAGCAGCACGCTGGTATCCAACGTACACATCAGGTTTGCAGGCGCCGCCCGGCGCCTGGAAACCCGATGTGTACCTTGGTTACCAGCTGATCGCTGGTCTCCAGCCTGTCACACGCAGCGATGCGTGCTGGCCAGCAGGAGACCAACGATCAAAAAAATGTCCAGGACATTCAGCGACGATCAGCGATACCCAGCAGGGGGGCTGATTGTCGCTGAATTTCACACACAGCGATATCGCTGAGGAGATCGCTGTTGCGTCACAAAACTAGTGACTCAGCAGCGATCTCGCTAGCGAGATCGCTGTGTGTGACGGGGGCTTAAAAGTGACAACAGACCAACAGGTCTTCCACTACACACAATCCAGCAGATGGACACCCAACCAGGAGTGTTTCCATTTCCAAAAATTATTGGCAGACAATATCAAAGAGGCATCAATTTCACCACAGTAGAAATAGTATAATAGGGACCAACACGTCTTCCTCTACACTCAATCCAGCAGATGGATACCCAACCAGGATTTTCACATTTAAACAAATGAGGGTATGACACTATCGACGTGGAATAAATGTCACGAGAATATAAATAGTATAATTGGAACCGACACGTCTTCCACTACTGCTAACCCAGCAGATGTAGACCAACCATGACTATTCACATTTCCACAAATTTGTGTTAATATCAGCAGCAGCAGCCACAGTAGGCACAGAAGCCACACTAAAGATATCACAGAATACAGTTGTGTGACATTAATGCATCACACTAGAAAATGCAATATCACCTAGCCTGTACAGTCTGCGATTGGGGTGTAAAAGTCCTTGTAGATGCATGACTTGTTCATCTTGATGAAAGTTAGGTGGTGTACACTTTCAGGGGAGATCCAGTTGTGCTTTTCTGTCAGGACACCACCAGCAGCGCTGAAGACACGTTCTGAGAGAACGCTGCCTCCCAGGCACGATAAAACTTCTACGGCATGTGAGGCAAGCTCAGGCCGCTTCATTCATTTTGGAAGACCAAAATGTGAAAGGGTCCAAACTAGTGATGAGCGAACGTACTCGAAAATGCTCGGTACTCGCATGAGCATTGCTGTACTCGCGGTACTCAGCGAGCATTTCTGGGATTGCTTGGTGGAGTTCTGGTCCACACCCTGTATGTTTGGCACTCTGGTCTGGATGGTCTGCCATGCACTGTAATGCTGCAGCCATCTTGGTTGTGGTATTTCAATGATTGGCTGGTCGCACAGCATCATCAGGTGTATAAGAGACATGTCACCACCATGGTCGTCACAGTCACCTCCGGAATCAGCTAGTGTAGGGAGAGCTGCTGCCGAGATAGGGTCCTATTTGGGGGTTTATAAGGTAGTGTGGGTATACCATAATAGAATATACAAATCCAGCTAAATCAACAGTCCTTCTATGGACTAATTAGGGGGTATATAGATTTCAGTGCTAGGTAGGCAGGGAGTGTATGTGTGTATATACATATCAGTGTAAGACATGCAGGCACTTTATGTGGCTATATAGATATCAGTAGCACGAAGGCATTGTATGTGGCATACTTCATTGCATACATCAAGAGGGTCCATTCCATTACTGTCTGCTGCTGCTGCTGCCCTATTACATATATTGATACATAGCCCTATGTCTCAGTGGGCAGGACATTTTTTTTTGCATCTTAATCCTGATTATTTCATTCCAAAGCAATCTAGAGCCCCGTTTTTTTTCTCCATTTGCTTGTTGACACTGCAGAATACAGCCAGATCCTTTTCATAGAATAGTGTGAAAATCCAGCTACTTTAACCGGGTTTGCACATCCCAGCCATCACATCTGAATGCGCAGAAATTTCTGACACTTTGGTGGTACTGTTAAATTTTTTTGGAGTGTCTTATATAATTTTTGACACCATTTTGCTCCCCAAAAAATATTTAACTGCCACACAGATTGCATATCATTGTGCTGAAAATTGTGCCATTTCAGGCCTCCATAGAATTTTTTTTGTTGTGTCTTAGCCTGTTTATTGACACAATTTAGCTGGGCAAAAAAAAAAAAAAAACAGGTCAGATATTTGAAAGTGGGCTATCTGTGTCAGACGTCTCATCCATCTGTGAGCTACAAATTGTGGCATTTCACGCCTCCATTCCACTGTATTGGCTGTCTCTTACCCTAAATCAATACACTCTTTTGAGGTACAAATTAAAAAAGTACAGGCCACATATTGAAGTGTGTGGTATCTTCGTCAGACACCTCATCTGTGGGCTGTGTAGCATTTCAGGCTTCCTTCCACTGTTTTTGCTGTCTGTTACCCTAGTTCAAAACGATATTTTGGGTAAAAGTTAAAAAAATACAGGCCACATATTGAAGAGTGTGGTACAGTATCTCCATCAGACACCTCATCTATCTGTGGGCTACAAATTGTGGCATTTCAGGCCTCCATTCCACTGTTTTATCTGTCTTTTACTCTAGTTCAATATACTATTTTGGGTAGAAAATACAAAAATACAGGCCACATATTGAAGAGTGTGGTATCTCCATCAGACGCCTCATATATCTGTTAGCTACAAATTGTGGCATTTCAGGCTTCCATTCCACTGTTTTTGCTGTCTGTTACTCTAGTTCAATACACTATTTGGGGGTACAAATTAAAAAAATACAGGCCACATATTGAAGAGTGTGGTATCTCTGTCAGACGCCTCATCTGGAGGCATTTCTGGCCTCCATTCCACTGTTTTTGCTGTCTGTTACCATAGTTCAATACACTATTTTGGGGTAAAAAATTCAAAATTACAGGCCACATACTGAAGAGTGTGGTATCTCCATCAGATGCCTCATCTATCTGTGGGCTACAAATTGTAGCATTTCAGGCTTCCATTCCACTGTTTTTGCTGTCTGCTACCCTAGTTCAATACACTATTTTGGGGTACAAATTAAAAAAATACAGGCCACATATTGAAGAGTGTGGTATCTCAGTCAGGCGCCTCATCTCTCTGTGGGCTACAAATTGTAGCATTTTAGGCCTCAATTCCACTGTTTTTGCTGTCTGTTACCTTAGTTTAATACTACAAATTGTTGCATTTCAGGCCTCCATTCCACTGTTTTTGCTGTTTTTGCTGTCTGTTTCACTAGTTCAATACACTATTTTGGGGTAAAAAATACAAATATACAAGCCAAATATTGAAGAGTGTGGTATCTCCAACAGATGCCTCATCTATCTATTGGCTACAAATTGTGGCATTTCAGGCCTTCATTCAACTGTTTTTGCTGTGTCTAACCCTAGTTATTGACATCAGTTTGGTAAAAAAAAAAAAATAATCTACAGTCCAGATATTTTGTGTGTGTGTGGTTTTCCTGCACAAGGATCACACCTAAGTTCACTCCCAATTCAGCCATTTATAGTGAATGTGGAAAACATTGTAGTCCATTTAAAATGGTTAAGGTGCATGGCTAGGGAATGGGAAGTGGACATGAAGGTGTTGGTGCATGCAGAAGCTGAGGCCGTGGGCAAGCTGAAATTGTGCCACAACAAACACCCACATCTTCTAGCATGACCTTCCTGTCCGAATTCCTAGGGGACCGCAGAACAGCACCATTGAAACCAGTGCAGTGTCAAAAGGTTGTTAGTTGGATAATGCTTCCAGTCACTTTGCCACCACCAGCAGCACCCTGTCTTCCACATGGTCAAGTCTGAGTAGCTGTGAGTCTGGACCACATATTCCTTACCCTGATCCTCCTTCCTCCCACCATGCTGAGTGCCCGGAGACAACTGATCCCACACTTGGACAATCCGAAGAGCTGTTCACTTTTCCATTTATAGATTCGGGCCTCTCACCCAGGCAACTTGAAGAGGGGCAAAATGAGATCGATTGTAGTGATGACAAATATTTGACCAGCCACGTTCCCACCAAGGCAACGGTGGGAAGATGTCACAACAGGTGGACAATGATGAGACACAATTGCCAGAAAGTCAGGAGGAGAACCAGTGTGCGGAAGTGGAAAACGAGTTGGTGGATGATATAGTAAGTGACCCAACCTGGCAGGAGGACATGCAGAGTGAGGACAGCAGCACGCAGGGAGAGGGAGGCATAGAACCACAACAGGCAGGAATAAGCAGTGCGGTGGCCGCAGACAGAAGGCGGGCAACCGTTCCTCGTAACACAAACACGACGGAAATTGGCAGTACAACTGTTAGGTCTTCCTGAGTCTGGTTGTTTTTAAAAGACTCTGCCGATAACCCCAAACAGTCCTTTTGCAACACCTGCCATACCCGCATCAGCAGGAGTAGCAAAACTACCAGCCTGACCACCACCAGCATGATTAGGCACATGGCAGCAAAGCACCCGACTTTGTGGGCCAAACTCCAGGGTCCAGGAACACTGTCTGCGGGTGACACCACAGCTTCCTCTGCTGTTGTGCACGGAAGCCAATCCCCTGTTCATGGTGCATGCCAAGATGCCTCCTGCCCTGCACCTGTCGTTGCACGCACTCAACTACCACCATCATCAAGCAAGTCCATGTACTTGTCCCAGAGCAGCCTTCAGGTATCCATACACCAGTCATTGGAACGCAAGTGGAAATACGCAGCCAATGCTCCACAGGCCACACTACTAAATTCCCACATTTCTTGTCTGCTTCTGCTCGAAATATTATCTTTTAGGCTCATGGAGACGGAACCTTTCCGCAACCTGATGTCAGCGTCCGTCCCAAGGTACTCTTTCCTCAGCCGCCACTATTTATCCCAGTGTGCTGTCCCAACATTACACAAACACGTGTCCCACAAAATTACCCGTGCCCTCAACAATGCAGTACTGGGAAAGTCCACCTAACCACGGACACATGGACAAATGCTTCTGGGCATGGACAGTGCATCTCACTGACTGCACACTGGCTTAACATAGTGGAAGCCGGGACCCAGTCAGACCTTGTGATGGAATACGTCCTCTCAACGCCAAGGATTGCGAGCCCTAGGTCAATCAGAGTTGCACCCACAGTCTACACCTCCTGCACCTCATCCTCCTCCACCTCCTCTTCAGCCTCCATCTCCGAAATGACCACATCAGTCACAAGATGGAAGCACTGCAGCACTGCCTCAGCCAAGCAGCAACAGGCTGTGGTGAAGCTAATATGCTTAGTTGACAAACCACACAATGCTGAAGAGTTGTGGACAGCTCTGAAAGAGCAGTCAGATCTGTGGCTGACACCGCTGAACCTACAGCCAAGCATGGTCATATGTGGCAATGGCTGGAACCTGGTGGTGGCTCTGAGGTGAGGCGAGCTCACACACGTACCATGCCTGGCCCATATGCTTAACCTCGTGGTTCAGTGGTTTCTCAAAACCTACCCAGAGCTGTCAGATCTGCTTATCAAAGTACGCTGCCTGTGTGCCCATTTTAGAAAGTCAGCTACAGCTTCAGCCACCCTTGCCGTGCTTCTGCAGCATTTGCAGCTTCGGCTCACCAACTGGTGTGTGATGTCTTCAAGCGCTGGAACTCTACACTGCATATGTTGGGAAGGATTTGTGAGCAGAATTGGGCAGTTGTTGACTACCAGCATCAACAAGGCCATCGGTATTAATTTCAGACTTCACACATAAGACCTCAGAAGTGTACATGGATGTCAGACATATGTACCATCCTACAAAACTTTGAGGAGTCCACCAGGATGGTGAGCGGTGATGACGCCAAAATTATCATCATCATTACGCTTCTCTGCATTCTGAAAAGCTCTCTGCTCACAATGAAAGAGGATGCATTGCAGGCAGAGCACGATGAGATGGAGCAAGGAACCATACAGGGTGATTACACACAGCCCAGCCTCATGTCGTCCCAACGTGGATTGGTTGACAATGATAAAGAGGAGGAGGAAGAACAGGAGTTACTTTCCTGTGCTATAGACGGTACTACAGGCACAACTGTCATACCGTCTGTTCAGCGTGGATGGAATGAGGACAGGAAGGAGGAGTGCAGCATGGTTAGTCGTCCTTTTGTTGAGGACATGGAAGTCTTGCCTGTTAACAGTCTGGCACACATGGCAGACTTTATATTGTGCTGCCTTTCCCGTGACCCTCACATTATCAAAATTTGCGCTGACAGTCATTACTGGTTGGTGACACTTCTAGACCCACGCTATAAGAAGAACTTTCAATATCTTCTTCCAGAGGCAGATAGGTGTACTAAAATGTTGCAGTACCAGAGGACCATTGTTGTGGAATTACTAAAAAAATTCCCATCTGAAAACGCTGAGGGCAGAGGTCACAGTTCGTTGGACAACCAAGGAGAAGAGGCAAGAGAGACACAACTCCAATCCAGCAGAGGCAGGGTAACACTGGCAAAGTTCTGGGACAGTTTTCTCAGACCCTCCTATTGCCCTGGCCCAGAGGCGCGGGGTACTCTCACATGGAGTGCAAAGTTTGGGAAGATGCTGAGGGAGCACCTTGCTGACCGTACCAACGCCCTCCGTGATTCCTCTGTGCCTTTTAATTATTGGATATCCAAACTGGACACGTGCCATGAACTGGCTCTATACGCCTTTGAAGTCCTGGCCTAGCGTTTTGTCAGAGCGGGTTTTTAGTGCTGCTGGTGGAATTATAACTGATAAGCGCATCTGCCTGTCAACTGAAAATGCTGACATGCTGACTCAAAAAATGAACAAGGGCTGGATTGGGGCAGACTTCTCTATACCACCGAATGATAACAGCAAAACTTAACCTCCAATACAGTGTCTTTCTTTGGGAGGTGTATTATCATGCACCTCTTCACACCCACACATGGATATATGCTTCTTGAATTTGGCTATTTGGGGTGCTATCATCCTCCTTCTCCTCATCCTCATCATCCACCACCACTAGATCCACATGGTGACTGTGGTCCGTGATGAAACAGCCAACTTATTTTGTAAAAGGGTGTTTTTGATGCCCTTTTAACTAAAATTTTTTACACAGTATGTTGATGTGTACCCCCAGGGGGAAATGTTTGTCAGCCCATACACTTAGTGTATGGGCATTCCAAGTAAAGGAGACCTGCTCCTTTAAACTGGGAAGACATTTTTCGTAGGCCATCCTCCACGTCTCTTCCGACACCACCACTAGAACACGAGTGTGAACGTGTTCCGTGATGCAACAGTCACGTAATATTTTTTAAGGGTGTTTATAATGCCAGTAACAAAAATGTTGAGACATTATGTAGATGTGTATCCCCCAGGGGGAATTGATTGTCAGCCCATACATTTACTGTATGGGCATTACAAGTATATGAGACCCGCTCCTTTGTAATGGAAACAGATTTTTAGGCGGACTTCCTCCACATCCCTTACAAGTGATTTTGTGGTGCTTCCACATTTGGGGCAGGCCTTGCATTCACTGCATAGGCAAACAGTATGGGAGACCCACTTCCTAATAATGTGAACTTTGTTGGTTGTTCATCTTCAACAATGCAATTCTCCACTGCCAGGTCTCCAGCCTCAACACTGCAATGCTACAATGCAGGGTCCCCAGCCTCACCACTGCAATTCACCAATGCAGGTTCTTCAGCCTCAATATTGCAATTCTCCACTGCTGGTTCTTCAGGCTCAACACACTGAAATGCTCCACTGCTGAGTGTTCTTCCTCAACACTGCAATGCTACAATGCAGGTTCTTCGGCTCATTATTGCAAATGTCCACTGCAGGTTCTTCTGGCTCAACACTGAAATACTCCACTGCCTGGTGTTCCTCCTCAACACTGCAATGCTACAATAAAGGTTCTACAGCCCCAACGCTGCCTCCTGACTGCTGCGGATGGCAGATGATCGTTTCAGGTGAGCAGAAGAATCTCTGATAGCCGGGAACTCCAGCATTATGTCGACATCTGATAGAGCTGCAGTCGGATGGCAGATGATCGCTCCCAGGAGCAGGCAACAGCGGGGATCTCTGCTGAAGAGTCCGAACCCGGATAGGCTTGCAGTCAAGTGCCGACAGTGCTAACAGACAGGTAACAGCAGGCAACTGGAACAGGAGCTGATGCTGAAGCAGGTTAGATGCACAGAAACAACATTCTCGGGCACCTCCATTAAGTAAAGGAAGCCCTAATAGGGTGGAGTCACCAGCATTGCTGGAGACAATTTGGAAATGCCAGGGGCGGCTCCTTTAAGAGCGGGGGAGGGTGCGGGCGCGCGCCCTAAGGCCAGCAGCAGGGAAGGAGCGCGCGGGACCAGCAGGGCGGAAGGAGGACGCCGAGGATGCCAGAGGCGCAGAGAAGGCTGGAGCACTGAGGACGCTGAGCGCAGGTGAGGAGAGCGACGTCCCTGTCTGGCAGCAGGCAGGGACGCGGGCGCTACACTCAACACTGCAATTGTCCTCTGCTGGGTCTCTAGCCTAACACTGCAATTGTCCACAGCAGGTTCTTCAGGCTCACCACTGCAATTCACCAATGCAGGTTCTTCAGCCTCAACAACACAATTATTCTTCTTGTCCTTCAGCCTCAACACTGAAATTCTCCACTGCTGGTCCTTCAGCCTCAACACTGACATTCAACAATGCAGGTTCTTCAGCCTAAACAATGAAATGCTCCACTGCCAGGTGTTCTTTAGCCTCAACACTGCAATTCTCCACTGCAGTTTCTTCAGCCTCAACACTGAAATTCTCCACTGCAGGTTTTCCAGACTCAACATTAACATTCTCCAATGCAGGTTCTTCAGGCTCAACAATTCACTGGGTAGACAAACAATATGAGAGTACCAAATAACTAGGAACAAAGCTTTCAGGTGGCCATCAAGTTCGTTGCCTCAAAGGGTTATTGGGGTACGTGTAACGTTGGGCCTGGGCAGGCCTTGCATTCAATGCCTAGGCAAATAGTATGGCAGTAACAAATAAAGCTTAATGAGAACTTTGGTTTCATGTGGCCATCTAGTACGTTGCTTCAAAGGGTTATTGGGTTGCGTGCAACGTTGGGGCAAGGCAGGTCTTGCATTCAATGCATAGGCAAACAGTATGCCTGTACAAAATAAATAAGAATGGGAACTTTGTTGTAATGTGGCCATCCAGTACAATAATTCAAAGGGTTATTGGGGTGTGTGTAACGTTGGGGCTTGGCAGGCCTTGCATTCAATGCATAGGTAAACAGTATGGCACTACCAAATAAAGCTTAATGGAAACTTTGTTTTACTGTGACCATCCAGTACGTTGCTTCAAAGGGTTATTGGGGTGCGTGTAACTTTGAGGCAGGGCAGGGCAAGCCTTGCATTCAATGACTAGGCAAACAGTATGGCAGTAACAAATAAATCTTAATGGGAACTTTGGTTTCATGTGGCCATCCAGTACGTAGCTTCAAAAGGTTATTGGGGTGCATGTAACATTAAGGCAGGGCAGGCCTTGCAATCACTGCCTAGGCAAACAGTATGCCAGTACCAAATAAATAATAATGTGTGCTTAAATGTGGCCATCCAATACATTGGCTCAAAGGGTCATTGGGGTGAGGGTAACGTTGGGGCAGGACAGGCCTTGCATTCAATGCATAGGCAAACAGTGTGGTAGTACCAAATAACGTTTAATGGGAACTTTGGCTTAATGTGGCCATCCAGTACGTGGATTCAAAGGTTTATTGGGGTGCGTGTAACTTTGAGACAGGGCAGGCCTTGCATTCAATGCATAGGCAAAAAGTATGGGAGTACCAAATGAATACTTGGAACTTCAGTTGCATGTGGTCATCCATGACATGTGTTCAAGGGATTGTCAGGGTGTGTTGAACTTTTGGGCAGCCCTGCCACTCACTGCATACGCAAGAACAGTATAAGGGACCCACTGTATAATAATGGGAACAACATAGCATAGCCAGCTGATGGCTCTCTAAGAAAAGTGAGGGCCCACTGCTGGCACTATAAAAATATACTTTGTGACTTTCAGAATCCCTCCTTCATAAATGAAACAGGATGTGTCTGATGATGTGTCACACACGACATGGCCAAATAAGGTTGTAAAATGTTAAAATGACATTTCCCAGTAAATGCATTTGTCTTGGTTGAAAGCAATGTTAAAGTTGAAAAACGCATCAAAAACTATACGTGTGAACATAGCCCACCTGGTGGAGGAACATTTTTGTTTTTGGGTTATTTAGCCTGACATACAAATCATTACCCTAGAAAGGATGTTTCTTAACATATTTCCCAGGAAAATCCATTTTGGTATCTTTTTTGTATGTTATATTGTGCGCCGCCTGTAAAAGTGGCGTAAGACTCTGACAACATTGCACACCGCTGTGACCTGAGTGTCAGAAATGCTTCCAGGGGTAGTCCCCATGATGTTCCCATGTCATTTGAGCACTGTTTCCATCAATTTCAGACGTTTTTAGACCCTAAAAGGACCCCATGGGGGGTCATGGCAAAAATGCCTGGTTTTCGCATAGACTTACATTGGACTCGTTGCACTCGTAGCATTCCAATTTGCTCGACCCGAGCACCGAGCACCCGAGCATTTTAGTGCTCGCTCATCACTAGTACAAACCCTCCCTGATGGTATTGATATTCAGTTCTATATACTCCTGCATTATCCTCTCCATTCATTCACCACGTGTGAGACTTGGACTCTGTTGTGCTGGTACACGAGCTGATCTAAAAAAGTGTCAAAGAGCTCATAGAAATTGCTTCTTCCACTTACACTACTGCTGCTGCTGTTTTGGCATTGACGAATTGACTAGAGTTGAGCGAATTTGTTCAGGTTCTCTGTTATTCCCTTATTAGCAAGCTAAAGTGCTTAGCGAATAAGCTGCAGAGGGAACCCGGCTTCCTGGATTACACCGGCAGATCAGCAGTTCCGCAGCTGCATGTTTCGCGGCTGTGTCACAGTCACAGCACATGCATGGAGAAACTATTTTAAAGTCAGGTCACCTACTGTATGACACTAGGAACAGAAGATCTTTTGGTGGCCTGTGGATCAGGCCTTGATATCATTAGATTCTGCAAACTATTTTAAAGTCAGGTCCCCTACTGTATGACACTGGGAACAGAAGAACTTTTGGTGGTCTTTGGATAAGGCCTGTATAACACACTAGATGCTATAAACTATTTTATAGTAAGGTCTCCTACTGTATGACACAAGTAACTGAAGAATTTTTTGTTGGCCTCTGACTCAGGCCACATCCAAATGTGCCATATTTGTGCCGAAAGCTATGTTTGGCGATTGCTTTCTGAACATATTCGCTGATCACTAATCAGAATTTTGCTCAATTTATATGCCAAGTGGAGACCAATAATGTCATATACTGTATATATCACCTTATATAAAAATTGTACTGCATACCTGTCATGTAATAATGCTTTAATAATGCAATACACACATATGGACATCTATTTTTTTAGGCACACATTTACGCACACACACATTCACTACATATGTGCACCTACTACATACACATATACTACATATACTGCATGCACACACAGATGCAGACAATCTGCATTCCTATATATACCCACATACATATTCATACATTCTTCATACATCCACACACTTGTGCTCATCTAAATACAAACTTTACATACTGTTAGTAGATAATGGTCAGCTTCTTACTTTTCAAGTTCTGGGCTATACTAAGGACTCCACTAAGGAGAAGCAACAGGGGCTAAAGTGAGAACTGGTGGGAACTATAGTGAATCAGATGGATGGAAACAAACATTTCTAAAAAGTAATCTATTTTTTACCAAATAGTTAAACTAGAGAATTGGGACAATGCAATTAAGATCGGGACACAGGCTCTGAAATAAAGAGCTTAGTCATGCCTCTTACACTGGTCATTTCTAAACTCAACAGCATTGCATGATTATATGTTATATTCATTACCTTATATTACAACAATGCGAAGCAGAAATGAGAGTTGTATAGAAAAGTAAAATGTACTTACATTCAGTAGAGATTGAACCTCTAAGAAAAACACTTTATGTGTGAAAGGACTCAGTGGTCATATGATCTGTCTGATCACAGCAATAGGAGTTTTGTTCACAAATAAATAACATGACGATCCAGCACTCTGCAATTTATTCTGCAGAATATCTCCTCCCAATGGACAAAATACATTTTACAAGGAGAAAAAAAAGCAACATCCAAATACTATCAGGAAAATAATATTCACGGAGAAAATTAGACTCTGAAACATAACATTTATTATGGACTTAGGTTAATTTATGTTGCACTATAGTATTTAGCTAACAGTAAGCAGAAAGTAGAGGGCAAGTTGCACAGCCCACATTGCTTATAGTAGCAGCAAATGTAGCACGGCATGGGGCGATAGCTGCATGTTAGACCTTTGTCTTCTCCTGTCATGCCCTGGCGTACTTCATGAAAGAGTGCATCCTGGCTGGGCTTTGGTGTTGGTGCTGTGAGGGCCTTGTGCTTGAGCTGGCCATCTGTAACCGGTGGTGTTGGCTGGACAAGACACAATCTTTACTAAACGGTAACTCGGTAAAGGGTTATATAGAAGGGGTAGCGGGTACAAAGTCTTATGGACCTTTCCTTCACAATATAAAGCATTTTCACACACATACTACTGTAGTCTACACCAGGACAAAAAAAGTACACTGTCTCACCTTACTTCTTCACAGCCTATATTGTCACTACACTCCTCATCAGCAAAAGAGATGGGCAAACTTGTTCAGAAAACAATCACCAATCTCAAATTTGGCACAAACGTAGCTCATTCAGATTCATTTTCGGATTCTCAAGCATTTTCCTTCACAGTTGTCAAAACTCTGGCACAGTTTGGTAAATGATCACGTTTCCACTAATGCTTTTGTTAGGATAGTGATGCTGTATGATGAGTGGGGGGACGTGTTTTATGAGGGGAGGGGATGGGTAGAGGACAGAGGAGCTTCGGAGTGTTTTTTTTTTATCAACTTAATGTGTGTAGATTCCGGCAGCTAATCAAAGTGCAGACACCATTTACAACATCCAGGCACATGGGCTTCTGTTATTGGCTCCTGAAGTCACATGTTCCTCCTCATATACAAAGCAGACATGTTGTTTTGCTGGTGCCATTATCTAAGTGTAACATCGCAGAGAGGCTGCTCTTGTTACAAGTTGTCATATAGTTAGATAAAATTCTGTCCTGTGTGAAATCGACCTTCCAGCATCTAACTATTTTGTGCTAATAGTGTTGTGCAGGCAAGAGTGCACATTTTCTAATCGAAATCATTTGGGCTAATATTATATTGCATTCAGGACTCTGAAGGTCAATTCTACTAATCAAAATCATTTGGGCTAATATTGTTGTGCAGACACGAGGCCACATTTCCTAATCAAAATCATCTTAGCTAATATTGTTGCAGTCAGGACTCAAGAGGTCACATTTACTAATCAAAATCCTTTGGGACAATATTGATATGCAGGCACCAGGCCACATTTCCTAATCAAAATTGTTTGGGCTAATATTGGGATGGAGTCACCAGGCCACATTTCCTAATCAAAATTGTTTGGGATAATACTCTGGTGCAGGCACTAGGCCTCATTTCATAATCCAAATTGTTTGGCCTAATACTCTAGTGCCAGCACCATCCCTCATTTCTTAATCTAAATCATTGGGGCTAATTATATGGTGAAGGCAACGGGCTTCATTTCATAATCAAAATCATTTGGGCTTATACTCTCGTACTCTCGTGCAGACACCAGTCCACATTTCATAATCCGAATCATTTGGCCTAATTTTCTGGTTCAGGTAACAAGCCTCATTTCATAATCCAAATTGTTTAGACTAGTACTCTGGTGCAGGTACCAGGCCGTACTTCATAATCAAAATTGTTTGTGCTAATTCGGTAGTCCTGCCAACAGTCCACCTTTCAGCATCTAAATCTTTTATGCTAATTCTGTGGTCCAGACACCACTCCACATTATGACATATAAATTTTTGTGCTAATTCTGTGGTCCAGGCACACTACCTCAGCCAATAAATACTGATTATTAACTTAGTAACAGGTGACTGACAAGTCTGGGCCTAGGGTTGCGAAACAGCTGGTTAAAAGAGGGGAAGGGTACATCCAACATGAATGGGTGAAAGCAAGGTTGTGGTGGTAGGGGGAATAGGCTTGGTTTTTGAGGTGTACGTGGGGTAGGTGGTAATGTTACTGAAAGGTCTATTGAACAAACATTGGCTCGTCCTATCCAAAGAAAAATTACAACATGTGTTACAGGAAGGGCTACTCGACTCTCTTTCTATGGCAGCCGCATATCAGTATGAATTGTAGATGAGGGACAGAAAGAGCATGTGCTCCAGTAAATGGAAAGCACTGAATCAAGTGGCCTCTCCTTCTCTTCCTCCATCTTAACATCATACACAGTACAGTCAGTTCTCAGAGGTGGCATCACAATTACCTTTGTTTCCCTCTGTGTCAATGTGGAGCCCAGCTGCGACTGAATCCATATCTCCCAGAAGGGTGCACTGAAAGAATATTCCACTAGAGGTCATTATACACATGCACACACGTTCACTTATCCCAAAGACCACCAGAGGGAGCTGTTTTAGACATATAAAAGACAGTTACACAGGAAACATCTAGCTCAGTTCAGTGCAGCCATCTTAGAGGGCTCAGTCAGTCAGTCTGCAGGAAGGTGAAGTGCAGAGCTGAGATTGAGAGGCTGCAGAGCTATTCAGTTCACAAGCAAGTGGAGTCTAGTAAAGAGTGAAACAGCAATCACTCCAGCCTAGTCAGAGCTGAATCTAGGAGTGCAGCTCAATGACAAGCGTGCCGACGCTTAAAGAGCGGTGAAGAGGCAAACCACCAACTGCCAGTGTGTGATCGTGTGAGGATCCGGGTAGGCCAAGGTGAGTGGAAAGTTAATGAGGTAGAAAAGCCTTTATAGCTTACCTCAGCAAGTATTCACCGGACACCGGGGTCCGAGCCTATAGGGATCTCCACGACCCATTAGGAGAACACCGGAGTTCCTGGAGGACTACAAGTCCCAGGAGTACCACAGAGCTGATATGTAGCAGGATCAGGAGGACGGAGTCTAGCAGTGCACTGCAAATAGAGACTGTGTACTTCAAGAAGAGGTCCAATCACAAGGTCAGCCAGGTGCAGACGGAGACTAAGTTAGGCCCAGCTACACGCAGGCCAAGACTTCATTACAAAAAGGCAGAGAACAGGAGGCCACACACCTACTCAGTGGAGGAATCTGGATGTGCACCCTTCACCCTACAGTGCTCCGGGAAGCGCCTGAAACATCTTCAGTAAAGGTACCAAAGTGACTTATGTGTGTGTCTCCCTTATTGCCCCTGACTGCTGGGTCCCCGTCTGTCCTGCATTCCTATACATCTATCTGCCCTGGAGGAATCAGCCTTACTTGTGGAAGGATTAACATCTAGCTGCACAATATTAACCCTCCAGTGGATCTGCATAGCAGCGCTGGTCATCCTAACCAGATACCACAAGTGGCGTCACGAATCCCCATATCAATGTACAATTCACCTGTAAATATCCCCCATTTTCAGTGAGCGCCCAGGGCAATGGGCCGAGCTGTGCTACCCGTGACATTCCCCATAGAAATCAATGGGCTCGGTGCCGAGTACCCCACGGCCCTGGCGGACGACTCATTCTTTGGCGTCACGAACAGGATTGCGTGCCCTGCAGCAACGGAGTAATTTGTGCCCGTTGCCACCGGGTACTGTGTGCCTCACTAAAAGACTGTTGTATATAGTGGTGAAGGTTTCCCACCATTTGCCCGCCATTGCCCGCCATTTACAGCGCCACGGCGCGAAAAACTAGTGGGTGTACCTGCAAAAGCGCGCTGAGTCCTGGACACGCCCCCAATGCTGGTGCGGCAGCAGGTCCTGTGGAGAGCTTCAGTGAACGCTCTGACGTCAGAGCGCCAGCGACGCAGGTCCTTATACATCGCTGTGCCCTGCAGAGCTGCAGCCTTCAGAGAAGGTAGGCCACGCTTAACTAGGGGGGCGCAGACATGTCGCAGCCGCAAGCTGACAGTGCGGCCGAGGGCGACCGCCCCAATGACTTACCCATCAGCGCTGCCGCACAGGCTGGAAGTGCTGGCCCCTCACCTGGTCCTGTGGCCCCGATAGTACTGCTAACGCTGCCATACATGCCTGGAGCGAAGTGGCTCCCTCAGTACAGTGGCAAGCCAGACACCCTGTCAGGGTTCAAGCGAAAAATATGCAGCATAATGGACATGTACCCTATGACAGAAAAGCAGAGAGCTGCGGTGGTAGTGGGACAATTGACTGGTGCTGCAGAGAGGGAAGTAGAGACTTGGACAGCTGCAGACCAGGAATCAGTGCTTTCAATATTCTTAAAGCTACAGACTATCTTTGAGGATCGCACTGAAACAGATCTCCGGATGAGGTTTTACCAATGCTCCCAGAAACCAGATGACAGCATTAGGGACTACGCCTGCCGACTACAAGGGGCCCTGCGAGCACTCAAACAGGTTAACCCCATAAGTGTTATCAATGAAAATAAAATGTTAAAGGAACAATTTGTACGGGGACTGAGGTCCCAAGCTGAAAGCAGGACTGTGCACTGGTGGTCCTTGGATCATCCTGATGCTACCTTTGATGCCCTTAAGGATATGGCTATAAAAGGACTGCGACCCCTGGAAACACCCGAGATGGCAACCCAGTGTCACCCGAGTGAAGCCACCCTAAAGCCAGCAGCATCCACCTTTTCCCCGCTGATTGCGGAAGCCAAAACGCAAGTGGCGCCCCCTACTGAGCTGGACTGTCTGCGCTCAGAATTGCGCCAGCTGACCAAAAACCTGGCCACTGTAATGAGTGCCCTGCAACTGCCGACGGAGGAAGAAGGAAAGATCCTGCTAGCTGACTGCCCAGAGGATGTCCCTTGGATGAACCGGAGGAGAAGGAGGATGTCGCCCCACCGGAGGAGGACAACGCCACCTCCAGGAAGGACCCGCGACCAGCATCATCCTCGCCGAGATATCATCTGCTGCCGCTGCCACAGAGAAGGTCACCCAGCACGTCGGTGTCCTTTAAACGAGCAAATCCTGGGTCCGAGGGCCAACACCCAGGAATAGACTCCTCAGGCCCCTCAGACTGGAACCGCAGGTTTGTGGGAGGAAGTCCATACCTGTCCATCATACTGGACGGGATCGCAATCCCTGCCTTGCTGGACACTGGATCTCAGGTAACCGTCATACCTGATGTTCTTTACAATAGATACTGGTCCAGTGACGGTCTCCAACCCCCAAACCCTGACTTTGCCGTATACGCCTCTAATGGCCTCCCTCTTGACTTACTGGGGGCTAAAAACGTAGACGTAAAAGTGGGGAGAGTGGAGCTAAAAGATCAGGGACTTCTTGTAGTGAAGACTGTTAATGAGGAAAATGGGTTGAATGTGGTTTTAGGCACTAACATTATTAGTATCTGTTTGGAGGAGGTTGTGTTTTTACTCCATCAGCTCGCCGATATTGCCAGACCAAAGCACAAGGGAGCGATCCAGAAGGAGATATTGGCCCTGATGTGCCAGCAGCAAGTGAAACTGACCGGTGGTGAGATTGGTAATGTACGGGTAACAGACCCGAACCCCATTGTGATACCCCCAATGAGTGAAATGCTTATTTGGTGTAGAGCAGCAATAGGTCTGAGAGGACAGAACTACCAAGCAGTAGTAGAGCCCCATTGTTCAGAACACAGACCTACACTCTTGACTGCCAGAGGGGTAGTGGATGTACATAATGGGAGGGTGCCAGTGCGTCTTCTCAACTGGGAGAGGATGAAGTCAAATTACCACGTTATGCCACTGTTGCTAAGTTACATGCTGTGGATAATAACTCCATTCACCTGACGGAGCCCTTAACCTCCCCACAACCAGTGGAGGATAACGGTCCGACCACCCAGGTGGAGGATTGGTGTCAGCAGCTCCATGTCGGGACAGACACCACTCCAGCCCACCAGAAACAAGGAGTATACCGAGTAGTTCAGGAGTATGCACAGGTATTCAGCAAACACCCACTCGACTTTGGGAAAATTAAAGGGGTAAAGGGGTTCAACATCACATCCCCACAGGCAATCATCCTCCCATTAAAGAACGGTACAGGCCTATACCACCAGCACACTACCAGAAAGCCAAGGAGATGTTGCGTGACATGAAGGAAGCAGGGGTGATAAGGGATAGTTGCAGTCCCTGGGCAGCACCTCTAGTCCTAGTCAGGAAAAAGGATGGAAGCATGAGAATGTGTGTAGATTACAGACAAGTAAATCGCATTACACATAAAGATGCATACCCTTTACCACGCATTGAGGAATCCTTAGCTGCACTAAAGACTGCTAATTACTTTTCCACCCTTGACCTCACTAGTGGGTACTGGCAAGTAGCTGTGGCTGAGGAGGATCGGGAGAAGACGGCTTTCACCACCCCGATGGGACTCTGTGAGTTCGACAGGATGCCGTTTGGACTCAGCAGTGCCCCTGGAACGTTCCAGAGAGTGATGGAGAGCTGCCTGGGGCATCTCAACTTTGAAACTGTGTTGCTGTACCTGGACGACGTAATTGTGTACTCCAAGACGTATGAAGATCACTTGAAGCACCTGGCGGAGGTATTCGAGTCACTGTCCAAGTATGGGATGAAACTGAAGCCTTCCAAGTGCCATCTGCTCAAACAAAAGGTACAGTATCTGGGACATATTGTCAGCTCAGAAGGAGTAGCGCCAGACCCCGAAAAGATCACCGCCATCCAGAAATGGCCGGAGCCGAAAAATCTCAAAGAGGTGCGACAGTTCCTGGGACTGACAGGATACTACCGGAGGTTTGTGAAGGATTACACCAAGAAAGCAGCGCCTCTGCAAGACCTCCTGGTGGGACAGTCCCTCAAGAGCAGAAATTCTCCATTCCATTGGGGTAAAGAACAGGCAGAAGCATTCAAGGAAATGAAGGAGATCCTGACAGGTGATGAGATCCTAGCTTACCCTGACTACAGCCAGCCGTTCCTGCTGTATACTGATGCCAGCAATGAAGGATTGGGAGCTGTCCTCAGTCAGAAGCAAAATGGCCTGGAGAAAGTCATCGCCTATGCAAGCAGGAAGCTCCGCCCGACCGAGAGGAACCCAGAGAACTATAGCAGCTTCAAGTTGGAGTTTCTGGCACTGGTCTGGGCCATCACGGAGAGGTTTAAGCACTATCTAGCCTCCAGCAAGTTCACTGCCTACACTGATAACAACCCCTTGACGCATCTTGAAACAGCTAAGCTGGGAGCCATGGAACAACGATGGATGGCTCGGCTGTCCAACTACCAATTCACAATCAAGTACCGAGCGGGCCGCAAAAATGCCAACGCTGATGCCCTATCCAGGATGCCTCATGAATCGGACACAGAAGAAGAAGTGGATGATCTGGAAGAGATTGAACTACCTGCCTTTCACAGGAATGGGATGATCCACGAGCAACAAGCCTGCAGGAGGCCGCGTGGTAAGATGTTAAATCCTTTACCTCACCACAACTGGAAGGAGACTCAGGACAGCGATCCAGTTGTCAGCCGAATCAAGGAGCTGATAACTCAAGGAGGTTCCTCCTTGGAGAAGGATGCGCCTCTACAAGCAAAGCAGCTGTGGAATGAGAGAAGCCGGTTGTTTATCTACCATGAGAAGCTGTGCCGGAGGTACGTCAACCCAAGGACCCATGAGATGGTATGGCAGATAGTAGTCCCCAGAGCAGACATCCAGATGGTGTTAGAAGCCTACCACGATCAAGCGGGACACTTTGGCTGGAAGAAGCTGAAGACCCTGTTGAAGTGTCATTTCTATTGGGTGGGAATGCGCAGCTCCATCGAGAGGTGGTGCCAGAATTGTGGACCCTGTGGCCTCAGAAGAAAGGACTACAGCAGTCAGAAGGCACCCCTGCAACCCATCAAGATGACTCGTCCCTTGGAGATCGTGGCCCTGGACCATGTCAAGTTGTCACCCAGCCGGTCAGGATACTCCTATGCCCTGACTATGGTGGATCACTACTCCAGGTTCCTGGTGGTCGCCCCTGTCAAAGATCTGACGGCAGAGACAGCGGCAAAGACGTTCCAAGCGTATTTCTGCAGACCACACGGATATCCTGAGCAGGTGCTAACTGACCAAGGCCCAGCCTTCGAGGCCGAATTGTTCAAAGAGTTCTGTCACTTGTACGGGTGTAAGAAGATAAGAACCACACCGTACCACCCCCAAACCAACGGTCTCTGTGAGAAGATGAACCACATTGTCATTGACCTGCTGAAGACTGTACCACTCGAGGAGAGAAATCGGTGGCCAGACTTACTACCTAACCTGGTAGATCTGTACAATCACATACCTGTGAGTTCCACCAATTGCACCCCAGCTTATCTCATGCGGGCCAGACCAGGAAAGCTGCCCATGGATCTGGAGCTTGGTGTTGTAGAACCAGAAGCAGATGTGACTATTGAAGACAGGGACACAAACAGACAGGAACAGTACAGAAAGTACAAGCCTGTGTTGAAGATAGTCTCAATCGAGCAAGGGATAAACAAGAAGATCGCTACAACAAAAGTGCGCCAGCTGAACCTTTCGCACCTGGTGAAGTCGTACTGAAAAGAAAGAGGAGGATACACAAACTCGACGATCAATGGGAAAGAGAGCCCTACATCGTACAGAATTCAAGGTTTGACAACAAGAAAACGTGCATAATTAGCAAGGATGGAGGAAGAACGACTGCAACTGTATCCAGAGATCACCTAAAGTTGTGTCCGGATCCGTTAAAGCTTCAAGAGGAAGAACCTGTTGTCAATCAGGAAGAGCGTGATGAAGCAGTCATACATACAGACTTAGGAGATTTCCCTGCGGATTGGCCCAGAATTGGAGAAGCTGTAATCATTCCTGTGCTTCAATTCTATCAACCACAAGGAGAACCTCTACATTCAGTTGCACCGGTTGTTGCAGTAGAGTCAGTTCCAGAAGAACCTGCTTCAGCAGAACCCCAAGAAGCAGCACCCCAAGAAGCGGAATCCCAAGAAGTTGAATCTCAGGAAGAAGGATCCCCTGCAGAAGTCGAGCCAGTTCACCCAGCTCACAGTATACTTGCCAGATCCCTAGAGAGGCTAAGGCAGTATTACAACCTACCTGCACGCAGGAATAACAGGGTAACTGACACCTCACCTACCACTACACCACGTAGGTCAGTACGCATAACAAGGGGGCAATTACCTGTTAGGTACAGAGAGTAGGACCTAACTCATGTAAATAATTATCAAGAACCACTGTATATAAATGTATATATTGTTGCTATAATAACCTATTTTTCCTTTTAAAATTGAAACAAGTGGAATGGACATTATTTTTACTTGTTTTCTCTACCCTTTTTGAGCATCCTTTTCCAAAAGAGACTGGGACTTTTATGGTTGCTCAATTCCTCAATTCCTCATTGTACTAATGTATATAGTTGTTCATTTACCGTTATGCAACAGTTCAAGAGTGCCTTACCTCCTGTAAAGGAAGAGTTATTTATACAATGTTTATTGTTCTTTGTTTTTGTATTTCAGCCCCGGAGTGCTGAGTTCTACTAGGGGGGAATGTGGAGCCCAGCTGCGACTGAATCCATATCTCCCAGAAGGGTGCACTGAAAGAATATCCCACTAGAGGTCATTATACACATGCACACACGTTCACTTATCCCAAAGACCACCAGAGGGAGCTGTTTTAGACATATAAAAGACAGTTACACAGGAAACATCTAGCTCAGTTCAGTGCAGCCATCTTAGAGGGCTCAGTCAGTCAGTCTGCAGGAAGGTGAAGTGCAGAGCTGAGATTGAGAGGCTGCAGAGCTATTCAGTTCACAAGCAAGTGGAGTCTAGTAAAGAGTGAAACAGCAATCACTCCAGCCTAGTCAGAGCTGAATCTAGGAGTGCAGCTCAATGACAAGCGTGCCGACGCTTAAAGAACGGTGAAGAGGCAAACCACCAACTGCCAGTGTGTGATCGTGTGAGGATCCGGGTAGGCCGAAGGCGAGTGGAAAGTTAATGAGGTAGAAAAGCCTTTATAGCTTACCTCAGCAAGTATTCACCAGACACCGGGGTCTGAGCCTATAGGGATCTCCACGACCCATTAGGAGAACACCGGAGTTCCTGGAGGACTACAAGTCCAGGAGTACCACAGAGCTGATACGTAGCAGGATCAGGAGGACGGAGTCTAGCAGTGCACTGCAAACAGAGACTGTGTACTTCAAGAAGAGGTCCAATCACAAGGTCAGCCAGGTGCAGACGGAGACTAAGTTAGGCCCAGCTACACGCAGGCCAAGACTTCATTACAAAAAGGCAGAGAACAGGAGGCCACACACCTACTCAGTGGAGGAATCTGGATGTGCACCCTTCACCCTACAGTGCTCCGGGAAGCGCCTGAAACATCTTCAGTAAAGGTACCAAAGTGACTTATGTGTGTGTCTCCCTTATTGCCCCTGACTGCCGGGTCCTCATCTGTCCTGCATTCCTATACATCTATCTGCCCTGGAGGAATCAGCCTTACTTGTGGAAGGCTTAACATCTAGCTGCACAATATTAACCCTCCAGTGGATCTGCATAGCAGCGCTGGTCATCCTAACCAGATACCACAAGTGGCGTCACGAATCCCCATATCAATGTACAATTCACCTGTAAATATCCCCCATTTTCAGTGAGCGCCCAGGGCAACGGACTGAGCTGTGCTACCCGTGACATTCCCCATAGAAATCAACGGGCTCGGTGCCGAGTACCCCACGGCCCTGGCGGACGACTCATCATAACTCTCCAACTGCCCAACTGACCCACAGTACAGATAGTATAATTGCACAGCACGGATGCATGGGACAGGTCTTTGACCAACATTTCTAGCTTAAACATTGATCAGTAACAGGTGAATGAGTGACAGGTGTAGGCCAGGTGCTCTAAGAGCCCTGCCAAATTCAGACAACAGACATGAAGGAGACCCAACTTGGAGTCCAAACATTTCCAAAAATTGGAGGCATACACCACTAAAGTGTCATCAATTTACCAATAGTATAAATAGTATAATAGGGCTCTGATACCCCTTCCACTACAGGAAAGCCACAAGATGGAGACAAAACTTGGAGTCTCCACTTTTCAAAAAAGTGTTAGTAACATCACCTGCAGTAGCAACAGCAGGCACAAAAGCAAAAGGGGTCACAGACTGCAATAACTTGAGATCACTGTGTTACAGACTGCAATAACTTGAGATCAATGCAGCACACCATTGCTTACTCTGCCGGTCTGCGACTGAGGTGCAAAAGTCATTGAAGATCCATGACTTCTACATCCTGTACAGTTTCAGTTTTCACTTTCATGGGACAGCCAGACACGCATGTTCATTAGGACACCACCAGCAGCGCTGAATACACGTTCTGACAGAACGCTGGTTGCCGGGCAATGACAAAACCTCCAAGGCATGACAGGCGAGCTCAAGCCACTCTAAAGCCCCCGTCACACTAAAGGTACTGCCACACTTAGCGATCTCGTTAGCGATCACGATAACGACGCAAGCTAACGAGATCGTTGGTGTGATCGCTTTTAGGTCGCTAGTAGCTGCCAAACAGGAGATCTCATAAACGACACATCAGCGGTCAGCGATCTCTTTAACGACTTTGGCGGTCGTTAGAATCTGTCATTAGCATGTACTGAGCGCTTCTGATTCATAGGAATTTCCAGCATCGCTCCTGCTCTCTGCGTCCTGCTAGCCTGCTTTGCAACTTCTGCGATCCTCTCTGTGATGCAAAAGAGAACTTACAGAATTGCGATCCACTCCGTGACGCTAAAACCCCTAGTCCCGCCTGCGCTGCTGTCATATGCGTCACAAACGAGGTCGCTCGTCGTTCGCAAAAGGTGCCAAACACAGCGATATAAGCTCACCAGCGGGACGCCAACGATCAAAAAACGGTCCAGAACGCTAGTAAACGATCAGCGACATCACAGCAGGGGCCACATCGTTGCTACATGCCACACACAACGAGGTCGCTAACGAGATCGCTAAATAGTGACGTTTTAGCGATCTCGTTAGTGATCTCGTTTAGTGTGGCATACCCTTAAGCGAGATCGCTAGCGAGATTGCTGCTGAGTCACAAGTTTTGTGACGCAACAGCGATCTCAACAGCAATCTCGCTATGTTTGACACGTACCAGCGATCAGGCCCCTGCTGTGAGATCGCTGGTCGTGTCAGAAATGCCTGGACCTTTCTTTGGTCGTTGAGATCCCGCTGGGTAGCATGCATCGGTGTGTTTGACACCTTTTACCAACGATCTCGCTAGCGACTCAGCACTGAGACACATAGGAGACACATCATTACACAGGTCGCTACGGGTCGCCGATCGTTGCTGTGTCGTTGGGAAGATCTGACTGTTTGGCATCTCACCAGCGACCACATAGTGACGCAGCAACGATCCCTGCCAGGTTGTATCATTGTCGGGATCACTGCTGCGTCGCTGAGTGTGATGGTACCCTTACATTTTTGAAGGCCAAAATGCAAAACAGTCCAAATCCCCCCTGATGACATTGATATTTAGCTAGATATACTCCTGCACCATACTCTACAGTCGTTCACAACCTGTCAGACTTGTACTCTGTTCTGCTGGTGCATGGCTGGTCTAAAAAATGTATGAAACGACTCATAGAAATTGCTTCTGCCACTTACACTGCTGCTGCTGCAAATTTTTTTGCATTGACAACTTGACATTCCTTGGGTTGGAAGTTTATAACTGCGATGCATGCTATGTGCCTGACTGCTATATTGGGGAAAATCACTCTTCAGATTGTCCACAAGCGTGTTTCAATACTCCAGCATGCAAGCGTCCCTTCCCGGGAGGGGGGGGGAACAGCTGGCAAAATTTACTCTTGCACCATGGATCTAAAAGAGTGGCAATACAGTACTCAGCACTATTTCTTAAGGTACTGCCACACTAGACAATCCCGCTAGCGATCTCATTAGCGTCGCATACTAATGAGATCGCTAGCGGGATTGTTTCTATATCGCTAGTGGCTACCTATTTATCGATGTCGTTAGGACGCTATCGCGGTTAGCGATCTCCTTAACGACTTTAGCGGTACAAAAGTACCGCTAAATCGCTAAAAAAGGTGCCACACTTAGCGATATATACTTACCCAGCGGGGCGCCAGCGACGAAAATAGGGTCCGGAACGATTCCAGCGACGAGCGAGATCACAGCAGGAAGCTCGTCGCTGGCAGCTGCCGCACACAACAACATCGCTAACGGGATCGCTAAATAGTGACGTTTTTGATGTTGTTTAGTGTGGCATACCCTTTATCCTAACAATCCGGGCATCATGTTGCAGATAGTGCAGCAAGAAAGCTCTCATGTGTCAGGAGCTTACATGAGGTAAAAGTCCATGGTGTGTTGGTGGCGGGTAATTTTTCCTTGAGAAAATCACTGACGAAACATGCATTGGAGTCACAGGAGCCACGGTGTGCTGACTACGGTATTATATTTTTATTTAATCCCTTGCTTATATGCTCTTCATGCACGTTTAGACTTTTTTGTCTATTAGATTTTTTGCACAATATTTTTAGGTCTTTTTTTCCTATATACCTTACTCATGTTATTTTGTCACCATTGCCATGCTATAATATTTCTACATGCTATGGTCTGTGTTCTTGTTTTTGACACTCCTTGAGAATACCACTGGGCGAAACTTTCGTACGTGGTATATGTTCTTGTTTTTGTTTTCCCTTATCTATTATATGATTTTAATAATTTTATTCAATAAAATTGCATATTTTATTATACCTTTTGTGTTGTTCACTTTATTTTAAGGAGGTTATAAGTTTGTTTTTTTGTGAATATCCCCACTGATGCCATCAGGATATTGTGGGCTTATCTCACATTTTTTTGTTGTGTTGTCTATCCTAAACTCTGCAGCCCTACTAATCTACCTATGCTCCTGCCATTCCCCGGCCTCACCTCTCTGTCAATTCCTTCACTGGCTCCCCACTACCCAAAGACTCTAGTTCAAAACCCTAACCATCTTACTCTTCGCTTAATAAACCAACAAAAATTCATGTTGGGAGGTTGAAAACAAGATAGGATCAAGAAAAGGGTCAATAAAATAAGAAACCATTTAGGTGACATCAAACAACATCCAAAGGATATCGCTGACACATTCGCCGACTATTACTTTAATCTCTATAACCTTAATTCAGACCCGAAAATTACTCCCCCAAAATCCCAGTGACATTAAGACCTTTTAAAATATCTAAAACTACCTACATTAGACCTGCTTGAATTGAACTCATTGTCAGCCCCCTTTAATTCAAAAGAAATTTCTGATACAATCCAGAAACTAAAAATTCAAAAGTCACCTGGTCCGGACGGATTTGTGAACGAATATTAATAAGACTTATGCAGAACTTTTATCACCCCCATCTGGAAACAAATCTATAACCGTGCTTCCCAATGCGGATCCTTTCCAAAGGAGATGTTAGAAGCACTGTCATTATGATACCAAAATCTAAA
>JARQOD010000003.1:506121491-506178261 GCA_033576555.1 Oophaga sylvatica | reverse complement strand
AACTATAGTGAATCAGATGGATGGAAACAAACATTTCTAAAAAGTAATCTATTTTTTACCAAATAGTTAAACTAGAGAATTGGGACAATGCAATTAAGATCGGGACACAGGCTCTGAAATAAAGAGCTTAGTCATGCCTCTTACACTGGTCATTTCTAAACTCAACAGCATTGCATGATTATATGTTATATTCATTACCTTATATTACAACAATGCGAAGCAGAAATGAGAGTTGTATAGAAAAGTAAAATGTACTTACATTCAGTAGAGATTGAACCTCTAAGAAAAACACTTTATGTGTGAAAGGACTCAGTGGTCATATGATCTGTCTGATCACAGCAATAGGAGTTTTGTTCACAAATAAATAACATGACGATCCAGCACTCTGCAATTTATTCTGCAGAATATCTCCTCCCAATGGACAAAATACATTTTACAAGGAGAAAAAAAAGCAACATCCAAATACTATCAGGAAAATAATATTCACGGAGAAAATTAGACTCTGAAACATAACATTTATTATGGACTTAGGTTAATTTATGTTGCACTATAGTATTTAGCTAACAGTAAGCAGAAAGTAGAGGGCAAGTTGCACAGCCCACATTGCTTATAGTAGCAGCAAATGTAGCACGGCATGGGGCGATAGCTGCATGTTAGACCTTTGTCTTCTCCTGTCATGCCCTGGCGTACTTCATGAAAGAGTGCATCCTGGCTGGGCTTTGGTGTTGGTGCTGTGAGGGCCTTGTGCTTGAGCTGGCCATCTGTAACCGGTGGTGTTGGCTGGACAAGACACAATCTTTACTAAACGGTAACTCGGTAAAGGGTTATATAGAAGGGGTAGCGGGTACAAAGTCTTATGGACCTTTCCTTCACAATATAAAGCATTTTCACACACATACTACTGTAGTCTACACCAGGACAAAAAAAGTACACTGTCTCACCTTACTTCTTCACAGCCTATATTGTCACTACACTCCTCATCAGCAAAAGAGATGGGCAAACTTGTTCAGAAAACAATCACCAATCTCAAATTTGGCACAAACGTAGCTCATTCAGATTCATTTTCGGATTCTCAAGCATTTTCCTTCACAGTTGTCAAAACTCTGGCACAGTTTGGTAAATGATCACGTTTCCACTAATGCTTTTGTTAGGATAGTGATGCTGTATGATGAGTGGGGGGACGTGTTTTATGAGGGGAGGGGATGGGTAGAGGACAGAGGAGCTTCGGAGTGTTTTTTTTTTATCAACTTAATGTGTGTAGATTCCGGCAGCTAATCAAAGTGCAGACACCATTTACAACATCCAGGCACATGGGCTTCTGTTATTGGCTCCTGAAGTCACATGTTCCTCCTCATATACAAAGCAGACATGTTGTTTTGCTGGTGCCATTATCTAAGTGTAACATCGCAGAGAGGCTGCTCTTGTTACAAGTTGTCATATAGTTAGATAAAATTCTGTCCTGTGTGAAATCGACCTTCCAGCATCTAACTATTTTGTGCTAATAGTGTTGTGCAGGCAAGAGTGCACATTTTCTAATCGAAATCATTTGGGCTAATATTATATTGCATTCAGGACTCTGAAGGTCAATTCTACTAATCAAAATCATTTGGGCTAATATTGTTGTGCAGACACGAGGCCACATTTCCTAATCAAAATCATCTTAGCTAATATTGTTGCAGTCAGGACTCAAGAGGTCACATTTACTAATCAAAATCCTTTGGGACAATATTGATATGCAGGCACCAGGCCACATTTCCTAATCAAAATTGTTTGGGCTAATATTGGGATGGAGTCACCAGGCCACATTTCCTAATCAAAATTGTTTGGGATAATACTCTGGTGCAGGCACTAGGCCTCATTTCATAATCCAAATTGTTTGGCCTAATACTCTAGTGCCAGCACCATCCCTCATTTCTTAATCTAAATCATTGGGGCTAATTATATGGTGAAGGCAACGGGCTTCATTTCATAATCAAAATCATTTGGGCTTATACTCTCGTACTCTCGTGCAGACACCAGTCCACATTTCATAATCCGAATCATTTGGCCTAATTTTCTGGTTCAGGTAACAAGCCTCATTTCATAATCCAAATTGTTTAGACTAGTACTCTGGTGCAGGTACCAGGCCGTACTTCATAATCAAAATTGTTTGTGCTAATTCGGTAGTCCTGCCAACAGTCCACCTTTCAGCATCTAAATCTTTTATGCTAATTCTGTGGTCCAGACACCACTCCACATTATGACATATAAATTTTTGTGCTAATTCTGTGGTCCAGGTACACTACCTCAGCCAATAAATACTGATTATTAACTTAGTAACAGGTGACTGACAAGTCTGGGCCTAGGGTTGCGAAACAGCTGGTTAAAAGAGGGGAAGGGTACATCCAACATGAATGGGTGAAAGCAAGGTTGTGGTGGTAGGGGGAATAGGCTTGGTTTTTGAGGTGTACGTGGGGTAGGTGGTAATGTTACTGAAAGGTCTATTGAACAAACATTGGCTCGTCCTATCCAAAGAAAAATTACAACATGTGTTACAGGAAGGGCTACTCGACTCTCTTTCTATGGCAGCCGCATATCAGTATGAATTGTAGATGAGGGACAGAAAGAGCATGTGCTCCAGTAAATGGAAAGCACTGAATCAAGTGGCCTCTCCTTCTCTTCCTCCATCTTAACATCATACACAGTACAGTCAGTTCTCAGAGGTGGCATCACAATTACCTTTGTTTCCCTCTGTGTCAATGTGGAGCCCAGCTGCGACTGAATCCATATCTCCCAGAAGGGTGCACTGAAAGAATATTCCACTAGAGGTCATTATACACATGCACACACGTTCACTTATCCCAAAGACCACCAGAGGGAGCTGTTTTAGACATATAAAAGACAGTTACACAGGAAACATCTAGCTCAGTTCAGTGCAGCCATCTTAGAGGGCTCAGTCAGTCAGTCTGCAGGAAGGTGAAGTGCAGAGCTGAGATTGAGAGGCTGCAGAGCTATTCAGTTCACAAGCAAGTGGAGTCTAGTAAAGAGTGAAACAGCAATCACTCCAGCCTAGTCAGAGCTGAATCTAGGAGTGCAGCTCAATGACAAGCGTGCCGACGCTTAAAGAGCGGTGAAGAGGCAAACCACCAACTGCCAGTGTGTGATCGTGTGAGGATCCGGGTAGGCCGAAGGTGAGTGGAAAGTTAATGAGGTAGAAAAGCCTTTATAGCTTACCTCAGCAAGTATTCACCGGACACCGGGGTCCGAGCCTATAGGGATCTCCACGACCCATTAGGAGAACACCGGAGTTCCTGGAGGACTACAAGTCCCAGGAGTACCACAGAGCTGATATGTAGCAGGATCAGGAGGACGGAGTCTAGCAGTGCACTGCAAATAGAGACTGTGTACTTCAAGAAGAGGTCCAATCACAAGGTCAGCCAGGTGCAGACGGAGACTAAGTTAGGCCCAGCTACACGCAGGCCAAGACTTCATTACAAAAAGGCAGAGAACAGGAGGCCACACACCTACTCAGTGGAGGAATCTGGATGTGCACCCTTCACCCTACAGTGCTCCGGGAAGCGCCTGAAACATCTTCAGTAAAGGTACCAAAGTGACTTATGTGTGTGTCTCCCTTATTGCCCCTGACTGCTGGGTCCCCGTCTGTCCTGCATTCCTATACATCTATCTGCCCTGGAGGAATCAGCCTTACTTGTGGAAGGATTAACATCTAGCTGCACAATATTAACCCTCCAGTGGATCTGCATAGCAGCGCTGGTCATCCTAACCAGATACCACAAGTGGCGTCACGAATCCCCATATCAATGTACAATTCACCTGTAAATATCCCCCATTTTCAGTGAGCGCCCAGGGCAATGGGCCGAGCTGTGCTACCCGTGACATTCCCCATAGAAATCAATGGGCTCGGTGCCGAGTACCCCACGGCCCTGGCGGACGACTCATTCTTTGGCGTCACGAACAGGATTGCGTGCCCTGCAGCAACGGAGTAATTTGTGCCCGTTGCCACCGGGTACTGTGTGCCTCACTAAAAGACTGTTGTATATAGTGGTGAAGGTTTCCCACCATTTGCCCGCCATTGCCCGCCATTTACAGCGCCACGGCGCGAAAAACTAGTGGGTGTACCTGCAAAAGCGCGCTGAGTCCTGGACACGCCCCAATGCTGGTGCGGCAGCAGGTCCTGTGGAGAGCTTCAGTGAACGCTCTGACGTCAGAGCGCCAGCGACGCAGGTCCTTATACATCGCTGTGCCCTGCAGAGCTGCAGCCTTCAGAGAAGGTAGGCCACGCTTAACTAGGGGGGCGCAGACATGTCGCAGCCGCAAGCTGACAGTGCGGCCGAGGGCGACCGCCCCAATGACTTACCCATCAGCGCTGCCGCACAGGCTGGAAGTGCTGGCCCCTCACCTGGTCCTGTGGCCCCGATAGTACTGCTAACGCTGCCATACATGCCTGGAGCGAAGTGGCTCCCTCAGTACAGTGGCAAGCCAGACACCCTGTCAGGGTTCAAGCGAAAAATATGCAGCATAATGGACATGTACCCTATGACAGAAAAGCAGAGAGCTGCGGTGGTAGTGGGACAATTGACTGGTGCTGCAGAGAGGGAAGTAGAGACTTGGACAGCTGCAGACCAGGAATCAGTGCTTTCAATATTCTTAAAGCTACAGACTATCTTTGAGGATCGCACTGAAACAGATCTCCGGATGAGGTTTTACCAATGCTCCCAGAAACCAGATGACAGCATTAGGGACTACGCCTGCCGACTACAAGGGGCCCTGCGAGCACTCAAACAGGTTAACCCCATAAGTGTTATCAATGAAAATAAAATGTTAAAGGAACAATTTGTACGGGGACTGAGGTCCCAAGCTGAAAGCAGGACTGTGCACTGGTGGTCCTTGGATCATCCTGATGCTACCTTTGATGCCCTTAAGGATATGGCTATAAAAGGACTGCGACCCCTGGAAACACCCGAGATGGCAACCCAGTGTCACCCGAGTGAAGCCACCCTAAAGCCAGCAGCATCCACCTTTTCCCCGCTGATTGCGGAAGCCAAAACGCAAGTGGCGCCCCCTACTGAGCTGGACTGTCTGCGCTCAGAATTGCGCCAGCTGACCAAAAACCTGGCCACTGTAATGAGTGCCCTGCAACTGCCGACGGAGGAAGAAGGAAAGATCCTGCTAGCTGACTGCCCAGAGGATGTCCCTTGGATGAACCGGAGGAGAAGGAGGATGTCGCCCCACCGGAGGAGGACAACGCCACCTCCAGGAAGGACCCGCGACCAGCATCATCCTCGCCGAGATATCATCTGCTGCCGCTGCCACAGAGAAGGTCACCCAGCACGTCGGTGTCCTTTAAACGAGCAAATCCTGGGTCCGAGGGCCAACACCCAGGAATAGACTCCTCAGGCCCCTCAGACTGGAACCGCAGGTTTGTGGGAGGAAGTCCATACCTGTCCATCATACTGGACGGGATCGCAATCCCTGCCTTGCTGGACACTGGATCTCAGGTAACCGTCATACCTGATGTTCTTTACAATAGATACTGGTCCAGTGACGGTCTCCAACCCCCAAACCCTGACTTTGCCGTATACGCCTCTAATGGCCTCCCTCTTGACTTACTGGGGGCTAAAAACGTAGACGTAAAAGTGGGGAGAGTGGAGCTAAAAGATCAGGGACTTCTTGTAGTGAAGACTGTTAATGAGGAAAATGGGTTGAATGTGGTTTTAGGCACTAACATTATTAGTATCTGTTTGGAGGAGGTTGTGTTTTTACTCCATCAGCTCGCCGATATTGCCAGACCAAAGCACAAGGGAGCGATCCAGAAGGAGATATTGGCCCTGATGTGCCAGCAGCAAGTGAAACTGACCGGTGGTGAGATTGGTAATGTACGGGTAACAGACCCGAACCCCATTGTGATACCCCCAATGAGTGAAATGCTTATTTGGTGTAGAGCAGCAATAGGTCTGAGAGGACAGAACTACCAAGCAGTAGTAGAGCCCCATTGTTCAGAACACAGACCTACACTCTTGACTGCCAGAGGGGTAGTGGATGTACATAATGGGAGGGTGCCAGTGCGTCTTCTCAACTGGGGAGAGGATGAAGTCAAATTACCACGTTATGCCACTGTTGCTAAGTTACATGCTGTGGATAATAACTCCATTCACCTGACGGAGCCCTTAACCTCCCCACAACCAGTGGAGGATAACGGTCCGACCACCCAGGTGGAGGATTGGTGTCAGCAGCTCCATGTCGGGACAGACACCACTCCAGCCCACCAGAAACAAGGAGTATACCGAGTAGTTCAGGAGTATGCACAGGTATTCAGCAAACACCCACTCGACTTTGGGAAAATTAAAGGGGTAAAGGGGTTCAACATCACATCCCCACAGGCAATCATCTCCCATTAAAGAACGGTACAGGCCTATACCACCAGCACACTACCAGAAAGCCAAGGAGATGTTGCGTGACATGAAGGAAGCAGGGGTGATAAGGGATAGTTGCAGTCCCTGGGCAGCACCTCTAGTCCTAGTCAGGAAAAAGGATGGAAGCATGAGAATGTGTGTAGATTACAGACAAGTAAATCGCATTACACATAAAGATGCATACCCTTTACCACGCATTGAGGAATCCTTAGCTGCACTAAAGACTGCTAATTACTTTTCCACCCTTGACCTCACTAGTGGGTACTGGCAAGTAGCTGTGGCTGAGGAGGATCGGGAGAAGACGGCTTTCACCACCCCGATGGGACTCTGTGAGTTCGACAGGATGCCGTTTGGACTCAGCAGTGCCCCTGGAACGTTCCAGAGAGTGATGGAGAGCTGCCTGGGGCATCTCAACTTTGAAACTGTGTTGCTGTACCTGGACGACGTAATTGTGTACTCCAAGACGTATGAAGATCACTTGAAGCACCTGGCGGAGGTATTCGAGTCACTGTCCAAGTATGGGATGAAACTGAAGCCTTCCAAGTGCCATCTGCTCAAACAAAAGGTACAGTATCTGGGACATATTGTCAGCTCAGAAGGAGTAGCGCCAGACCCCGAAAAGATCACCGCCATCCAGAAATGGCCGGAGCCGAAAAATCTCAAAGAGGTGCGACAGTTCCTGGGACTGACAGGATACTACCGGAGGTTTGTGAAGGATTACACCAAGAAAGCAGCGCCTCTGCAAGACCTCCTGGTGGGACAGTCCCTCAAGAGCAGAAATTCTCCATTCCATTGGGGTAAAGAACAGGCAGAAGCATTCAAGGAAATGAAGGAGATCCTGACAGGTGATGAGATCCTAGCTTACCCTGACTACAGCCAGCCGTTCCTGCTGTATACTGATGCCAGCAATGAAGGATTGGGAGCTGTCCTCAGTCAGAAGCAAAATGGCCTGGAGAAAGTCATCGCCTATGCAAGCAGGAAGCTCCGCCCGACCGAGAGGAACCCAGAGAACTATAGCAGCTTCAAGTTGGAGTTTCTGGCACTGGTCTGGGCCATCACGGAGAGGTTTAAGCACTATCTAGCCTCCAGCAAGTTCACTGCCTACACTGATAACAACCCCTTGACGCATCTTGAAACAGCTAAGCTGGGAGCCATGGAACAACGATGGATGGCTCGGCTGTCCAACTACCAATTCACAATCAAGTACCGAGCGGGCCGCAAAAATGCCAACGCTGATGCCCTATCCAGGATGCCTCATGAATCGGACACAGAAGAAGAAGTGGATGATCTGGAAGAGATTGAACTACCTGCCTTTCACAGGAATGGGATGATCCACGAGCAACAAGCCTGCAGGAGGCCGCGTGGTAAGATGTTAAATCCTTTACCTCACCACAACTGGAAGGAGACTCAGGACAGCGATCCAGTTGTCAGCCGAATCAAGGAGCTGATAACTCAAGGAGGTTCCTCCTTGGAGAAGGATGCGCCTCTACAAGCAAAGCAGCTGTGGAATGAGAGAAGCCGGTTGTTTATCTACCATGAGAAGCTGTGCCGGAGGTACGTCAACCCAAGGACCCATGAGATGGTATGGCAGATAGTAGTCCCCAGAGCAGACATCCAGATGGTGTTAGAAGCCTACCACGATCAAGCGGGACACTTTGGCTGGAAGAAGCTGAAGACCCTGTTGAAGTGTCATTTCTATTGGGTGGGAATGCGCAGCTCCATCGAGAGGTGGTGCCAGAATTGTGGACCCTGTGGCCTCAGAAGAAAGGACTACAGCAGTCAGAAGGCACCCCTGCAACCCATCAAGATGACTCGTCCCTTGGAGATCGTGGCCCTGGACCATGTCAAGTTGTCACCCAGCCGGTCAGGATACTCCTATGCCCTGACTATGGTGGATCACTACTCCAGGTTCCTGGTGGTCGCCCCTGTCAAAGATCTGACGGCAGAGACAGCGGCAAAGACGTTCCAAGCGTATTTCTGCAGACCACACGGATATCCTGAGCAGGTGCTAACTGACCAAGGCCCAGCCTTCGAGGCCGAATTGTTCAAAGAGTTCTGTCACTTGTACGGGTGTAAGAAGATAAGAACCACACCGTACCACCCCCAAACCAACGGTCTCTGTGAGAAGATGAACCACATTGTCATTGACCTGCTGAAGACTGTACCACTCGAGGAGAGAAATCGGTGGCCAGACTTACTACCTAACCTGGTAGATCTGTACAATCACATACCTGTGAGTTCCACCAATTGCACCCCAGCTTATCTCATGCGGGCCAGACCAGGAAAGCTGCCCATGGATCTGGAGCTTGGTGTTGTAGAACCAGAAGCAGATGTGACTATTGAAGACAGGGACACAAACAGACAGGAACAGTACAGAAAAGTACAAGCCTGTGTTGAAGATAGTCTCAATCGAGCAAGGGATAAACAAGAAGATCGCTACAACAAAAGTGCGCCAGCTGAACCTTTCGCACCTGGTGAAGTCGTACTGAAAAGAAAGAGGAGGATACACAAACTCGACGATCAATGGGAAAGAGAGCCCTACATCGTACAGAATTCAAGGTTTGACAACAAGAAAACGTGCATAATTAGCAAGGATGGAGGAAGAACGACTGCAACTGTATCCAGAGATCACCTAAAGTTGTGTCCGGATCCGTTAAAGCTTCAAGAGGAAGAACCTGTTGTCAATCAGGAAGAGCGTGATGAAGCAGTCATACATACAGACTTAGGAGATTTCCCTGCGGATTGGCCCAGAATTGGAGAAGCTGTAATCATTCCTGTGCTTCAATTCTATCAACCACAAGGAGAACCTCTACATTCAGTTGCACCGGTTGTTGCAGTAGAGTCAGTTCCAGAAGAACCTGCTTCAGCAGAACCCCAAGAAGCAGCACCCCAAGAAGCGGAATCCCAAGAAGTTGAATCTCAGGAAGAAGGATCCCCTGCAGAAGTCGAGCCAGTTCACCCAGCTCACAGTATACTTGCCAGATCCCTAGAGAGGCTAAGGCAGTATTACAACCTACCTGCACGCAGGAATAACAGGGTAACTGACACCTCACCTACCACTACACCACGTAGGTCAGTACGCATAACAAGGGGGCAATTACCTGTTAGGTACAGAGAGTAGGACCTAACTCATGTAAATAATTATCAAGAACCACTGTATATAAATGTATATATTGTTGCTATAATAACCTATTTTTCCTTTTAAAATTGAAACAAGTGGAATGGACATTATTTTTACTTGTTTTCTCTACCCTTTTTGAGCATCCTTTTCCAAAAGAGACTGGGACTTTTATGGTTGCTCAATTCCTCAATTCCTCATTGTACTAATGTATATAGTTGTTCATTTACCGTTATGCAACAGTTCAAGAGTGCCTTACCTCCTGTAAAGGAAGAGTTATTTATACAATGTTTATTGTTCTTTGTTTTTGTATTTCAGCCCCGGAGTGCTGAGTTCTACTAGGGGGGAATGTGGAGCCCAGCTGCGACTGAATCCATATCTCCCAGAAGGGTGCACTGAAAGAATATCCCACTAGAGGTCATTATACACATGCACACACGTTCACTTATCCCAAAGACCACCAGAGGGAGCTGTTTTAGACATATAAAAGACAGTTACACAGGAAACATCTAGCTCAGTTCAGTGCAGCCATCTTAGAGGGCTCAGTCAGTCAGTCTGCAGGAAGGTGAAGTGCAGAGCTGAGATTGAGAGGCTGCAGAGCTATTCAGTTCACAAGCAAGTGGAGTCTAGTAAAGAGTGAAACAGCAATCACTCCAGCCTAGTCAGAGCTGAATCTAGGAGTGCAGCTCAATGACAAGCGTGCCGACGCTTAAAGAACGGTGAAGAGGCAAACCACCAACTGCCAGTGTGTGATCGTGTGAGGATCCGGGTAGGCCGAAGGCGAGTGGAAAGTTAATGAGGTAGAAAAGCCTTTATAGCTTACCTCAGCAAGTATTCACCAGACACCGGGGTCTGAGCCTATAGGGATCTCCACGACCCATTAGGAGAACACCGGAGTTCCTGGAGGACTACAAGTCCCAGGAGTACCACAGAGCTGATACGTAGCAGGATCAGGAGGACGGAGTCTAGCAGTGCACTGCAAACAGAGACTGTGTACTTCAAGAAGAGGTCCAATCACAAGGTCAGCCAGGTGCAGACGGAGACTAAGTTAGGCCCAGCTACACGCAGGCCAAGACTTCATTACAAAAAGGCAGAGAACAGGAGGCCACACACCTACTCAGTGGAGGAATCTGGATGTGCACCCTTCACCCTACAGTGCTCCGGGAAGCGCCTGAAACATCTTCAGTAAAGGTACCAAAGTGACTTATGTGTGTGTCTCCCTTATTGCCCCTGACTGCCGGGTCCTCATCTGTCCTGCATTCCTATACATCTATCTGCCCTGGAGGAATCAGCCTTACTTGTGGAAGGCTTAACATCTAGCTGCACAATATTAACCCTCCAGTGGATCTGCATAGCAGCGCTGGTCATCCTAACCAGATACCACAAGTGGCGTCACGAATCCCCATATCAATGTACAATTCACCTGTAAATATCCCCCATTTTCAGTGAGCGCCCAGGGCAACGGACTGAGCTGTGCTACCCGTGACATTCCCCATAGAAATCAACGGGCTCGGTGCCGAGTACCCCACGGCCCTGGCGGACGACTCATCATAACTCTCCAACTGCCCAACTGACCCACAGTACAGATAGTATAATTGCACAGCACGGATGCATGGGACAGGTCTTTGACCAACATTTCTAGCTTAAACATTGATCAGTAACAGGTGAATGAGTGACAGGTGTAGGCCAGGTGCTCTAAGAGCCCT
The DNA here is from genome assembly GCA_033576555.1 of Oophaga sylvatica. Classification (NCBI taxonomy): domain Eukaryota; kingdom Metazoa; phylum Chordata; class Amphibia; order Anura; family Dendrobatidae; genus Oophaga; species Oophaga sylvatica. Next base: position 506,167,024 of record JARQOD010000003.1, on the reverse strand, counting down.
GCCAAATTCAGACAACAGACATGAAGGAGACCCAACTTGGAGTCCAAACATTTCCAAAAATTGGAGGCATACACCACTAAAGTGTCATCAATTTACCAATAGTATAAATAGTATAATAGGGCTCTGATACCCCTTCCACTACAGGAAAGCCACAAGATGGAGACAAAACTTGGAGTCTCCACTTTTCAAAAAAGTGTTAGTAACATCACCTGCAGTAGCAACAGCAGGCACAAAAGCAAAAGGGGTCACAGACTGCAATAACTTGAGATCACTGTGTTACAGACTGCAATAACTTGAGATCAATGCAGCACACCATTGCTTACTCTGCCGGTCTGCGACTGAGGTGCAAAAGTCATTGAAGATCCATGACTTCTACATCCTGTACAGTTTCAGTTTTCACTTTCATGGGACAGCCAGACACGCATGTTCATTAGGACACCACCAGCAGCGCTGAATACACGTTCTGACAGAACGCTGGTTGCCGGGCAATGACAAAACCTCCAAGGCATGACAGGCGAGCTCAAGCCACTCTAAAGCCCCCGTCACACTAAAGGTACTGCCACACTTAGCGATCTCGTTAGCGATCACGATAACGACGCAAGCTAACGAGATCGTTGGTGTGATCGCTTTTAGGTCGCTAGTAGCTGCCAAACAGGAGATCTCATAAACGACACATCAGCGGTCAGCGATCTCTTTAACGACTTTGGCGGTCGTTAGAATCTGTCATTAGCATGTACTGAGCGCTTCTGATTCATAGGAATTTCCAGCATCGCTCCTGCTCTCTGCGTCCTGCTAGCCTGCTTTGCAACTTCTGCGATCCTCTCTGTGATGCAAAAGAGAACTTACAGATATTGCGATCCACTCCGTGACGCTAAAACCCCTAGTCCCGCCTGCGCTGCTGTCATATGCGTCACAAACGAGGTCGCTCGTCGTTCGCAAAAGGTGCCAAACACAGCGATATAAGCTCACCAGCGGGACGCCAACGATCAAAAAACGGTCCAGAACGCTAGTAAACGATCAGCGACATCACAGCAGGGGCCACATCGTTGCTACATGCCACACACAACGAGGTCGCTAACGAGATCGCTAAATAGTGACGTTTTAGCGATCTCGTTAGTGATCTCGTTTAGTGTGGCATACCCTTAAGCGAGATCGCTAGCGAGATTGCTGCTGAGTCACAAGTTTTGTGACGCAACAGCGATCTCAACAGCAATCTCGCTATGTTTGACACGTACCAGCGATCAGGCCCCTGCTGTGAGATCGCTGGTCGTGTCAGAAATGCCTGGACCTTTCTTTGGTCGTTGAGATCCCGCTGGGTAGCATGCATCGGTGTGTTTGACACCTTTTACCAACGATCTCGCTAGCGACTCAGCACTGAGACACATAGGAGACACATCATTACACAGGTCGCTACGGGTCGCCGATCGTTGCTGTGTCGTTGGGAAGATCTGACTGTTTGGCATCTCACCAGCGACCACATAGTGACGCAGCAACGATCCCTGCCAGGTTGTATCATTGTCGGGATCACTGCTGCGTCGCTGAGTGTGATGGTACCCTTACATTTTTGAAGGCCAAAATGCAAAACAGTCCAAATCCCCCCTGATGACATTGATATTTAGCTAGATATACTCCTGCACCATACTCTACAGTCGTTCACAACCTGTCAGACTTGTACTCTGTTCTGCTGGTGCATGGGCTGGTCTAAAAAATGTATGAAACGACTCATAGAAATTGCTTCTGCCACTTACACTGCTGCTGCTGCAAATTTTTTTGCATTGACAACTTGACATTCCTTGGGTTGGAAGTTTATAACTGCGATGCATGCTATGTGCCTGACTGCTATATTGGGGAAAATCACTCTTCAGATTGTCCACAAGCGTGTTTCAATACTCCAGCATGCAAGCGTCCCTTCCCGGGAGGGGGGGGGAACAGCTGGCAAAATTTACTCTTGCACCATGGATCTAAAAGAGTGGCAATACAGTACTCAGCACTATTTCTTAAGGTACTGCCACACTAGACAATCCCGCTAGCGATCTCATTAGCGTCGCATACTAATGAGATCGCTAGCGGGATTGTTTCTATATCGCTAGTGGCTACCTATTTATCGATGTCGTTAGGACGCTATCGCGGTTAGCGATCTCCTTAACGACTTTAGCGGTACAAAAGTACCGCTAAATCGCTAAAAAAGGTGCCACACTTAGCGATATATACTTACCCAGCGGGGCGCCAGCGACGAAAATAGGGTCCGGAACGATTCCAGCGACGAGCGAGATCACAGCAGGAAGCTCGTCGCTGGCAGCTGCCGCACACAACAACATCGCTAACGGGATCGCTAAATAGTGACGTTTTTGATGTTGTTTAGTGTGGCATACCCTTTATCCTAACAATCCGGGCATCATGTTGCAGATAGTGCAGCAAGAAAGCTCTCATGTGTCAGGAGCTTACATGAGGTAAAAGTCCATGGTGTGTTGGGGGCGGGGTAATTTTTCCTTGAGAAAATCACTGGACGAAACATGCATTGGAGTCACAGGAGCCACGGTGTGCTGACTACGGTATTATATTTTTATTTAATCCCTTGCTTATATGCTCTTCATGCACGTTTAGACTTTTTTTGTCTATTAGATTTTTTGCACAATATTTTTAGGTCTTTTTTTCCTATATACCTTACTCATGTTATTTTTGTCACCATTGCCATGCTATAATATTTCTACATGCTATGGTCTGTGTTCTTGTTTTTGACACTCCTTGAGAATACCACTGGGCGAAACGTTTCGTACGTGGTATATGTTCTTGTTTTTGTTTTCCCTTATCTATTATATGATTTTAATAATTTTATTCAATAAAATTGCATATTTTATTATACCTTTTGTGTTGTTCACTTTATTTTAAGGAGGTTATAAGTTTGTTTTTTTGTGAATATCCCCACTGATGCCATCAGGATATTGTGGGCTTATCTCACATTTTTTGTTGTGTTGTCTATCCTAAACTCTGCAGCCCTACTAATCTACCTATGCTCCTGCCATTCCCCGGCCTCACCTCTCTGTCAATTCCTTCACTGGCTCCCCACTACCCAAAGACTCTAGTTCAAAACCCTAACCATCTTACTCTTCGCTTAATAAACCAACAAAATTCATGTTGGGGAGGTTGAAACAAGATAGGATCAAGAAAAGGGTCAATAAAATAAGAAACCATTTAGGTGACATCAAACAACATCCAAAGGATATCGCTGACACATTCGCCGACTATTACTTTAATCTCTATAACCTTAATTCAGACCCGAAAATTACTCCCCCAAATCCCAGTGACATTAAGACCTTTTTAAATTATCTAAAACTACCTACATTAGACCTGCTTGAATTGAACTCATTGTCAGCCCCTTTAATTCAAAAGAAATTTCTGATACAATCCAGAAACTAAAAATTCAAAAGTCACCTGGTCCGGACGGATTTGTGAACGAATATTATAAGACTTATGCAGAACTTTTATCACCCCATCTGGAACAAATCTATAACCGTGCTTCCCAATGCGGATCCTTTCCAAAGGAGATGTTAGAAGCAACTGTCATTATGATACCAAAATCTAAAACTGAAGTAGAGAAAGTTCAGAACTATAGGCCCATATCACTCATTAATGGAGATATTAAAATCTACGCGAAAATTCTAGCTTACAGAATGAAAAGCACTCTTCCCAAGCTCATTAATAACGATCAGATCGGCTTTATTGAAGGTCGTCAGGCTTCGGATGGAACAAGAAGACTAATCAACACTATTGATGCAATTAACACCTCATGTATTCCCTCTGTGGTCCTAACACTAGACGCTGAAAAAGCGTTTGATAGAGTCAGCTGGGTCTACCTCAGAGAGGTCTTGTTAAAATTTGGTTTTGATAACAAACTAATGAACTCTATTTTCGCCCTTTACTCTCATCCGAGTGCGAGGATATATGTAAATAATCACCTATCCAGAACCTTCCCCATTAGCAATGGTACGAGACAGGGATGCCCCCTATCACCACTGCTATTCGCCTTGGCCATAGAACCCCTGGCGGAGAGGATCAGAAGTGAGGACTCCATTTCAGGGTTCAATACCGCCACACGTCACTATAAAGTTAGTCTGTTTGCAGACGACTTATTATTAACTTTAACAAACCCCATAAATTCTATAGTCTATTTACAAAAGATATTAGACCTTTTCACCAAGATTTCGTACTTCAAAATAAACGGTCAAAAATCCAAGGCACTATACTTCAATTTAAGCGAACAGATTATCACTACTTTGCAAAGAATAACAGATTTTGTGTGGAAGGAAGACATGATTACATATCTGGGAATACTCTTTACAAAAAAAATTAATTTAACTGTTAAAGCCAACTGCAATAAAATTACCGAAACAGTATCCAATGATCTCCGAGGATGGAAGAGCCTGGGCCTGTCGTGGATAGGGAAAATCCTAACGATTAAGTCATGCATCCTCCCAAAAATCTTATATTTCTTTAGATCCCTACCTCTAAGCTTCCCGACACCATTTCTAGATAAATTACAAGCTACTCTGAACTCTTTCATCTGGAATGGGAAAAGGGCCAGAGTAGCCAAAAATATTCTGTATAAGAAGAAAGCTAACGGGGGACTTGGAGTACCAAACATTACAGCGTATTTCCAAACTAATCTAATTAAACAAAGTATATTTTTGGTTAACGAGAAACTATCTCCAGCCTGGCTAGACCTAGAAAAGGCACAAAGCAATAGCTGCCCATTAAAAGATTTTTTATTCAATCAAATTTTCGAAACTAAGGTACATAAACGACACCCCATCTTTCATGCTTTAACTTCCACGTGGGTAAAACTCGCAAAACCCCTCAGGGAGACGACAGATCACGTTTATTGAACAATTTTCCATTGTCCTTAATTGCTTCCAGGTATAAATTCCAGATTCCAGAGAGTTGGACCATGGCAGGTATTAAAACAATCAAAGATATATATGATAACAACACCTTCATAAGGTTTGCGGAATTAAGAAATAAATTTAATATTCCCTCCTCAGACTTCATATTTTTCACTATTTTAAAGGACCACACCCAAAAATGTACCCACAAGAAATCTCCCAAAGCTGAAATAATATTCTTACTCCTAAATAATACAGAACATAACATTTTTTGGAGTACAAAATACCTATACGACTATATCAATAAGGACAGCCAACTCCATAAAAATGCCTACATGTCCCGATGGGAGAGAGATCTGAAGACGCCATTGAGCATAGATCAATGGGTAGAGGCAATAAAGAACACTTATAAATCCAACATCTCTATGCTTCTCCACGAATCTTACTACAAACTGTCAGCTAGGTGGTACTACACCCCCTCAAGGTTGTCACACATCAACAAAGATAATTCACCTTTATGCTGGAGGGGTTGTGGGTATCCGGGCAATTTAATCCATATCTTCTGGTATTGCCCAAAGATCAGACCTCTGTGGAATCAGGTCTCTCACAATTTAAATATTCTCCTCAATAAAGAACTAACACTCACCCCCCAAACTGCCCTACTTTCCATAGACTTGGACAAAGTACACCCATCATTGAGATTCGTTGTAATCCACACATTATTAGTTGTTAAAAATCTAATAGCTCTCTACTGGAAAGAACCAGATGTACCTAAGTTTTCCGACGTTATGGACAGACTACATCTACATAACTCACTGGAACTAAGGTTCGCCACAATCAATAGTTGTTTAACAAGATACAACAAAAAATGGGAACTTTGGAATTCTTTATATACCAGACCTTAATAATGCTGAACTCTCATACCAGTCGTAGATACCAGGACTTCTTTTTCTTTCTTTTTCTTTCTCTTCCTATTCTCTCTCTTTCCCACTTTTGTGTTGTGAATGGGCTTGAGATGAGTTCTGAGCAGAGGCTCCCTCTGGTGGTTACAAGCGGTACTGGTCTGTCCAGTGAAGATTGTGAAGATTGTGAGGATTGGGAATCAGGTGTTACTGACTGGTCTTATATAAGGGAGTCACCTTCCCATCAGGGTTGCCGGTGATCAATTGTTCTGGTCTTTATCCTTGATTCCTGTTTCCCTTGTAGCCTGCTGTGTCGTGTCTGCATCTCCTGCTAACAGATAAGACATTTTCTTCTTTTTGTTTTTGTGCTTGATTTTTGCATTTTGTCCTGCACTTCTGTGGGGGCCTTCAGGGTCCCCTCCGGGGGCTTTTGCCCTCTCAGTTTGGTTCAGCCACTGATGTTTGTACTTTTGCTTTTTCCAGTTTTTTCAGTGGCTGCTGTTTTGATTTTGTTACACCAGAGAACTAATTTAGGTGGTAGAGGTCGTGTGATCTCAGGTGTTTTTGAAATTAGTAGAGTTGGTGCTTTTCAGGGTTTTCTGGGATTGCAGTAAGTACCCTTCCTATCCTTTTCTATTTAGTTTGTTTGGGCCCCAACGTTTGCTCATACTATTTTCTGTCTGTGTCAGTATTTCTTCTTGTCTAACCGCCATTACATGTTTGGGGGCTTTCTATTATCTTTGGGGTTCTGCTCCGGGGCAGATAGCTTTCCTATATCTATCTTTAGGTGTAGTTAGTTTCTCAGGCTGTGACGAGGCGTCTAGGACCAACGTAGGAACGCTCCACGGCTGCCTCTAGTTGTTGTAGTTAGTCAGGGTACTGCAATCTCATAGATTCCAACTGCTCTGGTGTATTGCCTATTTTGCCTGCACTCCTCAGCTACCGAAACATAACACTTTTGCTTTCATTGTTATAGTATAGTTATTAATAGGCTTTACATGACACACTTGCTGTAACTGATATGGATCATTGTCACGACTGCTTGTAATATAAGTTATGAGTTCTCTAACTTTAATTTTGTTTATCTCTTTCCCCTTCCAATTACCCTACCTCCCCTTTACTTCCCCTACAATTTAAAATCAATAAGTATATTTGAAAAACAAAACCCTAACCATGGCACCTAAAGCCATCCACAACCTGTCTCCTGCATACATCTGTGACCTAGTCTCCCAGTACTTACCTGCATGCAACCTCTGATCCTCACAAGATTTTCCTTCTCTATACCCCTATTATCTCCTCTTCCCACAATTGCATACAAGATTCTCCCGTGCATCCCTCCACTCTGTAACTGTCTACCACAACACATCAGACTTTCGCCTACCTTGGAAACCTTCAAAAGGAATTTTAAAAACCACCTTTTGCGACAAGCCTATAATAATAATAATCTTTATACAGCGCTAACATATTCCGCAGCGCTTTACAGTTTGCACACATTATCATCACTGTCCCCGAAGGGGCTCACAATCTAGATTCCCTATCTGTATGTTTTTTTTGGAATGTGGGAGGAAACTGGAGGAAACCCACGCAAACATGGGGAGAACATACAAACTCCTTGCAGATGTTGTCCTTGGTGGGATTCGAACCTAGGACTCCAGCGCTGCAAGGCTGTAGTGCTATCCACTGAGCCACCGTGCTATAACCTATAAAGTACAGTAACCATCGTTCCACCTTACAGCTTCACTACCATCTCTACCCTCACCTACTGTATTCTCACCCAATCCTTGTAGACTGTGAGCCCTCAAGTGCAGGATCCTATTCGACAAACTGTTTGACAAACATTGGGACATTCGCGAATCTGAACAGAACCACAGATCTCAAAAATGTTCACAGACCATGTAAAACTGTATGTCTGAGAAATGGAGGCCTACAAATCTTTTTAAAAAGCTTTTTTTCATTGTTACTCATTACAAAAATGTTCACTGTATGTCTGAGAAATGGGCGCCTACAAAATCTTTGAAAGCTTTTGTTCACTGAGATATCAGAAATATTCACAGACAAAATAACACTGCATGTCTGAGAAATGGGAGCCTACAAAATTTTTAAAAGCTTTTGGGCAGTGTTACAGATCACAAAATGTTCATAGACCATATAACACTATATGTCTGAGAAATTGAGGCCTACAACATTTTTAAAAGCTTTTGCACAGTGCTTCAGATCACAAAATGTTCACAGACCATATAACACTGTATGTCTGAAAAATGTAGGGCTACAACATTTTTAAAAGGTTTTTTGCAGTGTTACAGATCACAAAATGTTCACAGACCATGTAACACTGTATGTCAGAGAAATGGAGGCTCAAAAAATTTTTAAAAGCTTTTCTCATCAATTACATGTGGAGTTTATTTACAAGGAAACATGGAATATGCTCTGAGGAAATCAAATTATACAAAGTTTTGTTCTCATGAGGGTGAGACCAGTGGCGTAGCGTGGGGGGGGCGGGGGGGGCGGTCCGCCCCAGGCGGCACATGTGTGGGGGCGGCACAGCGCAGCAGCATTTCCTTCCTATCCTCTGTGGGAGAAGCGCGGAGGCACAATTCAGCAGCCCCGCGCCTACATGGGACCCGCTGCTGAAGGAGGACTCACAACGGCGGAGGCTGCAGGCCTGCAGGAATCTGTATAAGAAGGACCTGCTCGGACACTTCGGTTGTGGACGCCGCTGTGCTGAGGAGCCGGTAAGGAAGCGCTGCTGTTGTTATAGGACGGAGACTGCGGTGAGAGGCGCGGGGTCATGTGATGGAGGGGAGGCCGTCCCGTCCTCCATCTCTGCCTGTGGCTCATGCTGCATCCTGCTTACGGTGTCCAGAGCTAGGCGCTGATTCCTGCTGATCTCTGACAGGTTATTTAGCTAGTGAGAATGTGAGGGGAGAGGTCTAATTATTGGAGCAGTTTCCCATAGCAACCAACCAGATTGTAGTTCTTGGAAAATGAAAAGTCAGCTGATTGGTTGCTATGGGAAACTGTTACCTATTTCACACTGAGGGTGAGTTTCCACGATCAGGAAACACTGCGTGTTTGGCGCTGTGCGCTGGCGCAGCACCAAACACGCAGCGTCCAGATGTTACAGCATAGTGGAGGGGATTTCAAGAAATCCCGTCTCCACTATGCGTAACAATACGCAGGCGGCAGACCTGCGTTTACGGACATGCGGCGCGTCTTTTCAGACCGCAGCATGTCCTAGCGTATTGCGGCGACGGTGCGTCGCCGCAACGGAATTTAACACAGGGCTATGTAGCCCTGCGTTATTTCCGGAGGTGTTCCGGAGGTGTCCTGAACACCTCCGGAAATAACGCGCGTCAGAAAGGGGGCGGGGCTTAGACGGAGCGGAGTTTCCGCTCCGTCATATACGCTGTGTTTCCTGATGGTGGAAATACAGCCTAAATGTGCTGCCCCCGGATATTCCGCCCGTGCGCTGCCCTCTCGCCTCCGCCCGTGCGCTGCCCTCTCGCCTCCGCCCGTGTGCTGCCCTCTCGCCTCCGCCCGTGCGCTGCCCTCTCGCATCCGCCCGTGCGCTGTCCTCTCGCACTGTTTCATTATTGTTGATACGCCCCTTGATGTTGCGAAATGTGGTTAATGGGGTTTTCAGGAAAGTGGACTCCAGATGGATGCTTCCGGATTATCAACGACCAAAGGGGCGGCAAATTTTTCGACCGCCCCGGGCGCCACAAACAGTTGCTACGCCACTGGGTGAGACCTCTTACATTTGTATCTTTGCTTAAAGACTTGCTGATGGACTGTCCTCGATAAGTGGAGAAGAATGATTGAAAGCATATCATATCTGGCTAATTAAAATGGGGGAGCAATGTGAAGACACAGCATTTAATCTTAATTTTCCAGACTCCTATTATCAATAATCCAGAAGGCATAGACTGTTATCTTTTCTTTATGTTGACTTCTTGTAGGTTGAAATAATATCTGTAAATTGATGAATAGTTGTTATTTACCTTTTATATAAGCCCCTACAGCTTATTGTCTGCTCTCTTTGCAAGACTGTGATGGAGGGTCATTGAACAATGCATGTTTGCTTAATATGTTGATTTACTATTGTGTGGGTCCTGTGGGTTGTTGACTTAAAAATAGATGAGGAAAAACTATGCAAATTGATTAAGCAACCAAACAATGCTAGTTGATCTCATCACCCCTTCCCCTTGACCTTTGAATGGTGGCTTGAAGAATAGTTGTGAATAGTGATGAGCGAGCACACTCGAAACTACTCGATGCTCAGAGCTCATCGAGTATTTCCAGGGTTGCTCGGTGGGAGCTTGGGTCTCGAGACACAATTGCTAAAAAGTCAGGAGGAGGAAAAGGGTGTGGATGTAGAAGACGAGGTGATGATGATATAGTACCTGACCCAACCGGACATGCAGAGTGAGGACAGCAGCACACAGTGGGAGGGAGTCATAGCACCCCAACAGGCAGGAAGAATCAGTGTGGTGGCCGCAGACAGAAGGCGGGCAACCGTTCCCCATAACACCAATACAACGGAAGTTGCCAGTCCAACTGTTAGGTCTTCCCGAGTCTGGTTGTTTTTTAAAGACTCTGCCAATAACTCCAAAAAGGTCATTTGCACCACCAACCAGGCCAGCATCAGCAGGGGTAACAAAACTACCAGCCTGACCACCACCAGCATGATCAGGCACATGGCAGCAAAGAACCTGACTTTGTGGGCCAAAATACAGGGTCCAGGAACAGTATCTGCGGGTGATACCACTGCTTCTTCCACTGTTGTGTGTTCAAGCCAATCCCCTGTCCATGGTGCATGCAAAGATGCCTCCTGCTCTTCACCTGTCGTTGTACACACTCAACTAGCACCATCAACAAGCATGCCCACGTCCTTGTCCCAATGCAGCGTTCATTTGTCCATACCCAAGTCCTTGGAGCGCAAGCATAAATACGCAGCCAGCGCCCCACAGGCCACACTACTAAGTTCACACATTTCGTGACTGCTTGCGCTTGAAACGTTGCATTTTAGGCTCTTGGAGATGGAAGCTTTCCACAACCTGATGGCGGTTGCCGTCACTCGGTACTCGGTCCCCAGCCGCCACTATTTCTCCCGGCGTGCCGTCCCCGCATTACACAAGCACGTGTCCCACAACATTAGCCATGCCCTCAACAATGCAGTTACTGGGAAAGTCCACCTAACCACGGACATGTGGACAAGTGCTTGTGGGCAGGGACTGTACATCTCGCTGATGGCACACTGGGTTAACATAGTGAAAGCCGGGACTCAGTCGGACCTTGGGATGGAATGCATCCTCCCGACGCGATGGTTACACCAATCATGGTTGCCCCCACAATCTACAGCTCATGCACCTCATCCTCCTCCTCCTCTTCAGCCTCCATCTCCAAAATGACCACATTAGTCACAAGCTGGAAGCACTGCAGGACTGCCTCAGCCAAGTGGCAACAGGCTGTGCTGAAGCTAATATGCTTAGGTGACAAGCCGCACAATCCTGAAGAGTTGTGGACAGCGCTGAAAGAGCAGGAAGATCTGTAGCTGACACTGCTGAACCTAAAGCCGGACATGGTCGTGTGTGACAATGGCTGGAACCTGGTGGCAGCTCTGAGGCAAGGCGAGCTCACACACGTACCATGCCTGGCCCATGTGCTTAACCTCATAGTTCAGCGGTTTCTCAAAACCTACCCGGAGCTTCTGGATCTGCTTGTCAAAGTACGCAACCTGTATGCCCCTGTTAGAAAGTCAGCTACAGCTACCACCGCCCTTGCTGTGCTTCAGCACCTTTTGCAGCTTCTGGCTCCACGACTAATGTGTGATGTCCCCACGTGTTGGTACTCTACATTGCAGATGTTGGGAAGGATTTGTGAGCAGAAGAGGGCAGTTGTTGAGTACCAGCATCAAAAAGGCCATAAGTATTCAGGTCAGACTCCACACATAAGACCTCAGGAGTGGACATGGATGTCAGACTTATGTACCATCCTTCAAAACTTTGAGGAGTCCACCAAGATGGTGAGTGGCGATGACGCCATAATTATCATCACCATCCCGCTTCTCTGTCTTCTGAAACACGTGGATGGCTTGAGGACAGGGAGGAAGAGGAGAAGAGCATGGTCAGTTGTCCTCTTGGTGAGGACACGGAAGTCTTGCCTATTAGCAGTCTGACACGCATGGCTGAGTTTATGTTATGCTGCCTTTCCTATGACCCTCGCGTTCTCCAAATTTTTGGTGACAGTAATTACTGGTTGGTGACACTTCTAGACCCACGCTGCAAGGAGAGCTTTCTATCTCTTATTCTGGAGGCAGACAGGTCTAGTAAAAAGAGGCAGTACCAGAAAGCCCTTGTTGCGGAATTATTACAAAAATTCCCATCTGAAAACACTGGTGGCAGAGTTCACAGTTCATTGGACAACCAAGGAGTAAAGGTGAGAGAGACACAACTCCAATCCAGTAGAGGCAGGGGAACACTGTCAAAGTTCTGGGAGAGATTTCTCAGACCCTCCCATCGCACAAGCCCTGAGGCGTGGGGTACTCTGACAAGGAGTGCAAAGTTTGGGTAGATGCTGAGGGAGTACTTTGCTGACCGTAGCAACGTCCTCACTGATTCCTCTGTAACATATAATTATTGGGTATCCAAACTGGACACGTGGCATGAACTGGTTCTCTATACCTTGGTGGTCCTGGCCTGCTCTCCCGCTAGCGTTTTGTCAGAGAGGGTTTTTAGTTCCGCTGGTGGAATTATAACTGATAAGCGCATCCGCCTGTCAACTGAAAATGCTGACTCTTATAAAAATGAACAAGAGCTGGAATGGGCCAGACTTCTCAACACCACCGAATGAAAGCAGGGTAACATAAACTCAAAACCATGGGACGTCTATTCCCATGCACCTCTTCACACCCACACATGGGTATACTCTTCCTGATTTTGGCTATGTGCTATTGTCTCCTCTCCTTCTCACCTTCGTCCTCCACCACCATATCACCAGGGTGACCGTGGTCCATGATGCAATGCCCACAGGGTGTTTATGATGCCTGTAAAAAAAATGGGGATTCATGGTAAAGCTTTAAGCACGGGACACTACATGGATCAAAAAGTTGTTTGATTTAATTAAAGGTTTTTTTGAGTATTATATAAATCCAAAATGTACCACAAAGCATGTAATACTCTATGGATGAAAAAATGTGGTCATGTGCAGCAGATATAAATTTAGCAACTGTCTGAAAACCCTACGCCCTGCCTAAAGGCTGTATTGTGCCACTGTTCCAGCTCCTGCAACTATCCCTACCGAGGACAAATGCAGAATGTATCTGAAACAAATAACAAACAGAATCAGCACCAGTATCAATGCTTGATGACTGATTAGTTCGCCTGTGCACACACAATCGCTTGACAAGCACTCTGTTATACTATTGTAGGAACTCGAGGATTCTGATAGCGTGGGGCAATGAACAATCAGAGACGGGTTTCTTTGAATGCAAATAGTGTATTTGTGAAACAGCAAAACACCCAAAAACAATATACAAACAACCCGTAGTGACATGCAATGAAACGAGTCCATATATATTGTGAGACAGTGAAGGAATATGTGTTGAATGGGGTGTACATTTCACCTAGGTACTGTGCTGTATGGTATAAGGGAAATGTGTGGCTTTGTAAACCTAGTGGTAGAGAAAGGTCTCTACACCTTACATTCAGTACACACTTGCAGCTCAGGCCTGAAACCATTCAGCTGTTAATTAGGAGACCAGAAGTAGGTGTCTGCAAACACAGTCAGAGAGCTGGCTTAGTCTGGACACAGGAAGGTGTCCCGGCACAAGAAGCAGTCTCCAGGAGTGGGAGCTGGCTCAGTCTGGACACAGGAAGGTGTCCCGGCACAAGAAGCAGTCTCCAGGAGTTTGAGCTATCTCAATCTGGGTGCAGGAAGTACCCCGGACACAGGAGTAGTCTCAGTGAGAATCCGTGCGAATAGCGGCTGAATAGGAGTGGATCTCTCTCAAGTCTGGACATTGAAGGTGCCTTCAGACACAAGGAGGAGTATCTGTGAAACTCCATACTGGTAACATATATCATATGTGTTGTTTTGGATCAGGCTGGTAGAGCCGGGACCCGGATAGACAGGGCAATCGATCTATGTGTAATTAGTGGCTAGACAAGCCCAGGTTTTCTGTTTATGCTTTATTTTTATCTGTTTGCTGTGGACTTTAATAAAGCTGGTTGCGGCCAGTTTTCATCAGAACTGCTGTCTGAATGAACTGTTTTCGTGTCACTCTGTCTACCCAGACAGCGATCCTAGAGCTATTGATATGGAAATTTAATTAGGATAAAAATATCCTGTGTTTGCTGCTTGCCATGTCCAAATCTCTATATAATGTCTTTTTGAGCGCTCAGAACGAAATGAGGACTGTCCACACGAAAGTGTCAGTATAACAGTTCGTCAAAGACATACATTTATTATTCATTCAAGGTTTTATACGTTTACAAAAAGGGGCTGGTTAGTCAATTAACATACAATTAAAAGCTGCTAGATTATTGGCTGTTCTAGTGTAAATATGATAATTATGATAATCATGATTAAAAGAGCTGAAGTTGCAGAATTATTGTTTATATTCTTGTGACCTAGTTGCCTTGCATAACTATAATGTAAACAACAGATATCTAATAGGACATTTTGTACTTCATGCATTTGTTCCTTTACGAAGGTCTTATGAAGGCCAGATTTCTTTAAAACGACTGATTATATCTGGCCTAGAAATATGTGAGCACAAGGGTTTTTTAGCAAGTGAGATCTATCTAACTGTGAACTGTGAATACATATATGTGAATATACTTTGAATATATGGAATACATATATATTTCCATGACAGTCCCCCCTTAGATACCACTTGCCCTAAAAACCTGCTCCTGGCCCAAAGCGCTGCAACTCTTTTATGCTGCCGGTGAGTTGAGACACCCCTAGTACATGCCTCCCCCACCGAATACAGACTTTTCGCAAATGGGCGGTCAGGAGGACTGTCCCTGTCGGGGGTTTATGTGTTTGCAATCATAATCTCATAGTTGATATGATGTTTAATCAAGGATGTGTATTCTCAGTCTGGAGGTAGTTCGGAGATCTGGTCAAGCCAGGCAGTTCCATCCGGACTGGTGCGAGGTCCAAGATGGTGAGTGGCATCAAATTGGTTGTCTCCTGAACAGTTTTTTCCATTATCCTGCGGATACAAGGAATTACACAGCAACCAGTAATTAATGCAAAAATGATAACCCCCATAATGGCTGTCCCAACCTGTGCCAACATTTTCTGCCACCCACTCATCCACCCAAAGTATCGATCCCATGGGTCAGTGACACCTGAGTTCTGTTTCAGTTCCTCTGATAACTCAGTAAGTTTCTGTATTGCCATTGTGACTTTACCATTTGGGCCAGTGTTGTCTGGGATGTAGGTGCAACAGGTGTCTTTGATCATTTTGCAAACACCTCCTTTCTCAGCTAGAATCATATCCAAAGCCATTCTATTCTGGAATGCCATAATGGAAGTGGGGCCTAACTGTGCTGCCAAACCTTTTACAGCATCTATGGTGAAGTTAACAAATCTCTGCTGGTTATAATAGATGTAATTTATCCAATCAACATTTTTGTTTATAGTGACTCAAATCCTGCTTTAACTTGGTCTCTGGCCTTGAACTCATCAGGTAGGTCATCTGGTCATCTGTCTGGTCAGTCAGAGCATCCACGACATCCTTCATGGCTTAGGTGTCTCTCCTGGTACGGGAGCTTCCTTGCAATGCGATACGTGGATCCAAACAGGCTTTCCCTCTAGTTACACAGAGGTTGATGTCATCTGGGGCTCTTGGACAGGATCATCAAATCTGGCAGTGAGGAGAAAAACTCGAGAATGGACATTAGTTTTTGACCAATTCAATTACATAAGTGTTATGATTTGGTAGCTGAGGAGAGCAGGCAAAAAAAGTAATACACCAGAGAGGTTGGAATCTATGGATTGCAGTACCCTGACTAACCACCACAACTAAAGGCAGCCGTGGAGCGTTCCTACGTTGGTCCTAGACGCCTCGTCACAGCCTGAGAAGCTAACTACACCTAAAGATAGAAAAAGGAAAGCTATCTGCCCCGGAGCAGATCCCCAAAGAACATAGGAAGCCCCAAACATGTAATGGCAGTTAGACAAGAGGAAATACAGACACAGACAGAAAATAGAATGAGCAAACGCTGGGGCCCAATCTGTCTAGATAGAAGAGGATAGGAAAGGCACTTACTGCAACCCCAAAAAACCCTGAAAAGTACCAACTCTACTAATTACAAAAACACCTGAGATCACACGACCTCTACCACCTAAATTAGTTCTCTGGTGTAACAAAAACTAAACAGCAACCACTGAAAAAAACTGGAAAAGGCAAATGAACAAACAGTGGCTGAACTAAACTGAGAGGAGCACAAGCCCCCCGAAGGGGACCCGGCAGACCCCCACAGAAGTGCAGGACAAAATGCAGGCACCAAAAATCTAAAAGAAGAAAATGTCTTATCTGTTAGCAGAAGATGCAGGCACGAAACAGCTTTTCTGGGTCTCTGGGAGTGTGCCTTTCGCTAAACAATGCAATTAGGAGTGTGTCATGCCATGGTTTGCGTGTCTCTTGGGCAATTTTTCAGCATTCTATTCTTAAGTGTTTCGTTCAGTTTTTCTACCTTCCTGCTGCTCTGGGGGTGGTAAGGAGTGTGTAGGCCTAAATCTGACCCTACTGCTAATCGGGTCTTGTGTGTCAGATTTGCTGTGAATGCGGGTCCCTGATCACTTTCTATCATTTCTGGAACCCCGTATCTGCACACTATTTTCCGAAAGTAGCTTCTTTGCAGTAGTCTTTGCTGACTTGGAAGGCTTCTGTTCATCTTGAAAATACTTCTTTTGACCACAATGGCGTATTTGAATCCTTCACTTGGCGATATCTGGATGTGGTCTATCTGGATCCTTTGAAGCTGGTAGAGTGGTCTTTCCAGATGAGGTGAGGGGGACTTTCTTCCATACGTCCAGGCTTGCATTTGCCGCAGGTCAGACAGCTGCTGGTGAATTTGGCTGTTAGGGTGGAGATCCCTGAAGTGAACCAGTAAGCACCAATCAGATCATTCATCTGAGTCTTTGATATGTGGATGTGGGTCCATGTACCCATTGGACCACCATAGGGTGCATACTTTGTGGTGGGCAGAGTTTGAAGTCTATTATTGATAGCCTTCCTTCTTCACGTGTTGCTTTTTTTTCGCATTCAGCTCTTCTTCTCCTTTTGAAGCTTGGTCTTGTAACTTCTTGAGCAGATCCCAGGACGTCTCTTTGTCAGGTTTCTTGTCTTCAGTCGTCATGTAGTAGCCGTCCGGCTCTACGACCTCTCCCACTTCTCCATGTTGTCTTCCTTTGGCTGCTTCTTTGGCTGCCATGTCCGCCATGTTATTGCCTCATGCCTCTTCTGTTTTCAGTTTTCCATGCACTTTGATTTTTCAAATTGCCACCATTTTGGAAGTTGGAGTATACCCAGTAGGTCCCTGAAGGCTTCATGATGCTTCACGGTTGTCCCGTTTGCTGTGATGAAGTCCCTTGTAGCCCAGATGGGTCCAAAGTCGTGTGCTATGCCATGCGAGTACCTGTAGTCCGTGTAGATGTTTGCAGTCTTGCCTTCTGCCATCTGGCAGGCCTTCGTCAGCGCTATCAATTCTGCTTCCTGGGCTGACAGGCTAGGTGACAGACTTCTGGACCACAGGATTTCTTGATTGCTGGTCACTGCACTTCCTGTGTTGAAACTTCTTCTGGAGCCATCCAAGTATCCCCCCTTGGGAGTGGGAGTAGAGTGGCCGGGCTGAGGGACTGTAGGTCTGGAGACGGTGACATTATGAGACAAAGGCAATAGAGGCGCCACAAAGATGCCTGGCGGTGGAGAGATTACTGTTGGTTGAGCTTGATTGAAGATTGCCAAGATGTCATGTGGAGTGAGAGTTTCCAGTGGCTGTCCAAAAGTGATGTCAGCAACCTTGTCCAGGAGGGTGTGTGCTGCAGATACTGCCATCAGGCAGGAGGGTGTTCTTCTTGCAACTGGATCCAAGCGGGCTGAGAGGCAGCCTAAAAGTCTCTGTTTTCCCCCGTGAATCCATGCCAGGACTCCAATAGCATGACCTTCTTTCTTCCATCAGGTAGACGGAAAGACATTTTCATAGTCAGGTAGGCCTGGTATTGGCGCTGAGACTGTGGAGTTCTTCCAATCTCCTGAATGGGTTGAAGGCTGCGTCTGATAGAAGGAGCGGGGTTGTGTTGATGCAAGCGCACAGAGGCTGCATTAGGACTGAGGCATCAGGGATCCAGGTTCTGCAATACGACACTAGACCAGGGAAAGCCTGCAGCATTCTTGGAGTTGTTGGGGGAGCCATCTTCTCCACAGTGGTCTTCCGGTCTTTTGACATGTGTTTCGTCTTGTGGGCAATACAGTGTCCCAGGGATGTAACTTGCTTCTGGCATCACTGGACTTTGTTCTTCCAGACCTTGCGTTGCTGTTCTTCCAGGTAGAGTAGGAGAGACAAGGAATAGACTGTGCAGGTGTCAATGTCAACCACACAAAAGAGAAGGTCATCCACGTGTTGTAGAAGAGTGACTCTTGCATATTCTGCAATCCAGTTGACGAGGATGGAGGACATTGTCTTGGTGAAACTTAAAGGGCTTGTTTTGAGCACCTTGAGGCAACATTGTCCATATGCACTGCACTGGTGCATGAAAGCAGGCCTCCAGGTGGAGGGGAAACACTGAAGAAGGTACTGGCCAGGTTGATCACCGTGAATACCGTTGCGGTGACTGGGACTCTTGAGATCAGAGTGTGATGGTTCAGCACTGTTGGGGTTTCAAATACCGTAGCCTCTTTCGCGGCCTCCAGGCCTTGCACCATTCTGAACTCAGTGGGGTTTACAGTCTTTTTCTTCACTGTGGAAAGCTGGGATTGATTCCGATGGGCGAGGCAGCCCAGTTTGGCCTTGTCCTTCAGTATGCGGCAGGGGACTTCCATCTGCTGGTGCAGAGCTGGGGGAAAATAAGCCGTCTACTAGGATCCACATCATGAGAGATGACGACCAGCTGGCTTTCTTGTTCTCCACCAAGACAGTCACTGTGTTAGCACCTGCTCTGGTCACAGGGGGTCTTCTTGTTTGGACGTCTCCTTAAACGACTGCTTTTTTCTCAGCACGGGCCATCAGTAGTTTATTTTTCTCCAGCTCGGTCTCAGGTCAGTATTTGTGCACAAGTTTGAAGAGCTGAGTGGCCTTTTTCCGGTCTAGGGCCTGGGTGAACTGGTAGATTGCAGGGGGCACCTCCTAGTGCTTGCAAAAGATGAACCTCTGGTGTTAGAGCTGGATGAGGTGTTGCCATTCCATGAAGCGAGTAGAGTCCTTCTTGAGTTGAATATCCTGGCCAATGTCAAAGTTCTCAGGCCGTCTTCTTAGGCGAGTTCACTTAGACCTTCAGTTGGTCAGAGACATCTTGACTCTGGGTGATGGAGTGGCTTTTCTGGTACTATGTCCAGCACCTCCTGTGATAGGTCTGCAGTGTGGTTGTTTGAGGTTCCTGTTTCTTCTTGGGTCAGGGGTGAAGAAAGTGTCATGGTCCCATCTTCCTGGAACACTCTGGTCGCTTTCAGCTTCTGCAGTAGGTCCACTCCCAATAGGTTGAGGGTGCAGGTTTTATACACAACAAACTGGGACATGATGGAGTGTTCTGGCTGAGTCCACACGCTCAGGGGCTTCATAATCTGGAAATATCTGACTTGACCATCAAATCCCATGCAGGAAGCAGAAGATTCTGATAGATAGGTGATGTTGCGGAGTTCCACAAGAAAAGATCTGACTACGCCATCCACTCTCAGGATATTGGTCCCACTGGTGGGGTTCCTTGTGGACTTGGTGTGCTCTTGTCCTATGGACGGGGTTCTTCACTGCTTTCTGTGTTTCTTCTTTTTCTGGGTGAAGTCAGTGTTCTGCATCGGTTCCGGAAATGACCAAACTCGCCACAGTTGTAACACTTGACATCCCTTCTGTCCCGGCGGGACTCAATCCTTTTTGCTACTGTGAGCAGGGTATCCATTGCTATTGACGTGTACTCAGGCCTGGCTGCTACCAGTGGTTTCCTGATTGATTCTCTCAGTCCATGCACAAAAGCCTGTGCCAACATCCGTCTGTGTGTCTGATCATGGGTAATGAGGCCCAAATCTTGAAACACTTGCATTACTCTGTCATGGAACTTCTCCACAGACTCTGTCTTGTCTTGACTCGTGACATGTAGGCTGAGAGTTTGTCCTGTCAGTCTGCTTTTGGCCCATTCTCTGAGTTGCTCAATTAGCTTTGGTCCTGTCTCCCAGGCATACGCATCTAACTCTGTTGGAAGCTTGAAGTGTTCTCTCATAATTGGCCAGAATGCATCACCTGCTTTTATTTCCATTACGGTCCAGAGATCAGTCCAGGCTGCTGCATACGTTCGCTGGATCTGCTGCATTTTTTGTCAAAATGGCATGGGGTGTATCCCTGGGTCTGGCAGCATACTGATCACCTGGCTTGGGATGAAGGGCTCATAGGATGGTGCCTCTACCTGTCCCTGCTCTATTGGTGCATGTGTGTTTTCTTCCCTAGTATTGGGCAGCATGTGTGACGTTGCATCTTCATCTTCATCAGATAAGAAGTGACATGGTGTACTTGGTGCATACACTGGGTGAGATTTGGGCTTTAAAGTTGTCTTGCTGCATGGGGATTTCCCACTTCCTTGCTGAGGCTGCGGTGGATCAGTGTCATGGTTCCATGCTAGCAGCCCTGTAGCTATACCACTCCCCTGTGAAGCCCTAGCAGTGGACTGTTGTGTCTGGGGGCTACATGTAGCGTTTTGTGTAGGGAGATCTGTACTTTCTTCTCCTGATATAATGACTGGCAATGTTTGTACTGTGCTTGGGATAGACAAGGTGCCCTGTGCTGGAGACACTGAATACAGGGACACCACATTGCTTGGATTGGGCGTTGACCCAGTTGATGACGAAGTAGAAAAAAGAGGAAGAGAAGGGAGGTGTGAGGGAGGAGCGAGAGAAAGAGGAGGGGAGGGAGAGAAGAGTGAAAGGGGGAAAAGAGAGAAAGATGGAGGAGAGAGAGAGAGAAAGATGGAGGGGGAGAAGTAGAAGAAGATGAAGAAGAAGATTTGAGAGTTGGAGAGGAAGAGATAGAAGAAGAGGAAGATGAAGAAAATGGATGTGTCAGAGATGTGATGGAGGGAAAAGAAGGAATGAGAGGGATGGCAGCGAGGAAAGAGGAGAAAAGTCTGAAGAAGAAAGAGAAAGGGACTGAGAAAAGAAGAAGAAGAGGGTGTCCCCCCTGTGACTCTTGAGAGGGGATGGTTGAAACAAAAATGCCTTCTCCCTGTGGAGAGAGGCGGGGAGCGTTTTTCCCTGTACAAGGCTCCTTACTCAATGAGAGCAGCCTACACCTGTCCCGTGTCTCCACATGATGGACATGTGATGTGTGTGACTCTGAATTCTGCTCTTGTGACATGTCAGTGATCTTTTTCTCACAGATGATTTAACACCTTTTCAAACTTATTCACATAAAAAAAAAAAAAAAAAAAATTTCCTCGCCGAATGCCCGACGGGAGGGGCTGCTCAGACCACTGCGTAGTTTGTGTCTGCTCTCTCCCACAGCCTGTAATTCTCCTTATCTATGTGACCTTGTTCTAAGGCAAGCTTGTAGAAAAAAAAAAAAATGGCTGGAGAAATAAAACTCTAAAATAAATTGCTTAGAGAAAAAAAAAAAAAAAAATCTCTCCAAAATCATTTAAAAATGTACTTAAAATAATTTTTTTTTTTTTTAAAAAACAAAAAGTTAGATTTAGTAAAAAACTCTAGAAAAAGTAAACATAAAAAAATAAATAAATAAATAAAATAAATTCACCAAAAAGGGGAGAAAAGAAAAACCGTATTAATCATAAAACTCTGAAAAACAACCCTTGTTACTAAAACAGCTAATTAAAAATCTCTGGAATGTCAGCTGGCTGCTTCCCCCCTCCCTTCCTTATATCTCTGCTTGCTGTCTCTATAGGCACTGAAATCACGTAAAAAAAAAAAAAATTATTATTATTCCTCAGAATAGCAAAACAATGAATATAGTTCAGTCTGAATGCCTGATAATTCTCACGTTAAAACCTGTAGCCAAAAAAGCTAGCTTAAAAAAATAAAAATCAAAGCCAAGAAACAGAATGCCTGATAACGTGATTAGCAGAGGAGGGGGGGTCAAAGGGGTTTTCTCGCTGCTGCAGCCAGCACACTGCTCTGATTGAGATACTGACAGAGCGCACGGAGATGTGATTTAAAGCGACAGTACCTGATACAGACAATGAGACAGAACACCGGGAGAATACGAATCCCTCTTTTGATGATCTGTGACACATACAAGCTGCTCTGGTAACTGATAACTCACCAATTGCACTGAGCGCGGTGAAGCTCAAGGTTCTATCACTCTGTACCGTAGCCCTGGCCGGTGCGCCGGTCACAGTAATCTGCAATAGCCTTCATCAAAATTCTCACTATCCACGTCTGATTTGACTGGGATGGCCTCCCGGTGCGTGGACAATTATTGTGAGAACTTATCCAAAACAAAGCTTCTGCCCTTCACGTCTGATTTGACTGGGATGGCCTCCCAGTGCGTGAAAGTTTACTGCAGAAACTTAACCGAACAAAGCCCTCGCTTCCACAACTGGATTTTTTGGGATAACCTCCCTCCAATATGTGAAGAATATCTGCGTGGACTTATCCAAAACAAAGCTCCCGCCCTTCACGTCTGATTTGACTGGGATGGCCTCCCGGTGCGTGAAAGTTTACTGCGGGAACTTATGCAGCAATTGTCTTTTGCTATACAGCCCCCAGAAATTAGCAAGCAAAAACACAGTGTCATGTGTGCATCGCCACGAAGATCGTCGCGGTTGCACATTCTGACTTCTCACAGCTGAGTTGCTGTTTCTTTGTGTTTGGCAGTTAGGGAGTTAATTCTGTCTGTGCTCAGTTCTGGGACTGGGTGCAGTTTCTCCAGCTGCAATTAATTATTTGTTGATTGGTTTCCTTTAAATCTCTGGTTGTCTGTTTGGGAGTTGCCAGTGAAATTCTTCATGCAGACCACAGATAGGATTGTATCTGTATAGACTTAAGTTAAAGAGCTCCTTAGTTGTTCTAAGCTCACCTTGCTTAGAGTTTAATATCCCAGATCATTTATGTTCCTTCTGTGTTTGAGTGTGTATGCAAGTCTGTGTTTTCTCCAGTCTGTCTTATATTTCTAATCTGTGTATTTAGCAGAGATCAGCCCATATCCCTTTGGTGGTAATCAGAATCCTTCTTAGGACTGATTACAGGGTTCAGGGACTGATAGGAGACAGGGTTAGGCTGGAGACTTGGACCTCTGAACCATTATCAGTACCTCCAAGGTGAGGGATTAGTTAGGACCCCAGTTTAGGGTCAGGTTAGACCCCCGGTCCTCTTCTTTCCTGTGACAGTGTATCAAGTCCTCAAGATTAATCCTGAGTTCAACGGATATCGTGTCAGGTAAATCTATTCTATATTTACATGCTGATGTTGCTAATCTATATGTTGTATAGAGTGTTGTTCTTTTAAGAATAGTTTACTGACATCGTACACATATCATAAGACCGCGTGACATTTTCACTGGCCCATAAAATTATTCCCAGTTGCCATGGATCCAGTAGCCCAGCTGGCTCTGCAGTTGCAGGGATTATCCATGGAGCTGACGGACATTAAGTCCAAAGTTTTGTCTCCCTCGGAGCAAACCAGATTTGAACCTAAAGTAGCTCTCCCGGACAGGTTCACTGGTGGGCGAGACAAATTTTTTACCTTCAGGGAAGCATGTAAATTGTATTTTCGGCTTCGGCCTCGATCATCAGGGAGTGAAGAGCAGAGAGTGGGAATTGTTATCTCGCTCCTACAAGGGGACCCTCAATCCTGGGCATTTTCCCTTCCTCCGGGATCCCCGGCTCTACAGTCAGTAGATCGATTTTTTACTGCCCTGGGTTTGGTATATGATGACCCAGATCGGGTCTCTCTTGCTGAGACAAAATTACGTAAGATACAGCAGGGAGATCGTCCGGCGGAGGAATTTGCTTCTGAGTTCCGTAGATGGGCCACAGATACTCA
Source organism: Oophaga sylvatica (assembly GCA_033576555.1). NCBI lineage: Eukaryota > Metazoa > Chordata > Amphibia > Anura > Dendrobatidae > Oophaga > Oophaga sylvatica. The sequence continues at coordinate 506,143,028 of JARQOD010000003.1, read as the reverse complement.
GTGGAATGACCCAGCTCTTAGGAGCCAGTTTTGTCATGGGCTTTCTGACAAATTAAAGGACGTTTTGGCTCAGTATGATTCTCCTCCATCACTGGAGGCTGCTATGGCCCTGGCTATCCGTACTGATAGACGGCTCCGGGAGAGGTGCGAGGTAACTCCGCCCCCTGTTGTTACTCCACCTACTACTAAAGTCCCTTATGTTGAGGTTCCCCTTGTCTGTTCGGAGGAGCCTATGCAGTTGGGAGGGACATCATTTCGTAGGAGGGGATTGGCGGTACGCCGCAGGACTAGAAGGTGTTTCTTCTGCGGGAAAGAGGGACATTTTGTTGGGGGATGTCCGTCCCGTGCCTTGTTGAACAAGAAGTCGCCGGAAAACTGTTAATCCCAGGTTGTGTGGTGGACGACAACCTGGGAGTATGTATTTCGTCCGCTAGTTCTTCTCAGTTCCTTGTACCAGTGGAGGTGGTGGTTGGTACGAGAGTGGAGAGATTTTCTGTTCTTCTTGATAGTGGGTCCGGGGCTAATCTGGTTGACGCTCAGTTTGCTCAGGCTCAAGGTATGCATCTGAGTGTATTGGTCAAACCGATCCCTATATTCTCCATTGACGCCAGGCCTCTCGGCCAAGGTAGCTTTGTTCATGAGGTTCATAACATTGACCTTCGGGTAGGGGCAATACATAGGGAACTATTATCTTGTTATGTGTTGGAGGGTCTACCTACTCCTATTGTGTTGGGACTTCCTTGGTTGGTTAAACATAACCCTGTGATTAATTGGCAGTCCAGAGAGATAAGCCAATGGGGTGAGTTTTGCAAAAGTAACTGCATGAACACAGTCATCAGTGCGGTCGTGCCTAGTACTTTGCCTCCTTTTTTGGAGGACTTTGGGGATGTGTTCTCTGAGGAGGGGTGTCAGGAGTTGCCTCCTCATCGCGTGTATGACTGCTCTATTAATTTACTTCCTGATGCTAAGTTACCTAAAGCTAGGTTATATAACCTTTCTGGTCCTGAGAGGCAGGCTATGAAAGATTATATTTCGGAAAGTCTGGCCAAAGGGCATATTAGACCTTCATCTTCCCCAGTGGCCGCGGGGTTCTTCTTTGTGAAGAAAAAAGATGGAGGCCTACGCCCTTGCTTGGATTTCCGCGAACTTAATCGGATTACTGTTCGAGATCCGTATCCACTCCCTCTGATTCCTGATCTCTTCAATCAAATTGTTGGCGCCAAATGGTTCTCTAAATTGGATCTCAGGGGGGCGTATAATCTGATTAGGATAAAAGAGGGGGATGAGTGGAAAACGGCGTTTAACACGCCGGAGGGACATTATGAGAACCTTGTCATGCCTTTTGGTCTGACTACTGCACCAGCAGTATTCCAACATTTTGTTAATGACATTTTTCGTCATCTGGTGGGGCTGTTTGTGGTCGTATATTTGGATGACATTTTAATTTACTCGTCAGATCTTGTGTCTCACCAGGAGCATGTGAGACAGGTGTTGCAGATCTTGCGAGACAATAAACTATACGCCAAACTGGAAAAGTGTGTATTCGCCGTACAGGAACTTCAGTTTTTGGGTTTCTTGGTGTCAGCCTCCGGTTTCCGTATGGACCCTGAAAAGGTGAGAGCAGTGCTTGAATGGGATCAGCCAGAGGATCTTAAGGCTCTGCAGCGTTTTCTGGGGTTTGCTAACTACTACCGGAAATTTATTTGTAATTTCTCATCTGTTGTCAAACCTCTCACTGACATGACAAGAAAAGGGACGGATTTTTCTAAATGGTCGGACAAAGCTTGCCAAGCTTTTTCCTCTTTGAAAAAATGTTTTGCTTCGGCACCCGTTCTCATCCAACCAGATGCATCACAGCCGTTCGTTGTGGAGGTGGACGCGTCTGACGTAGGGTGGGTGCAATATTGTCCCAGGGTCCGTCCCCTGGTAAATGGCATCCGTGCGCTTTCTTTTCTAAGAAATTGTCGTCCGCCGAAAGGAATTATGATATCGGCAATAGGGAACTTTTGGCCATTAAGTTGGCTTTTGAAGAATGGCGTCACTTTTTGGAGGGGGCAGTCCACCCGGTCACCGTCATTACTGATCACAAGAACCTGCTGTATTTGGAATCTGCTAAGCGTCTGAATTCCAGACAAGCTCGATGGTCGTTGTTTTTTACCAGGTTTAATTTTGTTGTCACTTATCGCCCTGGATCTAAGAATGTTAAGGCGGATGCCTTGTCTCGCAGTTTCCCAGGGGCCGGGAAAATGGATGACCCGATTCCTATCCTTCAGGAGGGGGTGGTAGTGTCGGCTGTATGTTCCGAGCTTGAGGAGGAGGTATTAGAGGTTCAGGGGGACGCCCCTGCAGGACCTCCAGGGAGACTGTTTGTCCCAAATCAGTTGAGACAAAAGGTTATTGAGGCACATCATAATTCTGCTTTAGCAGGACATCCAGGGAGTAAGGCTACTTTAGATCTCCTTTCTCGCCGGTTTTGGTGGCCTAACGTTAATAAAGATGTTTTAACTTTTGTCGCGTCCTGTGGGGTTTGTGCTCGCTCTAAGACCCCTCATACCCGTCCGTCTGGGACCCTCTTACCCTTGAAACTTCCGGAGCGTCCATGGACTCATTTGTCTATGGACTTCATCACGGACCTTCCTCAGTCGTCAGGGAAGACTGTCATACTGGTGGTTGTTGACAGGTTCAGTAAGATGGCACATTTCATTGCTCTTCCTGCCCTCCCTAATGCTAAAACTCTGGCGCAGGTGTTCATTGGGGAGATTGTGAGACTTCATGGGTTGCCTTCTGATGTGGTGTCAGATAGGGGGTCTCAGTTTGTGTCCAAGTTTTGGAGGGCATTTTGTTTACGTCGGGGATGCAATTGTCATTTTCCTCGGCTTTTCATCCGCAGACCAATGGTCAGACAGAGCGTCTGAATCAAAGCCTAGAGACTTATCTTCGGTGTTTTGTCTCAGAGAACCAGGAGGACTGGTCTTCTTTCTTGCCTCTGGCAGAGTTCGCTCTTAACAACAGGCGGAGCGAGTCCACTGGTAAATCCCCGTTTTTTGGGGCATATGGTTTTCATCCCCAGTTTTGTACTTTCAATGGGGGGGGCCCTTCTGGGGTTCCTGAGGAGGAGCGTTTCTCGTCGTCACTTGCTTCAGTGTGGAGAGGTGTATTGAATAATCTGAGTGCTATGGGGAACCGTTATAAACGTATGGCTGATAGGAGGAGAGTTTCTGGTCCAGATCTTAATGTGAACGATCTGGTATGGTTGTCTACCAGGAATATAAAACTTAAAGTTCCCTCCTGGAAGCTGGGCCCCAGATTCATCGGGCCGTACAGGATCAGTTCCATAATTAATCCTGTGGCATTTCGTCTGGACCTCCCTCCTACGTTTAAAATTCATAATGTGTTCCACAAGTCATTACTTAAGAGGTACGTGGCACCAGTCATACCATCACCTCTACCTCCTCCTCCAGTGGTGGTCAATGGTAACTTGGAGTTTCAAGTGTCAAAGATCATTGACTCACGTCTGAATCGCCGGTCCCTTCAGTACTTGGTGCATTGGAAGGGGTATGGTCCAGAGGAGAGGACGTGGGTTCCTGCGTCTGACATTAACGCAGATCGTTTGGTGCGGACCTTCCACAGAACTCACCCGGGCAAACCTGGCCCTGAGGGTCCGGAGGCCCCTCGTAGAAGGGGGGGTACTGTCATGTGTGCATCGCCACGAAGATCGTCGCGGTTGCACATTCTGACTTCTCACAGCTGAGTTGCTGTTTCTTTGTGTTTGGCAGTTAGGGAGTTAATTCTGTCTGTGCTCAGTTCTGGGACTGGGTGCAGTTTCTCCCGGCTGCAATTAATTATTTGTTGATTGGTTTCCTTTAAATCTCTGGTTGTCTGTTTGGGAGTTGCCAGTGAAATTCTTCATGCAGACCACAGATAGGATTGTATCTGTATAGACTTAAGTTAAAGAGCTCCTTAGTTGTTCTAAGCTCACCTTGCTTAGAGTTTAATATCCCAGATCATTTATGTTCCTTCTGTGTTTGAGTGTGTATGCAAGTCTGTGTTTTCTCCAGTCTGTCTTATATTTCTAATCTGTGTATTTAGCAGAGATCAGCCCATATCCCTTTGGTGGTAATCAGAATCCTTCTTAGGACTGATTACAGGGTTCAGGGACTGATAGGAGACAGGGTTAGGCTGGAGACTTGGACCTCTGAACCATTATCAGTACCTCCAAGGTGAGGGATTAGTTAGGACCCCAGTTTAGGGTCAGGTTAGACCCCCGGTCCTCTTCTTTCCTGTGACAGTGTATCAAGTCCTCAAGATTAATCCTGAGTTCAACGGATATCGTGTCAGGTAAATCTATTCTATATTTACATGCTGATGTTGCTAATCTATATGTTGTATAGAGTGTTGTTCTTTTAAGAATAGTTTACTGACATCGTACACATATCATAAGACCGCGTGACACACAGTCACCGTTCCAACTTTCTCCCGGTTCACATAAAACATGAAACATATACAGCACAGCAGCAACCAACTCGGCTTATATCCCAGGGCTTTTGGATAAGGGTATGGACTTTTTACACAACCTGGGAATGCGGTGATGACCACGTCCGACCGGCTGGAAGTGTAGGCTAGGACTAGGCACAGGGAACATTCAGGTAAGATGACAAAGTTTTCTTACCTTACTGATGGAGCTGCAGTCTCCGTCCCGTGTGCCAAGGCCAGGGCCAACACCCCCGTCTCTCCGGTCGGCCGAGTCCTCGTGCGTTTCGTCCAATGCCCCGCGTGCAGGCACCAACTGATATGGAAATTTAATTAGGATAAAAATATCCTGTGTTTGCTGCTTGCCATGTCCAAATCTCTATATAATGTCTTTTTGAGCGCTCAGAACGAAATGAGGACTGTCCACACGAAAGTGTCAGTATAACAGTTCGTCAAAGACATACATTTATTATTCATTCAAGGTTTTATACGTTTACAAAAAGGGGCTGGTTAGTCAATTAACATACAATTAAAAGCTGCTAGATTATTGGCTGTTCTAGTGTAAATATGATAATTATGATAATCATGATTAAAAGAGCTGAAGTTGCAGAATTATTGTTTATATTCTTGTGACCTAGTTGCCTTGCATAACTATAATGTAAACAACAGATATCTAATAGGACATTTTGTACTTCATGCATTTGTTCCTTTACGAAGGTCTTATGAAGGCCAGATTCTTTAAAACGACTGATTATATCTGGCCTAGAAATATGTGAGCACAAGGGTTTTTTAGCAAGTGAGATCTATCTAACTGTGAACTGTGAATACATATATGTGAATATACTTTTGAATATATGGAATACATATATATTTCCATGACACTATATCCCCTGGAAATGTTACAATTGGCGGAGAATGCTGGGGCAGCACAGTGGCTGATACAATTGGTGCTGGAATGTGCGTGCGGCACAGTGGCTTAGAGACAGCAATAAAGGTGAAGTCTGTTGAAATAGCAGCAGAGAAAAAAAAAGTGTGTCAAGAGAAACGTCTGATTGGAGCAGTCTTAAAGAGACAGTAGCCCTAATAGAGTTTGCAAAGAAAAAAAAAAAAAGTGTGTCTGCACAGCAAAGCTGAACTTGTTGTGGAAAAGACTGTGGAGTGTGCAGCAGCAAAGAGAAACGTCTATTGGAGCAGTCTTAAAGAGACAGTGGCCCTAATAGAGTTTGCAGAGAAAAAAAAAAAAAGTGTCTGCACAGCAGAGCTGAAATTTTCTGTGGAAAAGACTGTGGAGTGTGTATGTCTTGAGTGAAGACTGCCGTTGTTGAGACAGAGAGGTCTGACAGCATGGATGACAGCATGGAGGCGCTGTTTGAACAAATGGCGCAAGTTAATGTGCAACATAAGACTGCCGTGGTTGAGACAGATAAGTCCGGCAGTATGAAGGAGCTCATTGAGTACCTGGTCCAGGCCCAGCGAAGCATGCAGCAGAGCATGGAGCAGCAGCGCCTGCAGCACCAGCAGCGCATGCAGCAGGCCCAGCAGAAATTCCTGCAGCAGCAGCAGGAGAATAACCGGTTGTTTTTTGAGCAGGTTGCAGCACAACAAAAGACTTGTGGCGCATCGTCCCAAAGTAATGTTGCAAAGTCACCTGCATTGTCCGCTGTAAAGAAGGCGGTAAGACGGTCCCTGAAAAAGATGACACCTCGTGATGATGTGGAGGTATATCTCACTAGGTTTGAGAGATTGGCAGAGAAGGAGAATCTGCCCCTATCTGAATGGGCCATGATGGTCGCACCCTATCTGATTGGAGAGCCCCAAAGGGCATATGCTGACCTGAGCGAGCAGGACAGCCAAGACTATGGCAGCTGAAAGCGGAGATTCTTACCCGGCTGGGTGTTACGGTGACAGCCGGTGCCAGGGGAGTTCATGACTGGAGATACAGTTGGGAGTCTGCAGTCAGCAGGCTTGATTATGGAGTTGAAAAGGTGATAGTGGACCGCTACACCCAAGCACGTCCTCCTGAGGTACAGCCGTCTGAGAGGTCGTTACTTCGGAGTTCCCGGACGCTGAACTCTCGCGGTTAAGAGCGTTCCAGCTGTTGGGGACATGGGGTATGCTGATAAGCGGGTTCAGGCCGAGGGGACATGTGGGTGGGAGAGTGTGATGGACAGTGTTGGAGCTGGCGTGAAATTGCAGCCAACTGTCCAATAGAGGGGGAGCCTATGTGTTGTGATGTTGGCAGATCCCTCTCTCTCTGCGCAGAACCTGTGTGTGTGTCCACCTCAGCCGAAGAGACTGGACCACAGGGGTCCCCGGTGGTTGTAAATGACTGCCCAGCACAGGCCCTCTTGGACTCAGAGAGTCCAGTGACTTCCGTATGTGACAGCCTGATTGATAGGGACTTCATCCCTGATAAGCACCTGAGTGTGGTGTGCATCCATGGAGACACCAAAGTCTACCCAGAGACTGCCGTGGACTTGGTCCCTAAACTCAGGGAGGTTTCATATGAAGTGGGGGTAGTGAAGAGCCTGGTGCACCCCGTCATATTGGGTAATGACTTTCCCGATCTAAGGATCTCTGGGGGAAAAATGTTTCTGATGGACAGTGTGATGAAGCTCCTATTGAGGGTGCGCAGTCCCGAGGGGCGGAACACAATGCTAGTGGGCCGTTAAACTTATGTGATGATGATGATCATGATAATGATGATGACCATGATAATGATGATGATGATAATGATAATGATGATGATGATGATGATGATCATGATAATGATGATGACCATGATAATGATGCTGATGCTGATAATGATAATGATGATGATCATGATAGTGATGATGATACTGATCATAATCATGATAATGATATTGATAATAATGATGACTATGATAGTGATGAAATTCCTTTGCAGGTGATGTTGGGAGACGAGGATGGTGGTTCTCGGGAACCGAGTGTCCCTGACTTGCCTGTGTCCTGTGACAATTTTGAGAGTGAGCAGTGGCGAGACCCCACTCTTAGGACGGCACAGGAAAATATGATTGTTCTAAATGAGGTTTCCCAGGAGCCTGGCTCTGAGGAGAGGTTTCCTCATGCTGCCATGGACAATAGCCTATTGTATAGGGACACTGAAGTCCAGGGAGAGGTCGTGAGTCAGCTCCTAGTACCTGAGCTATATAGAAGTATAGTGCTGGGGTTGTCACATAGTCACATACTTGAGGGACCAGATGGTGAAGTTAATGTTGTGGATGACATGTTAACTAAGGTTCCAGATCAAGATGTGAATGAAAATGAATTGTATAACCCTGACAGTGAGCAGGATGTGAATGAAAATGAATTGTATAACCCTGACAGTGAGCAGGATATGAATGAAAATGAATTGTATAACCCTGACAGTGAGCAGGATGTGAATGAAAATTAAGTGTATAGCCCTGACAGTGAGCCAGATGTGGCTGAGAAAAAGGGGTCAGATAGTGATAGTGAATCATCTGATGACCATAAAGCAACCAGTGCAAATGAGGAAGGCATGGTAGCAGAGGAGGTTGAGAGTCCTGAGAAGAAAGCTGATGCTGACCTTACAGCCAGACAGAAGATGGCATCTGAAGATGTTTTACAGTTGGCCGGTTCCCTGGCGAAGACTAAGGTGAAAGGAGGAGAGCTGAGCTTTAAAGGCAGGACTCTGAAACTGAACACAGCACAAGTGGATGCTGTTGAAGATGAGAAGTTGTCGGTGTGTGGTGTGGATCTGCATCATGCCAAGGACTCTGAAGGTGATGCTGCAGAGGTGGAAAAAGCCATAGAAGTGGTAGACACCAAACCAGATGCCTCATCAGTAGCTGCAACTCGTGAAGCTCAGGCTGGAAGTTCGGCGCCCGGAGCCCCAGCAGTGTTCCCGAGTGATACCAAGGATCTGGATAAGTCACAAGATGAGATTTTGAGACATCGGGCTGGCGTTGGTGAGCTCAAGCGCACTTTCAGGGAGGCTACATCGGAGCCACGTCCCAACAAATGGGAAAAGCGATGTGTCACTCCGTTGCCGCTACAGACACACGGGAGCCCAGATGGGATGCAGAACGTGGTGGAAGAGAAGAATCCGGCGGGTTCTGAGTATACAGATGCCGCTATCAAGGAGAACTTGAAAGCTGGAATAAATGGAGATATTGGAGACCAAAGTGATGTGACTGAAGAAGTAGAGTGTAGGACTGACGGTAGGGCTTCTGGGCATGTCCTGCCAGAAGAGCCTGAAGGAGGGGAACTGGAGAAAAGTGAAAAACCCCCTATACCTTCTGTGATAGTTGGTGACACATGGTCAGTGCACCAGGGACAGGAGGTACGTGAGTTTCTGAGGAAGAGTCAGCAGAAGTGTTCTGATGTGCCGGGTCGTACTTCTCTGGCCAGGCACTATATCGAAACTGAGCCCGGCCCTAAGGTCAAGATGAAACCGTGCAGGATACCCGAGGCCCGCAGAGAGCATAGGCCTGGGAGGGTACAGGGTAGTGCGGATGCTTCAGATGAAGAGAAAGCTGATGTTGGCTATGACTCAGGTGAAGATACAAATGACAGTGGTGAAGATGAAGCTGATGAGGGCCATGACTGGTCCAGAGTTCACTGTCTCTGTTGGATTGTTGACCAGCCCTCCGGTCTGGATGACCAGCCCTCCGGTCTGGAGAAGAGGGAGGGGATATGTGAGACAGTGAAGGAATATGTGTTGAATGGGGTGTACATTTCACCTAGGTACTGTGCTGTATGGTATAAGGGAAATGTGTGGCTTTGTAAACCTAGTGGTAGAGAAAGGTCACTACACCTTACATTCAGTACACACTTGCAGCTCAGGCCTGAAACCATTCAGCTGTTAATTAGGAGACCAGAAGTAGGTGTCTGCAAACACAGTCAGAGAGCTGGCTTAGTCTGGACACAGGAAGGTGTCCCGGCACAAGAAGCAGTCTCCAGGAGTGGGAGCTGGCTCAGTCTGGACACAGGAAGGTGTCCCGGCACAAGAAGCAGTCTCCAGGAGTTTGAGCTATCTCAGTCTGGGTGCAGGAAGTACCCCGGACACAGGAGTAGTCTCAGTGAGAATCCGTGCGAATAGCGGCTGAATAGGAGTGGATCTCTCTCAAGTCTGGACATTGAAGGTGCCTTCAGACACAAGGAGGAGTATCTGTGAAACTCCATACTGGTAACATATATCATATGTGTTGTTTTGGATCAGGCTGGTAAAGCCGGGACCCGGATAGACAGGGCAATCGATCTATGTGTAATTAGTGGCTAGACAAGCCCAGGTTTTCTGTTTATGCTTTATTTTTATCTGTTTGCTGTGGACTTTAATAAAGCTGGTTGCGGCCAGTTTTCATCAGAACTGCTGTCTGAATGAACTGTTTTCGTGTCACTCTGTCTACCCAGACAGCAATCCTAGAGCTATATCCCCTGGAAATGTTACAATATACAAGTCCAGTTATATGAATCCAGATATATAAGTCCTTGAACCTCTATAGCAAGGGCGGTAAGGTTCTTACGACGGAGTCCTCACACAAATGTGACCATAAGGTAAGTCTGATGCACAGGTAACGTGGCTAGATTCACACACTGCTGGTGCATGAAGAGTCAGATCTAGGTATGCAGTAAACACAGGGAGGTCCAGGAACAAGTTAATCTCAGTTGTGGCTTAATTCAGTGAAGTCCAACAACAAGTTCATATGTCAGTAAGATTCCAGTAACAGTTCCAACAGCTCTCACCAGAGGGAGTGAACGAAGGGTTAAACAGCAACAGTTCAGAAACACAGTTCTTACCAGATGGAGTGAACCAAGGGTTAAATTCCAAAGTCAACAGGTTAGTGATAATACAGTAAGTGCAGCTTACATATGCAGAGAATGTCCAGAGCCATGGGTAGAATCTGCTATAGCTGAGAAACACCTGAAGATAACCTGGTTATGCACCTTCCCGGTAAATACACAAAAGATCTGTGAGGAACAAAGCAGCTGGGTTGCAGGGAAACAGAAGCAGAATACTCCAGCAAGGAAGCCAACACCTGAGCCGGGTTTTAAACAAACGAACAGGAAGTAGGGCACACAAAACAGCAAACTCCATTTTAAAAAAGGGCAAAATCATTGACAAAGTTACCTAGAAAACCCGGAATACTGACACACTCTCTACCTCCAGTAAAAACTGTCCATGAGCTGTGTAATAGCGTCAGTGTGCTGAGTGTTTCGGCAATGTCCTTTTATAAACCCTGATGATGTCATATGGCCAGTCAACCACTGTAATGCCACTACTACGGCATTACTATTACTGCCATGTCCGCCCACACTCCCCTCACACTGGTCCTCCGACCGGCTGCTTGGATCGGGGCATGCTGCGCTGTCTCTATGCTCCCGGCCTTGCAGCCTCCCCAGGTCCCTTGCTGTCCGTGCATGCACACTCTTAGGCCTCGGCCGCTCGCTTGCCGGGTGCACTAGGCTTCTGCCAGAGTCCTGATCCGAAAGCGATCTCGCCGGACGCCCGGTGTCAGGTATATCAGATGGCTTTGGCCGTTCCTCGGCGCCTGATTATTATTTCTTGCACTTGCCTGTGCAGGTGCTCTCTCAGGTTCCTGTATGATTCCAGTGCGTGCTCTGCTCTGTCCCTGTACGCTTCTAGTGCGTGCTCTGCTCTGGCCCTCTACACTTCCAGTGCGTGCTCTGCTCTGCTCTCTCCCTGTACACTTCCAGTGCATACTCTGCTCTGTCTCTTTACACTTCCAATGCATGCTCTGCTCTGCTCTATCCCTGTACGTCTTCCAGTGCGTGCTCTGCTCTGTGCAGGATCTTGCACCCTGTGTGAACTCTGCCTTGTCCAGGACTCCATGTCTCTCTGCGGCTGCTTTGCTCCGTCCCATTCTCGGTGATTCTGCTCGCTGTCTTCTAGACATTTCGTTGACACTAGCTATTGTGGTATACCTTCCTTCTGGGCCTGCCCCTAACGGTCCCTGTATAGGGGGTTGGTTCCACCTGGCCAGCTCACCCAGTGTTAGTCGGCACCGTGATCCAGTGGGTCCACTCTAGGTTTCAAAACAATTATAATGACTTGCAGGCAATCCCCGCATGCCTATTGGCTGTATAATAGGTGCCAAACATGCAGGGCAAGGATTCAAGTTTCAAATTCGAGCATCGGCTATTGCTTGCTGAGTACCGAGCACATACGAGCATCCAGATATTGGATGATATCCGAGTATCAATAAACATATTCGCTCATCCCTAGTTATGATACTATTTAATGGATAACAAAAATAAAATAAATTATGTTACAAATTGGCACTGTACAATGTGTTTGTGCTGTTTCAATGTGAGGGCAATATGAGGACCTTCCTTCAGTTTCAGGAGGTAGTCATCAAGGCCCTAGTCATCAAGGTAACCATCAAGGCCCTAATGTGTGACACTCAGGAAGGTGAGGGTCCCAGTACCTCTGAAACTGATGGTGCCCATATCGTACCAGATCAACATTTTTCCAGTGAGGGTCTCCAAACAATGAAAAAGGAAAGAACACAAAAAAGGTGCAGAGTATGCCCCAAGAGGGGAATAAGAAAGGATACAAATTAACATTGTCCCCACATCCACCAGAGTCACCCAGTGCCCAATCAGTGAGATATAATGAACTTGGCCATGCTTATTCGTCTAAGTGTCTGTGGTGAAATGCACCCTGGCAGACATAGATTTAGTCAAGAAATGGGTGTTGTTGTCTGTGACATGCTGGTGTTGGACAGACACAGGTTTCTTACAGAAGTAATGGCGACTCGGCAACTGGTTCTCGGAGACTGTGATGGTTATCAACTTTTGGAAACCATCATGTGAATGAGGGAACAATCTTTTATGTGACCACAACTGCAGGACCGAGAGCTGACTGCAGTGCTGAGAAGGTGGAGTATGGTGAACTAGACAAACTGCTGGACTGTGATTGCGGTGTAGGCGGAGATGTTACGGTGGATTGATAAAGTTGTGGTGTGCTCATTCTCAGCCTAACTGGAGCGGGTAAAAAAACAGGTTCTGCGGTAGGAGACCTGCATGACAATACTTGGCACGGAAACAGAGGAGGAGGAGGAAGAAGAAGGAGCAGATGCGGTTGATGGGGCGGCTTATTGTTGCACATTTTATTGCAATGGGATTGGGAGAGTAATGCAGGTTGATTGTGCATGTGAAGGTTCATGCAAGTAGTAGTGAAACTATTGCACTTTTTCCTTCTACTCAGTGTATTTTTTTGCAAATTTGGCAGATAATGTAAGTTGGCATTGCGGTGTCAAAAAAGACCCAGGCTAGGCAACCCTTGCTGCCCCTGTGAGTTGCAGATCCACAAATGCTGCTGGCCACAGCCACAGTTGTGGCTGAGGATGCTGTGCTCATCATGGTTGCATTACTCCTTTTCTTCACCACAGGGTGCAATGTAACCTCCTTGTCTTCCTCCTCTTCCATCTCCTCAGATGACCTACTCAGCTGTGTGTCTCTGGGTTCACACCAAGTGGGATTTACAACCTCATGATCATCCTCTGTGTTATCTCATTCCTCTTCCTGCCCTGACAGCAAAGTACAGTCCGCATTAGCTTCAGATATCTGAGTCTCATCAGGATCACTTGCCCCGCAGAGGTTAACATCTAGTGACAAGGGTCATGATGCTGCTCGGACCCTACTTCATCCTGCCTGAATCCTAGCTAAAAAAAAATTTGAGCATGGGTGAAGATGATTTCCTCCTCTTGACTCTTTGGAGTACACTTCTGATGCCCATGCATAGAATGTGTGAACAGCTCTGCAGTCTCACCCATCTGTGGTTTCCTACAGTCAGTTGGGCGATTGGAGAGTTGTGACTCAGGGGGAAGCAAAAGCAATTGGGGTGCCACCTCTGGGGACTGCATTGTGTGTGATGTTGAGGTGGAGGAAGAGGAGGAGAGGCCACTTGAAGCTGCGCTTGCCATCCATTCGAGCACATCTTCCTGGCCCTCATCAGCAAGGCGTACTGCTGTGTGACTGCCAATGAAAGGGAGTGAAGTAGCCTGTCAAGTAACAAAAGTAATTTGTTTTTGTATAGGACGTGACGACGCTGTTTCACTAGCATTACCACCTACCCCGCGTACACCTTGAGCGCCAAACCTATTCCCCCTTAAACCACACCTCACTTTTTCCAATTCATGGTGCTCAGACAGTGTGGTAGGAGAACACTATTAGCAACAAAAAAGTTAGATTTCTTACTCTGCACCAGTTCTGCACACAGCTGAATTTCAGTGACATTAAATGACAAGGTGAAATATGGTGCGCTGACTCACGTTAGTAACAGAAGAAAGTATTTTTAGTGTGGATGAGGCCTGTATAACTTAGAAGATATGATCTACACAATTTCAAAGTGAGATCTCCCCTACTGCATCTTGTTAGTAACAGAAGAAATAATTTTTTCAATGTCGATGAGGCCTGTGTAACAAAGAATATACGTACCAAACAGTTTCAAACTGAGATCTCCCCTACTGTATCACATTAGTAACAGAAGAAATTATTTTTTTTTAATGTGGGTGATGTCTGTATACAATAGAATCTATGCTGCAAACAATTTCAAACTCAAATCTAGATTCTGTATCATGTTTGCCACAGAAAAAATATTAAAATATTTATTTGTGCTCTGCATGAGCTCTGCACACAGTTGAATTTCACCACCACAAAATGAGAAGGTGTGATATGGTGTGGTGTATCACGTGTTTAACAGAAAAAAAAACAGTTTTATTTTTTTACTCTGCTACAGCTCTGCACAAAGATGAGACCTGTATTTTATAGAAGATATGCTTCAAACAATTTCAAAGTGAGATCTCCCCTACTGTATCACGTTAGTAACAGTAGAAAGAATTGTTTCAGCGTGGATGAGGCCTGTATAACAAAGAATATATGCTCCAAACTATTTCAGAGTGAGATCTCCCCTACTGTATCACGTTAGTAACAGAAGAAAGAATTATTTCAGTGTGGATGAGGCCTGTATAACAAAGAATATATGCTCAAGACAATTTTAAACTAAGATCTCACTTACTGTATCACATTAGTAACAGAAGAAATTATTTTTGTAATGTGGATGAGGCCTGTATACAGTAGAATATATGCTCCAAACAATTTCAAACTCAAATCTAGCTCCTGTATCATGTTTGCCCCAGAAAAAAAATATTTATTTTTGCTCTGCATGAGCTCTGCACACAGTTGAATTTCACCACCACAAAATGATAAGATGGGATATGGCGTGCTGTATCATGTTTTTAACAGAAAAAAATATTTTTTCTTTACTCTGCTACAGCTCTGTACAATGATGAATTTCACCACCACTGAATGGCAAGATGTTATATGGCGTGCTGAATAATGTTAGCAATTGAAAAAAATAGATTTTTTTACTCTGCATCAGCTGTGAACAAACATGAATTTCACCACCACTAGTGATGAGCGAGTATACTCGTTGCTCGGGTTTTCCCGAGCATGGTCAGGTGATCGAATATTTTGGCGTGCTCGGAGACTTAGTGTTTGTCGACACAGCTGCATGATTTGTGGCTGCTAGACAATCTGAATACATGTGGGGATTGCCTGTTTGTTAGGAATTCCACACATATATTCAGACTGTCTAGCAGCCGCAAATTATGCAGCTGCGTTGACAAACACTAAATTTCCGAGCACGCCAAAATATTCGAAGCTCACCCGAGAATGCTTGGGAAAACCAAATCAACGAGTATACTCGCTCATCACTAACCACCACTAAATGACAAGGTGAGATATGGCATGCTGAATAATGCTAGCAACTGAAAAAAATAGATTTTTACTCTGCATCAGCTGTGCAAAACATGAATTTCACCGCCACTAAATAACAAGGTAATATATGCCTTGCTGAATCATGAAAGCAACAGAAAAAAATAGTTTATTTTTAATCTGTAACAGCTCTGCACATATATTAATTTCACTGTCACAGAATGAGAACTTTGGATATAGCATGCTGTATCCCGTTTGTAACAGAAAAAAACATGCTTTTTTCCTCTGCAACAGCTGTGCACACAGATGAATTTCACTGTGGGGGCGTGGCTTAGGTCTCATACCATGTGAGACACAATAGCAGGGAGCTCCTGAGGAAATTCCTCTAATCCAACTAAATACAGCACCATCAAAAGCCTTTTAACCACTTCGGACCGAGATTACATCTTTACAATCTCTAAGGATCACTGGGAACCCATTATCTTTGTTTTGGATCCAGAAACATACTTTCTACGACATCTGCGCTTCTGAGGCCCTGTGAGGCATACCTGAGGCCTACCCACGCTACCGGAGGCATATTGCTTCCTATTAGCCCACCATTGCGGTGAAGAAAACCTACCATTACAACAATATAATCCACTCCTACATCAGGATTAAGACCGCCACCATCTGAGAAAACTGCTGACTATCCCACATCACCCAGGGCCTGGGGTTTGCTGTGACCTATGGTCCCTCTCTGTAGGTGGGACGCGAACGGATTCGCTCCCGCAGCTCATCTAGCCTGCCAATTACCCGCAGCTCTGCTCCGGGGACCCCGAGTGACCTCAGACTTACAGAGGAGAAAATCAGCGGTTTCCGTCCTTGCCCTACAGGATCCCTAATCTCGGAGATCCCCGGAGACTATCACATACTCTCCCGAGGCCTTCTGAGGCCTACCCGAGGCCTATCCATTGTTCCGAAGGCCTTTTACCTCCCATAAGCCCGCTTTCACGGTGAAGATTTCTTACCTTCGCGGCATCGCTTCCCGAGAGGGGCTCCGAAGTGAAGACCGGATCAGACGCGACCAGAGAAGACTGCTGAGTACCCCGCACCGTTCCAGATCTTTGGCATGCTGCGACCTGTTGTCTGCGCGTAGAAGTGAGACACGACCAGATCAATTCATGCTGACACTTATCAGGCCTGTCGCCGTCCCGGGACACCGATATCCAGGCCCAGCGGGCACTCGGACCCTCGAAGAAGAAGATCGGCAATTTCCGCTTTTACCTGTCTGGTTACCGGAGCTCGGAAATCTCCGGCGGCCTTATCCTCCACCGCACAGCCGCACTCGCAGGGAAGAAGATCCATAGACCGCAACCTGTCATCGGCCTTAGCAGCAGGCCCCGTGAGTACGCTTTTCCCCCACCTCTTCCCAGGGACTAGGGGAGGCACGTTTTCCTCCCTCTCACCAAAATAGCTGCATTCTCTCGGGCCGCTCTCTCATTACCACGGCTACGGTGTCCGAGTCATATAAGCTGACTTTCATAGGAGGCAACCGCCAACTATCTTGGGCATTTCAGAACTGGTACCACATGAGACATTTGGGGATTTCCCCTCACCCTCTTACTTCTATAGCTTTGGTCACAGAACAAGAGGCATAATCCATTGCTCCTTCTATACATATAGGAGGTTCAGCAATTAGCCTACAGTCATGGCCAAAAGTTTTGAGAATGACACTAATATTAATTTGTACAAAGTCTACTGCTTCACTTTTTCTAATGGCAATTTGGATATACTCCAGAATGTTATAAAGAGTGATCAGCTTAACAGCAATCACTTGCAAAGTCAATATTTGGCTAGAAAATGAACTTTATCCCCCAAAACACATTTCAACATCATTGCAGTCCTGCCTTAAAAGGACCAGCTAACCTCTTTTCAGTGATTGCTCCATTAACACAGGTATGGGTGTTGATGAGGACATGGCTGGAGATCAATCTGTCATGATTAAGTAAGAATGACACCACTGGACACTTTAAAAGGAGGCTTGTTGTGAATGGGTTTGAGATGAGTTCTGAGCAGAGGCTTCCTCTGGTGGTTACAAGCGGTGCTGGTCTGTCCAGTGAAGATTGTGAGGATTGGGAATCAGGTGTTACTGACTGGTCTTATATAAGGGAGTCACCTTCCCATCAGGGTTGCCGGTGATCAATTGTTCTGGTCTCAATCCTTGAATCCTGTTTCCCTTGTAGCCTGCTGTGTCGTGTCTGCATCTCCTGCTATCAGATGAGACATTTTCTTCTTTTTGTTTTTGTGCTAGATTTTTGCATTTTGTCCTGCACTTCTGTGGGGACCTTCAGGGTCCCCTCGTGGGCTTTTGCCCTCTCAGTTTAGTTCAGCCACTGATGTTTGTACTTTTGCTTTTTACAGTTTTTTCAGTGGCTGCTATTTTGATTTTGTTACACCAGAGAACTAATTTAGGTGGTAGAGGTCGTGTGATCTCAGGTGTTTTTGAAATTAGTAGAGTTGGTGCTTTTCAGGGTTTTCTGGGATTGCAGTAAGTACCCTTCCTATCCTTTTCTATTTAGTTAGTTTGGGCCCCAGCGTTTGCTCATACTATTTTCTTTCTGTGTCAGTATTTCTTCTTGTCTAACCGCCATTACATGTTTGGGGGCTTTCTATTATCTTTGGGGTTCTGCTCCGGGGCAGATAGCTTTCCTATTTCTATCTTTAGGTGTAATTAGTTTCTCAGGCTGTGACGAGGCGTCTAGGACCAACGTAGGAACGCTCCACGGCTGCCTCTAGTTGTGGTGGTTAGTCAGGGTACTGCAATCTCATAGATTCCAACTGCTCTGGTGTATTGCCTTTTTACCTGCACTCCTCAGCTACCAAATCATAACAGTATCACCGGCCAAAAATTTAATATTGTATGGTACTCACAGAAGGGAAAAATATTGTGAAAGAAAAAAAAAAAAAAAAAAGGTTGTCAGAGTTGTCAGAGATATTTTTCTGTTTGTTGCATTTTTTTTTTTTTCCCCTCTGTATCTCTGGGTGCTGGGGAGGATCTTTTCTCTCAATGGAGTTTGCACAGTTGTCTGGCCGTGTGGATCAGCTTGCCACTGAGGTTCAGAGTATTGCTGCATATCTTGCTAGGTTGCCTGTTGTGGAACCTAGGATCCCCATGCCAGATTTGTTTTTAGGGGATCGAGCTAAGTTTCAGAATTTCAAAAATAATTGTAAATTGTTTTTTGCCTTAAAATCTAAGTCCTCAGGGAACGCAGCGCAGCAGGTTCAAATTGTCATCTCTGTCCTGCGCGGCGATCCTCAGGATTGGGCTTTTTCCCTGACACCTGGGGATCCTGTTTTGAGTGATGTTGATGCATTTTTTCAGGCTTTGGGGTTATTGTACGATGAGCCTAATGTCACTGATCAAGCTGAAAAAGCCTTGTTGGCATTAAATCAGGGGCTTGATGACGCTGAGTTATACTGTCAGAGATTCCGTAGGTGGGCAGTCCTGATCAAGTGGAATGACGACGCTTTGGCGGCCCTTTTCCGGAAGGGTCTGTCAGATAATGTAAAGGATGTTATGGTGGGATTCCCTGTCCCCTCTGGTCTCAATGATTCTATGTCATTAGCGATTCAAATTGACAGACGTTTGCGTGAGCGGAGAAGTATGCGTGGAATAGTGTTGCCTTGTGAACCTGCTTCTGAATCCATGCAGTGTGATAGAGTGGTGTCTGGGCACAGCGTCATGAGTTTCGAAAGCGCAATGGGTTATGTTTCTACTGTGGTGATGCCTCTCATGCTATTTCAGTCTGCCCTAAGCGGGTAAGATGTTTTGCACGCTCAGTTGTCTTGGGTAATGTTCAGACTAAGTTTTTATTAACTGTCACTCTAATATGCTCTCTGTCCTCATTTTCTGCTCAGGCTTTCGTTGATTCTGGAGCAGCTATTAACCTGATGGATTATGATTTTGCTAAACGTTGTGGGTTTCCCTTGATACCCCTACAGAAGTCTATTCCTCTACTGGGGATCGATTCTACTCCTTTGGCTGAGTTTGCTCTTAATAATAGGGCTAGCTCTGCCACTTTGATGTCTCCGTTTTTCTGTAATTCTGGGTTTCACCCTCGATTTTCTTCAGGACAGACGGAGGCTTCTCTCTGTCCAGGTGTTGACTCTGTTGTGGAGCGTATGCAACAGATTTGGGACCAGGTAGTGGAGAGGTTGTCCCTCTCTCAGGAGAAGGCCCAGCGGTTTGCTAACCGGCATAGGACTGATGGTCCTCGGTTTAAAGTAGGGGACTTGGTCTGGTTTCCTCAAAAAATATTCCTATGAGAGTAGCATCTCCTAAATTTAAGCCTAGGTTCATTGGACCTTATAAGATCATGGAGATTATTAATCCTGTTTCTTTTCGTTTGCTTCTTCCAGGGACATTTAAGATCCATAACGTGTTCCACAAGTCCTTGTTGAAGAGGTTTGTTGAGCCAGTGGTTCCTGCTGCTGTGCCTCCTGACCCTGTTTTGGTTGAGGGCAATCTGGAGTATGTGGTTGAGAAAATATTAGATTTTCGTTTTTCTAGACGGAAACTCCAGTATTTGGTTTAAAATGGGAGGTTATGGTCAGGAAAATTTTGGGGTGTTTTGCTTTGGACCCCAATGCTAGGGACTTATCCGTGCGTTCATAGAACTCATCCTGACCGACCTGGTTGCTCAAATGAGGGTTTCGGTGACCCCTCCTCAAGGGGGGGAAAACTGTTTGAATGGGTTTTAGATGAGTTCTGAGCAAAAGGCTTTCCTCGGTGGTTTAAAAGCGGTGCTGGTCTGTCCAGGGGAAGATTTTTGAAGGATTGGGAATGGGTTTTACTAAACTGGTTTCTTTTATTAATAAAGTCATTTTTCCATAAAGGGGCCGGGCCCCATTGTTTCCGGGTTCCAAACCTTGAAATCCTGTTTCCCTTGTAGCCTACCTGTTGTGATTGTTGCTGCATCCCCCTCTTATCGGGATAAGGCCATTTTTTCTTTTGTTTTTTTTGCCTAATTTTTGCATTTTTTTCCTGAAACTTCTGTGGGCCTTCGGGGTTTCCCTCCGGGGGTTTTTTGCCCTCTCAGTTTAGTTAAAGCCATGATTTTTTGTACTTTTGCTTTTTACGGGTTTTTTAGTGGGCCTGCTTTTTTGATTTTTTAAAACCAAGGAATAATTTTAGGTGGTAGGGGGTCGTGGGGATCTCAGGTGTTTTTGAAAATTAGTGATTAGGTGGCTTTTCAGGGTTTTCGGGATTGCAGTTAGTACCCTTCCTATTCCTTTTCTATTTTATTATTTGGGGCCCCAGCGTTTGCTCATAACTATTTTCTTTTTTGTGTCAGTATTTCTTCTTGAAAAAACCGCCATTAAAAGTTTGGGGGCTTTCAAATTATTTTTGGGGTTTGCTCCGGGGCGGATAGTTTTTCCCTTTCTATCTTTAGGGTAATTAGTTTCTCAGGCTGGACAAAGGGTTGGGGACCAAGTAGGAATGCTCCACGGTGCCTATTTGGTGGTTTTTTTCAGGGTACTGCAACCCCTCATAGATTCCAACTGCTTTTGGGTGTTTTCCCCTTTTTACCTGCCCCCTCCCTCAGCTACCAAATCTTTAAAAGAGGTGGTGTTGGCACCATTGTTTCTCTTTTTTGTTAACCATGGTTTTCTCAAAGAAACACGTGCGTCATCATTGCATGCACCCAAAAATGGCCGAAAGGGAAGATTCACAGCTGAAAGTTGCAACCCAGTCAAAAACTATGGCTTTATTCAATAACTTCAAGGGAAGGTTTCCATTGTTTGCCAAAAAAAAGGCCCTTTCGGGGCCCAAGAAAAGAACCAGCAAACGCCAGGACCGTCCTTAAAAGTGTTTCGCTGCGGGTTTAGGCTACCAGCAGTGCGAGCTTGGGTCAGGAATGGCAGCAGGCAGGTGTGGTGATTTGCACGACTGTGGGCGGGGCCTGGGAGCAAGGCTGGTCTCAAGGAGGGCAGAAAAGAAGCCACTTCTCTCCCAAAAAAACATCGGACAGACTGATTTCGGGAAAAGGTAAGGCCGTGGCTGCTTGGAGGACGGGGGAAGTTTTTTTTTCTCTGATAATTCCTTTTCGATTGTTTGGGAAAATCAGGAAAAACCTCTTCGGAGAAGACAAGGTGGGGCGCTACCACCCAGTCTTGTCTCATGCCAATGTTAGGATTTGAAAACCTTCATGGTTGGGGGTTTGGTTTTTTCCGGGGGGAAACGGCCTTTTCACATCTTGCCCAAAAACAAGGGCCCTGAAAAAGAAGGTTTCCAGAATTCCCCAAGAAAAATTCTCCCCCTCCAAACATTTGGGGGGATCAAAATGCCTTTTCCAGCATGATGGG
>JARQOD010000003.1:506073819-506121391 GCA_033576555.1 Oophaga sylvatica | reverse complement strand
GCACATCAGGATTGGGGGGGGTGAGGGAACCATGCACATCAGGGTTGGGGGTTGAGGGGACCATGCACATCAGGATTGGGGGGTTAGGGGACCATGCACATCAGGATTGGGGGATTAGGGGACCATGCACATCAGGATTGGGGGGTGAGGGGACCATGCACATCAGGAGTGGGGGGTGAGGGGACCATGCACATCAGGATAGGGGGGGTGAGGGGACCATGCATATCAGGATTGGGGGGGTGAGGGGACCATGCACATCAGATTGGGGGGTGAGGGACCATGCACATCAGGTTGGGGGGTGAGGGGACCATGCACATCAGGATTGGGGGTGAGGGGACCATGCACATCAGGATTGGGGGGATGTAGAGGGGACCATGCACATCAGGGTTGGGGGTTGAGGGGACCATGCACATCAGGATTGGGGGGTTGGGGGACCATGCACATCAGGATTGGAGGATTAGGGGACCATGCACATCAGGATTGGGGGGTGAGGGGACCATGCACATCAGGATTGGGGTGGAGGGACCATGCACATCAAGATTGGGGGGGCGAGGGGACCATGCACATCAGGATAGGGGGGGTGAGGGGACCATGCACATCAGGATTGGGGGGTGAGCGGACCATGCACATCAGGGTTGGGGTGAGGGGACCATGCACATCAGGATGGGTGAGGGGACCATGCACATCAGGATTGGGGGGTGAGGGGACCATGCACATCAGGATTGGGGGGTGAGGGGACCATGCACATCAGGATGGGGTGAGGGACCATGCACATCAGGATTGGGGGTGAGGGACCATGCACATCAGGTTGGGGGTGAGGGGACCATGCACATCAGGATAGGGGGGGTGAGGGGACCATGCACATCAGGATTGGGGGTGAGGGGACCATGCACATCAGGGTTGGGGGGTGAGGGGACCATGCACATCAGGATTGGGGGTTGAGGGGACCATGCACATCAGGATTGGGGGATTAGGGGACCATGCACATCAGGATTGGGGGGTGAGGGGAACCATGCACATCAGGATTGGGGGTTGAGGGGACCATGCACATCAGGATTGGGGGGTTGAGGGGACCATGCACATCAGGATTGGGGGTTAGGGGACCATGCACATCAGGATTGGGGGGTGAGGGGACCATGCACATCAGGATTGGGGGGTGAGGGGACCATGCACATCAGGATTGGGGTGGGCATGACATCAGTTGGGGTGGGGACCATGCATATCAGGATTGGGGGGTGAGGGACCATGCACATCAGGATTGGGGGGGTGAGGGGACCATGCACATCAGGATTGGGGGTTGAGGGGACCATGCACATCAGGATTGGGGGGTAGGGGACCATGCACATCAGGATTGGGGGTGAGGGGACCATGCACATCAGGATTGGGGGGTGAGGGGACCATGCACATCAGGTTGGGGGTGAGGGGACCATGCACATCAGGATTGGGGGTTGGGGACCATGCACATCAGGTTGGGGGGTAGGGACCATGCACATCAGGATTGGGGGGTGAGGGGACCATGCACATCAGGATTGGGGGGTGAGGGACCATGCACATCAGGATTGGGGGTGAGGGGACCATGCACATCAGGATTGGGGGTGAGGGACCATGCACATCAGGATTGGGGGGTGAGGGACCATGCACATCAGGATTGGGGGGTGAGGGGACCATGCACATCAGGATAGGGGGTGTGAGGGGACCATGCACATCAGGATTGGGGGGTGAGGGGACCATGCACATCAGGATTGGGGGGTGAGGGGACCATGCACATCAGGATTGGGGGGTGAGGGGACCATGCACATCAGGATTGGGGGTGAGGGGACCATGCACATCAGGATTGGGGGTTGAGGGGACCATGCACATCAGGATTGGGGGGGTGAGGGACCATGCACATCAGGGTTGGGGGTGAGGGGACCATGCACATCAGGATTGGGGGGTGAGGGGACCATGCACATCAGGATTGGGGGATTAGGGGACCATGCACATCAGGATTGGGGGGTGAGGGACCATGCACATCAGGTTGGGGGGTGAGGGGACCATGCACATCAGGATTGGGGGGTTGAGGGGACCATGCACATCAGGATTGGGGGTGAGGGGACCATGCACATCAGGATTGGGGGGTGAGGGGACCATGCACATCAGGATTGGGGGGTGAGGGACCATGCACATCAGGTTGGGGGGGTGAGGGGACCATGCAATCAGGATTGGGGGGTGAGGGGACCATGCACATCAGGATGGGGGGGTGAGGGGACCATGCACATCAGGATTGGGGGTGAGGGACCATGCACATCAGGATTGGGGGGTGAGGGGACCATGCACATCAGGATTGGGGGTAGGGGACCATGCACATCAGGATTGGGGGGTGAGGGGACCATGCACATCAGGATTGGGGGTGAGGGGACCATGCACATCAGGATTGGGGGTGGGGACCATGCACATCAGGTTGGGGGTTAGGGGACCATGCACATCAGGATTGGGGGTGAGGGGACCATGCACATCAGGATTGGGGGTGAGGGACCATGCACATCAGATTGGGGGTAGGGGGACCATGCACATCAGGATTGAGGGTGAGGGACCATGCACATCAGGATTTGGGGGTGAGGGACCAGCACATCAGGATTGGGGGTAAGGGCCACGCACATCAGGATTGGGGGAGTGAGGGGACCATGCACATCAGGATTGGGGGGTGAGGGGACCATGCAATCAGGATTGGGGGTAGGGGACCACGCACATCAGGATTGGGGGTGAGGGGGACCATGCACATCAGGATTGGGGTGAGGGGACATGCACATCAGGATTGGGGGGTGAGGGGACCATGCAATCAGGATTGGGGGGGTAAGGTGGACCATGCACATCAGGATTGGGGGTGAGGGGACCATGCACATCAGGATTGGGGGTGAGGGGACCATGCACATCAGGATTGGGGGGGTGAGGGGACCATGCACATCAGGATTGGGGGGTGAGGGGACCATGCACATCAGGATTGGGGGGTGAGGGGACCATGCACATCAGGATTGGGGGTGAGGGGACCATGCACATCAGGATTGGGGGGTGAGGGGACCATGCACATCAGGATTGGGGGGGTGAGGGGACCATGCACATCGGATGGGGGGTGAGGGGACCATGCACATCAGGATTGGGGGTGAGGGGACCATGCACATCAGGATTGGGGGGTGAGAGGACCATGCACATCAGGATTGGGGGGGTGAGGGGACCATGCACATCAGGATTGGGGGGGGTGAGGGGACCATGCACATCAGGATTGGGGGGTGAGGGGACCATGCACATCAGGTTGGGGGGTAAGGAGGCCATGCACATCAGGATTGGGGGGGATGAGGGGACCATGCACATCAGGATTGGGGGGTGAGGGGACCATGCATATCAGGATTGGGGGTGAGGGGACCATGCACATCAGGATTGGGGGGAGAGGGGCCAGCACATCAGGATTGGGTGAGGGACCATGCACATCAGGATTGGGGGGTGAGGGGACCATGCATATCAGGATTGGGGGTAGGGGACCAGCACATCAGGATTGGGGATGAGGGACCATGCACATCAGGATTGGGGGTGAGAGGACCATGCACATCAGGATTGGGGGGTGAGAGGGAACCATGCACATCAGGATTGGGGGGTGAGGGGACCATGCACATCAGGATTGGGGGGTGAGGGGACCATGCACATCAGGATTGGGGGGTGAGGGGGAACCATGCACATCAGGATTGGGGGGTGAGGGGACCATGCACATCAGGATTGGGGGGGGTGAGGGGACCATGCACATCAGGGTTGGGGGTTGAGGGGACCATGCACATCAGGATTGGGGGGGGTGAGGGGACTATGCACATCAGGATTGGGGGGTGAGGGGACCATGCACATCAGGATTGGGGGGTGTGAGGGGACCATGCACATCAGGGTTGGGGGTTGAGGGGACCATGCACATCCGGATTGGGGGGGTGAGGGGACCATGCACATCAGGATTGGGGGGGTGAGGGGACCATGCACATCAGGGTTGGGGGTTGAGGGGACCATGCACATCAGGATTGGGGGGGTGAGGGGACCATGCACATCAGGATTGGGGGGCGAGGGGACCATGCACATTAGGATTGGGGGGGTGAGGGGACCATGCACATCAGGGTTGGGGGTTGAGGGGACCATGCACATCAGGATTGGGGGGTTAGGGGACCATGCACATCAGGATTGGGGGATTAGGGGACCATGCACATCAGGATTGGGGGGTGAGGGGACCATGCACATCAGGATTGGGGGGTGAGGGGACCATGCACATCAGGATTGGGGGGTAAGGGGACCATGCACATCAGGGTTGGGGGGTGAGAGGACCATGCACATCAGGATTGGGGGGGGTGAGGGGACCATGCACATCAGGATTGGGGGTGAGGGGACCATGCATATCAGGATTGGGGGGGTGAGGGGACCATGCACATCAGGATTGGGGGGGTAAGGGGGCCACGCACATCAGGATTGGGGATGAGGGGACCATGCACATCAGGATTGGGGGGTGAGGGGACCATACATATCAGGATTGGGGGGTAAGGGGGCCACGCACATCAGGATTGGGGATGAGGGGACCATGCACATCAGGATTGGGTGGTGAGAGGACCATGCACATCAGGATTGGGGGGGTGAGGGGACCATGCACATCAGAATTGGAGGGTGAGGGGACCATGCACATCAGGATTGGGGGGTGAGCGGACCATGCACATCAGGATTTGGGGGTGAACGGACCATGCACATCAGGTTTGGGCGATGAGGGGACCATTCATACCAGGATTGGGGGGTGAGGGGACCATTCATACCAGAATTGGGTGTGAGGGGACCATGCATTTCAGGATTGGGCGGGAGGTGACCATGCATACCAGGATTGGTGGGTGAGGGGACCATGCATAACGGGATTGGGGTGTGAGGGGACCATGCATATCAGGATTGGGGGGTGAGGGGGCCATGCACATCAGGATTGGGGATGAGGGGACCATGCACATCAGGATTGGGATGAGGGGACCATGCACATCAGGATTGGGGTGAGCGGACCATGCACATCAGGGTTGGGGGGTGAGAGGACCATGCACATCAGGGTTGGGGGATGAGGGGACCATGCACATCAGGATTGGGGGGTGAGGGGACCATGCACATCAGGATTGGGGGGTGAGGGGACCATGCACATCAGGATTGGGGGGTGAGGTGACCATGCACATCAGGATTGGGTGGTGAGGGGACCATGCACATCAGGATTGGAGGGTGAGCGGCCATGCACATCAGGATTGGGCGATGAGGGGACCATTCATACCAGGATTGGGGGGTGAGGGGACCATTCATACCAGGATTGGGGGGTGAAGGGACCATTCATACCAGAATTGGGGGTGACGGGACCATTCATACCAGAATTGGGGGGTGAGGGGACCATGCATTCCAGGATTGGGCAGGAGGTGACCTTGCATACCAGGATGAGGAATGGGGTTCCATGCATAGTAGATTTGGGTGGGGGTGAGGGGACCATACATACCAGGATAGGGATGAGGGGTGCCATGCATACCAGAATAGGAGGGGGGAAGCACATACCAGAATGGGAGACCATGTACCTATAAAAATGCTTGCCACCCGGGCGTAGAACGGGTTCATCACTAGTATATATATATAGAGAGAGAGACATGAATAAATAAATAAAACAATGTGCTACTTATTTTCTATACCTGGATATTTAGATTATGAACAATAAAAAATATATAGAATTTTAATTAAATTTAAGCATTAAAATACATGATTAAAAATAGGAATAAGAACTGAAATAGGATTTATGAATGAAGAGAAATGAAAGGGATGGGGTGTATACAGGGGAATGTGTGCATAAAAGCAAGTTAAAATGCCCAGAGTACTAACTATTATTGAAAGGCAAAAAGCTCAATGTCCAAATTTTGTCCTTTTGATGTTAGGCTGTCTAACAGAAAAGTCCATTTTGATGCTGCTCTGGACATGTGACTAATAAAAATCTTCAAACTTCCAAATAAAAATATGTTTCAAAAAGGATGCAGATGTAGACATGTGGGAAATGTTATTTAATAACTATTTTCTGTGACATATCTTTCTGATTTAAGGGCATAGGAATTAAAAGTTTGAAGCTTGTGAAATTTTTTAAATTTTCTCCAAATTTCCGATATTTTCTCAAATAAATGCAAGTCATATCAAAGAAACGTTACAAATATTAAGAAGTATAAAATGTCACGAGAAAACAGTCGCTGAATCAGTAGAATGAAGCACTCCAGATTTATTACACCATAAAGTGGCACTTGTCAGATTTGAAAAATTTAGCCTGGTCACAATGGTCAAAATTGACTCGGTCACTAAGGGGTTAATTCTTCTGCAACAATGCCTGAAGAAGGAGCCTGTGTGCCCTGAAAACTTGCAAATATATTTTTTCTGGCTAGCCAATAACGGTATCACTTCGAGCATATTTTTTTTCTCGCTAACACGGTACCAAAATATAATTAATTTATTATTGTGCATCATTTCCTTGAACTACTAATGACAATGAGATGGTTCATGCCGTTTATTCCTCAGACTGCTAGAAAACACAATATGACTTCAAGGACAATACTCCCACAGGCAGGAGGAGGGCAGAGTACACACAGCGGCTTCAGGGACAGTACTCCCACTATGGTGAGGGTGTAGAGTACAAACAGCGAATTTTAGCACAGTACTCTTACAGACTGGTTTGCATTGTACACACAGCGGCTTTTATCACAGAA
Organism: Oophaga sylvatica; assembly: GCA_033576555.1. Taxonomy (NCBI): domain Eukaryota; kingdom Metazoa; phylum Chordata; class Amphibia; order Anura; family Dendrobatidae; genus Oophaga; species Oophaga sylvatica. The sequence continues at coordinate 506,114,639 of JARQOD010000003.1, read as the reverse complement.
ATAGCACATTTAAGGGTTGCAGAGTACACACAGAGTTTTTTTTTAGCTGTGTCCTATTCCTAAACTAATGAAAGCATGATGGTGGCAGCACTTGCGATCCCTTATACAAGCCGAGTCACGTACTGCGCCAGCCAATCACAGCCATGCCAATACTTGACATGGCTGTGGTGGCTCCAGAAGTACCCAGAGACTAAAAGAATGTTGATTGGCTACATTGTCACCTTTCAATAAGCTTTATTAGACTAGAGAACCCGAACAGGAAAAGGACGTAAACTAAAAAGTCCATGTTCAGGGTTCGGTAACGGACCCTGAACTTTCCAGTTCTAGAAATAATCCATCCTCCTCACAGGTGTAGCATATGAAGATGATGATTACACAGCATGATTATAGCACAGGTGTGCTTTAGGGTGGCCACAATAAAAGACCACTCTAAAAAGTGCAGTTTTTCCAGTATTGACAGTACGGGAGAGACGGAAAACCAGTCAGTATCTGGTATGACCACCTTTACCTCATGCAGTGCAACACATCTCCTTTGTATAGAGTTGATCCGGTTGTTTATTGTGGCCTGTGGAATGTTGGTCCACTCCTATTTAATGGCTGTGCAAAGTTGCTGGAACTTGAACACGCTGTTGTATACGACGATGCAGAGCATCCCAAAAGTACTCAATGGATGACATGTCGGGTGAGTAGTCTGGCCATACAAGAACTTCACAGAGCCATTGAAGAGGAGGAAAACGCAGCAATAATCATACTGTGCAGTCAGCATCTTGACATGCCATACCTGTGAGGAGGATGGATTATCTCAGCAAAGGAGAAGTGCTCACTAACAGAAATTTAGACAAATTTCTGAACAACATGTGAAAAGAAAAGGCCTTCTGTGTACATAGAAAAATCTTAGATACTTGACTTCAGCTCATGAAAAATGGGAGCAAAATCAAAAGTGTTGAATTATATTTTTGTTCAAGGTATCTACACACACTACATGAGCAACTTTACACTCTGAGCAGTAATGTAAACATCAGCATTTTACAATATATTTATACTTTGTAGATGCATGGGTTAACATCAATACAAGACAATCAAATTCAAATATCTTAATCTAAACTTTTTATATTTGTAGAATGTAAATTTTTGCAATTCTCGCTATATACCACAAGATGGCACCCACATACCATCCACATACCATCCTTTGTCATCTGCTGATTGGAGCATTGTAAGCAACTGCTTCCTATTAGATCATGTGATGAGGAACAGTATGAGGTTGTACTGAGTCATCCGGTGCCTGCTGCTGTCCTTTGTACCTTCTGTGGCGGCAGCACCATGTCCTTCGCTACATTCACAAGTGAAGTAGTGGTCGGCTTAGGTATGATTGGCGTCACCTTTGCTGCTGGTGTCTACATTGGTAAGTGGAGATCTTTGTACCGTGTTAGCCCGTGGATATATCTGATGAAGAGACCTGAGTAGTCTCGAAAGCTTGCAATTTGTTACCATCTTTTCAGTTAGCCATTAAAAAGTATCAACCAATGAGGACTCTCAAATCGTAATATTTGTCCACATTAGTAAGAGCAATTCACAGTTTTATCATCGTACCATACAGTAGTGAATGCTAAATGTAAATTAAGAATCCTGAATTTGAATTACAAATATTAGTATGCGCCTCCCACACCCTCCATAGCAGCAGAATAATAAGTATCACCAGGAAGCTGAAGAACTGCTGCACTACAAAATATTAAGCTGGAATTGACATGTGCAATTTCCCCAGTATATTACGTGGATTAGATATATCTCCTAAAGGGAACATATTGGCTGATACCTGCTGTCCAAACCACATGATTCAAAAATTCTTTGGCTTTTCAAGGAAAGATATAATTTGAAGATCAGGTCGGGGACCATAGCCGGAGACTATAGCAGTCTGTAGCTGCCCTGGCCAGCTTCTCCCCGCTATCCTCCAGATGGTTCTTCCCTTGTGTCACAATTTTTTTAATATCATCAATTGTATTAATAATAATAATAATAATAATAATAATCTTTATTTATATAGCGCCATCATATTCCGCAGCGCTTTACAGTTTAACAGTTTCAAAACACAAGTCATAAGTAACAACGTTAACAATACAGTAATTAAAGCAAAATAAGACGGCCCTGCTCGTGAGAGCTTACAATCTACAATGAGGTGGGGGAGATACAAAGTACAGGTGTGTATATACAATGGTGCATTTACAATGATGGTCCAGCCATCTTAAGGGAGTGAGGGATGGATGGAGATAGTGAATGGACTACACACACACACACTTACACAGAGAATGACTTTGATTAGTGAATGTGATAGGCCGCTCTGAACAGATGTGTTTTGAGGGAGCGCCTGAAACCATGCAAATTGTGGATAGTCCTAATTTCTTGGGGTAGAGCATTCCAGAGGATTGGTGCAGCGCGGGAGAAGTCTTGGAGTCGGGAGTGGGAGGTACGGATTAGTGCAGAGGTTAGTCGAAAGTCGTTTGCAGAGCGCAGCAGTCGGTTAGGCCGATAGATAGAAATGAGGGAGGAGATGTAGGGGGTGCTGCAGTGTGGAGAGCTTTGTGGGTGAGAACAAGTACTTTGAATTGGATCCTATAATGAATGGGCAGCCAGTGTAAGGACTGGCGAAGAGCGGACGCGTCCGAGTACCGATTAGCCAGATGGATTAGCCTGGCTGCTGCATTAAGGATGGTCTGGAGAGGGGATAGTCGAGTGATGGGGAGGCCAAGTAATAGAGCGTTGCAGTAGTCCAGGCGGGAGTGGATCAATGCTACAGTGAGGGTTTTTGTTGTTTCCATGGTGAGAAATGGGCGGATTCTAGAGATGTTCTTTAGGTGTAGGCGGCAAGAGCGGGCAAGAGATTGTATATGGGAGGTGAAGGAGAGATTGGTGTCAAACATAACACCCAGACAGCGAGCCTGCTGCCGGGGTGTTATTATGGTGCCGCCCACTGAGAGGGAAATGTCAGATTTAGGGAGGTTAGTAGACGGCGGGAGCAGAAGAAGTTCAGTTTTGGAGAGGTTAAGTTTCAGATAGAGAGTGGACATGATGTTGGAGACTGCGGACAGACAGTCGGTGGCGTTCTGTAGTACAGCGGGGGTAAGGTCGGGGGATGACGTGTATAATTGTGTGTCATCAGCATAAAGATGGTACTGAAAGCCAAATCTGCTGATGGTCTGTCCAATTGGGGCGGTGTAGAGAGAGAAGAGAAGGGGGCCAAGGACTGAGCCCTGGGGTACACCGACAGTGAGAGGAAGAGGAGATGAAGTGGAGCCAGAGAACGAAACACTGAAGGAGCGGTCAGAAAGATAGGAGGAGAACCAGGAGAGAACAGTGTCCTTAATACCTAGTGACTGGAGCCTAGACAGTAGGAGACGGTGGTCAACCGTGTCGAAAGCTGCAGAAAGGTCGAGTAGAATGAGCAGAGAGTGGTCGCCGTTACGTTTTGCTGTCAGAAGGTCATTGGTCACTTTGATGAGTGCAGTTTCAGTCGAATGTAGGGGTCGGAAGCCGGACTGTGAAGGGTCTAGGAGGGAGTGAGTGGAGAGGTAACGGGTGAGGCGGGAGTAGACTAGGCGCTCCAAAAGTTTAGAGATGAAGGGGAGATTGGAGACCGGTCTGTAGTTGTTTGTGCAGGAAGGGTCAAGAGCGGGTTTCTTTAGTAGTGGAGTAATGATGGAGTGTTTGAAGGAGGATGGGAAAATGCCAGAGGAGAGTGAGAGATTGAAGATTGTAGTTAGGTGAGTTGTGACAACAGGAGAGAGAGACTGGAGGAGATGTGAGGGGATGGGTCGGTAGTGCATGTAGTCGGACGAGAGGAAGAGAGGAGTCTGGAGACTTCTTCTTCTGTGATGGGATCAAATGTGGAAATTGAGCCAGGGAAATGCAGGGAGGGATGGGAGTCACAGCACTTGGTGGTTGAGAGCAGATTTCCTGACGGATAGTATCTATTTTTTCTATAAAGTGGGAGGCCAGGTCGTTAGCACAAATGTCAGTGATAGGGGCTTGTGCTTTTGGCCTGAGGAGGGAGTGAAAAGTGTCAAAAAGTTTCTTGGGGTTGTTGGCTAATGAGGAGATCAGGGTGGTGAAGTAGGTCTGTTTAGCGAGGTGAAGGGCTGCATTATAAGTTCTTAACATGAATTTAAAGTGGATGAAGTCTTCTGGTGTGTGGGTTTTTCTCCATAGGCGTTCAGCACTCCTAGAGCATCGCTGGAGAAGGTGAGTTTGCGATGTGAGCCAGGGCTGTTTTACTGTGTGTTTGGAAGTTCTGAGGGTGAGCGGTGCTACTTGGTCAAGGGTGCTTCTAAGAGTGTCATTTTAGTGATGAACAGCCAGATCAGGACAAGAAAAAGAGGAGATTGGGGACAGCGAAGAGTGTAGGGAGTCTGAAAGTGTCTGAGGGTTAATGGCTTGTAGATTTCTGAATGTGTGGTAGGTAGGAGTTCGCTGGGGTGGTGGAGGATTTGTGAGGATGAAGGAGAGAATGTTGTGGTCAGAGAGTGGAAGCGGTGAGTTATTTAGGTGGGAGATTGAACAGAGGCGGACAAAGACCAGGTCAAGGATGTTGCCATCCTTGTGTGTCTCAGAGGTTGAAAGCTGTGAGAGGCCTAGAGAAGTGGTTAGTGATAGAAGCTGAGATGCAGATGTGGAAGTAGGACTGTTAATGGGGATGTTGAAGTCTCCAAGGATAAGGGTTGGTAGTTCTGAGGACATGAAGTGCGGCAGCCAGGCTGAGAAGTGGTCAAGGAACTGGGTGGATGAGCCTGGGGGCCGATATATGACCGCTACTCTGAGGGAGAGGGGATGGAAGAGCCTGATGGTGTGGACCTCAAAAGAAGGGGATGAGAGTGATGGAATTGGGGGGATGACCTGGAAAGTGCATTGTGGGGACAGGAGTATGCCAACTCCACCACCATGTCTGTTTGTGGGTCTCGGGCAGTGGCGTAGCGTGGGGGGAGGCGGGGGGGGGCGGTCCGCCCCAGGCGGCACGTGTGTGTGGGGGCGGCACAGCAGCAATTCCATATGCACCCTTCATTGCCCTCCCAACTTCGCACAGCCAGCATTTACCATTGCTGTGCTGTGCTTTGTAAAGGTGGTAGCAGGACCTGTGATGAGGTCACAGGAGGGGAGGAGTTAGGTGTCACATGATCTTCAGGCCCCTGTGTGCAGGAAACTGCTGTTTTGGTCGTCATGGTGCTGGATGATGGTAAGTTTATATGTGGGATCATAAGGGGTTTACTGTGTGGATGTAGCTTAGCTGTGTGTGCATGAGGTGTATGGAGCGGAGCCGTGTGTACGAGGTGTACGGAGCGGAGCCGTGTGTACGAGGTGTACGGAGCGGAGCCGTGTGTGTGTACGAGGTGTACGGAGCGGAGGTGTACGGAGCGGAGGTGTACGGAGCGGAGCCGTGTGTGTATGAGGTGTATGGAGCGGAGCCATGTGTGTACGAGGTGTACGGAGCGGAGCCGTGTGTGTACGAGGTGTACGGAGCGGAGGTGTACGTACGAGGTGTACGGAGCAAAGCAGTGTGTGTACGAAGTGTACGGAGCGAAACCGTGTGTGTACGAGGTGTACGGAGCAAAGCCGTGTGTGTACGAGGTGTACGGAGCGAAGCCGTGTGTGTACGAGGTGTACGGAGCGGAGCCGTGTGTGTACGAGGTGTATGGAGCGAAGCCGTGTGTGTACGAGGTGTACGGAGCGGAGCCTTGTGCGTGTGAGGTGTGTGGAGCGGACCCGTGTGTGTACAGGGCCACAAAGAGCGGAGCCGGGCATGTACAAGGGTCCTGTTACTTGCGGGATCTGTGTGCTTGGGGGCTGCAGGGGGGAAGGAGGGGTGCCATTATGTGCATGGGTCTGCGTGGGGACGGAGCGAATGCTGTTATCTGTGTAGGGCTGGGTCCCTGTCCCGCTGTCCTGGCCGGGAGGTTTACTTTCCCGCATTAGAATCGTACATGCGGAAACCCGGGGACCTCCCACACGTTCTGGCAGCCACATGTCACGTTCCACCGGAGGTGACGTGCTGTAAGTCAGCTGAACGCTGGAAATGACCGTTGACCTCATTTCCGGCGGTCAGCTTACAGCAGCAGGTACTGTAACTCATTCTCGGGAGAGTCTTCAGAACGGCGACGCATCAAGCCGCTGGATCTGTTGGAGTGAGAGCCGGGTATTGTACGGACCGCTGCATACAATACCCGACTCTCACTGAGCGAGACAAGCAGCATGTGGGGATCTCAACATGGGATCTGTTCAACAGATGAAGAGATCCCCAGATCCTGCCTGTCTCGCTCAGTGAGAGCCGGGTATTGAATGGAGCGCCTCATAGCTGGTGAGATCCCCACATCCTGGGGAAATGAGGTCAGCGATGGAACGTGACTTGTGGCTGCCAGAATGTGTGGGAGGTCCCCGGGACGATTCTAATGCGGAAAGTAAACCGCCTGGCCGGGACAGCGGACAGGGTCCCGAAATCGGGACTGTCCCGCTGAAACCGGGACGGTTGAGAGGTATGTGTTTATAATTATTGTTTATGAAACAGTGTGATCAGCAGTGCTAAGTGGGTGTGGTCAGGGCGTGGATATGGGTGTGACCAGTGAAATGGGTGTGGCTAGGGGTGTGGTCTAAAATTTGCCGCCCCGGGCGCCACAAACAGTTGCTACGCCACTGGTCTCGGGGAATGGGAGAACTGTAAGCCACCATAGGAAATGGCAGCAGGGGAGACCGTGTCAGAATCCTGAATCGAATCCAGGTTTCAGTGAGGGCCAACAGATGAAGAGAGTTGTTCAGAAAGTAGTTGTGCAGGAAAGATAGTTTGTTGCATGCAGACCGTGGATTCCAGAGGGCACAATTGAAAGAAGGAGATGAGGGAGTGCAAGTAATATTAACAAGATTATTATGGTTTCGACATGAGGTAGGGTAGGGATTGAGGTTGGGGGATGGACCAGGGTTGGGGGAGATGTCCCCTGAAATCAGTAGAAGTAGGAAGATAAAGAGCAGGTAGTTGTTGGAGTTGTAAGTAGGTTTTTTTCTGTGATATGTTTGGGCAAGATGGGCTGAGGTTTCTCAGGAAGGTGAGGAGTGCATGGGAACGTGTGGCTCCTTCCCCAGCCTGGCTTGCCTGTATATGATCTAACTACCATGTGAGTCTTTTCACTTTTCATCCCGTTTATTTTGTAACTGTATTGTACATAACTATATTGCCTCAGCTTGTTACCTTTCTTTTAAACTATAAGCACTGCCTGTCTTTTTAAGGAATAAACCTATAAATTTATTAGTTTGTTTCTCCTGCTCTATAAACGAATTTACACGTGCCTGAAGTACTACGCTACTGTTTTGGGGTTGCTACGGACCCTCTTGACAAATTGTTCCAAGTAAACCGTAGCTGGTGGCCGCTATAACAGAAGGGGTGTAGCGTGTTGACCTATGGGGTGGCGTTGGCAGTGACGGAGCGGGTGTTATAAGTGTATTGCCCGGCTGCGGCCCGGAGTAATTATAATTCCCTCACTGCAGCGTGCCCAATAGCCAGCACACATCCAAGTGACCCATCTGGCGACTAATTATCCTAGGTGCAGTTCCCTGACTGACCTGAGGGTAAGGGGGCGCCAGAGAGCTGCAAGTTCCTAAGTGGAAGTGGGGTAATTATAAATCCCTGCAGTTTACTGGGTCGGACGGCAGCAGCCGTCGTGTGTTTGCGCGTTTTCGTCACATTTGCGGCACGGAGGGATCACAAGCCGTGATACCCCGGGCTACCGTGTGGCAGACCGTGTGGCAGACCGTGTGCCCGTTCATCACATACATCATAATATGTTTTTCGACGATTACTGTTTTTCGACGATTACTTTGTATCTCCGTTCATACTGCACCCACACACACAAATGATACACCATTTGAAAGATAAACTTGCCCCCTTCAGCAAGAAAATAGCCAAACAAACCACACATCCACAATTTGATCACAAAATACAGTTTAAACATTAATTTTCATAAACCTGCAGTAAGGAAAATTGACCTGCAGGTGGCACCACAGTAACCCAAAGCACACTACCACAAAGCTGCTTACAGACATCACAAACAAATCCAAACATTTGCCTTGGGGGCTTTCCAGCTTGCCAAACTGCTTGCCCAGCCTATTTTAGCCAAATTGGAGGATTGCACACTTCACTGCAGGTGAGGCACATATGCAAACACATTTGTAAAAACGCACTACCTATTGAATTGCACACTTGCTCCGTTCATACTCCGCCCACACAAACAAATGAAACACCATTTGAAAGGTCAAATGACCTGCAGGTGGCAGCACACTACCCCAAAGCACACTACCACAAAGCTGCTAACAGACATCACAAACAAATCCAAACATTTTCCTTGGGGTCTTTCCAGCTTGCCCAGCCTATTTCAGGCACAATGGAGGATTGCAAACTTTACTGCAGGTGAGTCACATATGCAAACACATTTGTAAACATGCACTGCTTTTTCGGTGATTACTTTGCCCCACACACACAAATGGTGAGTCACTTATGCAAACACATTTGTAAACATGTACTGCTTTTTTGCTGATTACTTTGTGTAGCCCTGGTGTTAGGCACACGCAGTACCCTGGAGAGTGTGTGGAGAGATAGCAGTTTAATGCTCAATACCCATTCACTCAACATACACTAGACACACCCTTAGGGTAGTGTAGTCACTTGTGAGGGAGTGGTCAGGGTGTATTGGTTGAGTGATTAGAGTAGTCAGTTTCCTGTCCTTGGACAGAGTAGACGTGTCCAGTCTGAGCCTGTTAGCAGTTCAGAAAGTGGAGGCTAGTACAGGTGGTCTAGTTCACCTCAGCCTAGTCAGAGCTGTGCCCCACTGGAAGACAGACTGAGATATCTATTAAGAGTTGAGCAAATCGAAGGGCAAAGTGGAAGGAATATTTAAAAAGTGCTTTTGGCTTGGAGAAGTCCTGCACATTGCTACCGGTCACTGGGGACCGAAGGATCACTAAAGCTTCACGCTTAGTGGTAAGAAAACCAGAGGCTTACCGGACTTTAGGTCGTGGCAAGCAGCCCTGAAGAGTCAGTACGTAACTGGGGTCAGGGGGAGTGAAGACTTTGAGCCTGATCAGCAAGATAGGAATTCAACTCTCTCACAGGAAGGCTCCGACCACAAAACTGACTGGGCAGTACAGCTTTGGAATAGCTGGAATTATAGAGGGAACTACGCTGCAGGCTGGTTGTACTCATCGTGTTGAAAGTAAAGGAGGCCCCTAACTTGCTTAACCGTTGCCTCAAAGCTCATTCTCCATCAACCCCATCAGCCTCCCTGGGACCTGCCTTACCATCTTACAAGTAAAGGTATGGAAAGACGCTGACCGTGTGAGACTGAGTTATTTACTTGCATGCCTGCACAACCCTGCCTTAACCATCGACCTGAGGGAAGAGTCCTACCTGTAGGGGACCCGACATCTAGCTGCCTCACCATCCCCTCAGAGCTCTACAGCAGCGCTGGTACAAATTACCAGAAGACTACAGGTGGCGTCACGAACTGTAAATATATCTATCCCCTGTAAATATTCCCCCAACATACGCCAGACCGCCAGGGCCACAGACCGAGCCACCGCTACCTGTGACAATCCCCATAGACTTCCATGGGCTCGGCTCTGAGTACCCCATTGCCCTGGTAACCCACAATTGTGGTGGCGGGTCGACACAAAACTTTGGCGTCACGAACAGGATGCGAAACTCGCAAAATTGCGAGCCCTGTGTGCCTATGGAGTTGTTTTTGTGAAAAGGACTGTTTGCACTTTTGGCGCCAAAATCGCCATCTTTGTCGCTATATTCGCGCCCTCAGGCGCTGGAGAAGAAGGTGGGCGTACCTTCGTGGGCGTGTACCCCCCTGTGGCGCGAAGAAAATGCCTGCCCTCTCAAAGTGCTATTACAACATGCGATCCTGCCCTACAGCAAAGGAGGTCCGCCTCCTCTTCACCTTCCTGCGAGGAGGAGGAGACGCAAACCCCGCCTCCACGGAAGAGACCGGATGTCTCTGGAGGAAGAAGAGAGAATCTTCTGGAACATCATGGAAGCAGGACGTGTGCAGCCGAGCAGGGAAGCGGAGGAAGGCAGGCCCCGTGCCCCAGCCAAGCTGCCACCAGCACCGGAGTCATCCGTGGTCCTGCACCGCACCTGCAGCAGGCGTTGCTAGAAATTAAGGAAGAAAATGCACGCCTGAAGAAGATGGTCCAGCACCAACCTGGATTTGAAGAGATCGAGAGACGCCGGCGTACCCTGGAGCAGCGGAGGCTGTGGACGCGGTGATCTCTCCCTTCGATGATCCTCTACGTCTGGAGTTACCAAAACTTCTGCTGCCCAAGGCAAAGGAGCAACCGGAGGCTGCCCCGAAAGTACCAATCCTGATCCCACCGGTGAAGCGGTGGAGGCGAAGGAGGTTGAGGAGGTACCGCCAGTTCCGGAACGCCCGCCCGGCCAGGAGGCCGCAGCAGATGATCGAACCCCAGCAGGGACACCGGAGGGGTCCTGTCCGTCGTTACCAGACGTCGACTGGGACGAGATGGCGCGCCTGGATGACGTCGCCTATACCGCCCAGTGGGAATATGAGTGGCAGCGTCGTGAGGAGAAGCAGAAACGCCAGCAGGAGGAAGAGCGGGAAGCTCAGAGGAACCGACAGCGGCAACATGCAGAGCTGATCGCGGACAAGGAGAGTGTCCGGAGAGAGAAAGGTACCCTGAGGGAACCGCGGCGGCAGGGGTGTGTGACTGAGTTCCAGCTCCGGAAGGGCTGGGGCTTCATCCGTGAACCGGGCCTCTACCCAGGGGTCTTTGTTAGTCGCAGGGACGTAGAATCCCACCTACCGCAAGGCCATCCCGGGAGGGACTTAGTTAATGGAGACATTGTCACGTATACACGGCACTGGGGAATGAAGGGATGGTATGCCCTTAACGTCACCATCGTCCGTGACCCCGTCCCAGACGCAGGTAACGTCACCACTACCGCAGCGTCCCCGTCTCCAGCTCAAGCAGTATCCGGCCATGCCCCAGCATCACCCCCTGCAAGCTCCTCGCAAATGGAAGCAACGTCTACATATTCTTCATTAACTTGTTATCCTTCTACATCGCAACTTGCGACCCAGTTTCCATCGCAATCCATGACACGATCAATATCGTTAACTGTGACTCAGATTGAAACGCAATCGGTGTCTCGCAAGAAGAATGTACCCGTTGCGCCCCTAGAGGTTCGCACAAGAACTGTGGCGACTCAAACCCCAATAGCAGGTCACGACCTGTTAGTCCTGGGATCTAGGGACCATCGCATTGTTCCAGCCCCCGGGGTGGAAAATGTATTTGAAAATAATTAAACAGTAAAAGAAAAACCGGTGAGATCCATAAAGGGGTCTACCATAAGTAATGTTGTAAAAAGTTTAAGAATGTTTGCCAATTTTTGCACAAGTTAAATGTGTATATAACGTATATATATATTTCTAACAGTAGAATGCCCGGCTGGGTAACCAGAAAAAGTTTTGCACTTTATTATTATTATAATGTGATATAATATGTCTTCGTTTTACAATGGACTCAGAGGTTGAGGACTGTGCCAGCCCAGAACTTATTTGTATATAGTTGCGCTTCGGTGCTTTATCTTGGTTTTACATAAAACCAGCACAACTACCTCTGAATACAAAAACCCGTGTGGTGTGGCACTGAGTGAGGTCTGCATTCGGATGTCCTGCAGCCCACCCAGGACCCACGTTGAAGGTTTGGTGCGGGTCCTTCACAAGAATACTGTGTATTTATTGAATGTTTTGATGCCTTAATACTTTTGTATTTCTCTATATTCAATGTTTTTGTTTTGCAACGTTCAAGACATCCTCACCTCCCAAATGGGACGAATTAATGTTTAATGTTGATGTTTTCATGCATAAACAAAACTGTCTCTTTGTATTTTACAGCCCGGGAGTGCTGTCTTTTACCATGGGGGAATGTGTAGCCCTGGTGTTAGGCACACGCAGTACCCTGGAGAGTGTGTGGAGAGATAGCAGTTTAATGCTCAATACCCATTCACTCAACATACACTAGACACACCCTTAGGGTAGTGTAGTCACTTGTGAGGGAGTGGTCAGGGTGTATTGGTTGAGTGATTAGAGTAGTCAGTTTCCTGTCCTTGGACAGAGTAGACGTGTCCAGTCTGAGCCTGTTAGCAGTTCAGAAAGTGGAGGCTAGTACAGGTGGTCTAGTTCACCTCAGCCTAGTCAGAGCTGTGCCCCACTGGAAGACAGACTGAGATATCTATTAAGAGTTGAGCAAATCGAAGGGCAAAGTGGAAGGAATATTTAAAAAGTGCTTTTGGCTTGGAGAAGTCCTGCACATTGCTACCGGTCACTGGGGACCGAAGGATCACTAAAGCTTCACGCTTAGTGGTAAGAAAACCAGAGGCTTACCGGACTTTAGGTCGTGGCAAGCAGCCCTGAAGAGTCAGTACGTAACTGGGGTCAGGGGGAGTGAAGACTTTGAGCCTGATCAGCAAGATAGGAATTCAACTCTCTCACAGGAAGGCTCCGACCACAAAACTGACTGGGCAGTACAGCTTTGGAATAGCTGGAATTATAGAGGGAACTACGCTGCAGGCTGGTTGTACTCATCGTGTTGAAAGTAAAGGAGGCCCCTAACTTGCTTAACCGTTGCCTCAAAGCTCATCCTCCATCAACCCCATCAGCCTCCCTGGGACCTGCCTTACCATCTTACAAGTAAAGGTATGGAAAGACGCTGACCGTGTGAGACTGAGTTATTTACTTGCATGCCTGCACAACCCTGCCTTAACCATCGACCTGAGGGAAGAGTCCTACCTGTAGGGGACCCGACATCTAGCTGCCTCACCATCCCCTCAGAGCTCTACAGCAGCGCTGGTACAAATTACCAGAAGACTACAGGTGGCGTCACGAACTGTAAATATATCTATCCCCTGTAAATATTCCCCCAACATACGCCAGACCGCCAGGGCCACAGACCGAGCCACCGCTACCTGTGACAATCCCCATAGACTTCCATGGGCTCGGCTCTGAGTACCCCATTGCCCTGGTAACCCACAATTGTGGTGGCGGGTCGACACAACTTTGCCCCACATACAAGTGATACACCATTTGAAAGGTAAACTTTCTCCCTTCACCAAGAAAAGAGGCAAACAAACAACACATTCACGATTTTATCACTAAATACAGTTTAAACATTTATTTTCATAAACCTACAGAAAGACTCAATGACCTGCAGGTGGCACCTCAACCGGAAGACATTTTTTGGCCTCTAGTTATCAAACCAATTTATTGTATGGTGGAAGTAATCAATTCCACTTATCAAACCAATTTATTTATGGTGGAAACCAATTTATTTATGGTGGAAGTAATCAATCTATTCTATTATTTCTAAACACTGTTTTTTGGTGATTACTTTGTATCTCCATTCATACTGCACTCATACACACAAATGATATGCCATTTGAAAGGTAAACTTGCCCCTTCAGCAAAAAATAGCCAAACAAACCACACATTCACGATTTGATCGCAAAATACAGTTTAAACATTAATTTTCATAAAACTTTAGTAAGGAAAATTGACCTGCAGGTGGCACCACAGTACCCCAAAGCACACTACCACAAAGTTTCTTACAGGCATCACAAACAAATCCAAACATTTGCCTTGGGGCTTTCCAGCTTGCCGAACTGCTTGCCCAGCCTATTTCAGCCAAAGGTTTACACACTTTAGTGCAGGTGAGCTACATATGCAAGCACATTTTTAAACATGCACTGCCTATTCAATTGCACACTTGCTCCGTTCATACTCCACCCACACAAACTAATGATACACCATTTGAAAGGTTAAATGACCTGCAGGTGGCAGCACACTACCCCAAAGCACACTACCACAAAGCTGCTTACAGACATCAAAAACTGGGGTCTTTCCAGCTTGCCCAAATGCTTGCCCAGCCTATTTCAGCAACATTGGAGGATTATACACTTCACTGCAGGTGAGTCACATGTGCAAGCACATTTGTAAACATGCACTGCTTTTTTGCTGATTACTTCGCCCCACACACACAAATGATACACCATCTGAAAGGAAAACTTGCCCCCTTCTGCAAAGAAAGAGCCAAACAAACCACACATTCACGATTTTATCACTAAAGACAGTTTAAACATTCATTTTCATAAACCTGCAGAAAGAAACAATGACCTGCAGGTGGCACCTCAACCGGAAGACAATTTTTGGCCTCTACTTATCAAACCAATTTATTGTATTACCAATCTACATATATAAATACCTGTCTGTGTTCATCATCTCATGAAATACATTTACATTTGACCAGCTTGCTTTTTCTGAAATTGCTTGCGCCCCTGACCACCAATATGCGATAATTTCGCACGGGTCAAGCTAGCTGTTCTTGAATTCAAAAACACAAGCAATTTGCAATGCCTGCAACATTCATGGTAGATCAGAGACATACCTTCCTGAAGCACCATTCACTACTATAGCAATTAAGCGGATAACAAGTCTATTATATCAGTTAAAGACATGTGTTACATACTTTAATGGTAGGTTCACACGGGTGTAGAAATATTGTTCAGAGTTTCATCCAGAAAAATGTGCAGTCCGAATACAATCAGTCTTTTACAGCAGCATGTATCAATCATTTACAAGATCATTTGTAGTTTTCTATTTTACAGAATTGCAATTTTCAAAGGAAAGTCGTGCATGCTGTAATTTTTTTAACATGCATATTCAACAGTGGGAAAAAAACGCCCATCTGTCTCATTGAATAACATTGGTCCAAGTTTTAGATTATAAGTAGTGTTGAGCGATACTTCCCAATATCAAGAAGTATCGGATCGGATTGGATCGGACCGATACCCAAAAAGTATCGGGTATCGCCGATTCCGATACCGGAAACCCAATGCAAGTCAATGGGACAGAAATATCGTAATTAAAATAAACCCTTTCTTTCCTTGTAAACACTAGATATACACACATAGCATACATATATATATATATATATATATATATATATATATACATGTCATTGAGACATATATATATACATATATTTATAGTTCATACACTTCTACATAGTAAAATAGCCACTAATTCAATTGCCGGGCAATGCCGGCTTTTGTGAAGTTACAGAACCACCCGACATGAAATGACACATGGTTTACATACAGTTAACCATGTCATTCCATGTAGTTTGATATATGGTTTCCACTAACAATTACATGAGTGTATGTGTGCAAAATTTCAGACAAGTAGGGGTTAATTAAAGGTGTTGAAAAAAAATGTGTGGTCTCCTGCGCTATTTTCCAAACCAGACAGACAAAGCCAGCGAGTGGGGGCAGATAATAATAGCCGAGGGAGGGTGCATTTATTTAGTGCCCACCCTGGCTACTAACATCTGCCCCCAGCCACCCCAGAAAAGGCAAATCTATAATTAGATTCGCCCTTTCTGGCACTTTGCCGGTCTATTCCCATTGCCCTGTAGCGGTGGCGAATGGGTTAATAATGGGTTAAAGCCACCTTGCTATTGAAAGGTGACTTTAAGCCAGGTTGTCAATTTGACAACTCTCAATAATTAATCCTATTGTATGAAAGAAAAAAAAACACACACACTTTAATTATAAACGATTTTAATGAAATAAAGAAACAGTTTTTGACCATCTTTTATTGTTCAGGTACTCCATCCGATTCCCTTGTTCGCCTGTAATAAAAATAAAATAAAAAAGCAACATTATTCTTACCTATCCGACGCACAGTCATGTCCCACGCTGTAATCCATCGGAAAGGGTTAACAGGTTACAGCTAGCAGGCAGCTAATACTGCCTGCTGAAATGTAATCCGCCGAATGAATGATTTCCTCCCCAGCTGACAGGAGAGGAAGTGATTACTGTGGAAAGCTTCATTGATTGCTTCCCACTTTCACTTCAGGTCAGCCGGGATTCCCTCTGACGTCACTGATGCTGTGCGGTGTCCCCGGCTGACCTGAACTGAAAGTTGGAAGCAATCAATTAAGCTTTCCCAGCTAATCACTTCCTCTCCTGTCAGCTGGGAGAGGAACTTATTCATTCGGGGGTTTACTGCGAGGCTTGCAGCATTAGCTGCGGTCCCTGCAGTAAACATTAACCCTTTCAGAAGTATTACATCGGGGGACCTGACTGAACATCGGATAGGTAAGAATAATGTTGCTTTATTATTTTATTTTTATTACAGGTGAACAAGGGCTTCGAATGGATTTACCTGTAAAATAAAATATGGTCAAAAACTTTCATTATTTCATTAAAATTATTTTTAATTAAAGTGTGTGTGTTTTATTTTTATTTCATACAATGGGATTAATAATTGATAGTTGTCTAATTGACAGCTCTCAATTATTAACCTGGCTTAAAGTCACCTTTCAATAGCAAGGTGGCTTTAACCCATTATTAACCCATTCGCCACCGCTACAGGGCAATGGGAATAGACAGGCTAAGTGCCAGGAAGGGCGAATCTAATTATAGATTTGCCTTTTCTGGGTGTCTGGGGGCAGATGTTAGTAGCCAGGGGGGGGCAAAAATAATGGTCCCTCTCTGGGCTATTATTATCTGCCCCCACTCGCTTGCTTTGTCTGTCTGGTTGATAAAATAGTGTGGGAGCTCACGCATTTTTTTTCAACGAATGTACACCTTTAATTAACCCCTACATGTGTGAAATTTTGCACACATACACTCATGTAATTGTTAGTGAAAACCATATATCAAACTTGGTGAAATGACATGGTTAACTGTATGTAAACCATGTGTCATTTCATGTCGGGTCTGTAATTTCACAAAATCCGGCAATTGAATTTATTATACTATGTAGAAGTGTATGTACTATAAATATATATATGTCACAATGACATGTGTATATATATATATATATATATACAGTGCCTACAAGTAGTATTCAACCCTCTGCAGATTTAGCTGGTTGACACATGCGGAATTAACTTGGCATTGTGACATTTGTACTGTAGATCAGCCTGGAAGTGGGAAATGCACTGCAGCAAAAATTTGTTTTTAAATTTTTTTTTTTAAACGTTAAAAGTTAATTCAGAGTGTCATTTATTATTCAACCCCTCAAACCACAAGACTTCTGTTTGGTCCCCCTAAAGTTTTAAGAAGTAGTTCAGGCACCAAGAATAATGAGCTTCACATGTGTGGATTAATGATCTCTTTTGCCAGCCTTTTCTGACTATTTAAGACCCTCCCCAAACTTGTGAACAGCACTCATACATGGTCAACATGGGAAAGACAAAGGAGCATTCCAAGGCCATCAGAGACAAGATCGTGGAGGGTCACAAGGCTGGCAAGGGGTACAAAACCCTTTCCAAGGAGTTGGGCCTACCTGTCTCCACTGTTGGGAGCATCATCCGTAAGTGGAAGGCTTATGGAACTACTGTTAGCCTTCCACGGCCTGGACAGCCTTTGAAAGTTTCCTCCCGTGCCGAGGCCAGGCTTGTCCGAAGAGTCAAGGCTAACCCAAGGACAACAAGGAAGGAGCTCCGGGAAGATCTCATGGCAGTGGGGACATTGGTTTCAGTCAATACCATAAGTAACGTACTCCACCGCAATGGTCTCCGTTCCAGACGAGCCCGTAAGGTACCTTTACTTTCAAAGTGTCATGTCAAGGCTCGTCTACAGTTTGCTCATGATCACTTGGAGGACTCTGAGACAGACTGGTTCAAGGCTCTATGGTCTGATGAGACCAAGATCGAGATCTTTGGTGCCAACCACACACGTGACGTTTGGAGACTGGATGGCACTGCATACGACCCCAAGAATACCATCCCTACAGTCAAGCATGGTGGTGGCAGCATCATGCTGTGGGGCTGTTTCTCAGCCAAGGGGCCTGGCCATCTGGTCCGCATCCATGGGAGGATGGATAGCACGGCCTACCTGGAGATTTTGGCCAAGAACCTACGCTCCTCCATCAAGGATCTTAAGATGGGTCGTAATTTCATCTTCCAACAAGACAACGACCCAAAGCACACAGCCAAGAAAACCAAGGCCTGGTTCAAGAGGGAAAAAGTCAAGGTGTTGGAGTGGCCTAGTATTCTCCTGACCTTAACCCAATTGAAAACTTGTGGAAGGAGCTCAAGATTAAAGTCCACATGAGACACCCAAAGAACCTAGATAACTTGGAGAAGATCTGCATGGAGGAGTGGGCCAAGATAACTCCACAGACCTGTGCCGGCCTGATCATGTCTTATAAAAGACGATTATTAGCTGTAATTGCAAACAAGGGTTATTCCACGAAATATTAAACATAGGGGTTGTATAATAATTGACCCACACTTTTATGTTTAAAATTTATTAAAATTCAACTGAGCAACATAACTTTTTGGTTTGTAAGATTTATGCTTCTGTTAATAAATCCTACTCTCGTTTGCAGTTTGAAGGCTCTAACTTATTTGCATCTTATCAAACCAGCTAAATCTGCAGGGGGTTGAATACTACTTGTAGGCACTGTATATATATATGAGGTGTAAAATTTTTGAAAAAAATTTGTGGGCTCCCGCGCTATTTTCTCAACCAGACAGACAAAACCAGCGAGTGGGGGCAGATAATAATAGCCCAGAGCGGAACCATTATTTTTGGGCCTCCCCTGGCTACTAACATCTGCCCCCAGACACCCCAGAAAAGGCAAATCTATAATTAGATTCGCCCTTTCTGGCACTTAGCCTGTCTATTCCCATTGCCCTGTAGCGGTGGCGAATGGGTTAATAATGGGTTAAAGCCACCTTGCTATTGAAAGGTGACTTTATGCCAGGTTAATAATTGAGAGCTGTCAATTAGACAACTATCAATTATTAATCCTATTGTATGAAATAAAAATAAAACACACACACTTTAATTAAAAATCATTTTAATAAATAAACACACAGGTTTTGACCATATTTTATTTTACTGCCATTCCTTGCAAAGCCCTTGTTCACCTGTAATAAAAATAAAATAATAAAGCAACATTATTCTTACCTATCCGACGCACAGTCAGGTCCCCGATGTAAACCTTCTGAAAGGGTTAATGTTTACTGCAGGGACCGCAGCTAATGCTGCCAGCCTCGCAGTAAACCCCCGAATGAATCATCTCCTCTCCTGGCTGACAGGAGAGGAAGTGGTTAGCTGGGAAGCATAATTGATTGCTTCTCACTTCCACTTCAGGTCAGCCAGGGACACCGCACAGCATCAGTAACGTCAGAGGGAATCCCGGCTGACCTGAAGTAACTGATTAACAAAAATAGGGGATTCCTTCGAAAAAAAAAATGGCGTGGGGTCCCCCCTATTTTTGTTAACCAGCCTGATGAAGCAGACTACTGAGGCCTGGTATTTAAGGCTGTTAAGGATCCAAGATCCATGAACCTTGCAAGCCTGATAATACCAGGCCACAGCAGTCTGCCTATCTTGGCTGGTTAACAAAAATAGGGGATCCCCTCGAAAAAAAATGGCGTGGGGTCCCCCTTATTTTTGTTAACCAGCCAGATGAAGCAGACTACTGAGGCCTGGTATTTCAGGCTGGTAAGGATCCAATATCCATGAACCTTGCAAGCCTGATAATACCAGGCCACAGCAGTCTGCTTAGCTTGGCTGGTTAACAAAAATAGGGGATCCCCTCGAAAAAAAAATTGCGTGGGGGTCCCCCTATTTTTGTTAACCAGCCAAGTAAAAAGCAGACTGCTGCGGCCTGGTATTAAAAGACTGTCAAGGCCCATGGATTTTGGCCCTCAACAGCCTAAAAATACCATGCTGCAGCAGCCCCACAATTGGCGCATCCAAAGATGCGCCAATTGTGGCACTTTACCCGGCTCTTCCCACTTGCCTGTAGCGGTGGCAAGCGGGGTAATAAGGGGTTAATGTCACCTTTGATTGTACGGTGACAATAAGCCCGGTTAATAATGGAATGGCGTCAATAAGACACTGATCCATTATTAATCATAAAGTTTGTAAATTTTTTTAAAAATACACAGCCAGAATAAAGTCTTTTAATGAAATAAAACACAACACAGTTTTCATTATTTTTATTGTACTCTCATCCTGCGATGCCATCGATCTCCTGTAAAAAACACAAAAATAACAAACCAACACAAATACTCCCTGTCCGACGCAGTCCAAAATCACGAGTGTCCCACGACGAGTCCAGCTCTGCTACATCTGAATGCCAGGCTGAGTCTGACATCCAGACGCAGCAGAGCTGCTTACCGGAGGAGATTCCCCGGCGGTGACGTCATCCGGACTGCTTTACGGCCAGCTGTCGCGAGAGTACAGCTGGCCGAGATTACCCAGTACCCGGCAGCACATGCAGTTATCGCGAGAAGCTGCACGTGACCGCCAGGGAGAGGGTAACGGCGGCATCCAGGAGGACGTGACCACCGGGGATCTTCAGCCAAGTGCTGACTCCTGACAGACCCGACCGACACTGACTGTGACACTTTTGAGAAGTTCCTGTGTCACGTACTTCGTTCTGTGACACAGGAACTCCCCATAGACTTTACAGGAAAACTCCGATTCCGGTATCCGATATGCAAAAAATATCGGATCTCAGAATCGGAATTCCGATACAGCGAATATCGGCCGATACCCAACATTTGCGGTATCGGAATGCTCAACACTAATTATAAGCTTTCGAGAAGTGCCCTAACTTTGTCTTGTATCTGTTTAACTATGTGTTGCTTTTTAATGTCTTTTTTAATTGTGATCCATTTTTTGTTGAATAGTACTCTGACCCAATGTTATGGTTGTGTGCATGAGCCTTAAGAGAAGTTTTTGAAGGGCTCTGGGTCACAATTGTGGCATTAATAAGTTAAAACATTTTTTTGTTTGCAAGCCATATTTGTGCAAAAATTTAGCTTTATATAATTATTTGTTAAATATGATTTTGTATTATTATTTTTGTCAATTTTAAGAAATCCTGAAAACTTTGGGACAAATTTCGACAAACTGTTTATGAAGTATGAGCAAAGTCAGAATTTGCCTTTATTTTTGCCTTTAACTTTTTTGTGATTTTTTTTGTTTCCGTGTGCGAAAAGTTGCCCATTTCACAAAATGTTGCAAACGTAAAAAAAAATACCTGGTGTATGTAAAATAATTCAAAGGGTTACATTTGCAACAGATTTTGTGACATTTGAATGATGAATCAGATGAAAACATACGCAAACCCCAAACCCCATCCAGAAAAAAAAAATAAAAAAGGGCAAACAAATAAAATAGGATTTCATTTCCCCAAACTATTAATATGCGCATGTAGATCTATCATGGACAAATCTGGCAATACTTTTACATGGCCAGTAAATTTCTCTGTTACTGAGAAATCAGAGTTTGAAAGGACACGCAAAAAAGGCTGTCGTTGTGAAGCCTCTGAGCTCAGTCCGTTGTTTTACAACTTGTATGGGTGCACGTGATCTGATTTGCAGAGCCACTTGCAGTATGCTGGTTTTTTTTCTCATGCTGAATCTGCATGAGAACTAAACCGCAGATCTGCCTGCACTTCCCCCATAATAAATATAGGATAGCACTCATCTGAGTTATGCGCTCATGTGAACGAGCCCTTAGGCTCCCACATCGGATGCAATATGCTAATGACACTAGGCTTAAACTCTGCTGCAAGCGTGCTCCTATTCTCTGGGATGAAAGAATCACAACACAGGTGCGGATGAGACTGATAAAATTTCTCCATTGTCGACATCCGCGGTAATCACACTGTACTAGGATGACAGATGACATCCGAGTACAGACTGATGTTTCCCACCCACCTATTGACTTGTATGGGCGAGTGTGATCGGATTCTTAGATGCACTTGCAGTGGGCTGTGATCGTCTTCTCATTCTGAATCGGCATAAGAAAATAATCACATATCTAAGCTACTCCATAGTATAACACTGGTACCAGGGCTACGAAATGTTTTATCGTATAGCGCTCGGCCATGCTATACGCTCATGTGACTTCAGTCTTAGGCTATGTGCGCACATTACGTATTTGATGCGTTTTTTTTCCACACATACAGTACAGACCAAAAGTTTGGACACACCTTCTCATTCAAAGATTTTTCTGTATTTTCATGGCTTTGAAAATTGTAGAATCACACTGAAGGCATCAATACTATGAATTAACACATGTGGAATTATACATTACACTTTACAAAAAAGTGTGAAACAACTGAAAATATGCCTTATATTCTAGGTTCTTCAAAGTAGCCACCTTTTGCTTTGATTACTGCTTTGCACGCAGAAAAGGTGAACGGATGGACTCTACATGCCTGGTTCCCACCGTGAAGCATGGAGGAGGTGGTGTGATGGTGTGGGGGTGCTTTGCTGGTGACACTGATGGGGATTTATTCAAAATTGAAGGCATACTGAACCAGCATGGCTACCACAGCATCTTGCAGCAGCATGCTATTCCATCCGGTTTGCGTTTAGTTGGACCATCATTTATTTTTCAACAGGGAAATGACCCCAAACACACCTCCAGGCTGTGTAAGGGCTATTTGACCAAGAAGGAGAGTGATGGGGTGCTACGCTAGATGACCTGGCCTCCACAGTCACCAGACCCAATCGAGATGGTTTGGGGTGAGCTGGACCACTCACCGCTTCAATTTTGAATAAATCCCCAACAGTGTCACCAGCAAAGCACCCCCACACCATCACACCACCTCCTCCATGCTTCACGGTGGGAACCAGGCATGTAGAGTCCAGCCGTTCACCTTTTCTGTCGTGCAAAGCAGTAATCAAAGCAAAAGGTGGCTACTTTGAAGAACCTAGAATATAAGACAATATTTTCTGTTGTTTCACACTTTTTTGTAAAGTGTAATGTATAATTCCACATGTGTTAATTCATAGTTTTGATGCCTTCAGTGTGATTCTACAATTTTCATAGTCATGAAAATACAGAAAAATCTTTGAATGAGAAGGTGTGTCCAAACTTTTGGTCTGTACTGTAAATGGTCCAAAAACGCAATGGAATACGTATGCATGCTTATTTAATGACCATCCTGAAGTGTTGTGCACATGATTAATAAATTTCGTGCCTATTTGCAGTGCATTTTTTTCAGCAGCATGTCAATTCTTTTTCAGTTTTTGCCTGCGTTTTTTGACCCATTTAATGGACAGGAAAAAAAACGCATGCAAAAACTGCATGCAAAAATGCACCAAAAACGCAGCGTTTTTTTCCACAGCGCTTTTGCTGCCAAGAGATGCAGAAACCTTGCAGAAATTTCTGCAAGCAAATACGCAACATATGGGTTTTTCCAGCTTAGCAGTTCTCTTGAACATCAAGACTGCACCACAACCACAATACCACTAAATACAGCTGTAAATTGAGTTTGCACAGCATGTGGCTTGGTGCAACTGGGAAGAAGACCCCACACTAAACTAGCACTGAAACCTTTTATAGTCTAGATCCTAGAATGTTATGGGTATGTTCACACCATACATAAAATTTACCACTTTCCATACAAATTTTTAGGATTCACACTAAGATTTTATTTCATGATGAAAATGTACCCGCTTTGCATTGATTGCAAATAGCAGTACTATGGAGGCTGTTATGGGTCTGGACCCTCAGCAGACTTCACTAGTGAAGAATTTTTAAACAAAATGCTAAGACACTCAACTCTGCTAGTGATTTCTCCAGTCCTAATTGTGCTTCTATGAAAGTTTTGGCACATCCCGAGTCTCCGATGTGTTGGTCAAAAGTAGTAGTGGGTTGCAGGGGATAAATTGTCACCACAAGAGATTGAGATGCAACAAGACTGACTTAGGTGCTCTGCTGGAACTGGAGGAATCATCAGCAGAGATTTCTTCTTTTTTTCACCACTGCCAGTCTGCAGGGTAACCTGCAGAAGGATTTGAACAATTTTGTGGGAATCTTCTGCTGCCGACATGTAGAAGTGCTGCGTAAAGTGGTTACTGCTAATCTGAAATTTGTGAATATAACCTTATGAGATGAGAAAATGTTCATGCATAATATAAGCTGCTGTGCATAGTTGCAATGCCATTCTATTCTACTTAATGCTATATTTCCTTTTTTAGGAAAAAGATTCTTTATGTATAGAAAAAAAAGTCCCAGAAGATGTTTGATGGTCCAGAAGACCCACGAAGAACGTATCTATTGCACCTGTCTCTTAGAGAGAATTCATCTGCAAAAAAATTACGGCAGGTATAAAATATGTAAAGTCCCCATGTGGATGGCGTGGCAGTGCACATGATCAACCACAGCTCCATTTACATTGTGCTCTTCAAAGCTACATTTCTTGGGATTGTGGGGGTCCCATCAGTCAGGTCTACAGAGAAAGGAAAGTCATCACCTATTCAGAAGATAGGGGATATCTTCCAAGCTTGGAATAACCCATTTTAACAGGTTTTTCAAGATATTTATTTGCCCATAGGAGTGTAGAAAATAATAAACCAATAATTACTTTCCCAAAGTACAATGCAGTCTACCCAACAACAGGACAGGAGATGTGGTACTGTGCAATGTATATGTCATGATCCAGTTCGGGGTTTGTTTCTGATTCTGGTTGGACCAGAAGGCCCAGGAGGTCCCTTCCAACTATGATTCTATGATTATTCTCTCCCCGAGCTGGTCATGCGTGGGTTAACCTTCCCTGCCTCGTTTTGGTACCTGTTTGGGTATTTCAGTCCACTGTTTCCTGCAAGCAATGCCACTTATAGTTCCTGCCTCTGGCTTGAGCGGCTGACCCCGTTATACCCTGATTTGTTCTCTGCCCGTTTACCTAGGTCCCGTTCCTGTCATTCCCTGTGACTTTGCAGGTCTTAGTACTTTCTCTCTGTGTTGTGACCCCTCGGTATTTGATCAGGCTTGTCCTCTGACCTGTTTTACTGTCTTCCGTCTCTGGCATTCCTGCTCTTGACAGGTTCTAACTTTTCTGGCTTGTTTCTGACCACGTGTATTGCTGTGACCTCTGGTACTTCGTTCCCTCTCTGTTGCTGATTCCACATCACTTCAGAATTAATAGGTGACATTTACAAAAACAAGTAACAATGTAGCTGGTGTTGATGGAGTGCTAACCAAAATATGTTTAAGGTCCCCTTCGCATATCCTGGTTATTCCGGTCCTGGAAAAAACAGTACTAGTGTGGTCCGTGTCCGTGTGTCATCCATGTGTATGTATGTGACGTGTGATGTCCGTATCCGTGTATCCGTGTGCTGTCAGTGTGCTGTCAGAGTGACACGCATGAAATTAAATGCAGCATGAAGTTAGATATAGACAGCAATGAGAAACATGATAGATAGATATTTTTCAAAAAATGGAGCAGCACAAGTTATATAACAGTTGGGTGCAAATCCTCTTCAGCAATATTCCAATACTTGCCAACTTGAATATCCAGAAAACAGGCAGCACTCCATAGATGAAAAGAAAAACATGGATATTTATTGCACTCACATATTATGGCAACGTTTCGGCTCCTTGA
This sequence comes from Oophaga sylvatica, assembly GCA_033576555.1. Classification (NCBI taxonomy): domain Eukaryota; kingdom Metazoa; phylum Chordata; class Amphibia; order Anura; family Dendrobatidae; genus Oophaga; species Oophaga sylvatica. The sequence goes on along the minus strand of JARQOD010000003.1, from coordinate 506,089,158 downwards.
GCCTTCCTCAAGCAATGCTTAACACACATATGCAGGTTTTTATAGGATCAATGCTTCACAACGTGTCATTATATCCAATTAACATATCACATAAGTATAATATGCATACTATATATAAAATACTCATAGATTACACCAGCGTGGGTAGACAATTCATACTAATATCACAAGTTGTGTTCAGTAAGGATAATATCACTTATATGATCATAAACCTTTATATAATCCACTGATTGATAATATAAAACAAATTAACACAGCTGTGACAGTAACCACTCATAAAGGTACTCACATAGCAGGTGAGACAGTGCTACACGTGGAGGACGCCATAGACGCTATGTTCAGCATGTATACAGAACGACTGCGCATGTCCTTTGCGCGTCATTGCAGTGTCACGGCTTGTAGCCAATCAGAGCAATTGTGTGTTATTTTACTAACTGCGCATGCGCACTATCGCGTTATCAGCTCCGGAACCCCATCTTGCATGTGGCAAATTGCGATAAGGATGCTCTAATCTTCAAAATAGGTTGTCAACCATATAATCACCCCATATCTAAAGGGTCAGAACGTAGTGATGTACCCTATTATCTTCTGTTTCTCTATTTGTTATTTCAAAAACATTAGTAGCTAATACTATTTTATAACTCCTGAACATTACAATGTGCAGGGATATTATACATTCAGACTCATTCTCCACAGGGTTCGTATACCATAAGGGATTTTTTGGGCATCATAACCACCCCGTGGAACCGTTCCCTTTCATGGGTAACTTCCCACTATTGATGGCACATAAGGGAGGTATTCTGCACCTATAGGTCCAAGTCACTCAACCCCATTGCCAATAAGGCGGAAGTGCCCCCTTCCCAGGTTTCGATTCCCTTGTCAAGGATAACCAATAGTAGCCACAGGGATTAATGGTCGACAATCCTATTATATTAATTTGATTATTTATTATCAGAAAAAATATCAACAAACAATTTCACACTAATTAAAAAATTGTAGAAAAAAATGCTGAAAAGCAAAAATAAGCATTCTTTGCAGCGTCCTCAATTTCACACTATGTCCTCCAGGTGAGTAATTTATCTCCTGATATTCTCATCTGTTGAAAGACCAAGAATAAAAAATGATATTACATAACCATTTTCTCTATATCATCCATTTATTTACTTACCACCATCTCAAATCATACCTAGATAAGATAATAGTCAAGGAAATATATTAGACCACAGAATTAAGCTTGAAATCTACATTGAGTCCCATGGGTCTCAATGTATTAAGATCATATATCCATTTTAGTTCCTTCTTTTTGAGGAGATTAATCCTATCCCCCCTCTTCTTTGTATAGGCACAGTATCGATCAATCTAAATCTTAATTGTCTCTCTGTATGTTTAAATTCTGTGAAGTGTTTTGAAACCGGGAGATCCATTCTTTTCTTCCTAATAGTGTATTTATGGTGACTAATCCGTGTCTTAAAGTCACATGTCGTTTCGCCTACGTACCATAGATTACAAGGACATTCGAGAAGATATATTATATGATCAGAATCACACGTTAAAAAATGCTCAATTTTATAAATCTTGTTAGTAATTGGGTGTGTGAACTGTGTTCCTTTGATCATCAAGTTACAATTAATGCAATTCAGACAGGGGTAACATCCCTTTCTATTTATTCCCATTAATGAGGTCTGGGTAATCTTCTTTTGTGGTCCAATATCAGATCTAATTAGGTGATCCCTAATATTTTTACCCCTTTTGTAAGAAAAGAGAGGAGGAAGTTTATATCCTTCAATTTTTGGGAGGCATTTCATCCCCCAATGTTTATTAATAATTCTAGAGATATTAGTGCTCTCCTCTGTAAATCTGGAGATAAACGGGACTCTAACCAATTCCTTCTTAGGGGGTTTCATCTATCTAATATGTGGGTGCAATAAATATCCACGTTTTTCTATTCATCTATAGATAGATAGATAGTTAGAAATATGTAATTGTGATATATGATCAGTACTTTGCGTGCTTATTTTTTTGTTCTTGTATTTATTGATTAAATAAAGAAATAAATAAAAAATGGTGTGGGGTCCCCTTATTTTTAATAACCCTTTAATTATGTCACTGCTCGTCATTGCAGCCGCGTTCTCATGCTACTGTCAGTGTGTTCTGGTAGTCGTAATGAGCAGGCTTCTCCTTGTGGAGTGTTTCGGGCTATTGGCCCTTGTCAGTGCAAAGTATGAGAACTGATTTGGCTAGGTGAGAGGCTCTGTACTGAGGTCTAAGGTTTCTCCTTGTGGAGAGTGACATACCAACTCTGGCTTGTCAAGGTAGGGAGGCTTATTCGCCGTGCAATACTCCTCTGGGAAATTTAATATGCAAATTGCCTCTTCAAAGAAAAAGAGGACTATAGCACCACCTGTTGGAAGTAGCAATCCTACAAGTCCCAATTAACCCTTTAACGAGTCTTGCAATATGACTTGGGATAAAAGCCAAATCAGTATCTCAGTAGCTTGTTAAATAACTGAAAGTACATTCTTCGACAAATGTTCAGTTGAAATCTATTTCCTTGCAGGACCAGCTTCCTGCACTGAAATAGGAGCCGCCAGCTAATCAGAGGCTGGCAGCTGAAATCAACGCGCTGGAATCAACGCGTTGGCGTCAAATGGTTGAGGAAGAGGATTCCGCCAGGTAAGGAGAAACATTTTATTTTTAATTGAAATCCGCAAGACATATGGGGGGTAGGATGAAAGGACAAATATAGGGGCAGGATAAACACATATCAACACATATGGAGGGCAGGATGAAAGGACATATGTGGGGGCAAGATGGAAATATATGGGGGAGGATAGGATAAGAGGACATATATGGGGGGCAGGATGGAGACATATGGGCCCAGGATGAGAGGACATCTATGGAGGTCATGATGAAGACATACCAACACCACAATCCTCTGATTTAAATATACAAATTCCAAGCCCGAATGTTAACAACGACATTGACATTGAAAATAGATGCCGATATTGCCCAGTTACGGCTGTAATATCCCACACAATAGACCACAGGTGGACAAATTAACAATAATCCTGACCTAGTGTATATGATAATAACGGTATACTTCTAATAGCATCATAGTAAATGGAAGGAGGAATTCCACCGGTAACAATGTTGACAGCGTCTATATATATAATAAATCACAAACCACTAACAAAACCACATGGTGCAAGGTTCCAAAACACTATCACAGTACACTATATAGGGACCCCATGTGGATACTCAATCTTGAAGGGACACATCAAAAATGCTTACAAACCCAGTTCCCTTTGGAAACAATGATGTACAGATGCAAGACACGAATAAATAACAACTGTGAAAAAATGCAGTCGTGAAAGGCACAACACCCTCCTAATTAAACCCCTCCAAATACCCTAATTACTATTATAACATTATATCATAATAGAGCCACTACAGACGGGATCCTATTACACTCCCCTGTAAACTATGCACTTCCCAAAACCCAAAGTCGCATGCCCATACAAGCATTCCTATAATTGAGCCATGCCACTAATGGTGTACAACAAACTATAAGCGTCCAATACTCACTATTAAAGTGCATAGTGCACAGCTTATGGTGAGGAATCAAGGGAGTGTGTGCCCGCCCCAACGCATGTTTCAGTCTTGCCTTCGTCAGGGGCATTCAAGGGCATTCTATATAATTCACATAATCTTCATGATCATGACCACTCTACTCTGTGCAATAAAGAGCAGAATGTGGCACATGGACAAAATATTTAGCACTGCAAAACCCCTAATTGCATAAAGCAATGGTGGTGTTGGTGACCACTTAGTTGCCTATGCATAAAACAGATGGTATGGTGAATGTACATGAAGTTAGAAGCTTAGTCCCACGATGGAGTATGGAGCCTCAGGGAACCTGCGCAAAAAGATGAGACGCTACCTAATGGCACCTATTGTTGTGAGAGCCTTACGAGCAGGAATGGGCTAAATGAGATGCCAGAAGTATGGTGAGGCATATGGGGAAAAGTATACCTGGCCCCTTCCTAGGCTATTAATATCAGCTCGCAGCTGTCTGCATAGTCTTTGCTGGTTATTAATTATAGGGGTCTATAAACATCATCCTAAGGCCGTCAACTTTACCTCTGATGGTTACTAAAATTGTGTGGGAGCCCACTCCATTTTTTTTTCAGAAAAATCTTTTATTAATTAAATACATGTACAGTAATTTGCACACAAACTGCACTAATTGTATTTGTCACTGACATCTTTACAGCTCTGGCAAAAAGGAAGAGATTATTTTCAAATGTTCAGTTTGTCTGATTTTTCTCTTTATAGGTATATTTTTGAGTAAAATGTAAATTGTTCTTTTAGTCTATAAAATACTGACAACATGTCACCGAATTTCCAAGCAATACATTTTGTATTTTTTTTCTGACAAAGAAAAATGGTCAAAATTAAAAAAAAAAACAGTGCTTTCAGACCTCAAATAATGCAAAGAAAACAAGTTCAGAATCATTTAGAAACAACAATACTAATGTTTTAACATGATTTTTAAAACCAGCTTTCATGTGTTTTGTCATGCTTGCCACCAGTCTTTCACACTGCTTCAAGCGCAAAAATTTATGCAGTTCTTTGTTTGATGGCTTGTGACTTTCTATCATCCTCTTGATCACATTCCAGAGGTTTTCAATGGCATTCAGGTCTGGAGATTGGGCTGCCCATGACAGGGTTTTGATGTGGTTGTCTCTTAATTTTTGCCAGAGCTGTATGTTTACCTATTCTATTTGTATTTACTGTATGTAAGCCATCTGTGGCATCCGCCCACTGCAGGTCTGAACTGCAGGTAAGACAGCACCCCGAGAAACCCCGAGACCCTTTACCCCTATACAGGGATCTGGAATTATAGCGAAGTCCAGGGGTAGCTGCCTATGAGAGCAGTGGACCGGAGTAGGAAGGACGCTAGGACGGGAATAAAAAGCGAGACCAAATGCGTAGTCAGAAGTCCAAGGGTCAAAACCAGGAGGGGAGCAAAAGTACAAAATCGGCAGCAGTAGAAGGGTCAGAATTTCAGGCTAAAGCTCAAGTCAAAACCAGGCGGACAGCAGAGGTACAAAATTGGCAGGCAGTAGAACAGTCAGAATTCCAGGCAAAGGTCAGAAATACAATAGCAAAACAAACTAGCACACTGGGGAAACCAAGACTATATCTGGCGGCCTACAAGCCAGGCTCCAAGGCATTTGAAGGGACTGGCTACCTCTCACAGGCTCACAGTCTGATGACCTCATCTGGACCGCCCCCAGAACCAGGCCAGATGGTGATGCATGACTGACACCAACCACTTCACCTCTGACAGAAGAGCGAAGCCTACGCCCACCAGACGCCTGCGCAGAGACCCCTTCTCTGTCGCCAACATTACCCACAGGCGAAACATGGCGATGCGTAGCGACAGAGGCCGGCGTCAAAGGAGCGGAACCATATGAGGATACAGCACTCCTAACACCGGCACCACCAGCCGGAGGAGTCCGGCGCCTCCCAGCGGCCGAGGCAGAAACACCAGCCACTGAATCCAACGGCGACGTGACAGTACCCCTCCCTCTAAGAGGGGCCTCTGGACCCTCAAAACCCAGTTTGCTGGGATGAAGGAGATGAAACTTCCTGATCAAACCCTTGACATGGACGTTACTGGCAGGCACCCAGGACCTTTCCTCCGGACCATAGCCCTTCCAATGCACCAGATACTGCACAGATCCTCTCACTAAACGGGAATCAAGGATCCTTTGGACTTCGTATTCCAAAGCACCCCCTACCAAAACCGGAGGAGGAGGGGACTGGACAGGACGAATCGGAGAGCGGTACAATTTGAGAAGGGACTTATGGAATACATTGGGCAGTTTAAATGATTGAGGGAGCTTCAGACGAAAGGCTACTGGATTAATCACCTCAATAATTTCATACGGACCAATGAACCTGGGACCTAGTTTGGCAGATGGCACTTTGAGCTTAATATTCCTGGTAGAAAGCCAAACTTTGTCCCCAACTCCCAGGTCCGGGCCCTTGGAGCGCCGTCTATTAGCAGACGAAGACTGTCTAGTCTGAGCCCCTTTCAAGTTTACATTGACTTCTGACCAGATAGTTTTTAACTGGTCTATGGTTCTTTCTACCCCAGGGACATCTGACATCCTAGAAGAGAACGAACCAAAACATGGGTGCAGCCCATGATTACAATAGAAAGGGGTAGTCTTGATGGACTCCTGGTACTGATTATTCATGGCAAACTCTGCTAGCGGTAGGTGTTCCACCCAATCGGACTGATGCTCAGAGACATAACAACGTAGATTCTGCTCAAGCGCTTGGTTGGTGCGTTCGGTTTGACCATTGGTTTCAGGGTGATAGGCAGAGGAAAAGGACAATTCCATTCCAATTTGTTTACAGAATGCCCTCCAAAATTTCGAAACAAACTGGGTGCCCCTATCGGACACAATATTCACAGGAATACCATGCAATCGCACAACATGAGTAATGAATAATTTGCTCAGGGTCTCGGAATTAGGTAATCCGGACAGAGGAACAAAATGACACTGCTTGCTGAATCTATCCACCACCACCCAGATACACGTCTTCCCTTCTGAGAGTGGCAGATCAGTAATAAAGTCCATGGAGATATGGATCCAAGGACTCTCAGGGGCAGGCAGGGACTGGAGCCACCCGGCAGGGATATTATGGGGAGACTTAGCGCGAGCACAGGTTTCACAGGCCAGTACATAGTCCTTACAGTCCTTTACTACAGTTGGCCACCAAAAATTCCTAGTTACAAGTCTGATGGTGTTTTTGATGCCTGGATGCCCTGCAAGGACGGAATCATGTGATTCCTTCAGAACTTGAAGGCGGAATGTGGCCGGAACAAATAGTTTTTGGGGAGGAGTAGTGTTAGGTGCCTGTTCTGGGATCTACGGATTTCTTCCAGAAGATCCAAGGATACAGCTGAAATAACAATTCCCTTGGCTAGTATTGGAGTCGGTTCAGAGTCCTCCACCTGTGAGGGGCAAAAGCTTCGAAAAAGGGCATCAGCCCTTACATTTTTAGTACCCGGTCGAAAAGTAATCACAAAATCAAACCTAGAAAAGAACAAGGCCCACCTTGCCTGTCTAGGATTCAGTCTTTTTGCTGACTCCAAGTAGGTCAGGTTCTTGTGGTCAGTAATTACAGTTATCTTATGTTTGGCAACTTTGAGTAAGTGGCGCCATTCCTCAAAGGCCCATTTGATTTCCAACAATTCCCAATTACCTATATCATAATTCCCCTTGATGGAAGAGAATTTTCGGGAAAAGAAGGCACACGGACGAAGTTGAGTGAGGAATGCAGTGCCTTGCGATAGCACTGCTCCGACTCCAACTTCAGAGGCATCTACCTCTACAATAAAGGGGCGGTCCAGATCAGGCTGAAACAATATTGGGTTAGAGGAAAAACATTTCTTTAAGGCAGAAAATGCATGAAGTGCTTCAGGCTTCCAGTTAACCACATCCGCCCCTTTCCGAGTCAAATCAGTGAGTGGTTTGGCTATCTCGGAAAAACCTTTAATAAATTTACGATAGTAGTTAGCGAAACCCAAAAATCGCTGCAGTGCCTTTAGAGACTGGGGTTGTACCCATTCCTTAATGGGTTGAATTTTAGAAGGATCCATGCGAAACCCTTTAGCCGACAAAATATACCCCAGAAACTGTATCTCCTGTGTCATGAAGACACATTTCTCTAGTTTGGCGAATAAAGAATGCTCTCTGAGTCTCTGGAGGACAGAGCAGACGTGTTGGACATGCGTCACAATGTCAGAAGAGTAAATCAGGATGTCGTCCAAATAAACGACCACATAAATACCACTATGATCTCTGAAAATCTCGTTCACAAAATTCTGAAACACTGCCGATGCAGTACTGAGCCCGAACAGCATTACAAGATACTCAAAGTGGTCGAGGGGTGTGTTAAACGCGGTCTTCCACTCATCTCCCTTTCTTATACTGACAAGATTATATGCTCCTCGGAGGTCAAGTTTAGTAAACCAATGGGCTCCCAACAGCTGATTATAAAGATCAGGAATGAGTGGAAGCGAATACTGATTTTTCATAGTGATTGCATTTAACTCACGGTAATCAATGCAAGGTCTGAGACCACCATCTTTCTTTTCCACAAAAAAGAACCCGGCCCCCACTGGCGAGGTGGATGGTCTAATAAACCCTTTTTGCAAACTGTCTGTTATGTTGTAAGGTTCTATGTATATATTCCTGAAACTCAGTTTGTTCGTCAGCCATTTTACTTTCTGTCTTGCTGCAGCTATCTTGCCCTCAGTCAAAATGGAGTTTCCAGCTTGCATGTTCCCGCCCTGATTCTCTCCTTTGCTTCTTAAGCAGCCACAGCTGAGCAATCAGTGCTTCAGAATCTAGCCTGCAGTGAACCTGTGACTTGACTCCTGTAAGCCTTGGACCTTGTACTCCAGCTATTCCTACTGAGGAACTCTGAGGCACTTGTGGACTCTGAACCCTGCTCTTTGAAAGACCCACGTTTGCATGGACTTACGGTAACAGAGAAGAAGATCCTGAATCTGTATTGGAGAGTGATTGCTGAGCTTGGATTACTCTGGCCTGCTGTGTCTCCTGTTTCTGTGTCTGCAAACTGTGTGACTATTTGACGTCCGGTTGTACTTTCTGTGATGACAGTGGTTGTGACTTCTCACAACCATTCCAGGTGAGCAATTCCCTTAAGTTTTTTCTTTTTGCAGTGTTACCACAGGTAAACACTATTGTTTTTTTTTTTTTTCCTTTCTTTTCTCTTTTTTGTCTGCTGTAACTCTGGATATCAGATGTCTGGTTGAAACTTTCTGTGATGATAGTGGTTGTGACTTCTCACAACCATTCCAGGTGAGCAGTTCCCTTAATTTTTTTTTCTCTCTGCAGTGTTGCCACAGGTGAACACTATTGTTTTTTTTTCTCTCCTCTTCTTCCAGTAATCCTGTCTTAAAAGATCTGGAAAATGGAGGCCCGCATAAAGGAACTTTGCGGAGTGACTGATAATATCCTTGCAGATTTGCAGAATATAAAGACCCGTTTTACAAATCTACAGGACCTCAATAATCACAATTTGCAAGTGGTTGGACAGACTACCCAGGATTTGCGAGCCAGGATTGAGGTTCTAGAGGGGCGAGTCCAGGCTCCTGCCGTAGCCCCGAGTGCTGGGATTCCCAAGTTGCCCCCTTTTCGTTTTGGCGGTGAACGTGAGAAATTCAGGGGATTTATTAATCAATGCAATCTTTTTTTTCTGCACATGCTTCACAATTTCCCACTGAACGATCTAAGGTGCTTACTATAATTATGTTGCTTACCAACAAGGCTTTAATGTGGGCAAACCCTCTGATTGAGACTGAGGATGATTGTTTGAATCACCTTGATGATTTTATTTCAGCCATGGGGCAGGTGTTTGATGACCCAATCGAGGTGCAACAGCTGAAGCAGCCATGTTAGCTTTGCGCCAAGGTAAGCACTCGGTAGCTGAATATGCCTTGGATTTCAGGAGATGGGCCCTTGATACCACCTGGGACAGTTCCGCCAAAAAATCTATTTTTCGAAAGGGGTTATCTCCACTGATTAAGGATGAACTTGCTCGTGCCGACCCTCCCACTGCGTTAGGTGACTTTATTAACTACTGCATCCGTATTGATACTCGTCTGACTGAACGCAGGCAAGAGAGATGGTTCGAAAGCAATCGTACTAACCTTTTCCTACCTTCCTCTCCAGCTAAGGAACCTTTGAGTAGGATTACACGGGAACCTGAACCTGAACCCATGCAGGTAGACTCTTTACAACGACGGGTTAGTGATGCACGCAAGGAACATCGTTTTAAGGAGAATCTATGTTTCTATTGTGGTAAGTCAGGGCACTTCATTATAAACTGCCCCAGCCGTTCTCGTAAGACTACTGCAGCACTCATTCATTGTGAGTGTTGCGAGAGGGGATCTGTCAGGTCCGAGCCTCAGGCTCCAGAGAGATCTGCAGCAACAGATCTTGATTTCTCGGACTTAAACTCCGTTACCTCTGAGGACGTTGACTGTGTAAACGCTGCCATTTTTCAAGTTTCCTCAGCGGTGTCCCAGCTGAGTTGTAAGAAAAACAATTCTCATTGCTTTCTTTCCATCAAACTCTGGGTTGACTCAGCTTGGGTGTCTAGCTCTGCTATGATCGACTCAGGGGCAAGTGGAAATTTTATGGATGTCTCCTTTGCTCTGAAACAGGGAATACGTTCAGTGAAGAAGGCTACTCCAGTACAGATGGAAACTGTGGATGGCTCCCTGCTGACCTCTGGACCAGTGGATCAGGAAACAGAGCCTTTGAGGGTTCTTATGGGTAAAGATCATCAAGAGAAACTGTCCTTTATGCTTATCTCTTCTCCCCACTTTCCCATTATTCTAGGGCTACCATGGCTGCAGGCTCAGAATCCTACCATTAACTGGGAGACCAAGGAATTACACTTTCCAGAGAAACAGATGAGTCCAAAAGTTTCAGCTTGCTCTGTTCCTAAAGGAATCATGTCAGTCCCTGAACTACCAGCTGTATACCAGGACTATGTGGATTTATGTGACAAGAAGAACGCTGACCAGCTTCCTCCTCACCGTCCATATGATTGTCCAATTGAATTATTGCCTGGAGCAGAGATACCTTTTGGTAAGATCTACCCCCTGGCGGGGCCCGAGCTAAAGGCTTTAAAGGATTACATAGATGAAAATCTAGCCAAGGGCTTCATATGCCCCACTTCATCTCCTGCAGGTGCACCCATCTTCTTTGTAAAGAAGAAAGATGGATCTCTGAGACCATGCGTAGACTATAGGGAACTCAATAAGGTTACTATTAGAAACCGTTATCCATTGCCTTTAATCCCTGAGTTATTGGAGAGAGTGCGACATGCCAAAATTTTTTCTAAACTAGATCTTCGTGGGGCCTATAACTTAGTCCGTATTATACCTGGGGATGAATGGAAGACTGCATTCAGGTCACGCTATGGACACTTTGAATATCTAGTTATGCCTTTTGGTCTGAGTACCGCCCCAGCCACTTTCCAACACTTGGTGAATGACATCTTCAGGGATCTCCTAGATACATTCGTGGTAATTTATTTGGATGATATTCTAATTTTTTCTAACTCCACAGAGGAACATCATGGACATGTGAGAATGGTCTTGGAACGTCTAAGACAAAATCATCTTTACATCAAACTTGAAAAGTGTGAATTCCATAGGATGGAAATTCAATTTCTGGGGTATGTACTGTCTACACAAGGAATTAGTATGGATGGAAGCAAAACCCAAGCCATCAAGGATTGGCCAAGTCCTAGAAATGTGAAGGAGGTACAGCGCTTCATCGGGTTTGCCAACTTCTATAGACGTTTCATTAGAAATTTCTCTGAGGTAGTGTCACCTATCACTCAACTTACCCGGAAAGAGTCTAGGTTTTCCTGGACTCCCCAAGCCCAGGAAGCATTTTCCCGTCTAAAAGATAAATTTACCACTGCACCTATCCTAGTACATCCCAACCCCGAGCTTGCCTTCATAATAGAGGTGGATGCTTCAGACTGTGCCGTTGGAGCTATACTCTCTCAGAGAACAGGTGAGAAGAATGTCTTGCATCCCTGTGCCTTCTTTTCCCAGCAGTTGTCTTCGGCTGAGAGGAACTACGATGTGGGCAATAGAGAGTTGTTGGCCATTATTGCCGCCTTCAAAGAATGGAGACACCTTCTTCAGGGAGCTGCACAGCAAATAGTCGTCCTGACAGACCATCGTAACCTTGAGTTTATCAGGTCGGCTAAGTGCCTGACTCCTCGCCAGGCTCGCTGGAATCTTTTCTTAAACCAATTTAATTTTATCATCTCTTATAGACCAGGATCGCGCAATGGAAAGGCTGATGCACTCTCTAGGATTTACTCAGCAGAGACACGTCCAATTACTCCTCCTAAGACTATTCTTCCTGACTCTAGATTCCTAGGAGTAATTCATAATCAAGACCTACTTAAGGACATCAAGGAAGCATACCATGCGGATTCCTTTTTGGCACAACCCCCAAGGGACGTAAGTCTTGTCTTTAAGAATGGTGTGTGGATTCAGGGACAACGTCTGTATATTCCTGAAACAGTCAGATTAAGAGTATTGCAACTCATTCACGATTCCAAGATAGCTGGGCATAGAGGAATTCTAAAGACACAGGAATTTCTTTCTCGTTTCTTTTGGTGGCCCACTTGCAGGAAGGATGTTTTGAATTATGTCACTTCATGTGAGGTCTGTGCAAGATGCAAAACACCTCGCTCCTCACCAACTGGTCTGTTACAGCCTCTTCCCACCCCGTCCCGCCCGTGGGGATCCATTTCTATGGACTTCATTGTGGAGTTACCAACCTCTCAGGGGAAGAACACCATTCTAGTGGTGGTTGACCGTCTAACAAAGGCAGCTCATTTTATCCCTTGTGTCGGCTTACCCACTGCAAAACAGACATCAGATTTGATGATTAAAGATGTGTTTCGCTTACATGGAGTACCGGATGAGGTTATTTCGGATCGAGGGGTGCAATTCACTTCTAGGTTTTGGCAAAATTTCTGTGCAGCATTGGACATTAAAGTAAACCTTTCTTCTGCTTTTCATCCCCAGACTAATGGACAGACCGAACGAACCAATCAAACCCTGGAGCAGTATCTCCGCTGCTTTATCTGCCACCTACAGGATGATTGGGTGGATCTACTTCCATTAGCTGAGTTCTCGTATAACAACTCTCAGAGTGCCTCCACTAAACAGTCTCCTTTTTACTCTAATCTAGGTTATCATCCTAACATTCTACCACGATTTCCCATAGAAACGCCTTTACCAGCAGTGGCTGAAAGAATCACGTCTTTACAGAAGAATATGGATCTTCTAAAGGAAAATCTGGAATCGGCTCAAGAAAGGTACAAGAAAGCAGCAGATAAATTTCGTAAACCTGCACCAGCTTTCAAGGTAGGAGACTTGGTCTGGCTGTCAACCAGAAATCTTAAGTTAAGGATTCCATCGTCTAAGTTGGGACATAAGTACATTGGACCCTATAAAATCAGTAAAATTATAAGTGCCGTTGCTTGTCGTCTTCAACTGCCCAGAACTATGAGAATCCACCCTGTCTTTCATGTATCCCTACTAAAGGCTGCGACACCCAATACGTTTCCTGGACGTTCCTCTCCTTGCCCTGACCCAGTGCTAGTCGATGGTCAGGAAGAATTTGTGGTGGAAAGGATTTTAGATTCCAGGTTGTATAGAAATCAGTTACAATATCTGATTAAATGGCAGGGCTACCCAGTGGAGGACAACTCATGGGAACCGGTCAATAACGTTAATGCTCCTCGCTTGCTCCGTCAGTTTCATCAGAGGTACCCACACAAGCCTGGTCTGAGATCATCCGGAGGTTGTCCTTAAGGGGGGAGTAATGTAAGGTTCTATGTATATATTCCTGAAACTCAGTTTGTTCGTCAGCCATTTTACTTTCTGTCTTGCTGCAGCTATCTTGCCCTCAGTCAAAATGGAGTTTCCAGCTTGCATGTTCCCGCCCTGATTCTCTCCTTTGCTTCTTAAGCAGCCACAGCTGAGCAATCAGTGCTTCAGAATCTAGCCTGCAGTGAACCTGTGACTTGACTCCTGTAAGCCTTGGACCTTGTACTCCAGCTATTCCTACTGAGGAACTCTGAAGCACTTGTGGACTCTGAACCCTGCTCTTTGAAAGACCCACGTTTGCATGGACTTACGGTAACAGAGAAGAAGATCCTGAATCTGTATTGGAGAGTGATTGCTGAGCTTGGATTACTCTGGCCTGCTGTGTCTCCTGTTTCTGTGTCTGCAAACTGTGTGACTATTTCTGCCAACTTGTATGAAGTAATACAGGACTTTTCAATATCAAACCTGTGACTCCTGTGTTTTCATCGCACCCAAGCACAAGACGCTATATGAACTGTACTACATACATTACATATGTAGTCTTTCATGGCCTGACATTCTGGACCAGAGAGGTTAAATATTCTCCCCTTAGGGAGGCGAGAATCCGGTACTAAGTCTATGGGGCAATCGTACTTTCTATGATTGGGTAATTTCTCTGATTCCAATACAGAAAACACATCCTCATAATCTCTGAATGTATAGGGTACAAAGGGGGGAGGTGTGATTTTAACTTGGTTCACTGATAGCGATATACAATTATCCTGATACTCTGGGCTCCAGCGCACGATATCACCCAAGTGCCAGTCAATGACTGGATTATGTTTGCATAACCATGGCATACCTAGAACAACAGCGGATGATAAATTATGGGTAACAAAAAATGACACATGTTCAGCATGTAACGATCGCATTGACATTGATATTTCCTCAGTGACAAACTCCATTCTGGACGATAAGAGTGCCATTAATAGCAGTGGTTTTAATGGGCGCATTAAGCCTTAGCAGTGGTACACCAAGATTTCTCGCTACCAGGAAATCTATGAAGTTGCCTTCTGAGCCACTATCCACATAAGCCTCCACACACACAGATTTCTTCAGGTAAGACAAAGAAGTAGGTAAAAGGACTTTGGCCGCCTCAGCGGGCAATACCTGGGCACCTGGGCAGGCATGGCCATAGCTACCCAGGTGCTGACGTCCAGGGAGTGAAGGCTTCTGACGTCCAGTGTTCTCCCAGAGGTCTCCAGACTGTGGCTTGTGCAGCATGTTAGTAGGAGATGATGGGAGTGATCCTCCACAGGACTGAGCAATGAAGCCGGACACAGGTGCTTTAGCAACAAAATCAACTCAGAAAAGGAGAGGACGGAAAAAAAATTCAGAGAAAGGGTTAGGAAATGCTTTTATATATATCCAGAATATATATAAAAATGTTTTTTTTACGGCCAGATATAATGTGGCGTCCGCCCACTGCAGGTCTGAACTGCAGGTAAGACAGCACCCCGAGAAACCCTGAGACCCTTTACCCCCTATACAGGGATCTGGAATTATAGCGAAGCCCAGGGGGTAGCTGCCTATGAGAGCAGTGGACCGGAGTAGGAAGGACGCTAGGACGGGAATAAAAAGCGAGACCAAATGCGTAGTCAGAAGTCCAAGGGTCAAAACCAGGAGGGGAGCAAAAGTACAAAATCGGCAGGCAGTAGAAGGGTCAGAATTTCAGGCTAAAGCTCAAGTCAAAACCAGGCGGACAGCAGAGGTACAATATCGGCAGGCAGTAGAATAGTCAGAAATCCAGGCAAAGGTCAGAAATACAATAGCAAAACAAACTAGCACACTGGGGAAACCAAGACTATATCTGGCGG
>JARQOD010000003.1:505806545-506073719 GCA_033576555.1 Oophaga sylvatica | reverse complement strand
AGGTTGGGGGAGGGCCATCACTCAGGGTTTGGGGGGGAGGGACCCTGCCATCAGGGTTGGGGGGGTGGGGGACCAGCACTCGGATTGGGGGGGGGGGGGACCATACTCAGGATTGGGGGGGGAGGGGACCTGCACTCAGGGTTGGGGGGGGAGAGGGGCCATGCACTCAGGTTGGGGGGGGGAGGGGACCATGCACACAGGATTGGGGGTGGGGGACCGGGGGGGGGGGTGAGGGGACCATCCCACATCAGAATTGGAGGTGAGGGACCATGCACATCAGATTGGGGGGTGAGCGGACCATGCACATCAGGATTTGGGGGTGAACGACCATGCACATCAGGTTTGGGCGATGAGGGGACCTTCATACCGGGATTGGGGGGGTGAGGGGACCATTCATACCAAAATTTGGGGTTTGTGAGGGGACCATGCATTTCAGGATTGGGCGGGAGGTGACCATGCATACCAGGATTGGTGGTGAGGGACCATGCATAACGGGATTGGGGTGTGAGGGGACCATGCATATCAGGATTGGGGGGGTGAGGGGGCCATGCACATCGGGATGGGATGAGGGGACCATGCACATCAGGATTGGGCATGAGGGGACCATGCACATCAGGATTGGGGTGAGCGGACCATGCACATCAGGGTTGGGGGGTGAGGGACCCATGCACATCAGGGTTGGGGGATGAGGGGCCCCATGCACATCAGGATTGGGGGGTGAGGGGACCTTTGCACATCAGGTTTGGGGGGTGAGGGGACCATGCACATCAGGATTGGGGGGTGAGGTGACCATGCACATCAGGATTGGGGGGTGAGGGGACCATGCACATCAGGATTGGAGGGTGAGCGGCCATGCACATCAGGATTGGGCGATGAGGGGACCATTCATACCAGGATTGGGGTTGAGGGGACCATTCATACCAGGATTGGGGGGTGAAGGGACCATTCTACCAGAATTGGGGTGACGGGACCATTCATCCCCAGAATTGGGGGGTGAGGGACCATGCATTCCAGGATTGGGCAGGAGGTGACCTTGCATACCAGGATGAGGAATGGGGTTCCATGCATAGAAAGTTTTGGGGTGGGGTGAGGGGACCATACATACCAGGATAGGGATGAGGGGTGCCATTTCATACCAGAATAGGAGGGGGAAGCACATAAACCCGAATGGGGACCATGTACCTATAAAAATGCTTGCCACCCGGTGGGGTAGAACGGGTTCATCACTAGTTATATATATAGAGAGAGAGACATGAATAAAAAATAAAACAATGTGCTACTTATTTTCTATACCTGGATATTTTTGATTATGAACAATAAAAAATATATAGAATTTTAATTAAATTTAAGCATTAAAATACATGATTAAAAATAGGAATAAGAACTGAAATAGGATTTATGAAAGAGAGAAATGAAAGGGATGGGGTGTTTTACAGGGGAATGTGTGCATAAAAAGCAAGTTAAAATGCCCAGAGTACTAACTATTATTGAAAGGCAAAAAGCTCAATGTCCAAATTTGTCCTTTTGATGTTAGGCTGTCTAAAAGAAAAGTCCATTTTGATGCTGCCTGGACATTGACTAATAAAAATCTTCAAACTTCCCCAAATAAAAATATGTTTCAAAAAGGATGCAGATGTAGACATGTGGGAAAATGTTATTTAATAACTTTTTCGTGACATATCTTTCTGATTTAAGGGCATAGGAATTTAAAAATTTGAAGCTTGTGAAATTTTTTAAATTTTCTCCAAATTTCCGATATTTTCTCAAATAAATGCAAGTCATATCAAAGAAACGTTACAAATATTAAGAAGTATAAAATGTCACGAGAAAACAGTCGCTGAATCAGTAGAATGAAGCACTCCAGATTTATTACACCCTAAAGTGGCACTTGTCAGATTTGAAAAATTTAGCCTGGTCACAAAGGTCAAAATTGACCGGTCACTAAGGGGTTAATTCTTCGCAACAATGCCTGAAAAGGAGCCTGTGTGCCTGAAAACTTGCAAATATATTTTTTCTGGCTAGCCAATAACGGTATCACTTTCGAGCATATTTTTTTTTCTCGCTAACACGGTACCAAAATAAAATTAATTTATTATTGTGCATCATTTCCTTGAACTACTAATGACAATGAGATGGTTCATGCCTTTTATTCCTCAGACTGCTAGAAAACACAATATGACTTAAAGGGACAATACTCCCACAGGAGGAGGGGGGCAGAGTACACACACGGCTTCAGGGACAGTACTCCCCACTATGGTGAGGGTGAAAGAGTACAAACAGCGAATTTAGCACAGTACTCTTACAGACTGGTTTGCTTGTACACACAGCGGCTTTTATCACAGAAATAGCACATTTAAGGGTTGCAGAGTACACACAGAGTTTTTTTTTTAGCTGTCCTATTCCTAAACTAATGAAAGCATGAGGTGGCAGCACTTGCGATCCCTTATACAAGCCGAGTCACGTACTGCGCCAGCCAATCACAGCCATGCCAATACTTGACATGGCTGTGGTGGCTCCAGAATTACCCAGAGACTAAAAGAATGGTTGATTGGCTACATTGTCACCTTTTTAATAAGCTTTTTTAAAACTAGAGAACCCGAACAGGAAAAGGACGTAAACTAAAAGTCCCTGTTCAGGGTTCGGGAACGGACCCTGAACTTTCCCGTTCTAGAAATAATCCATCCTCCTCACAGGTGTAAACATATGAAGATGATGATTACACAGCATGATTATAGCACAGGTGTGCTTTAGGGTGGCCACAATAAAAGAAACCACTCTAAAAAGTGCAGTTTTTCCAGTATTGACAGTACGGGAGAGACGGAAAACCAGTCAGTATCTGGTATGACCCCTTTACCTCATGCAGTTTCAACACATCTCCTTTTTTATAGAGTTGATCCGGTTGTTTATTGTGGCCTGTGGAATGTTGGTCCACTCCTATTTAATGGCTGTGCAAAGTTTTCTGGACTTGAACACGCTGTTGTATACGACGATGCAGAGCATCCCCAAAAATACTCAATGGATGACATGTCGGGTGAGTATCTGGCCATACAAAGAACTTCACAGAGCCATTGAAGAGGAGGAAAACGCAGCAATAATCATACTGTGCAGTCAGCATCTTGACATGCCATACCTGTGAGGAGGATGGAATTTTCTCAGCAAAGGGGGGAAGTGCTCACTAACAGAAATTTAGACAAATTTCTGAACAACATGTGAAAAGAAAAGGGCCCTTTCTGTGTACATAGAAAAATCTTAAATACTTGACTTCAGCTCATGAAAAAATGGGAGCAAATCAAAAGTGTTGAATTATATTTTTGTTCAAGGTATCTACAACACACTACTGAGCAACTTTACACTCTGACAGTAATGTAAACATCAGCATTTAAAAATATATTTATACTTGTAGATGCATGGGTTAACATCAATACAAACAATCAAATTCAAATATCTTAATCTAAACTTTTTATATTTGTAGAATGTAAATTTTTCAATTCTCGCTTAACCACAAGATGGCACCCACATACCATCCAATCCATCCTTTGTCATCTGCTGATTTGGGGCATTTTAAGCAACGCTTCCTATTAGATCAAAGTGAAAGAGGAACAGTAAAGAGGTTGTACTGAGTATCCGGTGCCTGCTGCTGTCCTTTGTACCTTCTGTGGCGGCAGCACCATGTCCTTCGCTACATTCACAAGTGAAGTAGTGGTTGGCTTAGGTATGATTGGCGGGCACCTTTGCTGCTGGTGTCTACATTGGTAAGTGGAGATCTTTGTACCGTGTTAGCCCTGGTATAATTGATGAAGAGACCTGAGTAGTCCCCGAAAGCTTGCAATATGTTACCATCTTTTCAGTTAGCCATTAAAAAGTATCAACCAATGAGGACTCTCAAATCGTAATATTTGTCCACATTAGTAAGAGCAATTCACAGTTTTATCATCGTCCCATACAGTAGTGAATGCTAAATGTAAATTAAGAATCCTGAATTTGAATTAAAATATTAGATGGCCTCCCACACCCTCCATAGCAGCAGAATAATAAGTATCACCAGGAAGCTGAAGAAACTGCTGCACTACAAAATATTAACTGGAATTGACATGTGCAATTTCCCCAGTAAATTACGTGGATTAGATATATCTCCTAAAGGGAACATATTGGCTGTTTACCTGCTGTCCAACCACATGATTCAAAAATTCTTTGGTTTTTCAAGGAAGATATAATTTGAAGATCAGGTCGGGGAAACCATAGCCGGAGACATAGCAGTCTGTAGCTGCCCTGGCCAGCTTCTCCCCGCTATCCTCCAGATGGTTCTTCCCTTGTGTCACAATTTTTTTAATTCATCAATTGAAATTAAAAATAATAATAAAATAATAATAATCTTTATTTATATAGCGCCATCATATTCCGCAGCGCTTTACAGTTTAACAGTTTCAAAACACAAGTCATAAGTAACAACGTTAACAATACAGTAATTAAAGCAAAATAAGACGGCCCTGCTCGGAGAGCTTACAATCTACAATGAGGTGGGGGGATACAAAGTAAGGTGTGTATAACAATGGTGCATTTCAATGTGGTCCAGCCATCTTAAGGGAGTGAGGGATTGGATGGAGATAGTGAATGGACTACACACACACAACTTACACAGAGAATGACTTTGATTTGAATGTGATAGGCCGCTCTGAACAGATGTGTTTTGAGGGAGCGCCGAAACCATGCAAATTGTGGATAGTCCTAATTTCTTGGGGGTTTTAGAGCATTCCGAGGATTGGTGCAGCGCGGGAGAAGTCTTGGGTCGGGAGTGGGAGGTACGGATTAGTGCAGAGGTTAGTCGAAAGTCGTTTGCAGAGCGCAGCAGTCGTTAGGCCGATAGATAGAATGAGGGAGGAGATGTAGGGGGTGCGCAGTGTGGAGAGCTTTGTGGGTGAGAACAAGTACTTGAATTGGATCCTATAATGAATGGGCAGCCCAGTGTAAGGACTGGCGAAGAGGGGACGCGTCCGAGTACCGATTAGCCAGATGGATTAGCCGGCTGCTGCTTTAAAAGGATGGTCTGGAGAGGGGATAGTCGAGTGGGGGGTGAGGCCAAGTAATAGAGCGTTGCAGTAGTCCAGGGGGGAAAGGGGATAAATTTGCTACAGTGAGGGTTTTGTTGTTTCCATGGTGAGAAATGGGCGGATTCTAGAGATGTTCTTTAGGTGTAGCGGCAAGAGCGGGCAAGAGATTGTATATGGGAGGTGAAGGAAGGTTTGGGTGTCAAACATAACACCCAGACAGCGAGCCTGCTGCCGGGGGTGTTATTATGGTGCCGCCCACTGAGAGGGAAATGTCGATTTAGGGAGGTTAGTAGACGGCGGGGCAGAAGAAGTTCAGTTTTGGAGAGGTTAAGTTTCAGATAGAGAGTGGACATGATGTTGGAGGACTGCGGACAGACAGTCGGTGGCGTTCTGTAGTACAGCGGGGTAAGGTCGGGGGATGACGTGTATAATTGTGTGTCTCAGCATAAAGTGGTACTGAAAGCCAATCTGCTGATGGTCTGTCCAATTGGGGCGGTGTAGAGAGAGAAGAGAGGGGGCCAAGGACTGAGCCCTGGGGTACACCGACAGTGAGAGGAAGAGGAGATGAAGTGGAGCCAGAGAACGAAAACACTGAAGGAGCGGTCAGAAAGATAGTGAGGAGAACCCCGGAGAGAACAGTGTCCTTAATACCTAGTGACTGGAGCTAGACAGTAGGAGACGGTGGTCAACCGTGTCGAAAGCTGCAGAAAGGTCGAGTAGAATGGGGCAGAGAGTGGTCGCCGTTACGTTTTGCTGTCAGAAGGTCATTGGTCACTTTGATGAGTGCAGTTTCAGTCGAATGTAGGGGTCGGAAGCCGGACTGTGAAGGGTCTAGGAGGGGTGATTGGAAAGGTAACGGGTGGAGGCGGGAGTAGACTAGGCGCCCCAAAATTTTTAGAGATGAAGGGGAGATTGGAGCCCGGGTCTGTAGTTGTTTGTGCAGGAAGGGTCAAGAGCGGGTTTCTTTAGTAGTGGAGTAATGATGGAGTGTTGAAGGAGGATGGAAAATGCCAGAGGAGAGTGAGAGTTTGGGAAGATTGTAGTTAGGTGAGTTTGACAACAGGAGAGAGAGACTGGAGGAGATGTGAGGGGAGGGGGCGGTAGTGCATGTAGTGGGAAACGAGAGGAAGAGGGGAAATCTGGAGACTTCTTCTTCTGTGATGGGATCAAATGTGGAAATTGAGCCAGGGAAATGCAGGGAGGGATGGGGGTCACAGCCTTGGGGGTTGAGAGCAGATTTCCTGACGGATAGTATCTATTTTTTCTAAAAAGTGGGAGGCCAGGTCGTAGCACAAATGTCAGTGATAGGGGCTTGTGCTTTTGGCCTGAGGAGGGAGTGAAAAGTGTCAAAAAGTTTCTTGGGTTGTTGGCAATGAGGAGATCAGGGTGGTGAAGTAGGTCTGTTTAGCGAGGTGAAGGGCTGCATTATAAGTTCTTAACATGAATTAAAGTGAATGGGGGGGGATGACCGGGAAAGTGAAAAGTGGGACAGGGGTATGCCAACCCACCCCCATTCTGTTGTGGCCCTGGGGCAGGGGCGTGCGTGGGGGAAGGGGGGGGGGGCGGCCGCCCAGGGGGCCGGTGTGTGGGGGCGGCACAGCCAATTCCATATGCCCCCTTCATTTCCCCCCCAACTTCGCACACCGCATTTACCATTGCTGTGCTGTGCTTTTGTAAAGTGGGAGCAGACCTGGAAAGAGGTCACAGGGGGGGAGGAGTTTGGTGCACAATCTTCAGGCCCCGGTGCAGGGAAAATGCTGTTTTGGGCGTCAGGTGTGGATTTTGGTAATTTAATTTGGGGGCAAAGGGTTTCGGTGGAGTGCTTTGCGGTGTGCATGAGGTTAGGGCGGACCGGGGACGGGTGTACGAGCGGAGCCTGTGACAGGGTACGGAGCGAGCCGGTGGTTTTTACGATTTTACGGGCGGGGTTACGGAGCGGGGGTTACGGAGCGGGGCCTGTGTGTATGGGGTGTATGGAGCGGAGCCATGGTGTACGAGGTGTACGGAGCGGGCCGTGTGTGACGAGGGGAACGGAGCGGAGGGTACTAGAGGTTACGGGCAAAGCAGTGTGTGTACAAGTGTACGGAGCGAAACCCGGGGTGTACGGGTTAGGACAAAGCCGTGGTTACGAGGGTACGGACGAAGCCTGTTTGTACGAGGTTTTACGGGCGGGCCGTGTGTGTACGAGGGGTTGGGGCAAAACCGTGTGTTACGAGGTGTACGGAGCGAGCCTTTTTGCGTGTGAGGTGTGGAGCGGACCCGGTGTGTACAGGGCCACAAAAAGCGGAACCGGGGATGTACAAGGGCCTGTTACTTTCGGGGGCTGGTTCTTTTGGGGGTGCGGGGGAAGGAGGGGGGCCATTAGTGATGGTCGCGGGGGACGAGCGAAGCGTTACTGTGTAGGGCTGGGTCCCTGTCCCCCTGCCTGGCCGGAGGTTTACTTTTTCCCCCATTAGAATCGACATCGGAAACCCGGGGGCCTCCCAAAACGTTCTGGCAGCCACATGTACGTTCCCCCCGGAGGTGACGTGCTGTAAGTCACTGAACGCTGGAAATGACCGTTGCCCTTTCATTTCCGGGGGGCCCGCTTACAGCAGCAGGTACTGTAACTCATTCTGGGAGAGTCTTCAGAACGGCGACGCATCAAGCCGCGGGAATCTGTTGGGTGAGAGCCGGTATTGTAGGGACCGCTGCATACAAACCCGACTCCACTGAGCGAGACAAGCACAGGGGTGGGGATCTCAACTTTGGGACTTTTTAACAGATGAAGAGATCCCCAGATCCTGCCTGTCTCGCTCAGTGAGACCCGGGTTTTTAATGGACGCCCATAGCTGGTGAGATCCCCACATCCTGGGGAAATGGGGTCACGATGGAACTGACTTTGGTTTGCCAAATTTGTGGGGGAGGCCCCCCGGACGATTCTAATGCGGAAAGAAAACCGCCGGGCCGGGACAGCGGACGGGGTTCCCGAAACCCGGGACGGGGTCCCGTTGAAACCGGGAGGGTTTTTAAGGTATGTTTTTTATAATTATTGTTTATGAAACATTGTGATCAGCATGCTAAGTGGGTGGGGGTCAGGGGGGTGGATAGGGGGTGGGACCAGTAAAGGGGTTGTGGCTAGGGGTGTGGTCTAAAATTTGCCGCCCCGGGCGCCACAAACAGTTGCAGGGCCACGGTCTCGGGGAAGGGGAAAACTGAAAAGCCACCATAGGAAATGGCAGCGGGGGAAAGCCCGTGTCAGAATCCGGAATCGAATCCGGGTTTCAGTGGGGGCCAACAAAAATAAAGAGAGTTTTTCCCCGAAAGTAGTTTGGGGCAGGAAAGAAATTTTGTTCCCTTTGCAGACCGGGATTCCAGAGGGCACAATTGAAAGAAGGAGATGAGGGAGTGCAAGTAATATTAACAAGATTATTATGGTTTCGACATGAGGTGGGTAGGGATTGAGGTTGGGGGATGGACCGGGGTTTGGGGGGAGATGTCCCCTGAAATCAGTAGAAGTAGGAAGATAAAAAAGCAGGTAGTTGTTGGATTGTAAGTAGGTTTTTTTTTGAAATTTTGGGCAAAAAGGGGCCTGGGGTTTCTCAGGAAGGTGAGGAGTGCATGGGAACTTGTGGCCCTTCCCCAGCCTGGCTTGCCTGATATGATCAAACTACCATGTAAAGTCTTTTCATTTTTTCATCCCGTTTATTTTGTAACGTATTGTACATAACTATATTGCCTCAGCTTGTTACTTTCTTTAAACTATAAGCACCCCCTGTTTTTTTTAAGGAATAAACCTAAAAATTTTATTAGTTTGTTTCTCCTCTCAAAAAAACGAATTTAAAAACTTTCCTGAAGTACTACGTTTACTTTTTTGGGGGGTTTCTACGGACCCCCTTGAAAAATTGGGTTCCAATTAAAGAGCGGGTGGCCCCCCTAAAACCCAAAAGGGGGTTTAGCGTGTTGCCCTAGGGGGTGGCGTTGGGCAGTAAACGGAGGGGGTTTTTATAAGGAAATTGGGCCCGGGCTGGGGCCCCGGGAGTAATTATAATTCCCTCATTTCAGCGTGCCCAATAGCCACACACACCAAGTGACCCATCGGGCGACTAATTATCCTAGGTGAGTTCCCTGACTGCCTGAGGGTAAGGGGGCCCCAGAAGCTGCAAGTTCCTAAGTGGAAGGGGGAAAAATTTATAAATCCCTGCAGTTTACTGGGCGGACGGGCAGCAGCCGTCGTGTGTTTGCGCGTTTTTCGTCACTTTTGGGCGGCACGGAGGGATCAAAAGGGCCGTGATCCCCCGGGGCACCGCGGGGCCCAACCGTGGGGCAGACCGTGTGCCCGTTCATCACATACAACATAATATGTTTTTCGACTTTTAAAATTTTTACCTCCTTTCCCCTACTGAAAACCCCCCCACACAAAATGATACCCCAAAATTTTAAAGATAAACTTCCCCCCCTTAAAACAAGAAAAAAACCCAAAAAAAAACCCCCCCATCCACAATTTTTTTTTTTTTTTTTTTGGGGGGGGGGGTTTTTTTCCCCCCAAAAAAACCATTTTAAAAAAAAATTTCCCCTTTTTTTGGGGTTTTTTTTTTGGGGGGGAAAAATTTTTGGGGGGGGTTTTTACCCCAAAAAAGAAAAAAACCCAAAAGCCCAACCCCTACAAAAACCTTTAGTAAAAAAAAAAAAACCCCCCCCCCCCCCCCCCAAAACTACCTTAAAAAATTGAAAATTAAAGCACCTTGCTCCGTTCATACCCCGCCCACACAAACAAATAAACCCCCTTTGAAAGGTCAAATGACCTGCGGGGTGGCAGCACATCCCCCAAAAACACACTACCAAAAAGCGCAACAGACTTTTACAAACAAATCCAAACTTTTTTTCCTTTTTGGGGTTTTCCCCCCTTCCCCCCCCTTTTTTTAGGCACAATGGAGGTTTTTCAAATTTTTAATTTTCAGGGGGGTCACAAATGCAAACACATTTGAAAAAATGCACTTTTTTTCGGTGATTACTTTGCCCCACACACACAAAGGGGGAGTCATTTAAAAAAAACACTTTTTTAAAAAAGTACTGCTTTTTTGCTGTTTTTCTTTCCCCCCCATACCAGTGATACACCTTTAAAAGGGGAAACTTTCTCCCTTAAAAACCCAAAAAAGGGGAAAAAAAAAAACACATTAATTTTTTTTTCCAAAAAACATTTTAAAAAATTTTTTTTCCCAAAAAACCACAAAAGACTAAATACCTGCAGGGGGCACCTCAACCCGGAAGTTTTTTTTTTGGCCTCTAGTTATAAAAAACCAATTTAATTTTTGGGGGAAGTCCCCCAAATTTTTCCCTTTTAAAAAAACCCCAAATTTTAAATTTAGGGGGGAAAAACCAAAATTTTTTTATGGTGGAAGTAACAATCTATTCTTTTTTTTTCTAAACACTTTTTTTGGGGAAAAATTACATTTGTATCTTTTTTTCATACGGGCCCCCCCCCCCCCCCCCCCCCAATCCCCCCCCCCCCCCCCCCAAATGAGGGGGTTTTTTGAAAAAAAAATTTTTCCCCTTCAGCAAAAAAACCCCCAAAAACAAACCACTTTTTCACGATTGATAAAAAAAACCCCTTTTAAAATTTTTAAAATTTTTCCAAAAATTTTTTAAAAGTAAAAAAAATTTGACCTGCGGGTGGCCCCACAGTACCCCAAAGCCAACTCCCCACAAAGCTGTTTTCCCGGAAAACAAAAAAAACCCAAAATTTTTTCCCCTTGGGGGGGCTTTCCATTTTCCGAACTGCTTCCCACCTTTTTAAAACCAAATTTTACACACTTTAGTGAAAGGTGAGCTACATTTTGAAAGCTTTTTTTTTAAAAAAAAAACCCCCTAAAAAATTTTGCACACTTGCCCCGTTCATACTCCACCCACCAAACTAATGAACCCCTTTAAAAAAGGGGTTTAAATTTTGACCTGCGGGGGGGCCAGCACACTCCCCAAAGCAAAAAAAACCCCCCAAAGCTTTTTAAGACATAAAAAACGGGGGTTTTTTCCAGCTTGCCCAAATGCTTCCCCCCCCCTATTTCGCAACATTGGGGGATTATACATTTCACTGCAGGTGAGCCCACATGGGAAAAAAAACATTTGTAAACATGCACTGTTTTTTTGCTGATTACTTCCCCCACACACACAAATAAAAAACCCAAAACTAAAAGGGAAAATTTTTCCCCCCTTCTGCAAAGAAAAGCCAAAAAAACCCAAAAAATTTTTCATTTTTTTAAAAAAATAAAGACAGTTTAAACTTTCATTTCATAAACCTGCAAAAGAAACAATGACCTCCCGGGGGGCACCTCAACCGGAAAAAATTTTTTGGGGCCCTTTTTTTTAAAATAAAACCAATTTATTGTAATCCCAAAACTACATTTTAAAAAAATACCTGTCTGTTTTCATCATCTCGGAAATACATTTACATTTGCCCCCTTTTTTTCTGAAATTGCTTGCGCCCCTGCCCAAAACCCAAAAAAGCAAAAATTTTGCAGGGGGCAAGCAAAACTTTTTTTTTGAATTAAAAAAAAAAAGGGGAATTTGAAAAACCCTTTTCAAAAAATTTATTTTGATCAAAAACCAAAACCTTTTCCCGAAGAAAACCCTTCCCCCACAAAAAAAAATTTTTAAGGGGGTAACAATCTATTATTCATTTAAAGACATGTGTTACATACTTTTAAAGGTAGGTTCACACGGGGTAGAAATATTTTTTTAGATTTCCCCTCCCAGAAAAATTTTGCAGCCCGGGGAAAACAATCAGCCCTTTTTACAGAAAACATGTAAAATCTTTTTTCAAGATCTTTTGGGGAGTTTTTTTTTTTACAAAATTTTCAATTTTAAAAAAAAGTCGTGCATGCTGAAATTTTTTTTTAACCCCTCTATTCAACAGTAAAAAAAAAAACCCCCCCCTCGTTCATGAATAACATTGGTCCAAGTTTTAGTTTTTTAAAAATATTTTTAAAACGATACTTCCCAAATCAAGAAAAAAATTTGGGGGAAAGGGGTTTTGGGGTGGGGAAACCAAAACCCCCCAAAAAGGGGATGGGGGATCGCCGTTTCCCCATCCGGGAAAACCCCCCAAACAAGTCAATGGGCCCCGAAATATCTAATTAAAATAAACCCTTTTTTCCCCTTTTAAAACCCCCTAGAAATACACACATAGCATACATTATAAAAAAAATATAAAAAATAAAAATTTTTTTAGACAAAAAATTTACATATTTTTAAAATTTTTACACTTCTACATAGAAAATACCCCCAAATTTTTAATTTCCGGGCAATCCCCGGGTTTTGTAAATTACAAAACCCCCCGACATGAAATGACACAGGGTTTTAAAAATACATTAAAAACCCTGTCTTTTTTTTGTAGTTTGATATAGGTTTCCACAAAAAAATTTCATGAGTGTGGGGCCAAAATTCAGCCCCAAATGGGGTTTTTAAATTTAAAAGGGTTTAAAAAAAAAAAGTGTGTTCCCCCCCGCGTTTTTTTCCCCCAAAACCCAAAAGACAAACCCCGCGATTTTGGGGGGAGATAATAATAGCCGAGGGGGGGGGCATTTTTTTAAATGCCCCCCCCGGTTTTCCCAAAATCTGCCCCCAGCCCCCCCCAAAAAAAGGGAAAATTTTTTAATTAGTTTTTCCCCCTTTTTTTGGCACTTTGGGGGGCTATTCCCATTGCCCGGGAGCGTGGCAAAAAAGGTTTTTAAAAAGGGGGAAAGCCCCCTTTCCCTTTTAAAAAAGGTTTACTTTAACCGGGTTTTTTAAATTTTAAAAAATCTCAAAATTTTAACCCCTTTTGTATGAAAGAAAAAAAAAAAAACCCCAAAATTTTTAAAAAAAAAACGTTTTAAAAAGAAAAAAAGAAACATTTTTGACCATCTTTTTTTTTCCCCCTATTTTCCCCTCCGTTTCCCCCTTTTTTCCCCCCAAAAAAAAAATAAAAAAAAAAGAAAAAATTATTCTTACCTATCCGACGCACAGCCCCTTTCCCACGCTTAATCCATGGGGAAAAGGGGTTTAAAAGGTTACACAAAGCGGGGAGCTAATACGCCTCAAAAAAAGTAATCCGCCGAATGAAAATTTCCCCCCCCACCGCCCGGGGAAAGGGAAATGTTTTTAATTTTTAAAGTTTTTTTTGGGTTTTTTTTCCCCCAAAATTTTCCCCCCCGGTCACCCGGGGTTTTTCCCCCCGACGTCACTGATGCTGTCGGTCCCCCGTTACCTGAACTAAAAATTTGGGGAACAATAAATTTTAAAGCTTTCCCCACTAATCACTCCTCCCTGTCAGGGGAGGGGAAAATTTAAAATTTATTGGGTTTTTTTTACTGCGAGTTTGGGGAGCATTAGCTGCGTCCCGCAGAAAACTTTAAACCCCCCTTTAAAAAAGAAATTTCATGGGGGGGAAACCCGACGAACATGGGGGTGGGAAAAAAAAAATTTGTTTTAAATTTTTTTTTTTTAAAATTTCAGGAACAAGGGCTTCGAAGGGAAAATTTTCCTTTAAAATAAAAATGGTCAAAAACTTTCAAAAATTTTTATTTAAAAATTTTTTTTTAAAATTAAAAAAGTGTTTTTTTTTTTTTAAAATTTCCCCCCAATGGGATTAATATTGAAAAGTTTCAAATTGCAGCCTAAATTTTTTTAAACCTGGCAAAAAAAAAACCCTTTTCAATAGAAAGGGGGTTTTTAAAAACCCCTTTATTAACCCATTCGCCACCGCTAAAAGGGCGGGGGGAATAGACGGGCTTTTTTTGGGGGAAGGGCGAATCTAATTATTTTTTCCCCCTTTTTTCTGGGTTTCGGGGGGAAAAAGATTTAGTAGGGGGGGGGGGCAAAAATAAGGGCCCCTTTTTGGGGGGCATTATTATCTCCCCCCACCGTTTTTTTTTCCCCCTGGGGGGTTGATAAAAAAAGTGTGGACTCACTTTTTTTTTTTTCAACGAAGTCCCCTTTAATTAACCCCTACTTTTTGTGAAATTTTGCACACATCCCCCAAAAAAAAAATTTTTTTAGGAAAACCATAAAAAAAACTTGGTGAAATGACTTTTTAAAATTTTTTTAAACCAGGGTGTCATTTCAGGGGGGGTTTTTCCCAAAAATTTTTAAAAAAATCCGCATTGAATTTATTATACTATTTTAGTTTTTTAAAATACTATAAATATAAAAATTAAAAATTTTGACATGTTTAATATAAAAAAAAATTATACAGTGCCAAAAAGGGGTAGAATTAAAAACCCTCTGCTTTTTTGGGGGGGTTTTGACACAGGGGGAAAATTTAAATTTTGGAATTGTGTTTTTTTAAACGTAGACCAGGGGGGAAGGGGGAAATGCCCTGCAGAAAAAATTTTTTTTTTTAAAATTTTTTTTTTTTTAAACGTTAAAAGTTAATTCAGAGTGCATTTATTATTAAACCCCCAAAAAACCCCAAAAACTTTTTTTTTCCCCCCCCTTTTAAAAGTTTTAAAAGTATTTGGGGGGCCCCAAAAGAATGGGGGCTTCACATGTGTTTTTTAAATGATCTCTTTTCCCCCCCCCTTTTTCCCCTAAAAAAATTTAAGACCCTCCCCAAACTTGGAACAGCACTCATACATTTCAACATGGGAAAAAAAAAGGGAAAATTTTTCCCCAAAGGGCCCATCAAGACAAGATCGGGGAGGCCCCCCAAAGGGGGCGGCAAGGGGAAAAAAACCCCCTTTTCCCAAGGATTGGGCCTACCTGCCCCCCCATTTTTGGGACTTCACCCGGGGGGGAAAGGGGGTTTTATGGAACTACTTTTTCCCTTTCCCGGGGGCCTGGACACCCTTTGAAATTTTTCCTTCCCCCCGAGGCCAGCCCTTTTCCGAAAATTTAAGGTTTTAACCCCCAAAGGGCAAAAAGGGAAAAAGGGGCTCCGGGAAGATCTCATGGCAGTGGGACATTGGTTTCATCAAAAACCAAAATAACGTACCCCACCGCAATGGCCCCCGGGTTTCCCGACGAGCCGAAGGGGACCTTTACTTTCAAATGTCATGCCCCAAAGGGCCCGCCCCACATTTTGGGGTCATGATCACTTTGGGGACTCGGGGGACAGACGGGTTTAAAAGGGCCCAGGCTGTTTGGGAAAAAACGAAAATTTTTTGGGGCCCCAAACCCCAAAAAGTGACGTTTGGAGACTGAGGAAATAGAAACGACCCCAAAATCCCCAAACCCCACGTAAAACATGGTGGGGGCAGAAAAAAAGCTTTTGGGGTTTTTCCCCCACCCAAAGGGGGCCGGGGCCCTCTGGTCCGCACCCCCATGGGGGATGGATAGCAGGGGCCCCACCGGAGTTTTTTGGGGGCCCAAAACCCCACGCCCCCATCAAGGACCCCTTTAAAATGGGCGAATTTCATTTTCCCCAAAAAGAAAAACGCCCCCAAAACACCCACCCCAAAAAAAACCCGGCCTGGTTCAAGGGGGAAAAAATCAAGGTTTGGGGGGGGCCTAGTCATTCTCCTGACCTTAACCCAATTAAAAATTTTTTGGGGGGGAGTTTTTAAATTTTTAAATTTTCCCCTGGGGGCCCCCCCAAAAAACCTATATAACGGGGGAAAAAGGGTCTGCAGGGGGGAGGGGGCCAAAGGGGTAACTCCAAAACCCCGTCCCGGGCCCCCGATAAAAGTCTTATAAAAGACAAAAATTTTTAAACTGAAAAAATTTCAAAAAAGGGGTTTTTTTTCCCCAAATATTAAACATAGGGGTTGTATAATAATTGACCCACACTTTTATTTTTAAAATTTATTAAAATTAATGAGCAACATAATTTTTTTTTTTGAAGTTTTTTCTTCTGTTAATAAATCCTACTCTCGTTTGCAGTTTAAGGGGTCTAACTTTTTTTCATTTTTAAAAACCCGCAAAAAATCTGCAGGGGGTTTAAAAACTACTTGTAGGCACTGTATATAATATAATGTGTAAAATTTTTTAAAAAAAAAAATTTGGGGGCTCCCGCGTTTTTTTTCCCCAAAAACCAACAAAAAAAACCCACAGTGGGGGCAGATAAAAAAAAGCCCAAGCAAATTTTTATTTTTGGGCCCCCCGGGGGCTACTAACATCTCCCCCCAGACACCCCAGAAAAGGAAAATTTAAAATTAAAAGACCCCCCTTTCTGGCCTTAGCCTTTTCTATTCCCCCCCCCTTAGCGGGGCGGGGGGGTTTTAAAAATTTTGGTTTTTAAACCCCCCTTTGGGGCTATTGAAAGGTGCTTTATGGGGGGTTTTAAAAATTTGAGACCCGTCAATTAGACAACAAATCAATTATTAATCCTATTGTAGAAAAAAAAAAAAACCCCCCACACTTTTTTAAAAAAAATCTTTTTTAAAAAAAAAAAAAAAACACGGGGGTTTTAAAAACCCCCATATTTTATTTTACCCCCATTCCTTGCAAAGCCCTTGTTCACCTGTAAAAAAAAATAAAATAATAAAGAAAAAATTTTTCCCCTTCCCTACCCGACCCCACAGTCAGGCCCCCCGTTGAAAACCTTAAAAAAGGGGGTTTTAATGTTTACTGCAGGGACCGAAAGCTAATGCTGCCAGCCTCGCATAAACCCCCGAATAAAAAAAACTCCTCCCGGGCTGACAGGGGGGGAAAGGGGGTTAGCTGGGAACAAAATTTTTTTTTTTTTTCTTTTTTTCCACTTCAGGTCAGGGGGGACCCCCAAAAAAACAGCATAGTAACAAAAAGGGGGGAAAACCCGGGGCTGACTGAAGAAATTTTTTTTAAAAAAAAATGGGGTTTTTCCTTTAAAAAAAAAAAAGGGGGGCGGGCCCCCCCCCTTTTTTTTTTAAAAACCCCCCCCGATGAACAGACAAAAAAAGGCCCCCGGGTATTTAAGGCTGTTAAGGATCCAAGACCCAAAAAAAACCTTGCAACCCAAAAATTTTCCGGGCCCACAGCATTCTGCCCCCCTTGGGGGGGTTTTTAAAAAAAATGGGGGCCCCCCCAAAAAAAAAAATGCTTTGGGCCCCCCCCTTTTAAATTTTTTTTAAACCCCACCAAAAGAAGCAGACAACGGGGGCCCCCTTAAAAATTCGGGGGGGGAAGGGGACCCAATATCCTAACCTTGAAAGCCAAAAATAGGGGGCCACAGCCCCCCGCTTAGTTTGGGGTTTTTTAAAAAAAAAGGGGGGATCCCAAAAAAAAAAAACCCCCGGGGGGGGTTTTCCCCCTATTTTTGTTAACCACCAAGTAAAAACAGACGGGCTGCGCCTGTTTAAAAGACTGACAACCCATTTTTTTTTTGGGCCCTCAAACCCAAAAAAAATTTACCAGGCTCCCGCAGCCCCAAAAAGGGCCGCCCCCCAAAAGATCCCAATTGGGCACTTTACCCGGTTTTTTCCCCTTTTTGGGGCCTGTAGCGGTGGCAAGGGGGAAAAAAAAGGGGGGTTTAAAATGTCCCCTTTTTTTTGGGGTACAAAAACAATCCCCCCGGGGTTTAATAATGGAATGGCAAAAATAAAAACACTGATTTTTTAAAATTTAATCAAAAAGTTTTAAAATTTTTTTTAAAAAAACACAGCCAGAATAAATTTTTTTAATGAAATAAAACACAACATTTTTTTCATTATTTTTTGTACTCTCATCCTGCGTGCCATCGATCTCCGAAAAAAAAAAAAAAATAACAAACCAAAAAAAAATACCCCTTCCACGCAGTCCAAATAAAACCCAGTGTCCCACGACGATTCCAGCTCGCTAAAAACTAAGGGGCCGGGGTGAGTCGACATCCAACCCCAGAGCGCTTACCGGAGGAAAAATTCCCCCCGGGGGTGACTCTCCGGACTGCTTTACCCCACCCCGCGAAGTACGCGGGGCCCAGATTCCCATTTCCCCCGGGAGCACGCATTTATCGCGAGAAGCTGCACGGCCCCCCCGGGGGGAGGGAAAAAGGCGGCACCAGGAGGAAGTGCCCCGGGGGGGGTTTTTCAGCCAAGTGCTGACTCCTGACAGCCCCGGGGAAACCCACACTGACTGTGACACTTTTGAGAAGTTCCTGGGGGCACGTATTTTTTTCGTGCACAGGAACCCCCATAGACTTTACGGGGAAAAAACCCCCCTTTTTGTACCCCCATATCCCCAAAAAAAAATCGGATCCAGAATGGGAAATTTCCCCATAAAAAGCAAAAAATCGCCGATACCCAACATTTGGGAAAACGGAATGCCAACACTAATTAAAAATTTTTGGAAGTGCCCAAAATTTTTTTCTTGTATCTTTTTAACTATGTGTTTTTTTTAATGTCTTTTTAATTGTGATCCTTTTTTTTTTGAATAGAAAATCTGCCCCCCAAAAAATTTTATGGTTGTGTGCATGACCTTTAAGAATTTTTTAAAGGGGGTCGGGGGCAAAATTTTTGGGTTTAAAAATTTAAAAAAAAATTTTTTTTTTTTGCAACCCCTATTTGCAAAAATTTAGTTTTTAAAAAAAATTTGTTAAATATAAAATTTTTTTAAAAATTATTTTTGTAAATTTTTAAAAACCCTTTAAAAATTTGGGAAAAAATTTTGAAAAACTGTTTATAAAAATTTTGAGCAAAGTCAGAAATTTGCCTTTTTTTGCCTTTAATTTTTTTGGGGGAAAATTTTTTTTTTTCCGGTGCAAAATTTTTCCCCTTTCAAAAATGGGGAAAAAGAAAAAAAAAAAAACCCCCGGTGTTTTAAAAAAAAATTAAAAGGGGTTTTTCTTTTGGGGAACAGTTTTTTTGACTTTTTTAATGATGAATCAATGAAAACAACGAAAACCCCCCAAAACCCCCCCCAGAAAAAAAAAAAAAAAAAGGGGCAAACAAATAAAATAGGATTTCATTTCCCCAAACAATTAAATGCCAGGAAACAACCTTTTGGGCAAATCTGGAAAAATTTTTTTTCAATGGCCAAAAATTTCTCTTTTTTCTAAAAAAACGGGGGTTTTAAAGGACACGCAAAAAACGGGGCGTTTTAAAAACCTCTGAGCCAGTTTTTTTTTTTCCCCAAATTGTATGGGGGGGACGTGATCTGATTTGCAGAGCC
Organism: Oophaga sylvatica; assembly: GCA_033576555.1. Taxonomy (NCBI): domain Eukaryota; kingdom Metazoa; phylum Chordata; class Amphibia; order Anura; family Dendrobatidae; genus Oophaga; species Oophaga sylvatica. The sequence continues at coordinate 506,054,652 of JARQOD010000003.1, read as the reverse complement.
ACTTCCCCTATTTTTTTTTTTTCTCCCTGAATTTTCCCCGAAACAAACCCCCCGCAGTTTTTGCCTGCACCCCCCATAATAAATATAGGATAGAAATCTTGAGTTATGCGCTCATGGAACCCCCGGGGGCCCCTCCCACAGGGATGCAATTTTTAAATGACACTTTTTTTAAAACCCTGCTGCAAGCGTGCCCCTTTTTGGGGGGATGAAAAAAATCACAACACGGGTGCGGATGAAAACAAAAAAAATTTTTCTCCTTGTCGACACCCCGGGGTAATCACACTGTAGGGGGTTTTAACAATGACATCCGAGTCCCAGACGATTTTCCCCCACCCCCCTATTGTTTTTTTTTGGGCAGTGTGATCGGAATTCTTGGGGGGGTTTTTTGTTTTTGGGGCTTGATCGTTTTCCTACCCTGAATCGGCATAAGAAAATAATCAAATCAAAAGCCCCCCTAGTAAAACACGGGTACCGGGCAAAAAAAAATTTTTTAAAATCGTATAGCGGGGGGCCATGCTATCCCGTTTTTTTGGACTTCATTCTTGGGCAAATGTGCCCATTACGTATTTGATGCTTTTTTTCCACACAAACATTACCCCCCAAAAAAATTTTGGGAAAAACCCTTCTCATTCAAAGATTTTTCTGTATTTTCATGGCTTTGAAAATTGTAAAACCCACAAAAAAAGGAAAAAAATTTTATTTTAAAAAATTTTAAACCACATGGGGGAATTATTTTTTATTTTTTTAAAAAAAAAGTTTAAAAACAACTAAAAATTTTTCCTTAAATTCGGGTTTTTTCCCCAAAGTAGCCCCCCTTTTTTTTTTGTTTTACTAGCTTTGCAGGGAAAAAAAAGGTGAACGGATGGACTCAAAAACCCCCGGGTTCCCCCCATTTTTAACCCATGGGGGAGGTGGTGTGATGGGGGGGGGGTTTTTTTTGGGGGGGTTTGACACTGATGGGGATTTTTTTCAAAATTTTAAAGGGGCCAAAAAAAACCAGCATGGCTACCACAGCTTTTTGCAGCAGCAGTTTTTCCACCCTTTTTTTGCTTTTTAGTTTGGACCAAAAATTTTTTTTAAAAAGGGGGGAAATGACCCCAAAACACCCTCCAGGCTGTGAAAGGGGGTTTTTTGACCAAAAAGGAAGTGGGGGGTTGCTACGCTAAAAAAAACCCGGGCCCCCCCAACAGTCACCCCCCCCCAATCGGGGGGGGTTTGGGGTTTTAGCTGGACCACTCACCGTTCAATTTTGAATAAACCCCCAACAGGGGTCACCAGAAAAAGCCCCCCCCCCCATCACACCACCCCCCCCAAAAGCTTCAGGGGGGAAGGGGGCCCCATGTAGAGTCCAGCCTTTCCCCACCTTTTCTTTGTGCAAAGCATAATAAAAAAAAAAAGGGGGGCCTACTTTGAAAAACCAAAAAATAAAACAATTTTTCTTTTGTTTCACCCCCTTTTTTTTGAAAAAGTGAAATTTAAAAATTCCACATTTTTTAAAATTTCATAGTTTGGGGTTTCCCTTTGTGATTAAAAAATTTTTTCATAGTCATGAAAATACAGAAAAATTTTTTGAATAAAAAATTTGTCCAAATTTTTTTGGTCTGTGGGGGAAATCCCCCAAAAAAACGCGGGGGAATACGTATGCATGCTTATTTAATGCCCTTTTCCCCGAATTTTTTTTTGCCATTTTAATAAATTTCGTGCCTATTTAGAGCATTTTTTTCAGCAAAAGTAAAAATTTTTTTTTTGGGGTTTTTCCCCCCCTTTTTTTCCCCAAAATTTTAAAGGACAAAAAAAAAACGCATGCAAAAACTGCATGCAAAAATGAAAACCAAAAAACCCCCACGTTTTTTTCCAAAAACCCCTTTGCTGCCAAAGATCAAAAAATTTTTCCCCAAAAAAATTTTTCCCAAACAAAAAACCAACAAGGGTTTTTTCCCAAAATTTTGCAGTTTTTTGAACTTTTAAGACGGGGAAACCCCAAAAAAAAAAAAAACCCCCCAAATCCCCCTGAAAAATTTTGGGTTTGCACAGCATTTTGGCTTGGTGCAACTGGGAAAAAAACCCCCCCACTAAACTAGCACTAAACCTTTTATATCAGATCCTAAAAAATTTTTTTTGGGAAATTTCCCCCACCAACATAAAATTTTCCACTTTTCCCAAAAAAATTTTTTGGGAAAATTTACACTAAAATTTTATTTCATGATGAAAATGTACCCGCTTTTCATTAAAATTTTCAAATAGCATACTATGGGGGGTTTTTAGGGGTTTTTGGGCCCTAGCAGATTTCCCCCTATTGAAAATTTTTTAAAAAAAAAATGCTAAACACTCAACTCTGCTGGGAAAATTTCTCCAGCCCCAATTGGCTTCTATGAAATTTTTGGGGACATCCCGAGTCTCCGATGTGTTGGTCAAAGTAGTAGGGGGTTGCGGGGGGAAAAATTTCCACCACAAATAAAATTTAGATGAAAAAAACTGAATTGGGGGTTTGCTGGAACTGGAGGAATCATCAGCAGAGATTTTTTTTTTTTTTTTACCACTGCCAGTCTGCAGGGTAACCGCAAAAGGTTTTTAAAAATTTTTTTGGGAACCCCTTTTCCCCGCCAAAAAGGGGAGAAGTGCGGGGAAAAGGGGGTTCCCCGCTAATCTGAAATTTTTGAATATAACCTTATGAATGAGAAAATTTTAAACCCCCAAAAAAATAAGCTGCTGTCATAGTTGCAATGCCATTCTATTCTACTTAATAAAAATTTCCCCTTTTTTTTTTAGGAAAAAGATTCTTTATGTATAAAAAAAAAGTCCAAAAATTTTTTAAAAATGGCCCCAAAGACCCACAAAAAACCAAAAATCTATTGCACCGCCCCTTTAAAAAGAGAATTCATCGCAAAAAATTACGCGGGTAAAAAATTTTTTTAAAGCCCCCCAATGTGGATGGCGTAAAAAGTGCACATGATCAACCACAGCCCCATTTACTTTGTGCTCTTCAAAGCAACTTTTTTTGGGGGATTGTGGGGGCCCATCAGTCGGGGTCTACAAAGAAAGGAAAGTCACCCCCTTTTTTTTTAAAGGGGATAGGGGATTTTTTCCCCAAAGGGTTTTGGAAAAAACCCCCTTTTTTTAAACGGGTTTTTTCAAGATTTTTTTTTTTTCCCCCCCATGGGAGTGTAAAAATAAAAAACCCAAAAAATTTTTTTTTTTCCCCAAATTACAATGCCCCCCCCCCCAAAACGACGGGGAGTGTGGTACGGGGAAAAATTTTAAAAAATGCATGATCCAGGGGGGGGTTTTTTCTTTTTCCCCTGGTTCCCCCAAAAAGGCCCCCGGGAGGTCCCTTCCAACTATGATTCTATGATTATTCCCCCCCCGACTGGTCATGCGGGGGTTTAAACCTTCCCCCCTTTTTTTTTGGCCCCCTTTTTTTTGGGGGAAATTTCATTCCACTGTTTCCTGCAAAAACCCCCACTTATATTTTCCTGCCTCTGGCTTGGGGGGCTGCCCCCGTTATCCCCTTTTTTTGTTCTCTGCCCGTTTACCTAGGCCCTTTTTCCCCCTGTCATTCCCTGTTTTTTTTGGGCAGGTCTTAGTATTTTCCCCTCTTTTTTTTTCCCCCCCTTTTTTATTTGTTTCGGGGTTTGTCCTAAAAACCTTTTTTAAAACTGTCCCCGTCTCAAAAATTCCTCCTTGGGGGGTTTTCTAACTTTTTTTTTTTGTTTCTGACCCCTGTATTGCTGTGACCTCGGGGTTTTTTTTCCCTTTTTTCCCTCTCTTTGTTTTTTTCCCAAAACATCACTTCAAATTTTTAATGGGTGCCCATTTAAAAAAAAAAAAAAAACCCAAATTTTGGGGGGGGTTTTTTGAGGGAGTAAAAACCCCAAAAATTTTTTTAAAAACCCCCCCTTTTCCCGATATCCGGGTTTTTTCCCCGGCCCCTGGAAAAACAGTAAAAATTGGCCCTTTCCGTGTTCATCCATGTGTATTTATAAAAAGTGTGAGTCCAAACCTTTTTATCCGTGTGCCCCCCATTGTGCTGTCAGAGTCCCACCTTTAAAAAAAAATGAAAGCATAAGTTAGATATAGACAAAAATGAAAACGGATAATAGATTTTTTAAAAAAAAATGGAGCAGCACAAGTTATAAAAAAATTTGGGTGCAAATCCTCCCCAGAAAAAATTCCAATACTTGCCAACTTGAAAACCCAAAAAAAGGGGGCCCCAGCACCCATAGATGAAAAAAAAAAAAAGGGAAAAATTTTTTTGCACCAAAAAATTTAGGCAACTTTCGGCTTTTTACCCTTTCCCCAAAAAAAAATTTTCTTAACCCCACAAAAGGCGGGTTTTTTTGGGGATAAATTTTTCCCCACAACTTTCATTAAACCAAAAATTAACATATCAAAAAAGGGGTTTTAATATGCATACTAAATAAAAAAATCCCTCATAATTAAAACCAGCGGGGGGGGGGAAAATTTTCATACTAATATCACAATTTTTTTGTTCAGTAAGGATTTTTAACACTTATATGATCAAAAACCCTTTTTAAAATAATCCACTGATTGAAAAAAAAAAAAATTTTCAAGCTTTAAAAAGTAACCACTCAAAAAGGTACTCACATAGCAGGTGAGACAGGGGGTACACGGGGGGGACGCCAAAAAACGCCCATTTCAGCTTATACAAACGACTGCGCTTTTCCCCTTTTTCCGTCATTGCAGTGTCAGGGGTTGAAAACCAATCAAGAAATTTTTTGTGTTTTTTTTACAAAAGCGCATGCGCACTATCGCGTTAAAAATTTCCCCCCAAAACCCCCCCCTCTTCCTGGGGAAAAATTTCGATAAGGATGCCCCTAATTTTTAAAAAAAAAAAAGGTTTTCAACCATATAATCACCCCATATCAAAAGGGGGCAGAACGTAGTGTTTTAAAAACCCCAAAATCTTCTTTTTTCTCTATTTGTTTTTTCAAAAAAATTAGAAAATTTTAAAACTATTTTATAACTCCTAAAAATTACAATGTGCGGGGGAAAAAAACATTCAGACTCATTCCCCGGGGGTTTGTATACCAAAAAAGGGTTTTTTTTTGGGCATCAAACCACCCCGTGGAACCGTTCCCTTTCATGGGAAAAAACCCACTTTTGAGGCACAAAAGGGGGGGATTCGGGGACCTATAGGTCCAAGTCACTAAACCCCCTTCCCCAAAAAGGCGGAAGTCCCCCTTCCCAGGTTTCGTTTTCCCTTTTCCCCAAAATAACCATAAAGCCACAGGGATTAATGGTCGAAAAACCCCTTTTTTTAAATTTTTATTATTTTTTTCAGAAAAAATAAAAAAAACAAAAAAAATTTTTCCCCCTTTTAAAAAAAATTTTAAAAAAAAAAGTTTTAAAAGCAAAAAAAAAGCTTTTCCCTTTTCAGCGTCCTAAAAATTTTTACACTATGTCCTCCGGGGGAGAAAAATTTTTTCCCCTGATTTTCTCCATTTTTTGGAAGACCAAGAATAAAAAAATGATATTACATCACCTTTTTCTCTAAAACTCCTTTTTTTTAAAATTTCCCAACCATCCCCAAATCATACCTAGATAAATAAAAGTAAAGGAAATATATTAGACCAAAAAATTTTTAAGCTTAAAATCTACTTTTGGTTTTTTGGGTCCAATGTATTAAGATCAAATATCCTTTTTATTCCTTCTTTTTGAGGAGTTTAATAAAAACCCCCCTCTTCTTTGTATAGCACAGTATCGATAAATCAAAATTTTTAAAATTTGTCTTTTTTATTTTTAAAAATTCCCCGTGAATTTTTTTAAAAAACCCCGGGGAGATCCATTCTTTTCTTCCAATAGTTTTTTTAAAAGGTAAAAAAAACCCGGGGTCTTAAAGTCACACCCCCGTTTCGCCTACGTACCATAGATTACAAGGACATTCGAGAAGATATTTTTTTTTATCAAATCACACTTAAAAAAAAATGCTCAATTTTATAAATCTTTTTAAAAAAATTTTTGGGTGGGTAAAGTGTTCCTTTGATAAATCTTTTTAAAAATTTTAAAAAAATTTTCAGACGGGGAAAAACCCCCCCTTTTTCCTTTTTAATTCCCTTAATGAGGGGGGGTTTTAATTTTTTTTGGGGGTCCAATATCAAAAAAATTTTTGGGTCCCCCCTTTTAATTTTTTTCCCCCCCTTTTGTAAAAAAAAAGGGGGGAGGAATTTAAAATTTCCCCCCAAATTTTTTGGGGGGGCTTTTCACCCCCCAAATTTTTTTTAAAAAATTTTCTAGAGTTTATTGTGCTCTCCTCGGAAAAAACTGGAGACAAACGGGACTCAAAAACCCCAAAAATTTTTCCTTTTTTGGGGGGTTTCATCTTCAAAAAGGTGGGTGCAATAAAAAACCACGTTTTTCTTTTCATCTATAAAAAAATAAAAATTAAAATATGTAATTGTGTTTTTAAGTTTCAGTACTTTGCGTGCTTATTTTTTTGTTCTTGTTTTTTATTGTTTAAAAAAAAGAAATAAAAAAAAAGGGGGTTTTGGGGTTTTCCCCTTTTTTTTTAACCCCCCTTTTAAAAAATTATGTCACTCCGAAATTGCAGCCCTTTTCTAAAAGCTATTTGGTCGGGGGTTTTCTGGTAGTAAAAATTTGAGCATTTTTCCCCTTTTTGTGGATGTTTCGGGTTTTTTGGCCCTTGCCCCACCCCCAAAGTATGGGGAACTTTTTTTGGGGCGGGTGAGAGGCTCAAAAACGGGGCCCCAAAGGGTTTTTCCCTTTGGGGGAGAGGCCCCCCCAAAATCTGGCTTGTAAATTAGGGAGGCTTATTCCCGGGGCCCCAATACCCTCGGGGAAATTTAATATGCAAATTGCCTCTTAAAAAAAAAAAGGGGGACAATACCCCAACCGGGGGAAAATAGCAATCCAAAAAAACCCCCCAATTAACCCTTTAAAGAGTCTTGCAAATGATTTTGGGGAAAAAAAAGCCAAATCATATCTCAGTAGCTTTTTAAATAACTGAAAGTACTTTCTTCGAAAAAATGTTCATTGAAATCTTTTTCCCTTTGGGGGGGCCCACCCTTTCCTGCAACTGAAAAAAGGACCCCCCCCAAGCAAAAAAAGGGGGCCCTGGCAGCAAAAAAAAACGCGCGGAAACAACGCGATGGCAAAAAATTTTGTTGGGGAAAGGGGGAAAATTCCCGGGGCCCGGTAAGGAAAAATTTTTTTTAAATTTTTTAATTGAAATCCGCCGACATAGGGGGGGGAGGAAAAAAGGAAAAAATATGGGGGGAGGATAAACACAAATCAACACATTTGGAGGGCAGGATGAAAGGCATATTGGGGCAAGATGGAAATATTTGGGGGGAGGATAGGGGTAAAGAGGACAAAAAAGGGGGGGGGGTTTTGGGGGCATATGGGCCCCCCATGAGAGGACAACTTTTTGGGGGTCATGAGAAGACAAACCAACAAAACCCCCAAACCTCTGATTAAATATACAAATTCCAAGCCCAATGTTTTTAAAAAAGACATTGGGGGTTAAAAAAAATGCCGATTTTTTCCCAGTTTTTGGGTGTAATATCCCACACAAAAGACCACAGGGGGAAAATTAACAATAAAAAGCCCTAGTGTATATGATAATAAAAGGTATAAAAATTTTTAAAAGCAACATAGTAAATGGGGAAAAAGGAAATTTTCCCCGGGGGCAAAAATTTACAGCGTCTAAAAATAAATAAAAAATCCCCCAAAACCCCTAAAAAAACCCCCTGGGGCAAGGGGTTTTTAAAAACAAACACAGTACACTATATAGGGGGGCCCCTGTGGGTACCAATCTTGAAGGGACACATCAAAAATTCTTACAAACCCCGTTCCCCCTTTGGGGAAAAAAGAAAGGAAAAAAGCAAAAAAACAAAAAATAACAACTGTGAAAAAATGCAGTTTGTGAAAGGCACAACACCCTCCTAAAAAAACCCCCCAAAACCCTAATTAATATTAAACCTTATATCAAATTGAAAAAACCCCACAGACGGGATCCTATTACACCCCCCCCGTAAACAAAAAAATACCCAAAACCCCCAAAAAACCCTGCCCATACAAGCATTCCCATAATTGAGCCATGCCCCCCAAAAAAGGGGACAACAAATAAAGCGTCCCAAAAACCCCTAATTTTAAAAAACAAGTGCACGGGGGTTATGGTGAGGAATCAAGGGGGGGGTTCCCGCCCCAACGCAAGTTTTAGTCTTGCCTTCTCAGGGGCCCCCCCAAAAGGGGGGTTTTTTATAAAATTTTTTATAATTTTCATGATCATTTTTACTCTACTCTGTGCAATAAAAGCATAAAAAGGCCCCATGGACCCCAAAAAAATTTTTTACTGCAAAAACCCCCCCTTGCCCTAAAGCAATGGTGGTGTTGGGGACCATTAGTTGCCTATGCAAAAACAGATGGTTTTTGGGGAATGTACATAAATTTTTGAAGCATATCCCACGATGGATATGGAGCCTCAGGGAACCTGCGCAAAAAGAGAGACGCTCCCCAATGGAAAACCCATTGTTTTGAGCCCTTTAAAAAGCGGGAAAGGGGGTAAATGGGGGAAAGCCAAATTTTTGGGGAGGCAAGGGGGGAAAAATATACCTGGCCCCCCCCAGGCTATTAAAATCAGCTCGCAGCTGTGGGATAGCCCTTTTCTGGTTTTTAATTATGGGGTCTATAAACAACATCCAAAGGGCCCCCTCAACTTTACCCTGAGGGTTTTTCTAAAATTGTGTGGGAGCCCACCCCCTTTTTTTTTTTTGAAAAACTTTTTTAAAATTTAAAAACATTAAATAATTTCCCCCACAAACTGCACAAATTTGGGGATTGTCACTGACATCTTTACGCTCGGGCCCCAAAAAGGGGGAAAAAGATTTTTTTTAAAAAGTTTCAGTTTTTTCTTTTTTTCCCCCTTTTTGGGGATTTTTTGAGAAAAAAGTAAAAAATTTTTTTTAAACCCCATAAAATACTGACAACAGGGGCACCGAATTTCCAAGCAATACTTTTGTATTTTTTTTAGACAAAAAAAAAAGTTAAAAAAATTAAAAAAAAAAAAAATTTTTTTTAGACCTCAAATAATGCAAAGAAAACAATTTTAGAATCTTTTAAAAAAACAACAATAAAAATTTTTTTTAAAATAAATTTTTTTAAAAACCCACTTTCAGGGGTTTTTTATGCTTGCCACCACCCTTTAAAACTGCTTCAAGCGCAAAAATTTAGCAGTTCTTTGTTTAAAAGGCTTTGTTTTTTTAAAAAAACCTTTTTATCCCCTTTCCAGAGGTTTTCAAGGGGATTCGGGGCTGGAATTGGGCTGCCCAAGACGGGGGTTTTTTTTGGTTTTCTTTTTAAAATTTTTTTCCGAGCTGTATGTTTACCAATTTTTATTTTTTTTTTTACTGTATGAACCTTTTGGGGGACCGCCCACTGCAGGTCTAAAATGCAGGTAAGACAGCCCCCCCAGAAACCCCGAGACCCTTTTTCCCCCATACAGGACCCTTTGGGAATTTTTAAAAACGAAGTCCAGGGGTACTGCCTATAGCAGGGGGGCCGGAGTGGGAAAGGGGCGCTGGGAAAAGGGGAAAAAAAAAGCGAGACCAAATCCCCTAGCCCAGAAGCCAAAGGGGGAAAAACCCCGGAGGGGGGCAAAATACAAAATCGGCAGTCAGTAAAAGGGGGCAGAATTTCAGCAAAAAATTTTAAGTAAAAAAACCCGGCCCCACAGGGGCCCCAAAAATTTGGAAAAAGGGGGAGTAGAACATCAAAATTTCCCAAAAGGGAAAGGGGAAAAAAACAATAGAAAAACCAAAAAAGCACACTGGGGAAACCAAGACTATACCCCGGGGGCCCCACAAGCCAGGCTCCAAGGCATTTAAAGGGGGGCTTTTTACCTCCCCACAGGCTCACAGCGATACCTCATCTGGAAAACCCCCCCCCAAAAACCCCCCCCAAAGGTGATGCATGACTGACACCAACCACTTCACCTCTACAGAAGGCGAAGCCTACCCCACCAACCCTGCCAGAAACCCCCTTTTCCCCCCCCAACATTTTTCCCCAGGGGAAAAAAGGCGATGCGTAGGGGACCCGAGGGGCCCGGGGGCAAAGGAGCGGAAAAACCCCCTGAGGATACAGCACTCCTAAAACCGGGGGCCCCCGCCGGAGGATCCCCCGGGGGCCCCCCCCGCGGCCGAGCAGAAACACCACCACGAAAACCAAAGGCGACGTTACAGTACCCCCCCCTCTAAGAAAAGGGGGCCCCTTGGGGGCCCCCCCAAAAAACCCCCCTTTCTGGGGTGAAGGGGATGAAACTTCCCCCCTCAAACCCTTGACAAAAAACGTTACTGGCAGGGGGCCCCGGACCTTTCCCCCGACCCCAAAACCCCTTCCCCCGCACCAATACTGCACAGAATTTTCCCCCCACTAAAACGGGGGAAAAAAAGGGTCCTTTTTTGGCTTCTTTTTTCCCAAAAAAAAACCCCCCACCAAAAAAAAGGGGGAGGGGGGGGGACTTGGGCAGGAAAGAACGAAGCGGGAAATTTTTTAAGGGACTTATGAATACATGGGGATTTTTTAAAAAAAATTTAGGGGGGTTCAACAAAAAAGGGGGCTGGATTAAAAAAAAACCCTTTTTTAATTTTTTTCGGACCAATGAACCTGGGACCTAGTTTGGGAGATGGCACTTTACTTAATAAAATTCCCGGGGGGGAAAAAAAAACTTTTTTCCCCCAAACCCCCCCCTTTTTCCCGGGCCCCCCCCGGGGCCGTCTAATTTTTAGACGAAAACTGTCTAGGGGGGGGCCCCCTTTCAAGTTTACATTGACTTTTTACCCCCTAGTTTTTAACCCGGTCTATGTTTTTCTACCCCAGGGACATTGACAACCCCAGAAGAGAACGAACCAAAACAGGGTTCAGCCCCTTTAATTTTTAAAAGAAAAAAGGGGGGGGGCCCCTTTTTTTGGGGGCCTGGGGGTGAAAAATTCATGGGGGAAAATCTGCTAGCGGTAGGTTTCCACCCAATCGGACTGATGCACCGAGACAAACAAAGTAATTCTGCTCCCAAAAATTTTGGGTTTTTTCGTTCGGTTTTTTTAAACCAAAATTTTTTTTGGGTGATAGGGAGAGGAAAAGGAAATTCCATTTCCCAAAAATTTTTTACAGAATGCCCTTTTCCAAAAAATTTTTAAAAAAAATGGGTGCCCCCCAAAAAGGGCACAAAATTCACAAAAGGGAAAAACCCGCAAATCGCACAACAAAGATTTAAAGGGGAAAAAATTTTTTTTAGGGTCTCGGAAAATTTGGGAAAAACCCCCCCGAGGAAAAAAAATGACACTGCTTTCTGAATCAAAACCCCCCCCCCCCCCCCAGAACACGTCTTCCCCCTTTCCCCCGAGTGGCCCGATCCTAATAAAAAATTTCCCCCGATATGGGCCAAGGGGGGCTCAGGGCAGGGGGGGGGCTTTTTGCCCCCCCGGGGGGGGGTATTATGGGGAACTAGGCGACCCCCGGTTTCCCAAAAAGGCCAGAAATAGTCCTTACAGCCCTTTTACTACGGGGTTTGGCCCCAAAAATTCCTAGTTAAAAATTTGGGGGGGTTTTTTGATCCCGGAGCCCGCAAGGCAAACGTGATTTTTTTTAGAACTTGAAGGGGGAAAGGGGCCCCCGGAAAAATATTTTTTTTTGGGGGGATATTTAGGGGGGCCTTTTTGGGATCTACGGATTTCTTCCCCAAAATCCAAGGGAAAAAGCTGAAATAAAAATTCCCCCCTTGGGGTATATTGGGGGGGGCAGAGTCCCCCCACCGTGGGGGGGGAAAACCCTTCGAAAAAGGGCCACCCTTACATTTTATCCCGGTCGAAAAAAATCACAAAACCCCAAACCAGAAAAAAAACAAGGGCCCCCTTCCCTTTAGGTTTTATTTTTTTTCGACCCAAGTGGGGCAGGTTCTTGTGGCGTAATTACGTTACTTATTTTTTTAAAATTTGGGTAATGGGCCTTCCCCAAAGGCCCTTTGTTTTTCCCAAAATTTTCCCAATTCCTATATAAAAAATTCCCCTTAGGAAGAAAATTTTTTGGGAAAAAAAGGACACGGACAAGTTGAGGGGGAAAACAGGCCTTCGATAGCACTGCTCCGACCCCAAACTTCAAGGAAACTACCCTACAAAAAGGGGGCGGTCCAACAGGCAAACAATTTGGGGTTTGGGGAAAAACTTTCTTTTGGGGGAAAAAAAAGCATGAATGCTTCAGGCTTCCGTTAACCACACCGCCCCTTTCCGAGTAAAAACAGTGATGTTTGGAAAACTAAAAAAATTAATAAATTTTTCATAGTAGTTAGCAAAACCCCCAAAAAAACGCTGCAGTCCTTTTAGAACTGGGGTTTTAAAATTTCCCTTAAAGGGTTAAATTTTTTAGAAGGACCATGCAAACCCTTTTTGGCCAAAAAAAAACCCCAAAAACTGTATCTCCTGTGTCATGAAAAACACATTTCTCTAGTTTGGCGAATAAAGAAGCTCCGGGTTCCCTGGAGGACAGAGCAGACTTTTGGCAGCTACAATGTCAAAGAGAAAATCGGGAGTCTCCAAAAAAAACACCCAAAAAACCCATATCTCTGAAAATCTCGTTACAAAATTCTGAAACACTGCCGATGCAGTACTGAGCCCGAACAAAAATTAAAGATACTCAAAAGGTCGAGGGGTTTTTAAACGCGGGGTTTCCCCAAAACCCCCCTTTCCCCTTTACTGACAAAAATTTAAAAGCTCCCCCCGGGGGTCAAGTTTATAAACCAAGGTCCCAACAGCGATTAAAAAAAATCAGAAGGTGGAACGAAAAAAGTTTTTTTTATGATTCATTTAACCCCACGGTAACAATCAAGGCTGAAACCCCCTCTTTCTTTTCCCAAAAAAGAACCCCCCCCCCACTGGGGGGGTGGATGCTAATAAACCCCTTTTTTTCAAACTGTCTGTTTGTTTTTTAAAGGGGTTTAGTATATTTCCGAAAATCATTTTTTTCCCCCCCGCCATTTTTCGTCTTCGCAGCTATCTTGCCCTCATCAAAATGGAGGGGTTTTCCGCTTGCGTTCCCGCCCTGAATTTTTCCCTTTTCTTCTTAAGCAGCCACACGACAATCAGTGCTTTAAATCTAGCCGCAGTGAACCTGTGACTTACTCCTTAACCTTGGACCTTGTAAACCCCCCAATTCCTACTGAGGGGAAAACCGAGGGGCTTGTTTGGCTCTAACCCTTGCCTTTAAAGACCCCCGTTTGATGGACTTAGGGAAAAGAGAAGAAAAACCTGAATCTGTATTGGGAGTGATTTCTGACTTTGGGGTTCTCTGGCCTCGGGTCCCTGTTTTTTTGTCTCAAACTGTGTGACTTTGACGCCCGTTGTTCTTTCGTGGGGGACAGTGTTGTGACTTCCACAACCATTTTCCGGGAGCAATTCCCTTTTAATTTTTTCTTTTTCAGGTTTTCCCCAGGTAAACATAAATTTTTTTTTTTTTTTTCCTTTTTTTCTCTTTTTTTTTTGCTTAACTCTGGATATCAATGTCTGGTTAAAAATTTCTGGATGATAGGGTTTGACTTCCCCAACCATTCCGGGTGACAGTTCCCTTAATTTTTTTTTTTTCCCTGCAGTTTTTTCCACGGGGAAAACTTTTTTTTTTTTTTCTCTCCTTTTTCTTCCGTAATCCTGTCTTAAAAGATCTGGAAAAGGGGAGGCCCCAAAAGGGGAATTTGGGTTTTACTGATAATATCCTTGCAATTTGCAGAATATAAAGACCCGTTTTAAAATCTACAGGACCTCAAAATCAAAATTTTTTAAGGGGTTGGACAGATTTTCCCGGATTTCGAGCCAGGATTAGGTTTAAAGGGGGAAAAATCAGGCTCCCCCTAGCCCCATTCGGGGAAATCCCAAGTTGCCCCCTTTTCGTTTTCGGGAACGTGAAAATTCAGGGATTTAAAAATAAATTTTCAATCTTTTTTTTTTGCAAAAGCTTACTTTTCCCCACTGAAAAATCTAAGGGCTTACTAAATTATTTGTTTCCAAAAGGTTTTTAAGTGGGAAAACCCGATTGAGAGAGGTGATTTTTTTAATCCCCCGAAAAATTTTTTTCAGCCAGGGGGGGAGGTGTTTGATGCCCCCAAAAAGAGGTGCAACAGCTGAAGCAGCCTTTTTTTGCTTTGCCCCCAAGGAACACTGGGTAGCTGAATACCCTTTGGGGTTCAGGAAGGCCCTTTTATACCCCTGGGCATTTCCCCAAAAAAACTATTTTTCCCAAAGGGTTTTCCCCCTGTTTAAAGGGAGAACTTTCTCGTGCCGCCCCCCAAATGCTTAGGGACTTTTTTAACTAATGAAACCTTTTTATACTCGTCTGACAACCCAGGCAAGAGAGTGGTTCGAAAAGCAATCGTACTAACCTTTTTCCTACCTTCCTCTCCAGCTAAGGAACCTTTGAGTAGGATTAAACGGGAACCTGAACCGAACCCATGCGGTAGACTCTTACAACGACGGGTTATGATGCACGCAAGGAACATCGTTTTAAAGGAGAATCATGTTCTATTGTGGTAAGTCCGGGCACTACATTATAAACTGCCCAGCCCGTTCCGTAAGACTACTGCAGCACTCATTCATTGTGAGTGTTGCGAGAGGGGATCGTCAGGTCCAAAGCCTCAGGCTCCAGAAATCTGCAAGCAACAAAAATCTTGATTTCTCGGCTTAAAACTCCGTTACCTCTGAGGACGTTGACTGTGTAAACGCTGCCATTTTCAAGTTTCCCTCAGCGGTGTCCCAGCTGAGTTGAAGAAAAACAATTCTCATTGCTTCTTTCCATCAAACCCTGGGTTGACTCAGCTTGGTGTCCTAGCTCTGCTATGATCGACTCAGGGGCAAGTGGAAATTTATGGATGTCTCCCTTGCTCTGAAACAGGGAATACGTTCAGTGAAAGAAGGCTACTCCAGTACAGATGGAAACTGTGGATGGCTCCCTGCTGACCTCTGACCAGTGGATCAGGAAACAGAGCCTTTGAGGTTCTTATGGTAAAGATCATCAAGAGAAACTGTCCTTTATCTTATCCTTCTCCCCACTTTCCCATTATTCTAGGCTACCATGGCTGCAGGCTCAGAAATCCTACCATTAACGGGAGACCAAGGAATTACACTTTCCAGAGAAACAGATGAGTCCAAAAGTTTCAGCTTGCTCTGTTCCTAAAGAATCATGTCAGTCCTGAACTACCAGCTGTATACCAGGACTATGTGGATTTATGTGACAAGAAGAACGCTGACCAGCTTCCTCCTCACCGTCCATATGATTGTCCAATTGAATTATTGCCTGGAGCAGAGATACCTTTTGGTAAGATCTACCCCCTGGCGGGGCCCGAGCTAAAGAGCTTTAAAGGATTACATAATGAAAATCTAGCCAAGGGCTTCATATGCCCCACTTCATCTCCTGCAGGTGCACCCACTTCTTTGTAAAGAAGAAAGAATGGATCTCTGAGACCATGCGTAGACTATAGGGAACTCAATAAGGTTACTATTAGAAACCGTTATCCATTGCCTTTAATCCCTGAGTTATTGGAGAGAGTGCGACATGCCCAAAATTTTTTCTAAACTGAATCTTCGTGGGGCCTATAACTTAGTCCGTATTAACCTGGGGATGAATGGAAGACTGCATTCAGGTCACGCTATGGACACATTGAATATCAGTTATGCCTTTTGGTCTGAGTACCGCCCCAGCCACTTTCCAACACTTGGTGAATGACATCTTCAGGGATCTCCTAGATACATTCGTGGTAATTTATTTGGATATATTCTAATTTTTTAAACTCCACAGAGGACATCATGGACATGTGAGAATGGTCTTGGAACGTCTAAGACAAAATCATCTTTACATCAAACTTAAAAGTGTGAATTCCATAGGATGGAAATTCAATTTCTGGGGTATGTACTGTCTACACAAGGAATTAGTATGGATGGAAGCAAAACCCAAGCCATCAAGGATTGGCCAAGTCCTAGAAATGTGAAGGAGGTACAGCGCTTCATCGGGTTTTGCCAACTTCTATAGACGTTTCATTAGAAATTTCTCTGAGGTAGTGTCACCTATCACTCAACTTACCCGGAAAGAGTCTAGGTTTTCCTGGACTCCCCAAGCCCAGGAAGCATTTTCCCCGTCAAAAGATAAATTTACCACTGCACCTATCCTAGTACATCCCAACCCCGAGCTTGCCTTCATAATAGAGGTGGATGCTTCAGACTGTGCCGTTGGAGCTATACTCTCTCAGAGAACAGTGAGAAGAATGTCTTGCATCCCTGTGCCTTCTTTTCCCAGCAGTTGTCTTCGGCTGAGAGGAACTACATGTGGGCAATAGAGAGTTGTTGGCCATTATTGCCGCCTTCAAAGAATGGAGACACCTTCTTCAGGGAGCTGCACAGCAAATAGTCGTCCTGACAGACCATCGTAACCTTGAGTTTATCAGGTCGGCTAAGTGCCTGACTCCTCGCCAGGCTCGCTGGAATCTTTTCTTAAACCAATTTAATTTTATCATCTCTTATAGACCAGGATCGCGCAATGGAAAGGCTGATGCACTCTCTAGGATTTACTCAGCAGAGACACGTCCAATTACTCCTCCTAAGACTATTCTTCCTGACTCTAGATTCCTAGGAGTAATTCATAATCAAGACCTACTTAAGGACATCAAGGAAGCATACCATGCGGATTCCTTTTTGGCACAACCCCCAAGGACGTAAGTCTTGTCTTTAAGAATGGTGTGTGGATTCAGGGACAACGTCTGTATATTCCTGAAACAGTCAGATTAAGAGTATTGCAACTCATTCACGATTCCAAGATAGCTGGGCATAGAGGAATTCTAAAGACACAGGAATTTCTTTCTCGTTTCTTTTGGTGGCCCACTTGCAGGAAGGATGTTTTGAATTATGTCACTTCATGTGAGGTCTGTGCAAGATGCAAAACACCTCGCTCCTCACCAACTGGTCTGTTACAGCCTCTTCCCACCCCGTCCCGCCCGTGGGGATCCATTTCTATGGACTTCATTGTGGAGTTACCAACCTCTCAGGGGAAGAACACCATTCTAGTGGTGGTTGACCGTCTAACAAAGGCAGCTCATTTTATCCCTTGTGTCGGCTTACCCACTGCAAAACAGACATCAGATTTGATGATTAAAGATGTGTTTCGCTTACATGGAGTACCGGATGAGGTTATTTCGGATCGAGGGGTGCAATTCACTTCTAGGTTTTGGCAAAATTTCTGTGCAGCATTGGACATTAAAGTAAACCTTTCTTCTGCTTTTCATCCCCAGACTAATGGACAGACCGAACGAACCAATCAAACCCTGGAGCAGTATCTCCGCTGCTTTATCTGCCACCTACAGGATGATTGGGTGGATCTACTTCCATTAGCTGAGTTCTCGTATAACAACTCTCAGAGTGCCTCCACTAAACAGTCTCCTTTTTACTCTAATCTAGGTTATCATCCTAACATTCTACCACGATTTCCCATAGAAACGCCTTTACCAGCAGTGGCTGAAAGAATCACGTCTTTACAGAAGAATATGGATCTTCTAAAGGAAAATCTGGAATCGGCTCAAGAAAGGTACAAGAAAGCAGCAGATAAATTTCGTAAACCTGCACCAGCTTTCAAGGTAGGAGACTTGGTCTGGCTGTCAACCAGAAATCTTAAGTTAAGGATTCCATCGTCTAAGTTGGGACATAAGTACATTGGACCCTATAAAATCAGTAAAATTATAAGTGCCGTTGCTTGTCGTCTTCAACTGCCCAGAACTATGAGAATCCACCCTGTCTTTCATGTATCCCTACTAAAGGCTGCGACACCCAATACGTTTCCTGGACGTTCCTCTCCTTGCCCTGACCCAGTGCTAGTCGATGGTCAGGAAGAATTTGTGGTGGAAAGGATTTTAGATTCCAGGTTGTATAGAAATCAGTTACAATATCTGATTAAATGGCAGGGCTACCCAGTGGAGGACAACTCATGGGAACCGGTCAATAACGTTAATGCTCCTCGCTTGCTCCGTCAGTTTCATCAGAGGTACCCACACAAGCCTGGTCTGAGATCATCCGGAGGTTGTCCTTAAGGGGGAGTAATGTAAGGTTCTATGTATATATTCCTGAAACTCAGTTTGTTCGTCAGCCATTTTACTTTCTGTCTTGCTGCAGCTATCTTGCCCTCAGTCAAAATGGAGTTTCCAGCTTGCATGTTCCCGCCCTGATTCTCTCCTTTGCTTCTTAAGCAGCCACAGCTGAGCAATCAGTGCTTCAGAATCTAGCCTGCAGTGAACCTGTGACTTGACTCCTGTAAGCCTTGGACCTTGTACTCCAGCTATTCCTACTGAGGAACTCTGAAGCACTTGTGGACTCTGAACCCTGCTCTTTGAAAGACCCACGTTTGCATGGACTTACGGTAACAGAGAAGAAGATCCTGAATCTGTATTGGAGAGTGATTGCTGAGCTTGGATTACTCTGGCCTGCTGTGTCTCCTGTTTCTGTGTCTGCAAACTGTGTGACTATTTCTGCCAACTTGTATGAAGTAATACAGGACTTTTCAATATCAAACCTGTGACTCCTGTGTTTTCATCGCACCCAAGCACAAGACGCTATATGAACTGTAACTACATACATTACATATGTAGTCTTTCATGGCCTGACATTCTGGACCAGAGAGGTTAAATATTCTCCCCTTAGGGAGGCGAGAATCCGGTACTAAGTCTATGGGGCAATCGTACTTTCTATGATTGGGTAATTTCTCTGATTCCAATACAGAAAACACATCCTCATAATCTCTGAATGTATAGGGTACAAAGGGGGAGGTGTGATTTTAACTTGGTTCACTGATAGCGATATACAATTATCCTGATACTCTGGGCTCCAGCGCACGATATCACCCAAGTGCCAGTCAATGACTGGATTATGTTTGCATAACCATGGCATACCTAGAACAACAGCGGATGATAAATTATGGGTAACAAAAAATGACACATGTTCAGCATGTAACGATCCCATTGACATTGATATTTCCTCAGTGACAAACTCCATTCTGGACGATAAGAGTGCCATTAATAGCAGTGGTTTTAATGGGCGCATTAAGCCTTAGCAGTGGTACACCAAGATTTCTCGCTACCAGGAAATCTATGAAGTTGCCTTCTGAGCCACTATCCACATAAGCCTCCACACACACAGATTTCTTCAGGTAAGACAAAGAAGTAGGTAAAAGGACTTTGGCCGCCTCAGCGGGCAATACCTGGGCACCTGGGCAGGCATGGCCATAGCTACCCAGGTGCTGACGTCCAGGGAGTGAAGGCTTCTGACGTCCAGTGTTCTCCCAGAGGTCTCCAGACTGTGGCTTGTGCAGCATGTTAGTAGGAGATGATGGGAGTGATCCTCCACAGGACTGAGCAATGAAGCCGGACACAGGTGCTTTAGCAACAAAATCAACTCAGAAAAGGAGAGGACGGAAAAAAAATTCAGAGAAAGGGTTAGGAAATGCTTTTATATATATCCAGAATATATATAAAAATGTTTTTTTTACGGCCAGATATAATGTGGCGTCCGCCCACTGCAGGTCTGAACTGCAGGTAAGACAGCACCCCGAGAAACCCTGAGACCCTTTACCCCCTATACAGGGATCTGGAATTATAGCGAAGCCCAGGGGGTAGCTGCCTATGAGAGCAGTGGACCGGAGTAGGAAGGACGCTAGGACGGGAATAAAAAGCGAGACCAAATGCGTAGTCAGAAGTCCAAGGGTCAAAACCAGGAGGGGAGCAAAAGTACAAAATCGGCAGGCAGTAGAAGGGTCAGAATTTCAGGCTAAAGCTCAAGTCAAAACCAGGCGGACAGCAGAGGTACAATATCGGCAGGCAGTAGAATAGTCAGAAATCCAGGCAAAGGTCAGAAATACAATAGCAAAACAAACTAGCACACTGGGGAAACCAAGACTATATCTGGCGGGCTACAAGCCAGGCTCCAAGTCATGGTTGGACAGTATTTGTCCCTTGTGTGTTGCATTACTGGTCATTTTAAAAAATTTTAAGAAATGTTTAATATGTTAGAGTTGGGCCTGGTTAACATGGAGAACCCTGTGAATTAGATATGTAATATAAAATATATCTTTTAACACAATTGACTAAAAGAACAAAGACAACAACAAGCACCATACACATGAATACGTGCTCTCTGAGTACACACTATGATAATACCCTTGTCTCTGCACCTGCCTATCAGCGGAGGTTGGCACTCTATATATATGCGAGTGATGGTGCTCCTGCTCATCGGTGGCTGTCCCTTAATGCCCTAGATATCCCTTTTATAGTGAACCATTCACACACTCATGGCCACTGGGTGTGAAGGGAAAGAATACCAGGGCAACTGGACATAAAGATATAGGTAGGC
This sequence comes from Oophaga sylvatica, assembly GCA_033576555.1. Classification (NCBI taxonomy): domain Eukaryota; kingdom Metazoa; phylum Chordata; class Amphibia; order Anura; family Dendrobatidae; genus Oophaga; species Oophaga sylvatica. The sequence goes on along the minus strand of JARQOD010000003.1, from coordinate 506,034,256 downwards.
AACTGTCAGAGATAAAAATGCATGAGTGAACTGACCAGCATCAATGAGTTAAAATTGGATGATTCATAATAGACTGATAGTACCCCATTAAGCTATTTCCTGCCCAAAAAATATCGGCAAGTGGCATCAAATACAATATATTAAAAAAAGCCTAAATAAATTATTCCTTGGGCAAATAAGGTGTAATGCAAATTCCCTATATAATCAGGAGGCAAAGAAGATTATAAATGCAGATATCAAACATTGCTGAAATATCCATTCCTGATCCCTCTCAGAAAAACAGTGTTTCCGGTACGTATTTGACAGTTTTTACACGTACCGGAGACACGTACACACGAAGACACATTATAATCTATGTGTCTATGCACATGTGCGTGTTTTCACACGGATCGTGTGTCCGTGTGCCAAACACCTAGACATGTCCATTTTCCCATGGACACACGGACCGGAAAACGTCCCGCACACGTGCACACGGAGAACAGCTGCCACGTGTCCGGGGTCTAACTGGAGGTAGCACCTGTGTCCTCCGGGTATTCCATTCTGGTCCTGTTCGAGGGGCCTTACTACGGGTACCCGGGGCTCACTAGTCACGCCCCCTTCGGAGCCCCCCGGACCGCGGTCTCGAGGTTCCACTTCAAAAATAAAAGACGAATGTGAACTTTACCATCTCTGCCTCCGCTTCCATTCGTTACAGATAGTAAGGAAACATTTAGCTAACATAAATGAATTAATGTCTCTAGGTCCAAATGAATTACACCTCAGAGTACTGAAAGAGATAGCAGAAGAAATTATTGAACCACTTTCTAAAATCTTTTAAAATTCTTGGAGAACAGAAGTCTCAGAAGACTGGAGAAGAGCAAATGTAGTTCCTATCTTCAAAAAGGGGAAGAAGGTGGACCCAGGGAACAAAAGGACAGTGAGTCTGACTTCTATAACAGGAAAGATCTTTGAACAAATTATTAAACAACATGTATGTAAGTAATAAGTCATGTCAGACTAACTTAATTTCCTTCTATGACAGAATCACTGACTGGGTGGATCAGAGAAATGTAGATATAGTATATCTTGACTTCAGCAAAGCATTTGACAAAGTATCTCACACAATCCGTATTGAAAAAAATGTCTAAGTATGGAATGGACAAGGCAACTGTTAGGTCAATTCATAACTGGCTTAGTGATCGGACCCAAAGAGTGGTTGTAAATGGCTGCACATCCAGCTGGAAGAATGTCTCAAGTGGGGTACCATAGGGCTCTGTCCTGGGCCCTGTATTGTTCAACATCTTTATCAATGATTTAGAGGAAGGAGTTGAGGGTAAACTGATTAAATTTGCTGATGACACAAAGCTAGGAGGGATAGCTAATACTAGGGAAGAGAGAGAGAGGATTCAAAAAGATAAAAATAACCTGAAGGGGAAGGAGTACCTAGCTGATCACACCAGTGTCCTCCGTGATTCTTCTGTGCCATACAAGTATTGGACACATAGCATGAACTGTCCCTCTACGCCTTAGAGGTGCTGGCCTGACCTGCCACTAGTGTTTTGTCAGAACGGGTTTTAGTGTCATTGGGGACATAGTAACTGATAGGCTCAGGGAAGGGGGGATTTTTGAAGCTCACCACGCCACGTCATCCGATATTGGAGGCTAAAATCTGTGTGTCGGGTGCCAGTCCTGCTGGTGAAGCTCAGCCAAAAGTTCAAGGAAAGGAAATAAGCGGCACATCCATCCACAGTATGTAAAAATTTAGTTCATGCTTTATTCAAGATTCATTAAAAACATGAAGTCCAAAAAATATAGATAAAAACTTGACGCGTTTCTGGCATCCAAGCGCACTTAGTCATAGGATATGTCATAAATATACAAATTGAACTATTTATAGAGCTCTAAGCCAATTACAACAGAGGTAGACAATCATTATTGGGAATAGAAAACAGGTATTAGCTACAGGTTACATGGATTTGACATCGGTATCAAAAACAGCATTAAACCGGTTGTAAACTCTAATCAAAATAATTTTTTTAAACACTATTAAAACCTTGTATAAAGTAAAATCTATGAAATACTAACAAAGGAATTTTATATATAAAGTAAAGACTATGGTATGCTGACAAAGAGAATTAAAGATGTCATGAACCGAATCACATTTATCATGTGGACAATTGACTAGTTTTACCATGTATTAGAAGAATTTTTCTGACACTGAAAATCCATGTAAATTACAGCAAAAAAACTATATTGATGTTAAATATATTGCACTAAATGAAAAATAGTTTTCAGTGTAAATATTTTACATGCAAAAGTGTTAGGTATTTGACAGACAAAAACTCATGGTACTGCTACCGACCGATCAGATAACAGTAAATCTGTACTTTGAACATTATTCATGATATAAAAAAAAAATAGAGCAATAGAGCCAACAGTTATCACATGTTTACCAAACTGCAGCCCAGCCGCCCGTGATTTCTGTTTGTGTTGATACGGGAGTGCTGTCACCTATTTCAGCGGACGGCAGGAGGAGAGGTATGTGAACAAGATCAACTGGGAATGCTATTTATCTACGGTAATTGCAATGCAAATAAAAAATACAGATATTAGATGAAATACCATTCATAAATATATATTAAGTCACAGTAATTGGACATGTTATTAAATGACAGCTGTAAGACTATAGACGTGCTGCTGCGCCAATTAGCCAAATTTGACAGAAGCCAACTAGTTAGGTTGGCTACTGTATAGTAATGTGGTGAATTTATTTACTAAATAATTATTTATTTTATTAAAACAATTGTTAATGGTTAAATAAACCCAATTAGTACCACATGAGATTCCTTAAAAGTCCTGTATATTAATGATTATCCGTAAATTTTAACATGTCATGGCATTCTTGGCCACAAACAATTGATAATAACTATGAGACACAGTAAGTGTGATAAGAGATTATCAAGAGCGTGCATGCTCAATTTTACATATCCCACCTATCAGAGAAACTGGATACTGAGATTACCCACATGAAAACATGATATGGGAGAGAATACCTAAGTATAGAGATTGAATAATATAATTAGAGGTTAAATACCAAAGAATGAGGCAACATAAAAATATTGGTATGCGGTAAATAGCTAGTCTTTTATGTTTTGCATGGTTAATATATATATAGAATAGATCATTCCTATAATTCATATCGTTTGGAAACTTTTTATCTAGTTTTAGGATCCAGAAGGCTTCTCTCAAGGCAAGTTGTCTTTGGCAATTTCCTCCCTTAGGTGCCATAAAAGCAGAATCTTGTCATGTCCCCTTTATTTACCATTGTGAAATGCTTTACGGCCCAAGAGTAAAAACTATTGTTGTTACTAATATTGGCGATATGCTCGGCAATGCGTCTTTTTAATTTGCGTGTAGTACAGCCGATATAGCGCACATTACAAGAGCGGCATTCTATACGATACAAAGAAAAGAAAATGTTCCAGCTCCTTAAAATTGCAAAATTTTATTCGTCCATTCGGTATAAAATACAAAGTGGTGAATGCTCCATAGAGGAAGCCGCATACAGCAACGCGTTTCGATCAGACGATCTTCATCAAGGCTGCTATACATATGTGAAACTTAGAGACCTATATATAACCCCCGGACCAATGAGATTTGAATTGACAATCACGTGATAAGCTAAAGGTCCTAGAAGGTAAATTGCGATACAAATAGTCGGAAGGTCCTTTTGTAACAATACAATAACATCATTAAAATTGCAAAAGATAAACATTAAAAAAGAAGAAGAGAGAAAACACGATATGGCAAAAGATCACAATCAATAATTATAATGATACATTAACTCATTCCTTTTGTTTAATCCATTCGGATATCTCGTGTTTAAGGAAAAGATCCAAAAGGCTTCCCTGGTCAGTAAATGTCTAGCGATGTCCCCACCTCGTACTGATTTAGTGACTCTTTCTATAGCGCTAACCTGAAAGGACGTAGTATTGCGATCATGAGAAAGAATGAAATGTTTGGAGGCCGCCGATACATTACGATTGGGATTAGTAGTGTTTCCAATATCAGATAAATGCTCCGAAATTCTTGTTTTTAATTTTCTAGTCGTGCACCCCACATATGACAAACTGCAAGAAACACAATTAATTTTATAGACTACATGTGTTGAATTGCAGTTGATATACTGTTTAATATCATAACTAACAGATTGGTTATTATTACTAAAGGATTTGGTGACTAAGGCATGTCTACATGTCCTACAATTGTTTGCTCCACATTTGAAAAAGCCCTTAAATTTTAACCATGTGTCAGTTTTAATATGAGCATGTAGACATGCCTTAGTCACCAAATCCTTTAGCATAATCCGGAGCATTTATCTGATATTGGAAACACTACTAATCCCAATCGTAATGTATCGGCGGCCTCCAAACATTTCATTCTTTCTCATGATCGCAATACTACGTCCTTTCAGGTTAGCGCTATAGAAAGAGTCACTAAATCAGTACGAGGTGGGGACATCGCTAGACATTTACTGACCAGGGAAGCCTTTTGGATCTTTTCCTTAAACACGAGATATCCGAATGGATTAAACAAAAGGAATGAGTTAATGTATCATTATAATTATTGATTGTGATCTTTTGCCATATCGTGTTTTCTCTCTTCTTCTTTTTTAATGTTTATCTTTTGCAATTTTAATGATGTTATTGTATTGTTACAAAAGGACCTTCCGACTATTTGTATCGCAATTTACCTTCTAGGACCTTTAGCTTATCACGTGATTGTCAATTCAAATCTCATTGGTCCGGGGGTTATATATAGGTCTCTAAGTTTCACATATGTATAGCAGCCTTGATGAAGATCGTCTGATCGAAACGCGTTGCTGTATGCGGCTTCCTCTATGGAGCATTCACCACTTTGTATTTTATACCGAATGGACGAATAAAATTTTGCAATTTTAAGGAGCTGGAACATTTTCTTTTCTTTGGATCTTCCTGGACGTTCGTCAGACGTCGTTCCGTGCACCTGCCGTGGTAGTTGGTGAGCTGGTTTGCTTTTTTCTTCATTCTATACGATACACCACATGGTGTGAGTCACAATTAATAAATGACTTGATAGTCTGACTTTCACCATGTGGTGATAGAAAGGACTTTTTCTTGTCAACGCTGAAAGTACATACATTGCATCTGCCACTTGAGCACCTAAAGAAGCCCTTACATGACAACCAAGAAGTGATAGGAGAACAGCGTGGCATGATGGGCGATAAAATATTGCCTAAGGATCGACCTCTTCTTGCAATGCATCTACAACCCTGCTGAACAATTTTACAAAGGGTCTCATCCTGATTGACCACAGGCAAATATTTTAAGATAATTTTTCCTTATATTGTAACTGATAACTTATAGGCTCATCCGTCTGTCAACTGAAAATGCTGACAGGCTGATTCTTATCAAAATGAACAAGGCCTGGATTGGCCAAGACTCTCCAAACTCACCGGATGACAGCAGCAGAACTTAAAGCCATTTAAAATGGTCTTCTTATTTTCTCGTGAATTTACATTCACCCCTTCCCACCCAAGAAAAACATATACTGTTTATGGTTTCTTCTTGTCCTCGCCTCCACCACTATATCAACAGGGTCATCATGCAGCCCTCATTCAAAATCTTTATTGGATCAAGAGGCGACCCTCACTCAATATCTTTATAGGGTCAGCAGGTGTCCCTCATTCAAAATGAACAAGGCCTGGATTGGCCCAGAAATCTCAATCCCACTGGATGACAGCAGCGGAACATAAAGCCAATTAAAATGTAGGATCATCAGGTGGCCCTCACTAATCATTTTTACAGGGTCATCTGGAGGTCCTCACTCAAAATCTTTATAGGGTTATCAGGCGTTCCACACACTTTTAGCTGTTACCTGCATTGAGTGGAGTGATAGTTTTGGTTTTATAGGCAGGGATTAATATTGCTATTGCATTACTTGTATATTGCTGCTGCACCGTTAAAACAATAGTCCTTGTCATAGCTAAATATTTTCCATTCTATAGTAAAACCGTTGTTATCTGTATTTAGTGACCATGATCACCATGGTAGGCACAGAAAGTAACATCAAAAGTTGATAGGGCAGACACACGAATGGATCCTCACTGTCAGTGATGTGCAATCGCCCGAGTTCACCAAGAGTTGCAACAATTATGGAGAGGGAGCAGCAGGGTGGAGGTGGAGGATCATCTTGACACTGCGTCCGGGACCCCAGATTGGTTTTGGTCTGATAAATGCACGCATTTCTGGCGGTCAGCTCTCGTTTGCACGTATTAGCTCTAGAATTAACACAGTTGTCTGAGTCAATGGTTTGGAGCAATCAAAGGAACCATAACTGATTTAATGAGCCATTCGCAGTTTCACAGTCGGGTCAAAGCTTTTAGACGTCATTATTCGTCAGTCTTTCCAAATTTGTAGAGGGTCATTATCCGTCACTCTCTATAAATTTTTAAAAGGCCATTATGCATCACTGTCTCTACATTTTTTAGAGGATCATTTTGCAGCACTCGTTCAAATTTTTGTCTTCCATGGTGTATTTCAGTATTTCCTTCTAATGTTTGGCAGCCCTTGCACTTAGTGCATAGGCTTTACCAGTCTCCAAATTTTTAGAGGGCCATTATGTGTCACTCTCTATAAAATTTTAAAAAGCCATTATGTGTCGCACTCTCCAAATTTATACAGGGTCATTATGCATCACTGTCTAAAATTTTTTATGGGGTAATTATGCAGCACTCGTTCAAAATTTTTGTCTTCCAGGGTGTATTTCAGTCTTTCCTTCTAATATTTGTTAGCCCTTGCACTTAGTGCATAGGCTTTACTAGTCTAGGAGTCCCACTACCTAACAATTTTAGCAGAATGTGTATGAGGCCCTTTTAATGTCTAATACAGAGTGTATCGGAGTCCCTCTACCTTCTAATTTTTGGCAGTTCTTGCCTAGTCCGCATTGGCTTTGTTCATTTCAGAGTCCCTTCTTCATAAATTAAACAGGTATAGGTCATCAAAGATTTTCAATTGAATTCAAATCTGAGCCATTCCAAAACTTTGATCTGCTTCTGGTCAAGCCTTTTGTTTGTTGATTTGGAGGTATTTTTAGCATCAATGTTGTGCTAAAAAGTGAAATTCATCTTTAGCTTTATAACAGAGGCTTAGTGCTAAACATACCTTTGGTATTGTGAACAAAAATTTCAACCTGGGTCTCATCAGTCCATGACACATTTCCCCTTTACTTTTGGAAGATGTGATGTAGGTTTTGGCAAAACATAGCCAAGCTAGGATGTTTTTCTTTGTAAGGAAAGGCCTCCGTCTTGCCACACTTCCACGCAGGCCAGACATATGAAGAATGCAGGAGATTGTAGTCACAGCACATGCGGTACACAACCAATATTTTCCAGAAATGCCTGCATGTCTTTTAATGTTGCTGTAGGCCTCTTGGCAGCCTCCAGGGCAAAATTTAAGCCATTTATTAATGACCTTCTTCACAGAGTTCCATGGTATATCTAATGTCTTGGACATTTTTTTGAACCCTTTTCCTTACCAATAACTTTCCCTAACAAGATCTCTTTGCTCAGTCAAGTTTATAAGTGTGAGTGGTTGTGTGACAATGCTAAGACAAGGGTTCGTGACATGGTTATAAGAGAGACAGACTGCATGGGCGGGAGAGGAGAAGTCACGAGAGAGAGAAGCAAGGAGTTCTAATTTTTAGAACAAGCTTTATTTTCCAAGTCAGTGAATAATAGAGAGGAAGCCCCATGGCAAAGCTCAAACTGAAGCCCCCTTTATAATGAGAGGCTTTGGCACACAGTGTTTGTTTATGACTTTCTCTATGATTCTTAGGCCAATTACATACATGCTAGTTTGCTAACAGTGAAGTTAATTACAAGGTTTCCAGCAAAGTAAATGGGACTAAACAATACTTATCACCCTCTCTCCAAGGGTGCCCTAACAGCCACATGGTTGTTGGCCAAGTTACAAGTTCTCCTAGAAGGTGCTTTATAACTTTCTTATATTGAAGCCATTATCACAGTCTGTAACACAGTTTCAACTACAATAAAAAACTGAGAAATGTCATTTTTATCAATGAACTATGCCTTTTAACATCCCCAAGTTATTGGTAATGCTTAGTCTGTGTTATGGGTCAGTATAGTTGGCTGCACAGCATATCAATGAGACAAAACAGATAGTCAACACAGATATTATATCTCTGGACCATGTAGAATGATTAATGATGGAAGGGTAAGGGTCATTGAACAGGGTGAACCGTAGGTAAATATGGTCGTGAACACCCATGACCTGCAATCAATATTGCCACATAGCTGAGTTTAAAGGTTAATACAGATCAGAAGGTAAAGACTTATGCAGCCAAATATAATGAATCCACAGAAGTATGTTGCTTATTGTAACACTGTTTTCAATGTTAAGTTGTGTTCTTTTCATTGTCAAGTTTATTAGCATGCCGATAATTGACAGGGTGTGATGCCTAACTTGGTTCTGATTCTATCCATTCACTATTTTCTAACCATTTCTTTCTCTGTAAGCCACTTTTCGTATACTGTTTTCCACAGTTTCTTTCAGTTACTTGATATTCATTCCTGTGTCATTCTTGATAGTATCCAGCCAGCGGATCTTTTGTTTCCCCAATTCTGATTGCATCTAGTCAGTGAGTCTTTTGTTTTCCCAATTCTGATGGCATCCAGTCATTGGATCTTTTGTTTCCCCAATTCTTTTTTGCCACTAACAATTCTGAGTAACATCTTCTTTTCTAATGAATTTGTCCTAATCACATGCACAAAATAATTCAGTTTCTGTCTGGTGATCTTGAAGTCCAGGAGCAATTCTGGGTTTATATGATCAAGAACATCATTATTGCTGATCCTTGCTGTGCATGGGATTTGTTTAAGTCTTCTGCAGCACCACAACTCATTGGCAGGCAATGTTCTTTTCTTTGCTTTCATGAGAAATCACGTTTCACAAACAACTTTTTTGCCATTATTCACAGAAAGTTTATTGGATATTGCTGAAATACTATTTTAACTGTGTTAATAGCACCAGGAATGACTTTCCTGGATGCCATCATGCTCTTGCAGGATGAGGAGGTGTCACTTAGAGTCCTTGGGGTCTGATTTGACAGTGGAATTTGTGCACCTTGGCACCATATGAGCTTGAGTATTTGGTGTCAAGTGTGACAGTGAGACCTGATGGAAAGACTGGACCAAATCAGCCTTAGAGGAGCATATTGGTTGTCTGTGAGCAGGGCTGAACTTGGCCATCTGGAAATTCTGGCAAATGCCAGATGGGCAGTTCAGAACTGCGGTACTGTTAACAGTTGTAGCTGAACACAGGGCCTCCGCTCCATGCTCTGTCACTTACTCCAGCAAGCTGCAAGATACTTTAGGCCCATAGCCTGCTGGAGTCCAGCATGATGCAGGTGATGTTGGCGGCACAATGATGTCACTGCATCGTGCCTCCAGCATCCAATGCAAGATACAATAAAACAGGAAACAGAAGCTGCAGTGGATGAGGAGGCTGGATTAGGTGAGTATTTTTATTTCTATGAACTGTGTTGCCTACAATACTGTGGGGGACCATCATACTATACGAAGAGTGTAAAGGGGTTCATCATACTATATGGGGGCTGCAGGTAACCATCATACTTTATTGGAGCTGTGAGGGGACCATTCAACTGTATTGAGGCTTTGAGGGGGACCATTAAACTGTATTGGAGCTGTGAGGGGAACTCTCATGCTATATGGGAGCTGTGTGGGAACATCATGGTGTATTAGGGCTATGACGAGGACCCTCCTAGTATATGGAGTTGTGTGGGACCATTATGCTGTATTGGGGCTTTAAGTGGTGCCCTCATACTAAATGGGGGCTGTGAAGTGGATCCTCATACTATTTGGGGCTGTGGGGGACAATCATATTGTATTGGGGCTTTGAAGTGGATCATCATACTATATCAAGGTTGTGGGAGACCTACATACTACATAGAAGGCTATGGAGTGACAATAATACTGTATTGGGGCTGTGGGGGACCATTATAATATATGTTGGGCTGTGGGTGTACCATAATACTGTGTGGGGGCTGTGAAGACCATCATTCTGTGTAGGGGACTGTGGTGGAACCATCATACTTTATGGAGAGCTGTGGAGACCATCAAGCTGTGGGGTGAACCATCATACTTTGGTAGAACCATAACACTGTGTGGGGAACCATCATTCTGTATATTGCAACAATCATACTATGTGGGGGACTGTGGTGGGAACATCAACCTGTGTGGGGATCCATTATAATGTGTGGGGGACCCATGGTGACCATCATACTGTGTGGGGGAATGTAGCGGAGCATTATTCTGTGTGGGAGAACATCATACTTTGTAGAGGGGTTTTCAAGACAATAATGCTGTGGAGGGGAAGATCATACTACATTGGGTCTGTGGGAGACCGTCATACTATGGCAGGGCTGTGGGGGGGATCATCAAGCTGTGGGGTGAACCATCATACTTTGGTAGAACCGAAACACTGTGTGGGGGAACCATCATTCTGTATAGTGGAATAATCATACTATGTGGGGGACTGTGGTGGGAACATCAACCTGTGTGGGGAACCATTATGATGTGTGGGGGACCCATGGTGACTATCATACTGTGTGGGGGAATGTAGTGGGAGCATCATCCTGTGTGGGAGAACATCATACTTTGTGGAGTGGTTTTCAAGACAATAATGCTGTGGAGGGGAAGATCATACTACATTGGGTCTGTGGGAGACCGTCACACTATGGTAGGGCTGTGGGGGATCATCTACATGTGCGGCTCCATCATAGTGTATTGGGGCTGTGTGAGAACCATCACACTGCATGGGGGCTGCAGACACTATCATGTTGTGGAGGGACCATCACACTGTGTGTGGAGCTATGATGATCTTTATACTGTGTAGGTAGAAGAATGTGGGAATATCATTCTCTATGGGGGAATTTTGTGGGCAACATACTCTATGGGGGCCCAGGAAGGGGTTTCACAGTGGGAGAGATCATTATTATTGTTATTATAAGGCACAGGGCAAATTATTATAAGGAGGCACAGGGGGACATTATTTCTCTAGGGTACTGTATAACTGAAACTTTCCCATAATGCTACACAAAGAAGCAGTGTGTTTCAGGTGTGCGTTAAAATACATCCACAGGTGCACAGAAGCTTCCAAACACGTGACATCATCATATGAGCAGTCCAGATTTGTTCAAAGGCATAGTATTATTAGTGTATAATCAATAAACACAACCTCCATTCAATAAATGGGGAGACAGGACACTATGAGCAAAATGGTGCAAAAGATAATCTTTTATTAAATATGAAGAAAAATTATAAAGAAAAAAATCACATCAAGAAAACAGAACCACAAACAAAGAACACAGACCAGGGGACACAGGGTAAGTACCAATGACTACATACACTCAAGGTGATGGCATAATGACTGTATATAACCCCCAAAAAATTATATTGATATTAATATTAAGTGCAAAATGCATATCTGGGGTGAAAAATAAGATGAAAATGATGATGGAGCCTGTTGACAGTCCAAATGAACGCTGTATGATGCTAGTAAAATCGCAAAGATTCAGGGTAAAAATCACAATAAAATGACCAAATGGTATCCTATATAAAGTGCAAAGTACAAAAGTGCATTTTCCTGTTTAGGTTGCCTCATTCTGACGTCCATAGCTTTACATGCATTGTCATGATCAGCACATCCATGACAGTCTTGTAGCCTGATTCAGGATTATATTATGCACTTTTGCACTTTGCACTTTATGTAGGATACCATTTGGTCATTTAATTGTGATTTTTTACCCTGAATCTTTGCGATTTTACTAGCATCATATAGAGTTCATTTGGACTGTCAACAGGCTCCATCATCATTTTCATCTTATTTTCACCCCAGATATGCACTTTGCATTTCATATTAATATAAAAAAAAATTCTGTGGGTTATATACAGTCATTATGCTAACACCTTGAGTGTATGTAGTCATTGGTACTTACCCTGTGTCCCCTGGTCTGTGTTCTTTGTTTGTGGTTCTGTTTTCTTGATGTGTTTTTCTTTATAATTTTTTCTTTATATTTAGTAAAAGATTATCTTTTGCACCATTTTGCCTCATATTGTCCTGTCTCTCCATTTATTGAATGGAGGTTGTGTTTATTGGCTATGCTTTTTGGACATTTTGTTGCTATTATCATTATACTGTGTTAACGTATTATTAGGGTATGTAAACTTTTGACTTTGCAGTAAGTAATAAAAATGCCTTTAACATTCTGTCTCTCTTATTATTCTGGCATTTGGGAAATACTAATAATTATGGTAATCCTAATTGACCTAAAAAGGGAAAGGTTTATTCTGATTTCATGTCAGATACTGAGAAAAAACATGCATGTGTGTCTTTTTATAAAGTGTATGTAAACTTCTGGTTTCAAGTGTACATGGTTTGCAGGGCACTGGTTTAGGACTGATATTACAATTATATGGTCATTATACTGTGGTAGTACTAGTCCTAGTACAGAGGTTTTTGTCAAAAAGCACTGTCACCTATATTTTTATCAAATATGTGTATGATGTGTAGTGTGAGTGTAATAATATACTCACCTACCACCACTTTCTCTAGGATCCAGCATAGTTCTGCTTCGCTTCTTAGTGATGTTAGTGATGTTACCGCAAATCCGATTGGGATGCTCTCTAGAGGGGGTTAGTCAATGAGGCCTCATTCTGATGCTCCTTAGACTTACAGTACATTTTAAAAGCCAACTCGGCTATTTGTATTCGTGCTAACCTCATGTGCCTGTGCACTGTCAATTTGCAGGGCTGAATTTTAGGCTCTGTCTGTCCCGGGCTGTGAGAGAGATCTGGAACCTTAGAAACATTTTTTGCGTTTTTGAGTTTTGCGTGAGGACAGCGAGAGTAAGAGAAAGATGGGTCTTAAAGATAGAATCCCCTTGAGTGGTCTCTAGAGCAGCAAGGATGAATGAATTTGATTGAATCTGAGAAACCAAATGTTAATTAGAGACTCTGGCTATGACTATAAGAAAGCATGTGCTGTGATTTGATGAAGACAAGGATAGCATCTACAGGTGATCAGGATCTGTACTTATCCTCCTCCTGCAAAAAGAAATGGTGAAAGAAGCATCCTGAGTGCAAATAGAAGTCACTTTCAAATTGAATTTTGTTCTGTTAAAACATGATAGAGTGGTGGCTGTTTTGTAAGGTGGACCACGTTAAATAATTGAGATAGGTGCACACACTGCAGGCACTGAGTGTTGGTGATCAGTGGTGACACGGAAAATGGATAGTGGCCAAGTGATAACAAATCCCAACCTTGTAAAAGTAGCTGGTGCAACTCCATAAATGAGCACCTAAGAAGGGTTGGAAATAGCCTGTACTAGATCCATAGTGGTTTGTGTGTTTAGGTACGCCCTATCAACCAATGCATTCAACTATTCTACTGAAATACAGCTTCAAAAAACTGAAACATAAAAAGGGTCTTAGAATATGATGATTAGAGATGAGCGACTTTGCCTCCGGGAGGGTCGAGTCGGGTTTCGGACCACCCGACTTTATCAAAAGTCGAGTTGAACTAAATCGGCCGACTATCGGAAAAAGTCGCAGTTCCCGACCCGACCCCAATGCAAGTCAATGGGGAATAAAAGTCGTCAGTAAACACACCTACAGTGCCCATTTCAGTGCCAACGACATCAATTCTTATTACTTAAGCTTGTCCACCTTAATTTACTTTATAATAATAGTAACGCATTGAAAACTGGGGATCATTTGGCTAAAGTTGTGGGGGGGGGGGCAGGGCTGGCTCCAGGTTTTTGTGGGCCCCGGGCGAAAGAGTCTCAGTAGGCCCCTTTAACACATACCACAATTCATGATGCTCCGATACGGCAGAGAAATATAGGTATAGTACAATGCCAAATACTTCACTTCTTACATTACATAAGTGATATCTATTGTAAATTCTACAATAGCTCAAAAAACGGACAGTAGATTCCTCCATACAGTATTATGGGCACCACATAGTGCGCCATACAGAATAATGAGCCCCATATATTGCTCTATACAGAATAATGAGCCCGATATATTGCTACATACAGAATAATGAGCCCCATATATTGCTCCATACAGAATAATGAGTCCCATATATGATGCTCCATACAGAATAATGGGCCCAATATAATGCTTCATACAGTATAATGCCACTTCGGCTGTGTGCACCATGAACACCTCTTCCATGTTGCCCAGTACGGCTCTTGGTAGAACCTGCACCGCTGCTGTGTGCTGGGAATGCCTCTAACAAACGGTTTACCAGAGTTGCTTGTTTGTTCGCCAATATTAGCTCTAGGTTCTCCTGTGGCATGATGTTCTGTAATTTGCATTTATGGCGTGGATCGAGGACGCTGGCCAACCAATAGTCATCATCCTTCATAATTTTGGCAATGCGGGGGTCCCTTTTCAGGATCTGCAATGATGCACTGCCAGTGGTGGGTGGAGGAGCACTTTCTGCCAAATCCACATCCCTCCAGTCATGCACAAACCCTGTACCTGACCTTGGAAAGCCAACATATTCTCTTGCCCCCTGAGAAGCATCCTCCTCCCCAAAATAATCATCCCCCTCATCCTCCTTCTCCTCCTCTTCCTCGTCTTCCAAAACCTCATCCAGGACAGTTCCCTGAGCAGACAATGCCTGACTGTCATCAAGGCTTCCCTCCTCCTCCGCCGCTGCAGACGCCTGATCCTTAATGTGCGTTAAAGTTTGCATTAGCAGACGGGATGTGGGATGCTCATGCTTATGATGGTGTCATCTGCGCTTACCAGCCGTGTGCATTCCTCAAAACACTGAAGGACTTTACAGAGGTCTTTCAGCTTTGACCACTGCACACCCAACAACTCAATGTCTGCCCTCAAACTGCCTGCCCGTGTATCCTCCCACAAATGCATTACTGCCTGCCTCTGGTCGCACAGCCTCTCAACCATGTGCATGGTGGAGTTCCACCTTGTTGCAACGTCTATGATTAGGCGGTGCTTGGGGAGGTGGAGCGATCGCTGCAGCCTCTGCATACGACTGGAGTCTACGGGCGAGCGACGTATGTGCGAGCACAGTCTTCACACATTATGGAGCAGTTCTGATAACTCCAGATAATTATTTATGAAGCACTGCACCACCAGGTTCAAGGTGTGAGCCAGGCAAGGTATGTGTCTGAGTTTTGCCATGGCTATTGCCGCCACAAAATTACGTCCGTTATCACTGACTAACCTTGCCTAGCTCAAGATGTATGCACTCAAGCATACTAAAGCATGACAATATGGAATACATGAAATTTAGAATAGCAATATGGCTTTGGAATATAAGGAAAAATTTGAGACGCTTAGTATAAACATTTGGCCAAACATTTTAAAGCCCACCAACCATCGTCAAGGTGGTCTCAATACTGGTGAGTCCCTAACCTAATGTGAACATACCTCTATTAGGCTGATATCTGAATTTCTGGGTGAATATGCACCTCTGTCAGCAATGCCTGCATTTATGGGTAAAGTAGGGACCTGGTGTAATTAAAATCACCACCTGGTGGGGGCGGAGTGCTCGGTCAGCAAGCTAACATTCAATAGACAAAAAAACCTGACTGGCACATCCAGACTAATGTGAACTAGGTGCAAACCAAGGGAAGCTACCCCCATGTAAAACATACAAAAAAAGGCTGCACTCAAGCATACTAAAGCATGACAATATGGAATACATGAAATTTAGAATAGCAATATGGCTTTGGAATATAAGGAAAAATTTGAGACGCTTAGTATAAACATTTGGCCAAACATTTTAAAGCCCACCAACCATCGTCAAGGTGGTCTCAATACTGATGAGTCCCTAACCTAATGTGAACATACCTCTATTAGGCTGATATCTGAATTTCTGGGTGAATATGCACCTCTGTCAGCAATGCCTGCATTTATGGGTAAAGTAGGGACCTGGTGTAATTAAAATCACCACCTGGTGGGGGCGGAGTGCTCGGTCAGCAAGCTAACATTCAATAGACAAAAAAACCTGACTGGCACATCCAGACTAATGTGAACTAGGTGCAAACCAAGGGAAGCTACCCCCATGTAAAACATACAAAAAAGGCTGCACTCAAGCATACTAAAGCATGACAATATGGAATACATGAAATTTAGAATAGCAATATGGCTTTGGAATATAAGGAAAAATTTGAGACGCTTAGTATAAACATTTGGCCAAACATTTTAAAGCCCACCAACCATCGTCAAGGTGGTCTCAATACTGGTGAGTCCCTAACCTAATGTGAACATACCTCTATTAGGCTGATATCTGAATTTCTGGGTGAATATGCACCTCTGTCAGCAATGCCTGCATTTATGGGTAAAGTAGGGACCTGGTGTAATTAAAATCACCACCTGGTGGGGGCGGAGTGCTCGGTCAGCAAGCTAACATTCAATAGACAAAAAAACCTGACTGGCACATCCAGACTAATGTGAACTAGGTGCAAACCAAGGGAAGCTACCCCATGTAAAACATACAAAAAAAGGCTGTACTCAAGCATACTAAAGCATGACAATATGGAATACATGAAATTTAGAATAGCAATATGGCTTTGGAATATAAGGAAAAATTTGAGACGCTTAGTATAAACATTTGGCCAAACATTTTAAAGCCCACCAACCATCGTCAAGGTGGTCTCAATACTGGTGAGTCCCTAACCTAATGTGAACATACCTCTATTAGGCTGATATCTGAATTTCTGGGTGAATATGCACCTCTGTCAGCAATGCCTGCATTTATGGGTAAAGTAGGGACCTGGTGTAATTAAAATCACCACCTGGTGGGGGCGGAGTGCTCGGTCAGCAAGCTAACATTCAATAGACAAAAAAACCTGACTGGCACATCCAGACTAATGTGAACTAGGTGCAAACCAAGGGAAGCTACCCCCATGTAAAACATACAAAAAAAGGCTGCACTCAAGCATACTAAAGCATGACAATATGGAATACATGAAATTTAGAATAGCAATATGGCTTTGGAATATAAGGAAAAATTTGAGACGCTTAGTATAAACATTTGGCCAAACATTTTAAAGCCCACCAACCATCGTCAAGGTGGTCTCAATACTGGTGAGTCCTAACCTAATGTGAACATACCTCTATTAGGCTGATATCTGAATTTCTGGGTGAATATGCACCTCTGTCAGCAATGCCTGCATTTATGGGTAAAGTAGGGACCTGGTGTAATTAAAATCACCACCTGGTGGGGCGGAGTGCTCGGTCAGCAAGCTAACATTCAATAGACAAAAAAACCTGACTGGCACATCCAGACTAATGTGAACTAGGTGCAAACCAAGGGAAGCTACCCCATGTAAAACATACAAAAAAAGGCTGCACTCAAGCATACTAAAGCATGACAATATGGAATACATGAAATTTAGAATAGCAATATGGCTTTGGAATATAAGGAAAAATTTGAGACGCTTAGTATAAACATTTGGCCAAACATTTTAAAGCCCACCAACCATCGTCAAGGTGGTCTCAATACTGGTGAGTCCCTAACCTAATGTGAACATACCTCTATTAGGCTGATATCTGAATTTCTGGGTGAATATGCACCTCTGTCAGCAATGCCTGCATTTATGGGTAAAGTAGGGACCTGGTGTAATTAAAATCACCACCTGGTGGGGGCGGAGTGCTCGGTCAGCAAGCTAACATTCAATAGACAAAAAAACCTGACTGGCACATCCAGACTAATGTGAACTAGGTGCAAACCAAGGGAAGCTACCCCCATGTAAAACATACAAAAAAAGGCTGCACTCAAGCATACTAAAGCATGACAATATGGAATACATGAAATTTAGAATAGCAATATGGCTTTGGAATATTACAAAAAAAGGCTGCACTCAAGCATACTAAAGCATGACAATATGGAATACATGAAATTTAGAATAGTTTGTTTCTCGCTGCAAGTAATCGGCCAGTACCTCCGCGGTGTGTCTGTTGTCGCCCAAAGACATCATCTTTTAAACAGCCTGTTGACGCTTACCACTAGCTGTTTGATAGTGGGACACCTCGTGTGCAACACTGGCAGCTGTGGATGGAGTGCATGTGTGACTGCGCTCTGTCGACGAGCTTTCGCTTCTGGAGGAGGAGGAGGGTTGAACACCTACAGCCAACTGTTGCCTATACCATGGGCTAGGCAGCACTGTTCCACCGCCGCTGTCCCCTGTGGAACCTGCATCCACCACATTAACCCAGTGAGCAGTGATGGACATGTAACGGCCCTGGTCATGCCTACTGGCCCATGCATCTGTTGTGAGGTGCACCTTTCCACTCACTGATTGTTTGAGTGCATGGACAATGCGGTCTTTCACATGCAGGTGGAGGGCAGGGATGGCTTTTCGAGAAAAGAAGTGCCGACTGGGTAGGTCATAGCGTAGGAGAGCGTAGGCCATGGGCTCTCGGAACGCTGCGCTTTCAACCAAACGGAAGGGCATCATCTCTAATGAGATCAGTTTGGCATGTAGGTGTTCAAAGCCAGTGTACGCGGATGAGAGGATAAGTACTTTCTTGTCCTACTCAGAGTGTCTGCTAGGGTGAGCTGGACTTGAGAGCTGCATATGGTGGAACTAGCGGTGAACATGGCGGACTGAGAGGTGGTTGGTGATGGTGGTGGTGGTGGTGATGGCCTAGATTTAGTCTTTCGTTGGAAAAACGTTTTGATTCCCTGACTGCTTTGGCCTTGCGACGACACCTCAAAATTTCTTGCTGGTGGTGTGCTAACCGGTGGGCTTACAGTGGGGGAAGTGATGTAGCGCTGCTGGCTACCTTCAGTCGGAGCAGGTGCGCGTGTGCTACCTGATGTTTTGTAGTCTGTCCACGCTTGCAAGTGCATTGTGTTTAAATTTCTAAGCATGCAACTGGTATTCAAATTTCGGAGATTTTTCCTTCGGCCAAAGGTCCTTCCGCACTTCTTACAGATAACCTTTGCCTCATCAATAGGATTTTGGTCAAAAAAGTGCCACACTGCACTCTTCCTACTATGGGATAAATTTTCAGGGCTTGTACGCTGTGCTAATTTGATGGTCTGGCCAAGCTGTAATGCAAATCTTTTTGTTTTTTAACACATTTTTGGACAGATACGGGCCTGCCAGATATCCACAGCTGCGATGTCGATGCCTGCTGCGGATCCTCCTCCTCTTCTGAGCTATTACCAGTGGCACCCTCTTCCCCCAATGGATGCCAGTCCGGGTCAACAACTTGGTCATCCATCACATCCTCTTCAATTTCATCTGCACCTTCTACTGTGTCACCTTGTAAGGTGGTATAGTTTGTGGGAAGGGGCACCTGAGTTTCATCAGGGTCAGAGTCTGGCTCAGTAGACTGCGAGGGCACTGTAGTGCTCTTGGTCAATGTACCAACAGAATCAGATAGCAGTGGCTGTGCATCAGTGCACTCCATGTCAGATTCATCTTGGACAGGGGAATACAGGATTTGACTTGATAACCCAGGCATGGTATGTGAAAAGAGCTCCATGGAGTAATCTGAAGTGTGGCCTGCCACATCCTTCACTTTTGGTGGGGGTGAAGGACACAAGGAAAGTGTTGTTCCTGACCAGGAGCCTGCACTGACGACTCAGTGCTTGCATTTTTTGAAACTTCAGAAGAGGAGGCGATAGAGCTGGAGGCTGTTTCGGCAATGTAAGCCAAAACATGTTCCTGATGCTCCGGTTTTAAAAGCGGTTTACCTACTCCCAGAAAAGGGAGCCTTCCAGGCCTTCTGGAGCCAGACGATAATGCAGGCTCAACACCTCCTGCCTTAGGTGCTATTCTGCTTTTGGCACTACCAGCAGATGCACCACCACCACCATCAGTACCAGCTGCCCCCCCCCGCCCACGTCCACGGCCTCTTCCACCATACTTCCTCATGTTTGGGAAAATGTATCAAAAATACCAGCAGATATATGGTACTGTATGAGGAGCGTACAGCTGTATACGGTGTAGGGAAAAATTTAAATCTCCGTATATATTTCCAGAGTCACACACAGACGCTCTCTCAGTATGGATTTCACCGTAATACAAAGAGCGGATATACGGTACTGTATCAGAAGCGGACAGATGTATATGGTGTAGGGTAAAATTTAAATCTCCGTATTTATTTCCGGAGTCACACACAGACGCTCTCTCAGTATGGATTTCACCGTAATACAAAGAGCAGATATACGGTACTGTATCAGAAGCGGACAGCTGTATACAGTGTAGGGGAAAATTTAAATCTCCGTATTTATTTCCGGAGTCACACACAGACACTCTCTCAGTATGGATTTCATCGCAATACAAAGAGCAGATGTACGGTACTGTATCAGAATCGGACAGCTGTATACAGTGTAGGGGAAAATTTAAATCTCCGTATTTATTTACGGAGTAACACACACGCGCTCTCAGAATGGATTTCATCGTAATACAAACAGCAGATATACGGTACTGTTTCAGAATCGTACAGCAGTATACGGTGTAGGGAAAAATTTAAATCTCCGTATATATTTCCGGAGTCACACACAGACGCTCTCTCAGTATGGATTTCACCATAATGCAAACAGCAGATATACTGTACTGTATCAGAAGCGTACAGCATTATACGGTGTAGGGAAAAACTTAAATCTCCATATATATTTCCGGAGTCACACACAGATGCTCTCTCAGTATGGATTTCACCGTAATACAAAGAGCATATATACGGTACTGTACCAGAAGCGTACAGCAGTATACAGTGTAGGGAAAAATTTAAATCTCCGTGTATATTTCCAGGGTCACACACAGACGCTCTCTCAGTTTGGATTTCATCGTAATACAAAGAGCAGATGTACGGTACTGTATCAGAAGCGTACAGCAGTATAAGGTGTAGGGAAAAATTTTAATCTCCATATATATATCTCCGGAGTCACACACAGACACTCTCTCAGTATGGATTTCATCGCAATACAAAGAGCAGATGTACGGTACTGTATCAGAATCGGACAGCTGTATACAGTGTAGGGGAAAATTTAAATCTCCGTATTTATTTACGGAGTAACACACACGCGCTCTCAGAATGGATTTCATCGTAATACAAACAGCAGATATACGGTACTGTTTCAGAAGCGTACAGCAGTATACGGTGTAGGGAAAAATTTAAATCTCCGTATATATTTCCGGAGTCACACACAGGCGCTCTCTCAGTATGGATTTCACCATAATGCAAACAGCAGATATACTGTACTGTATCAGAAGCGTACAGCATTATACGGTGTAGGGAAAAACTTAAATCTCCATATATATTTCCGGAGTCACACACAGATGCTCTCTCAGTATGGATTTCACCGTAATACAAAGAGCATATATACGGTACTGTACCAGAAGCGTACAGCAGTATACAGTGTAGGGAAAAATTTAAATCTCCGTGTATATTTCCAGGGTCACACACAGACGCTCTCTCAGTTTGGATTTCATCGTAATACAAAGAGCAGATGTACGGTACTGTATCAGAAGCGTACAGCAGTATACAGTGTAGGGAAAAATTTAAATCTCCGTGTATATTTCCGGAGTCACACACAGACGCTCTCTCAGTATGGATTTCACCATAATGCAAACAGCAGATATACTGTACTGTATCAGAAGCGTACAGCATTATACGGTGTAGGGAAAAACTTAAATCTCCATATATATTTCCGGAGTCACACACAGATGCTCTCTCAGTATGGATTTCACCGTAATACAAAGAGCATATATACGGTACTGTACCAGAAGCGTACAGCAGTATACAGTGTAGGGAAAAATTTAAATCTCCGTGTATATTTCCAGGGTCACACACAGACGCTCTCTCAGTTTGGATTTCATCGTAATACAAAGAGCAGATGTACGGTACTGTATCAGAAGCGTACAGCAGTATAAGGTGTAGGGAAAAATTTTAATCTCCATATATATATCTCCGGAGTCACACACAGACACTCTCTCAGTATGGATTTCATCGCAATACAAAGAGCAGATGTACGGTACTGTATCAGAATCGGACAGCTGTATACAGTGTAGGGGAAAATTTAAATCTCCGTATTTATTTACGGAGTAACACACACGCGCTCTCAGAATGGATTTCATCGTAATACAAACAGCAGATATACGGTACTGTTTCAGAAGCGTACAGCAGTATACGGTGTAGGGAAAAATTTAAATCTCCGTATATATTTCCGGAGTCACACACAGACGCTCTCTCAGTATGGATTTCACCATAATGCAAACAGCAATATACTGTACTGTATCAGAAGCGTACAGCATTATACGGTGTAGGGAAAAACTTAAATCTCCATATATATTTCCGGAGTCACACACAGATGCTCTCTCAGTATGGATTTCACCGTAATACAAAGAGCATATATACGGTACTGTACCAAAGCGTACAGCAGTATACAGTGTAGGGAAAAATTTAAATCTCCGTGTATATTTCCAGGGTCACACACAGACGCTCTCTCAGTTTGGATTTCATCGTAATACAAAGAGCAGATGTACGGTACTGTATCAGAAGCGTACAGCAGTATAAGGTGTAGGGAAAAATTTTAATCTCCATATATATATCTCCGGAGTCACACACAGACACTCTCTCAGTATGGATTTCATCGCAATACAAAGAGCAGATGTACGGTACTGTATCAGAATCGGACAGCTGTATACAGTGTAGGGGAAAATTTAAATCTCCGTATTTATTTACGGAGTAACACACACGCGCTCTCAGAATGGATTTCATCGTAATACAAACAGCAGATATACGGTACTGTTTCAGAAGCGTACAGCAGTATACGGTGTAGGGAAAAATTTAAATCTCCGTATATATTTCCGGAGTCACACACAGACGCTCTCTCAGTATGGATTTCACCATAATGCAAACAGCAGATATACTGTACTGTATCAGAAGCGTACAGCATTATACGGTGTAGGGAAAAACTTAAATCTCCATATATATTTCCGGAGTCACACACAGATGCTCTCTCAGTATGGATTTCACCGTAATACAAAGAGCATATATACGGTACTGTACCAGAAGCGTACAGCAGTATACAGTGTAGGGAAAAATTTAAATCTCCGTGTATATTTCCAGGGTCACACACAGACGCTCTCTCAGTTTGGATTTCATCGTAATACAAAGAGCAGATGTACGGTACTGTATCAGAAGCGTACAGCAGTATAAGGTGTAGGGAAAAATTTTAATCTCCATATATATATCTCCGGAGTCACACACAGACGCTCTCTCAGTATGGATTTCACCGTAATACAAACAGCAGATATATGGTACTGTATCAGAAGCGTACAGTATTATACGGTGTAGGGAAAAATGTAAATCTCTGTATATATTTCCGGAGTCACACACAGACGCTCTCTCAGTATTGATTTCACTGTAATACAAAGAGCAGATATACAGTACTGTATCAGAAGCGTACAGCAGTATACGGTGTAAGGAAAACTTTAAATTAAATCTCCGTATATATTTCCGGAGTCACACACAGACGCTCACTCAGTATGGATTTCACCATAATACAAAGAGCAGATATACGGCACTGTATCAGAAGCGTACAGCAGTATACGGTGTAGGGAAAAATTTAAATCTCCGTATATATTTCCGGAGTCACACACAGACGTTCTCAGTATGGATTTCACCGTAATACAAAGAGCAGCTATACGGTACTATATCAGAAGCGTACAGCTGTATACGGTGTAGGGAAAAATTTAAATATCCGTATATATTTCCGGAGTCACACACAGACGCTCTCTCAGTATGGATTTCACCGTAATACAAAGAGCAGATATACGGTACTGTATCAGAAGCGTATAGCAGTATACGGTGTAGGGAAAAATGTAAATCTCCGTATATATTTCCAGTCACACACAGATAGTCAGCATGTATTTGTCTGTGATACCAGCTAGTACACCGTAGTGTGTGAGGAGCGTACAGCTCTATGCAGTGTGGGAAAAAATGAACGCTCAGTAACTGTGCAGAAAAAAAGAATAAAAGTATTAGTGCTGTGTAAAAAGCAGTCTGCACAGCTGTGTACACACAGCAATACAGCTATCAGGCAGCCCAATAACCAGCGCTGCTGCACACAAGAAAATCCTCACTTGTCACTGCACACTAACTGTACAGCACAATTGCTATCAGCACAAGCACAGAAGAACTTCTCTTTCCAGCCCTAACTCTCTCCCTACTAATAAACAGCAACCTCTCCCTACTGTTAAGATCGGCAGAAGTAAAATGGAGGTCGGCGGTCAGGGCTTTTATAGACACTATGACGCCTCCCAAAGCAAGCCAATCACTGCAATGCCCTTCTCTACGATGGTGGTGAACGCTTCACATGTCATCTCGTTGCCCACAGTGTACGTCCTTGCTCTTTGGCTGAAAAAAATGCACCTGCAAGCATTCTGGGAAATACGACTTTGGCGCTCTCTCACGCTATGTTCGGGTTTCGGATTGCGATACCCGACTTTGGCAAAAGTAGGCGACTTATGAATCTGGCCGACCTGTTTCGCTCAACTCTATTGATGACCAAATATCTATTTTTTTTAAAGTAATAAAGCATAAAAACTATATATTTGATGTCATTGTAACTGTACTACCATAAAGGGAACAATAGATATAAAGCCTGACATTGCTGTGTTTTTTCTATTTATTAAATTATAAGGTAGCATTAATTTTCACAAAGCATTACTATACTGTCCTCATACACGTTAGCACGGTGTGTAATGAGACACATAGCTAAACTCACTGTCTTCTTTAAGAAAAAGAGGCTGTAAGTTGAAACATTCTTTTATTGATTTTAGATGTGACAGGAAAGGGTGAAACGATAAGATGCAATAACAGGAGCATTTCATAATATATAATTGTACAGAGCATAAAATACGGATAGTCTGCAATACACAGTAATATGAGGTAATACACAGGTAACATGAGGTAATACACAGGTAACATGAGGTAATACAAACTGATGATTACCTACTTAGTACAGCTAACATATTGATAAACACAGGACTGTAACACATAGATAATGCTTACCAACTATGCTGAGAGCAAGCTGTTTAAGAAGCATGAAGAAAAACGAGTGGTGTGTTTTCTCCTCAGAGGCATGCAGGAACAATGGCTGCTGTTTCCTTCACAGTGTCGTAACAAGACCACAAAGCAGCAAGAACAATCCCACAATGCTCTAGGAACATAATATATTGCAAACTAAACTAGAATGTATACATTAAACCACCAGCAGATGGTGCTGTTACCTTACAATATAAAATATAGGATGGATTAATATACACATAAAAATATATCTGTAATAACAGAGACATAAAAAATATGACTAAACTTTAGACAGCAATTATATTACTGGACAGAACAATTACAGTCATCATCATCACTGGCTAAATTACCCATCAGTATATGTTTGGAGTGTGGGAGGACACAAGTAAACATGTGGAAAACATATGAACTCTTTGCAAGTGTTGCATTTTCCTTGATTGGATTTGAACCCACGGCTCCACCGCTAACCACAGAGAACCGTGCCACCCATTGTAACCCACCCCACAAAGAGTTGTTTGTTAATTTTTTAGTACATTATATGGTAAATTACCGTATATACCCATGTATAAGCCGAGATTTTCAGCCCATTTTTTAGGGCTGAAAGTCCCCTTCTCGGCTTATACGCGGGTCATATACGGGGGTCGGCGAGGGAGGGTGAGGGGGGTGTCGGATCATACTCACCCCTCCGCCGGCACGGTCTCTGCAGCCCCCCTGCTTCTCCCACGATCTCCGGCTCCTTCCTGCAGCGGTCACATGGCACCGCTCATTAAAGTCATGAATATGCACATATTCATGACTTTAATGAGCGGTACCACGTGACCGCTGCAGGACTGAAGCGCTGCGGAGAGCACCGGGAGAAGAGGAGAGGCTGCAGGGACGCGCGGTGGAGGGGTGAGTACAGTGATATTTACCTGTCCCGTTCCACGCTGCATGCTGCGTCCTCGTCTGACTCCTCTGGCTGTGAATGATCAGCAGAGGGCGCGATGACATCATTAGTGAGCGCCGCACCCTCTGCCAGATCATTCACTGCTGAGGACCCGGAAGAAGACGCAGCGCAGCGGTGCAGAGAGGACAGGTAAATATCTCAGGTGCCGGGGTCCTGAGCGAGCGGTGACACCGGCACCTGTCCCCCATAGCGCGCCAGTGTCACTGCCTGCTCAGGACACCGGCACCTGGCCCCCAGCGACGAGAGGTGAGTATGTCATTTTCTTTTTTTTTTTTGCAGCAGCAGATATGAGGCCTATACTATGGGGCATATGGGGCATAATTGTGCAGCATATGGGGGCATAATATGGAGCATATAGGGGCATGAGCTGTGGAACATATGGGGGCATAAGCTGTGGAACATATGGGGGCATAAACTGTGGAACATATGGGGCATAATCTGGAGCATAACGGGGCATAATATGGAGCATATGGGGGCATAAGCTGTGGAACATATGGGGCATAATCTGGAGCATATGGGGCATAATATGGAGCATATGGGGGCATAAGCTGTGGAACATATGGGGCATAATCTGGAGCATATGGGAGCATATGGGGGCATAATCTGTGGAACATATGGGGCATAATCTGGAGCATATGGAGCATAATCTGTGGAACATATGGGGCATAATCTGGAGCATATGGGGGCATAATCTCTGAAGCATATGGAGGAATAATTTGTGGAGCATATTGGGCATAATCTGTGCAGCATATGGGGGCATAATCTGTGGAGCATCATATGGGGGCATAATCATTTTTCACCCTAGGCTTATACGCGAGTCAATATGTTTTCCCAGCTTTTTGTGGCAAAATTAGGGGGGTCGGCTTATACACGGGTCGGCTTATACATGAGTATATACGGTAAATGACCCTTTAAAAAACAGAACTAATCCCAATAAAAAAATGCTTGAATGACTACAACAATGAAAAAAAATAAAATAAGGTAGAAAATTTAAGAAAAAATACTCTTGGAACACAGAGTTGAAAAATGTAACCGAAAAAAAATAGCTTCAAAAGGAAGGGGATAAAATAGTGATCAATCAAGTTTGATAATTCAGAGTGATTTATAGCTTACATCAAAGTGCAGGTTTTATTACCAAAGATTTTGTGAGAGCATTGGATAAAATTCATAGATAATGAATATGACCTTTAGGCTGGAGTCACACATAACGCATAAAAATAGGTCAGATTTTTACAGCCGAAAATCGCATCAATGTTTCATGAAGAGTGATCCGTATGTCATCCGTTTTCAATGCAAGGATGCGATTTCCTTGCATCAAAATATCCGTGTGTCATCCATATGGCATCCGTATGGCATTCGTACGAAAATCTTGTCGGCTTGCAAAATGGACATATAATGGATTCATGGTCTCAAATATTCGTAAAAAACACGGTGACTTGCGAAAGTATTCGGCTCCCTGGAACTTTTCAACCTTTTCCCACATATCATGCCTCAAACATAAAGATACCAAATGCATATTTTTGGTGAAGAATCAACAAGTGGGACACAATTGTGAAGTTGAACAAAATTTATTGGTTATTTGAAATTTTTGTGGAAATACAAAAACTGAAAATGGGGCGTGCAATATTATTCGGCCTCTTTACTTTCAGTGCAGAAAACCTCTCCAGAAGTTCATTGTGGATCTCTAAATGATCCAATGTTGTCCTAAATGACTAATGATGATAAATATTATCCACCTGTGTGTAATCAAGTCTCCGTATACAGTCAGGGCCAGAAATATTTGGACAGTGACACAATTTTCGCGAGTTGGGTTCTGCATGCCCCACATTGGATTTGAAATGAAACCTCTACAACAGAATTCAAGTGCAGATTGTAACGTTTAATTTGAAGGGTTGAACAAAAATATGTGTTAGAAAATGTAGGAATTGTACACATTTCTTTACAAACACTCCACATTTTAGGAGGTCAAAAGTAATTGGACAAATAAACATAACCCAAACAAAATATTTTTATTTTCAATATTTTGTGGCGAATCCTTTGGAGGCAATCACTGCCTTAAGTCTGGAACCCCTGGACATCACCAAACGCTGGGTTTCCTCCTTCTTAATGCTTTGCCAGGCCTTTACAGCCGCAGCCTTCAGGTCTTGCTTGTTTGTGGGTCTTTCCCTCTTAAGTCTGGATTTCAGCAAGTGAAATGCTTGCTCAATTGGGTTAAGATCTGGTGATTGACTTGGCCATTGAAGAATGTTCCATTTTTTTGCACTCATGAACTCCTGTGTAGCTTTGGCTGTATGCTTGGGGTCATTATCCATCTGTACTATGAAGCGCCGTCCAATCAAGTTTGCAGCATTTGGCTGAATCTGGGCTGAAAGTATATCCCGGTACACTTCAGAATTCATCCGGCTACTCTTGTCTGCTGTTATGTCATCAATAAACACAAGTGACCCAGTGCCATTGAAAGCCATGCATGCCCATGCCATCACGTTGCCTCCACCATGTTTTACAGAGGATGTGGTGTGCCTTGGATCATGTGCCGTTCCCTTTCTTCTCCAAACTTTTGGCTTCCCATCATTCTGGTACAGGTTGATCTTTGTCTCATCTGTCCATAGAATACTTTTCCAGAACTGAGCTGGCTTCTGGAGGTGTTTTTCAGCAAATTTAACTCTGGCCTGTCTATTTTTGGAATTGATGAATGGTTTGCATCTACAGGTCCTTCTCAAAAAATTAGCATATAGTGCTAAATTTCATTATTTTCCATAATGTAATGATTACAATTAAACTTTCATATATTTTAGATTCATTACACACCAACTGAAATTTGTCAGGTCTTTTATTGTTTTAATACTGATGATTTTGGCATACAACTCCTGATAACCCAAAAAACCTGTCTCAAAAAATTAACATATTTTAACTGTCCAATAAAAAAAAAGTGTTTTTAAAAACAAACAAAAAAAACATCAAATAATAAAGTTCAGTTATGCACTCAATACTTGGTCGGGTATCCTTTTGTAGAAATGACTGCTTCAATGCGGCGTGGCATGGAGGCAATCAGCCTGTGACACTGCTGAGGTGTTATGGAGGCCCAGGATGCTTCGATAGCGGCCTTAAGCTCATCCAGAGTGTTGGGTCTTGCGTCTCTCAACTTTCTCTTCACAATATCCCACAGATTCTCTATGGGGTTCAGGTCAGGAGAGTTGGCAGGCCAATTGAGCACAGTAATACCATGGTCAGTAAACCATTTACCAGTGGTTTTGGCACTGTGAGCAGGTGCCAGGTCGTGCTGAAAAATGAAATCTTCATCTCCATAAAGCATTTCAGCCGATGGAAGCATGAAGTGCTCCAAAATCTCCTGATAGTTAGCTGCATTGACCCTGCCCTTGATGAAACACAGTGGACCAACACCAGCAGCTGACATGGCACCCCACACCATCACTGACTGTGGGTACTTGACACTGGACTTCAGGCATTTTGGCATTTCCTTCTCCCCAGTCTTCCTCCAGACTCTGGCACCTTGATTTCCGAATGACATGCAAAATTTGCTTTCATCAGAAAAAAGTACTTGGGACCACTTAGCAACAGTCCAGTGCTGCTTCTCTGTAGCCCAGGTCAGGCGCTTCTGCCGCTGTTTATGGTTCAAAAGTGGCTTTACCTGGGGAATGCGGCACCTGTAGCCCATTTCCTGCACACGCCTGTGCACGGTGGCTCTGGATGCTTCTACACCAGACTCAGTCCACTGCTTCCTCAGGTCCCCCAAGGTCTGGAATCGGTCCTTCTCCACAATCTTCCTCAGGGTCCGGTCACCTCTTCTCGTTGTACAGCGTTTTCTGCCACATTGTTTCCTTCCAACAGACTTCCCATTGAGGTGCCTTGATACAGCACTCTGGGAACAGCCTATTTGTTGAGAAATTTCTTTCTGGGTCTTACCCTCTTGCTTGAGGGTGTCAATGATGGCCTTCTTGACATCAGTCAGGTCGCTAGTCTTACCCATGATGGGGGTTTTGAGTAATGAACCAGGCAGGGAGTTTTTAAAAGCCTCAGGAATCTTTTGCATGTGTTTAGAGTTAATTAGTTGATTCAGAAGATTAGGGTAATAGGTCGTTTAGAGAACCTTTTCTTGATATGCTAATTTTTTGAGACAGGTTTTTTGGGTTATCAGGAGTTGTATGCCAAAATCATCAGTATTGAAACAATAAAAGACCTGACAAATTTCAGTTGGTGTGTAATGAATCTAAAATATATGAAAGTTTAATTGTAATCATTACATTATTGAAAATAATGAAATTTAGCACTATATGCTAATTTTTTGAGAAGGACCTGTAGATGTGAACCCTTTGTATTTACTTTCATGGAGTCTTCTCTTTACTGTTGACTTAGAGACAGATACACCTACTTCACTGAGAGTGTTCTGGACTTCAGTTGATGTTGTGAACGGGTTCTTCTTCACCAAAGAAAGTATGCGGCGATCATCCACCACTGTTGTCTTCCGTGGGCTCCCAGGTCTTTTTGGATTGATGAGTTCACCAGTGCTTTCTTTCTTTCTCAGGATGTACCAAATTGTAGATTTGGCCACTTCTAATGTTGTAGCAATTTCTTGGATGGGTTTTTTCTGTTCTTGCAGCTTAAGGATGGCTTGTTTCACCTGCATGGAGAGCTCCTGTGACCACATGTTTCCTTCACAGCAAAACCTTCCAAATGCAAACACCACACCTCAAATCAACTCCGGCCCTTTCATCTGCTTAATTGAGAATGACATAACAAAGGGATTGCCCACACCTGTCCATGAAATAGCCTTGGAGTCATTTGTCCAATTACTTTTGGTCCCTTTAAAAACAGGGTGGCACATGTTAAGGAGCTGAAACTCCTAAACCCTTCATCCAATTTTAATGTGGATACCCTCAAATGAAAGCTGAAAGTCTGGACTTCAACTGCATCTGAATTGTTTTGTTTCAAATTCATTGTGGTAATGTCTAGAACCAAAATTAGATAAATGTTGTCTCTGTCCAAATATATATGGACCTAACTGTATATGCACCTGCTCTGTGATAGTCTCAGAGTTCTGTTTGAAGCACAGAGGGCATCATGAAGACCAAGAAACACAACAGGCAGGTCCGTGATACTGTTGTGGAGAAGTTTAAAGCCGGATGTCATGGACACTGCACTGCATTTGCTCACAGAGCCAGTGCGCATGTCCTGA
Organism: Oophaga sylvatica; assembly: GCA_033576555.1. Lineage (NCBI taxonomy): Eukaryota > Metazoa > Chordata > Amphibia > Anura > Dendrobatidae > Oophaga > Oophaga sylvatica. The sequence goes on along the minus strand of JARQOD010000003.1, from coordinate 506,002,969 downwards.
GTAAGTCAGATACCTGTGGAGCCGGGCAGCAGCGGTGAATATGCATGCTTCAGGATCTGAAGCACATGACTGCCAAGGGGCGGAGCTGGCTACAGGTCTCTCAGAGGAAGCAAGAGCAGAGAGAGATTGTTTCAGGTCAGACAGAACCTGAAGCACCTGACTGCTGGGAGAAAGCTAGGAGAAGAAGGAAAACTCCTAGAAGGGTTACTTCGGACAAAGTTACCCAGGGGCATAGACAGAACGGATACACAGTACCAAGACCGTAGACAAACTCTCAATGAAGAGATGGACAGGGTGAAAACCAAACAAGCAACAAGATATCAGGCACAAGGCACAGGCACAAAACCCTGTCTTGGATCATGACAGTACCCCCCTCTCAACGGGTGGCCACTGGACCCACAGGTTTCTCAGGATAACTAGCATGAAAGGCTCAGACCAACCGATCTGCATGAACTGATCGGGAGGAACACACGACCAGTCCTCCGGACCATAACCTTTCCAATATACAAGATACTGAAGAGCACGACGGACCAACCTACAGTCAACAATTCGTTCCACCTCGTACTCAGACTGTCCATCTACCAAAACTGGTGGCGGGGAAGACAACAATCCCTCCCCACAGAACCACACAGGTTTCAAAAGAGCCATATTGAAAATGTTGGAAATCCATAGAGACGGCGGGAGACGCAACTAAATAGCCACTGAGTTAACTCCTTCCTTAATTTCATAAGGACCAATAAACTTAGGTCCAAGCTTCGCAGAGGGGACCTTGAGCCTTATATTTCTAGTAGACTACCATACCTTATCCCCAACCTGGAACACCGGCCCCACGGACAGTTTTTTGTCTGAAAAAAACTTATATTTAGTCTGAGCCTTCGTAATGTTCCCTTGGACCTCCCACCATATCTCTCCCAACCTGTAAGGTTCTGTGTACATGTTCCTGAAACTCAGTTTGTTCGTCAGCCATTTTACTTTCTGTCTTGCTGCAGCTATCTTGCCCTCAGTCAAAATGGAGTTTCCAGCTTGCATGTTCCCACCCTGATTCTCTCCTTTTGCTTCTTAAGCAGCCACAGCTGAGCAATCAGTGCTTCAGAATCTAGCCTGCAGTGAACCTGTGACCTGACTCCTAAAGCCTTGGACCTTGTACTCCAGCTATTCCTACTGAGGAACTCTGAAGCACTTGTGGACTCTGGAACCCTGCTCTTTGAAAGACCCACGTTTGCATGGACTTACGGTAACAGAGAAGAAGATCCTGAACCTGTTGTGGAGAGTGATTGCTGAGCTTAGATTACTCTGGCCTGCTGTGTCTCCTGCTTCTGTGTCTGCAAACTGTGTGACTATTTTTGCCAACTTGTATGAAGTAATACAAGACTTTCTATATCAAACCTGTGTCTCATGTATTTTCATCGCACCCAAGCACAAGACGCTATATGAACTGTACTACATACATGACAAGATTCTGAAGCCAAAACGTTAGTGTCTGCTGGGTCTGGAAAGGCTGTGTCTGCTGTAACTGTGGATATCGGATGTCCGGTTGTACTTTCTGTGATGACAGTGGTTGTGACTTCTCACAACCATTCCAGGTGAGCAATTCCCTTAAGTGTTTTTTTTTCTGCAGTGTTACCACAGGTAAACACTATTGTTTTTTTTTTCTTTTCTCTTTTTTGTCTGCTGTAACTGTGGATATCAGATGTCCGGGTGAACTTTCTGTGATGATAGTGGTTGTGACTTCTCACAACCATTCCAGGTGAGCAGTTCCCTTAATTTTTTTTTCTCTCTGCAGTGTTACCACAGGTAAACACTATTGTTTTTTTTTCTCCTCTCCTCTTCTTCCAGTACTCCTGTCTTAAAAGATCTGGAAAATGGAGGCCCGCATAAAGGAACTTTGCGGAGTGACTGATAATATCCTTGCAGATTTGCAGAATATAAAGACCCGCTTTTCAAGCCTACAGGACCTCACTAATCACAATTTGCAAGTGTTTGGACAGACTGCCCAGGATTTGCGAGCCAGGATTGAGGTTCTAGAAGAGCGAGTCCAGGCTCCTGCCGTAGCCCCGAGTTCTGGGATTCCCAAGTTGCCCCCTTTTTGTTTTGGCGGTGAACGTGAGAAATTCAGGGATTTATTAATCAATGCAATCTTTTTTTTTCTGCACATGCTTCACAATTTCCCACTGAACGATCTAAGGTGCTTACTATAATTATGTTGCTTACCAACAAGGCTTTGATGTGGGCAAACCCTCTGATTGAGACTGAGGATGATTGTTTGAATCACCTTGATGCTTTTATTTCAGCCATGGGGCAGGTGTTTGATGACCCCAATCGAGGTGCAACAGCTGAAGCAGCCATGTTAGCTTTGCGCCAAGGTAAGCACTCGGTAGCTGAATATGCCTTGGATTTCAGGAGATGGGCCCTTGATACCACCTGGGACAGTTCCGCCAAAAAATCTATTTTTCGAAAAGGGTTATCTCCACTGATTAAGGATGAACTTGCTCGTGCCGACCCTCCCACTGCGTTAGGTGACTTTATTAACTACTGCATCTGTATTGATACTCGTCTGACTGAACGCAGGCAAGAGAGATGGTTCGAAAGCAATCGCACTAACCTTTTCCTACCTTCCTCTCCAGCTAAGGAACCTTTGAGTAGGATTACACGGGAACCTGAACCTGAACCCATGCAGGTAGACTCTTTACAACGACGGGTTAGTGATGCACGCAAGGAACATCGTTTTAAGGAGAATCTATGTTTCTATTGTGGTAAGTCAGGGCACTTCATTATAAACTGCCCCAGCCGTTCTCGTAAGACTACTGCAGCACTCATTCATTGTGAGTGTTGCGAGAGGGGATCTGTCAGGTCCGAGCCTCAGGCTCCAGAGAGATCTGCAGCAACAGATCTTGATTTCTCGGACTTAAACTCCGTTACCTCTGAGGACGTTGACTGTGTAAATGCTGCTATTTTTCAAGTTTCCTCAGCGGTGTCCCAGCTGAGTTGTAAGAAAAACAATTCTCATTGCTTTCTTTCCATCAAACTCTGGGTTGACTCAGCTTGGGTGTCTAGCTCTGCTATGATCGACTCAGGGGCAAGTGGAAATTTTATGGATGTCTCCTTTGCTCTGAAACAGGGGATACGTTCAGTGAAGAAGGCTACTCCAGTACAGATGGAAACTGTGGATGGCTCCCTGCTGACCTCTGGACCAGTGGATCAGGAAACAGAGCCTTTGAGGGTTCTTATGGGTAAATATCATCAAGAGAAACTGTCCTTTATGCTTATCTCTTCTCCCCACTTTCCCATTATTCTAGGGCTACCATGGCTGCAGGCTCAGAATCCTACCATTAACTGGGAGACCAAGGAATTACACTTTCCAGAGAAACAGATGAGTCCAAAAGTTTCAGCTTGCTCTGTTCCTAAAGGAACCATGTCAGTCCCTGAACTACCAGCTGTATACCAGGACTATGTGGATTTATGTGACAAGAAGAACGCTGACCAGCTTCCTCCTCACCGTCCATATGATTGTCCAATTGAATTATTGCCTGGAGCAGAGATACCTTTTGGTAAGATCTACCCCCTGGCGGGGCCCGAGCTAAAGGCTTTAAAGGATTACATAGATGAAAATCTAGCCAAGGGCTTCATACGCCCCTCTTCATCTCCTGCAGGTGCACCCATCTTCTTTGTAAAGAAGAAAGATGGATCTCTGAGACCATGCGTAGACTATAGGGAACTCAATAAGGTTACTATTAGAAACCGTTATCCATTGCCTTTAATCCCTGAGTTATTGGAGAGAGTGCGACATGCCAAAATTTTCTCTAAACTAGATCTTCGTGGGGCCTATAACTTAGTCCGTATTAGACCTGGGGATGAATGGAAGACTGCATTCAGGTCACGCTATGGACACTTTGAATATCTAGTTATGCCTTTTGGTCTGAGTACCGCCCCAGCCACTTTCCAACACTTGGTGAATGACATCTTCAGGGATCTCCTAGATACATTCGTGGTAATTTATTTGGATGATATTCTAATTTTTTCTAACTCCACAGAGGAACATCATGGACATGTGAGAATGGTCTTGGAACGTCTAAGACAAAATCATCTTTACATCAAACTTGAAAAGTGTGAATTCCATAGGACCGAAATTCAATTTCTGGGGTATGTACTGTCTACACAAGGAATTAGTATGGATGGAAGCAAAACCAAGCCATCAAGGATTGGCCAAGTCCTAGAAATGTGAAGGAGGTACAGCGCTTCATCGGGTTTGCCAACTTCTATAGACGTTTCATTAGAAATTTCTCTGAGGTAGTGTCACCTATCACCCAACTTACCCGGAAAGAGTCTAGGTTCTCCTGGAGTCCCCAAGCCCAGGAAGCATTTTCCCGTCTAAAAGATAAATTTACCACTGCACCTATCCTAGTACATCCCAACCCCGAGCTTGCCTTCATAATAGAGGTGGATGCTTCAGACTGTGCCGTTGGAGCTATACCTCTCAGAGAACAGGTGAGAAGAATGTCTTGCATCCCTGTGCCTTCTTTTCCCAGCAGTTGTCTTCGGCTGAGAGGAACTACGATGTGGGCAATAGAGAGTTGTTGGCCATTATTGCCGCCTTCAAAGAATGGAGACACCTTCTTCAGGGAGCTGCACAGCAAATAGTCGTCCTGACAGACCATCGTAACCTTGAGTTTATCAGGTCGGCTAAGTGCCTGACTCCTCGCCAGGCTCGCTGGAATCTTTTCTTAAACCAATTTAATTTTATCATTTCTTATAGACCAGGATCGCGCAATGGAAAGGCTGATGCACTCTCTAGGATTTACTCAGCAGAGACACGTCCAATTACTCCTCCTAAGACTATTCTTCCTGACTCTAGATTCCTAGGAGTAATTCATAATCAAGACCTACTTAAGGACATCAAGGAAGCATACCATGCGGATTCCTTTTTGGCACAACCCCCAAGGGACGTAAGTCTTGTCTTTAAGAATGGTGTGTGGATTCAGGGACAACGCCTGTATATTCCTGAAACAGTCAGATTGAGAGTATTGCAACTCATTCACGATTCCAAGATAGCTGGGCATAGAGGAATTCTAAAGACACAGGAATTTCTCTCTCGTTTCTTTTGGTGGCCCACTTGCAGGAAGGATGTTTTAAACTATGTCACTTCATGTGAAGTCTGTGCAAGATGCAAAACACCTCGCTCCTCACCAACTGGTCTGTTACAGCCTCTTCCCACCCCGTCCCGCCCGTGGGGATCCATTTCTATGGACTTCATTGTGGAGTTACCAACCTCTCAAGGGAAGAACACCATTCTAGTGGTGGTTGACCGTCTAACAAAGGCAGCTCATTTTATCCCTTGTGTCGGCTTACCCACTGCAAAACAGACATCAGATTTGATGATTAAAGATGTGTTTCGCTTACATGGAGTACCGGATGAGGTTATTTCGGATCGAGGGGTGCAATTCACTTCTAGGTTTTGGCAAAATTTCTGTGCAGCATTGGACATTAAAGTAAACCTTTCTTCTGCTTTTCATCCCCAGACTAATGGACAGACAGAACGAACCAATCAGACCCTGGAGCAGTATCTCCGCTGCTTTATCTGCCACCTACAGGATGATTGGGTGGATCTACTTCCATTAGCTGAGTTCTCGTATAACAACTCTCAGAGTGCCTCCACTAAGCAGTCTCCTTTTTACTCTAATCTAGGTTATCATCCTAACATTCTACCACGATTTCCCATAGAAACGCCTTTACCAGCAGTGGCTGAAAGAATCACGTCTTTACAGAAGAATATGGATCTTCTAAAGGAGAATCTGGAATCGGCTCAGGAAAGGTACAAGAAAGCAGCAGATAAATTTCGTAAACCTGCACCAGCTTTCAAGGTAGGAGACTTGGTCTGGCTGTCAACCAGAAATCTTAAGTTAAGGATTCCATCGTCTAAGTTGGGACATAAGTACATTGGACCCTATAAAATCAGTAAAATTATAAGTGCCGTTGCTTGTCGTCTTCAATTGCCCAGAACTATGAGAATTCACCCTGTCTTTCATGTATCCCTACTAAAGGCTGCGACACCCAATACGTTTCCTGGACGTTCTTCTCCTTGCCCTGACCCAGTGCTAGTCGATGGTCAGGAAGAATTTGTGGTGGAAAGGATTTTAGATTCCAGGTTGTATAGAAATCAGTTACAATATCTGATTAAATGGCAGGGCTACCCAGTGGAGGACAACTCATGGGAACCAGTCAATAACGTTAATGCTCCTCGCTTGCTCCGTCAGTTTCATCAGAGGTACCCACACAAGCCTGGCCTGAGGTCATCCGGAGGTTGTCCCTAAGGGGGGAGTAATGTAAGGTTCTGTGTACATGTTCCTGAAACTCAGTTTGTTCGTCAGCCATTTTACTTTCTGTCTTGCTGCAGCTATCTTGCCCTCAGTCAAAATGGAGTTTCCAGCTTGCATGTTCCCGCCCTGATTCTCTCCTTTTGCTTCTTAAGCAGCCACAGCTGAGCAATCAGTGCTTCAGAATCAAGCCTGCAGTGAACCTGTGACCTGACTCCTAAAGCCTTGGACCTTGTACTCCAGCTATTCCTACTGAGGAACTCTGAAGCACTTGTGGACTCTGGAACCCTGCTCTTTGAAAGACCCACGTTTGCATGGACTTACGGTAACAGAGAAGAAGATCCTGAACCTGTTGTGGAGAGTGATTGCTGAGCTTAGATTACTCTGGCCTGCTGTGTCTCCTGCTTCTGTGTCTGCAAACTGTGTGACTATTTTTGCCAACTTGTATGAAGTAATACAAGACTTTCTATATCAAACCTGTGTCTCATGTATTTTCATCGCACCCAAGCACAAGACGCTATATGAACTGTACTACATACATGACACAACCGCTGGATTGTCCCATCCGCCCCAGGACACCCCGAGTCCAAATGGGAGAACTCCCCAAAATGTGGATGAAACCCATAGTTGCAGAAAAAGGGTGATGTGCCTGTAGACTGGTTAATGTGGTTGTTGAGCGCGAACTTGGCCAAAGGTAATGCAGTACACTAATCATCCTGTCGGGCTGTGGTTAGGCAACGCAGGATTTGCTCTAGAGACTGATTGGTCCGCTCAGTCTGCCCATTAGTCTCTGGAAGATAAGCGGATGAAAAAGACAGACCAATACCCAACCTCTTACAAAACGCCCTCCAAAGTCTGTAAGCAAATTGTACCCCCCTATCAGACACTTCAAGGGTACCCCATACAACTGTACCACATGCTCAACAAAAAATCTGGACAACGTTTCCACATTATGTAAAGCCGCCAAGGGTACAAAATGTGCCTGTTTACTAAACCTGTCCACCACTACCCAAATGACGGTATTACCCTTGAAAGGAGGAAGATTGGTGATAAAATCCATGGACAAATGGGTCCATGGTCTATCAGGAATTGGCAGTGGCACCAATTCCCCAGCCGGCAGGTTTTGGGTTTTTTTTTGCACGGGCACATACCTCACAAGCAGACACAAATTCCCCAACATCAGAGGCTAAAGAAGACCACCAGAATATCCTAGCAATGGCCCTCCGGCTGGCCGAGATCCCTTCGATGTCCACCCAGAACTGATTCTCGAAGGACCCTGAGACGAAATTGAACTGGTACAAAAAGTTTATCCATCGGCTTAGCCGGGGGGGGCAAGAGATTAAGCTTCCTGAATCTCCCGTTCCAACATAGAAGAAACACCCACCAGCACCACCTCAGGCTGAAGAATGGAGGATGGAGGTTCAGGGGAAGACACCAGATCCAGACTGCGTGACAAGGCATCAGCCCTGACATTTTGGATCCTGGCCAAAAAGTGATGGAGAACTGGAATCGGGAAAAAAAAAGTGACCATCTCGCCTGTCCCGTGACCACCAGATGATAAAGCCCCCTGCACAGTGTCAGCTATCAGCTGCTGAGATTGAGCCAGAACTCATTATTCATCATTAAGTTTCTGAGACATCTGAGTCAGGTGCTTTACCTGCTCAGAAAGGGCGTGCATAGGATCCATCACAAACACAAGGAAAAAAGGTAATGGTCAGTTACAGTGTCATGGACACCGCACTGCACTTGCTCACTGAGCCAGTGAGCATGTCCTGAGTAAGACAGACTGTACTCAAAGATGCCTGTGGAGCGGGGCAGCAGCGGTGAAGATGCGTGCTTCAGGACCTGAAGCACATGACTGCCAAGGGGCGGAGCCAGACACAGGTCTCTCAGAGCAAGCAAGAGCAGAGAGAGATTGTTTCAGGTCAGACAGGACACCTGAAGCACCTGACTGCTGAGGGCATGGCCTAAGCTCCAAAAGCTAGGAGAAGAAGCAAAACTCCTAGAAGAGCAACTACGGGACAAAGTTACCAAGGGGCATAGACAGAACGGATAGTCAGAACGTAGTCATATGGCCATACACAGAGAAGGCAACGCAGTACAAGAGAAGCAGGCAGAAGGAAGTCAGGAAGTAGCCAGAGATCAGAAAACCAGAACTGGCAAATACACAGTACCAAGACAGTAGACAAACTCACAACGAAGAGACGGACCGGGTCAAAACCAAACAAGCAACAAGATATCAGGCACAAGGCACAGGCAGGCACGCATGGGGTCAACTAACTCAGCCAAGGGCAGGAGTATAACTGACACCAGACCTAGGTCAATTGGCAACTAAATAGCCCCACTCTGCAAGATAGAGGCAGAAACAATTAACCCCTGTCTGACCAGGATGGGACAAAGACAATACACTGTCCTGGAGTATGACACCGAATTTGGATACAAAATGATTTCCGAAACTTTAAACATCCCAAGGAGAACTGTGAAAACGATCATATTCAAATGGAAGGAGTATCATACCCCTGCAAATCTACCAAGACCCGGCCGTCCCTCTAAACTTTCATCTCAAACAAGGAGAGGACTGATTAGAGATGCAGCCAAGAGGCCCATGTTCACTCTGGATGAACTGCAGAGATCTACAGCTGAGGGGGGACAGTCTGTCCATAGGACAACAATCAGTCGTACACTGCACAAATCTGGCCTTTGTGGAAGTGTGGCAAGAAGAAAGCCATTTCTCAAAGATATCCATAAAAAGTGTCGTTTAAGGTTTGCAACAAGCCACCTGGGAGACACACCAAACATGTGGAAGAAGGTGCTCTGGTCAGATGAGACCAAAATCGAACTTTTTGGCAACAATGCCAAACGATATGTTTGGCGTAAAGGCAACACAGCTCATCACCCTGAAAACACCATCCCCACTGTCAAACATGGTGGTGGCAGCATCAAGGTTTGGGCCTGCATTTCTTCAGCAGGGACAGACAAGATGGTTAAAATTGATCGGAAGATGGATGGAGCCAAATACAGGACCATTCTTGAAGAAAACCTGTTGGAGTCTGCAAAAGACCTAAGACTGGGACGAAGATTTGTCTTCCAACAAGACAATGATCCCAAACATAAAGCAAAATCTACAATGGAATATTTCACAAATAAATGTATCCAGGTGTTAGAATGGCCAAGTCAAAGTCCAGACCTGAATCTAATCGAGAATCTGTGGAAAGAGCTGAAAACTGATGTTCACAAACAATCTCTATCCAACCTCACTGAGCTCGAGCTGTTTGCCAAGGAAGAATGGGCAAGAATTTCAGTCTCTCGATGTACAAAACTGATAGGGACATACCCTAAGTGACTTGCAGCTGTAATCACAGCAAAAGGTGGCGCAACAAAGTATTAAGTAAAGGAGCCGAAAAATATTGCACGCCCCACTTTTCAGTTTTTATATTTCCACAAAAATTTAAAATAACCAATACATTTCGTTCAACTTCACAATTGAGTCCCACTTGTTGTTGATTCTTCATCAAAAAATTAACATTTGGTATCTTTATGTTTGAAGCATGATATGTGGGAAAAGGTTGAAAGGTTCCATGGAGCCGAATACTATCGCAAGGCACTGTATATACAGTGTATATTTATATTTATATATATATGTCACTGAGACATATATATATATGTATATATATATATTACATACAGAGGTAGATAGCAGAATAGCTGATAATTCAATTGTTGGCTTCTGTAAAATCATTACAGAACCCGACAGGATATGAGACATGGTTTACATACAGTAAGCCATTGCATATCCGTTGTTTTTTTTATATGTCCCTCACTTATAATGTTAGTAGTGTATGTGTGTAAAATTTTGGAGCTGTAGGTGTTAAATTAAAGGATTAATTAGAGGAAAAATCTTGCGTGGGCTCCCGCGCAATTTTCTACGACAGAGAGGGAAAGCCAGTGACTGAGGGCAGAAATTAATAGCCGAGAGGGACCATTGTTTTTTGGCCCCCCCTGGCTAAAAAAATATGCCCCAGCCATCCCAGAGAAGGCACATCTGTAAGATGCGAATATTCCGGCTCTTACTCTCTCTCTTCCCATTGCCCTGTATCGTGGCATATGGGGTAATAAGGGGTTAATGTCACCTTGCTATTGCAAGGTGACATTTAGCCTGATTAATAATGGATAGCTGTCAATAAAACAACTATCCATTATTAATCCACTAGTCTGAAAGGGTTAAAAAAAACACACACATATTAAGAATGAAGATTTTTAATGAAATAAATAAACACACATTTTTACCATCTTTATTACACTCCCATTCCATACTGAAGCCATCGATCTCCTGGAAAAAAGACAAAATAAAAAAAACAAACAATATACCCATTACATGTCCCGAGGAGGAATGAAGGCAAAGCTGCTTGCGCAGCCACCCAGCCTGAGCGGAGATGAACTGATTAGCGTGGGAAAGTTTCTGAACATTTTCCCATGCTGTCAGCTCACCGCGGGTCAGGTGGGGAGTCAGCGCAGCGTAAGTGACGTCAGCGGTACTCACTGAGGCTGCGCATGAAACATTGATGCGATTCTCTGCCGTAAAAAACGGACCTATTTTTATACGTTATTTGTGACTCCGGCCTAAAGGTCATATTCATTATCTATGTATTTTATCCAATGCTCCCAAAAAATCTTTGGTAATAAAATCTGCACTTTGACGTAAGCTATAAATCACTCTGAATTATCAAACTTGCAGGATTACTATTTTATCCCCTACCTTTAGAAGTTATTTTTTTCAGTTACATTTTTCAACTCCAAGAGCAATTTTTTTTTACATTTTCTACCTTATTTTATTTTTTTCACTGTTGTTGCAATAGCAAGGTGACATTAACCCCTTATTACCCCATATGCCACCGCTAAAGGGCAATGGGAAGAGCGAGTAAGTCCCGGAATAGGCGCATCTTACAGATGCACCTTTTCTGGGATGGCTGAGGGCAGATTTTTTTAGCCAGAGGGGCCCAAAAGCAATGGTTCCTCTCTAGGCTATTAATTTCTGCCCTCAGTCACTGGCTTGCCCTCTCTGGTGGAGAAAATTGCGCAGGAGCCCACGCCAGTTTATTCCATGAATTAATCCTTTAATTTAACCCCTTAACGACCGCCGATATGCCTTTTAACGGCGGTCATTAAGGGTACTTAAACCACAGCCCGTTAATTAACGGCGCTGTGGAAAAAGTGAATAGCGCCCCCCAGAGGCGCATTTTCTCCGGGGTCTCGGCTGCCGGGGGTAGCCGAGACCCCAGAGAACATGAATCGGGTCGGTTTTTACCGACACCGATGTTGAGATCGCCGTTATTAACCCTATAACGGCGACCGCAACAAAAAAAAAAAAAAATGTGCCATTTAATTTCTCTGTCCTCTGATGTCATCGGACATCAGAGGACAGAGAAAAAGGGTCCCCGGGACCCCCACTGTGGCCCCCGAACCCTCCTCATGGCCCCAGGGCCCTCCGGTGTCCCCCGGTGCCGGCGCCATGCTTTAAAATGGCGGGCGCACGAGTGCTGCGCCCGCCGCGAGGTGACGGGGGGGATGGGCGATTTTCTCTGGGGTCTCGGCTGCCTGGGGTAGCCGAGACCCCAGAGAACATAATAGGGGCCCCCCCAATCACCACTCTTTTGCGATCGCCATATACTGGTGATCGCAAAAGAGAAATCAATGCTGCGATCCCTGCCTGTAAATTTCTCTCCCCTCTGATGTGATCGCACATCAGAGGGGAGAGAAATAGTGTCCCGGGACCCCCGATCTGGTCCCATGTCCTCCGATCCCCCCCGGTGCGGTCCGATCCTCCCCCTCGCCTCCGGTCCTCCCCCTGGCCTCCGTTCAGCCGGCGTCTTCTTCCAGTAAAAAAAAAAAAATGGGGGGCGCATGCGCAGTGCGCCCGCCGAATCTGCCTGGCGGCGGCAAATTCAAAAAATATTCATTCATTCTCTAAAAGTACATTTTGATCACTGTGATAAACTATCACAGTGATCAAAATAAAGAAACAGTACATAACCCCCCCTATATCACCCCTTGGTTAGGGACAAATAATAAAATAAAGAAATTTTATTTATTTTCATTTTCCATTAGGGTTAGGGTTAGGGGTATAATTAGGGTTATAATTAGGGTTAGGGTTATAATTAGGGTTGGGATTAGCGTTAGGGTTAGGCTGGGTTCATATTGCGTTCATATTGCAGTCCGTTAGACGGGACTGCATTACACCGCGGTATAAGCAGTGAATCAGTCCGTTAACGCTGCCATTCACCCGCATTTGAGGGCGCATCGCGACGCATGCCGCTTTACGTAAAGCGGCATGCGTTCGCGACGTGCCGTCATTCAGTGACGGAGCCTCGGACACGGCCTGCAGCGTCTGGGCTCCGTCACCACTAGCGCAGATGAATCATCGCTGATTCCTCTGCGCTAGTGAGTATAGCATAACGCGATCGCGTTATGCTATACCGTTACCAGCCCGTCAACGCTATGTGTTGAATGGGCTGGTAAAATGCAATATGAACCCAGCCTTAGGGTTAGGGTTATAATTAGGGTTAGGGTTATAATTAGGGTTAGGGTTATAATTAGGGTTAGGGTTGGAATTAGGGTTAAGGTTACAACTAGGGTTAGGGTTACAATTAGGGTTAGGGTTACAATTAGGGTTAGAGTTAGAATTAGGGTTGGTATTAGGGTTAGGGTTGAGATTAGGGTTAGGGGTGTGTTGGGGTTAGGGTTGGAGCTAGAATTGAGGGGTTTCCACTATTTAGGCACATGAGGGGGTCTCCAAAAACGCAGTGGCGTTCAAAAGTCAAATGGCGCTCCCTCCCTTCCGAGTCCTGCCGTGCGCCCAAACAGTGGTTTACCCCCACATATGGGGTATCAGCGTACTCAGGACAAATTGGACAACAACTTTTGTGGTCTAATTTCTCCTGTTACCCTTGGGAAAATAAAAAATTAGGGACTAAACGATCAGGTTTGTGGAAAAAATATGATTTTTTATTTTCACGCCCGGGCGTTATAAACTTCTGTGAAGCACTTGGAGGTTCAAAGTGCTCACCACACATCTAGATAAGTTCCTTAGGGGGTCTAGTTTCCAAAATGGGGTCACTTGTGGGGGTTTCCACTGTTTAGACACATCAGGGCCACTATAAACGCGACATGGCGTCCAGCCAATTCTGCGTTGAAAAAAGTCAAACGGTGCTCCTTCCCTTCCAAGCTCTGCCATGCACCCAAACAGTGGTTTACCCCCACATATGGGGTATCAGCGTACTCAGGACAAATTCTACAAAAACTTTTGGGGTCTTGTTACCCTTGGGAAAATAAAAATTGGGGTGAAAAGATTGTTTTTGTGGAAAAAATATGATTTTTTATTTTCACGGCTCTACGTTACAAACTTCTGTGAAGCACTTGGAGGTTCAAAGTGCTCACCACACATCTAGATAAGTTCCTTAAGGGGTCTAGTTTCCAAAATGGGGTCACTTGTGGGGGGTTTCCACTGTTTAGGCACATCAGGGGCTCTCTAAACGCGACATGGCGTCCAGCCAATTCTGCATTGAAAAAGTCAAACGGCGCTCGTTCCCTTGCGACCTCTGCCGTGCGCCCAAAAAGTGGTTTACCCCCACATATGGGGTATCGACGTATTCAGGAGAAATTGCACAACAAATTTTGTGGTTCATTTTTTCTTTGAACAGTTGTGAAAATAGAAAAAATTGGTTCCAAAGTAAAGCTTTTGCAAAAAAAGTTAAATGTTAATTTTTTCCTTCCACATTGCTTCAGTTCCTGTAAAGCACGTAAAGGTTAATAAACTTCTTGAATGTGGTTTTGAGCACCATGAGGGATGCAGTTTTTAGAATGGTGTCCATTTTGGGTATTTTCTATCATATAGACCCCTCAAAGTGACTTCAAATGTGAGGTGGTCCCTAAAAAAAAATGGTGTTGTAAAAATGAGAAATTGCTGGTCAACTTTTAACCCTTATAACTTCGTAACAAAAAAAAATGTTGTTCCCAAAATTGTGCTGATGTAAAGTAGACATGTGTGAAATGTTATTTATTAAGAAATTTGTGTGACATATCTCTCTGATTTTAGGGCATAAAAGTTGAAAATTTGAAAATTGCTAAATTTTCAAAATTTTCGCCATGTTTCCGTTTTTTTCATAAATAAGCGCAAGTCAGATAAAAATTTTTTTACCACTAACGTGAAGTACAATATGTCACGAAAAAACAATCTCAGAATCAGTGAGATTCGTTAAAGCGTTCCAGAGTTATAACCTCATAAAGTGACAGTGGTCAGAATTGTAAAAATTGGCCTGGTCATTAAGCTGCAAAATGGCTCTGTCACTAAGGGGTTAACACCTACAGCTCCAAAATTTTACACACACACACTACTAACATTAGTAGGGAGGTACATATAAAAAAATAACGGATATGCAATGGTTTACTGTATGTAAACCATGTCTCATATTCTGTAGGGTTCTGTAATGATTTTACAGATGCCGACAATTAAATTATCGGCTATTCTGCTATCTAAATCTCTATGAAATATAAATATATATATATATATGTGTGTGTGTGTCAATGGCATATATATATATATATATATATATATACATCTATACTATGTGTATACATGTATTCTATCCTATTTTAACCTGTCAGTTTGATTTTACAGTATAGAGCACTGAATTGCCGGCTTTTCTAAGTACACAGGTGCGTATTTCTTGCAAGTAAAATGCATGGTCCGTGTGGTGTGCGAGTTTTTCTCGCACCCATAGATTTGCATTGGTGCATTACGGGCAAAATATGCTGCACAATGGGAAATCATCGGATGATGGGAGCAGCCCCATAGATTAACATTGGTCCGAGTGCTATGCGATTTTTTTCTCGCATAGCACTCGTCCGTATTTCTAGCTAGTGTGACTCCGGCCTTAAAGAAACTTCTGCTCTGGTCTGAACTGTACTTTGTTATTTTTTACAGATACTATGGCTTTTAAGCATTTTGAATATAAAGGAGCTAGATTTGCCATAGGGGTGCACACAGAAGAGTCTGTTGCTTATGCAGAAAATGAATTTGAAATTTTGAATGATGATGTTTACAATGTAGCCTTTCCCAAATCAGGTAAATTTTAATTATTAATATTTGTCATTTGAATTTGTTCATTATATCATCACCAACGTCACAATCTTTAAATAATCTTTCCTTTTCTAAAGTTAGGCCCAGTATAGTCCAAAATAACCACCTCCGTATCCCTACCACCCCTTCATACAAGTGTCATAGTTCCCTGCTAGTCTCCTTGCTTCCTGTGGGCAGCACAATGGAGTAGATTTGGGTGTTCAGTAGATGAGTATATATATATATATATATATATATATATATATATATGTACAGTGGGTACGGAAAGTATTCAGACCCCTTTAAATTTTTCACTTTTTGTTTCATTGCCGCCATTTGGTAAATTAAAAAAAAGTTCTTTTTTTTCTCATTAATGAATACTCTTCACCCCATCTAGACTGAAAAAAACAGAAATTTAGAAATTTTTGCAAATTTATTAAAAAAGAAAAACTGTAATATCACATGGTCATACCGTATTTTTTGGACCATAAGACGCACTTTTTTCCCCCAAAATTTTTGGGGAAAATGGGGGTGCGTCTTATGGTCGCAACATACCGGAAAGTTCAGTGGCGGCGGCGCTCCCAATGCAGCTTGGCTGCGATGCGGTGGTGGTGTCCGGGCAGCAGCGGGCCTCTGGGCTGCGTGGGGGGCTCCGCGGCATCTCGTCCCAGCTGGAAAGCCCCCCGCAGCTGCCAAGCTGCATTGGGAGCGCCGCCGCCACCGGATTTGTGAGTATATGGCCACCCTGGCCACCCCACAGAACACAGCCACCCCACATAACACAGCCACCCCACATAACACAGCCACCCCACATAACACAGCCACCCCACAGTGCCCAACCACCCCACAGTGCCCAACCACCCCACACAGTGGTAAGCTAAATTTGGACTGTAAGACGGACCCACATTTGACACATTATTTTTTTTTCCCAATTTTCCTTCTGAAAATTTGGGGTGCGTCTTTTGGTCCGGTGCGTCTTATAGTCCGAAAAATACGGTAAGTATTCAGACGCTTTGCTCAGACACTCATATTTAAGTCACATGTTGTCCATTTCCTTGTGATCCTCCTTGGTTCTTCGCCTTCATTGGAGTCCAGCTGTGTTTAATTAAACTGATAGGACTTGATTAGTAAAGGCACACACCTGTCTAAATAAGTCCTCACAGCTCACAGTGCATGTCAGACCAAATGAGAATCATGAGGGCAAAAGAACTGGTCAAGGAGCTCAGAGATAGAATTGTGGCAAGGCACAGATCTGGCCAAGGTTACAAAATAATTTCTGCAGTACTCAAGGTTCCTAAGAGCACAGTGGCCTCCATAATCCTTAAATGGAAGACGTTTGGGACCACCAGAAGTCTTCCTAGACCTGGTCGTCCAGCCAAACTGAGCAATCATGGGAGAAGAGCCTTGGTGAGAGAGGTAAAGAAGAACCCCAAGATCACTGTGGCTTAGCTCCACAGATGCAGTAGGGAGATGGGGGAAAGTTCCACAAAGTCAACTATCACTGCAGCCCTCCACCAGTTGGGCAGTTATGGCAGAGTGGCCTGATGGAAGCCTCTCCTCAATGCAAGACTTATGAAAACCTGCATAAAGTTTGCTAAAAAATACATGAAGGATTCCCAGACTATGAGAAATAAGATTTTCTGGTCTGATGAGACAAAGATAGAACTTTTTGGTGATAATTCTAAGCTGTATGTGTGGAGAAACCATGCACTGTTCATCACCTGCCCAATACAATCCCAACATATTTTTCAGCTGCAGGGACAGGATGACTGGTTGCAATTGAAGGAAACATGAATGTGGCCAAGTGCAGAGATATCATGGATGAAAACCTATTCCAGAGTGCTCTGGACCTCAGACTTGGCCGAAGGTTCACCTTCCAACAAGACAATGACCCTAAGCACACAGGTACAATAACAAAGGAGTGGCTTCAGAACAATTCTGTGACCGTTCTTAACTGGCCCAGCAAGAGCCCTGACCAAAACCCAATTGAACATCTCTGGAGAGACCTGAAAATGGCTGTCCACCAATGTTCACCATCCAACGTGACAGAACTGGAGAGGATCTGCAAGGAAGAATGGCAGAGAATCCACAAATCCAGATGTGAAAAACTTGTTGCATCATTCCCAAGAAGACTCATGGCTGTACTATCTCAAAAGGGTGCTTCTACTCAATACTGAGCAAATGGTCTGAATTAGTGATAAGCGAGCACTAAAATGCTCGGGTGCTCGTTGCTCGGATCGAGCAAATTGGAATACTCGGGTACTTGACCCGAGCAATGAGCCCAGTGGAAGTCTATGAGAAAACCAAGCGTTTTTGCCGCGATCCCCCGCCCGGGGGTCCTTTTAGGGTCTAAAACCATCTGAAATCGATAGGAACAGTGATCAAATGACACAGGAACATCATGGGCAATACCCCTGGAAGCATTTCTGACTCCTAGGTCACAGCTATGACCAATGTTGTCAGAGTATGACGCCACTTTTACAGGCACACACTAAAACATACAAAAAAGTAACCAAAATGGATTTTCCAGGTAAATATGTTAAGGAACATACTTTCCAGGGTAATAATTTGTATGTAAGGCAAAAGAAATAACCCCCCAAAAATTGTACCTCCACCACTTGGGCTTTGTTCACACATAGCGTTTTTATGTGTTTTTCTACTGTAGCATTGCTTTCAACCAATACAGATGCATTCACTGGGAAATGTCATTTTAACATTTAATAACCTTAGCTGGCCATGTGGTGTGTGACACATCATTAGACACATCCTGTTTCATTTATGAAGGAAGGACTCTGAAAGTCACAAGGCCTATTTTTATAGGGGCATCAGGCGGCATTATACTGTTATTGCCTATGCAGTGAGTGGCTGGGCTGCCTTGCACCAAAGTAACACGCACCCCAATAACACTTGGATCAGACGTCCTGGATGGCCACAAGAAACCAAAGTTCCCATTTTTTCCATTTGGTACTGGCATAGTGTTAGCCTAGGCATTGAATGCAAGGCCTTCCAGGCAGCAAGTAACACACACCCCAATAAGCCTTTGAACCCACATACTGGATGGCCACATGAAAACCAAGTTCACATTAGTCATTTGGTACTCCCATACTGTTTGCCTATGCATTGAATGCAAGGCCTGCCCTGCACCAATGTAACACACACCAAAATAACACTTGGAACAGACATCCTGGATGGCCACATGAAACCAAAGTTCCCATTTTTTCCATTTGGTACTGCCATACTTTTGGCCTAGGCATTGAATGCAAGGCCTGCCTTGCACCAAAGTAACACACACCCCAATAAGCCTTTGAACCCACATACTGGATGGCCACATGAAAACCAAATTTCCCATTTTTTCCATTTGGTACTGCCATACTGTTTGCTTATGCATTGAATGCAAGGCCTGCCCTGCACCAAAGTAACACGCACCACAATAACACTTGGAACAGACGTCCTGGATGGCCACATGAAACCAAAGTTCCCATTTTTTCCATTTGGTACTGCCATACTGTTAGCCTAGGCATTAAATGCAAGGCCTGCCCTGCACCAAAGTAACACACACCCCAATATGCCTTTGAACCCACGTACCCATAGACTTGCATTGGAGTTTTATGGGCTAATTATGGCATCATCGCTGCTCACCATCTTGGTGGACTCCTCAAAGTTTTGGAGGATGGTACATATATCTGACATCCATGTCCACTCCTGAGGTCTTATGTGTGGAGTCTGAACTGAATACCGATGGCCTTGTTGATGCTGGTGGTCAACAACTGTCCTCTTCTGCTCACAAATCCTTTCAAACATATACAGTGTAGAGTTCCAAAGCATGGGGACATCACACACGTGTCGGTTAGCCGGAAGCTGCAAACATTGCTGAAGCACGGCAAGGGCGGCTGAAGCTGTAGCTGACTTTCTAAAATGGGCACACAGGCGGCGTACTTTCACAAGCAGATCCAGAAGCTCCATGAACCATAAGATTAAGCTCATGGGCTAGGCATGTTACGTGTGTGAGCTGGTCTCGCCTCAGAGCCGCCACCAGGTTCCGGCCATTGTCACACATGGCCATGCCTGGCTGTAGGTTCAGCAGTGTCAGCCACAGATCTGCCTGCTCTTTCAGAGCTGTCCACAACTCTTCAGCATTGTGCGGTTTGTCACCTAAGCATATTAACTTCAGCACAGTCTGTTGCCTCTTGGCTGAGGCACTGCTGCAGTACTTCCAGCTTGTGACTGATGTGGTCATTTTGGAGATGCAGGCTGAAGAGGAGGAGGATGAGGAGAATGATGTGCAGGAGCTCTAGACTGTGGGGGCAACCCTGATTGACCTAGGGACCACAATCCTTGGCGTCAGGAGGACGTGTTCCATCCCAAGGTCCGACTGAGTCCTGGCTTCCACTATGTTAACCCAGTGTGCCGTCAGCGAAATGTTCCATTTCTGCCCACAAGCACTTGTCCACGTGTACGTGGTTAGGTGAACTTTCCAAGTAACTGCATTGTTAAGGGCACGGCTAATTTTGTGGGACACGTGTTTGTGTAATGCAGGGACGGCACACCAGGAGAAATAATGGTGGATGGGGACCGAGTACCAAGGGACGGCTGCCGCCATCAGGTTGCAGAAAGCTTCCATTACCATGAGCTTAAAAGGCAACATTTTGAGTGCAAGCAGTCGCGAAATATGTGAATTTTAGTAGAGTGGCCAGTGGGGCGTTGGCTGTGTATTTGCGCTTGCGTTCCAAGGACTGGGGTATGTAGAACACAACACTGCGCTGGGACAAGGACGTGGACATGCTTGATGATAGTGCTAGTTGAGTGTGTGCAACCACAAATGCAGGGAAGGAGGCATCTTCACATGCACCATGGACAGAGGATTGGCTTGCACACACAACGGCTGAAGAAGCAGTGGTGTCACTTGCAGACAATGTTCCTGGACCCTGGTTTTCGGCCCACAGAGTCGGGTGCTTTACTGTTATTTGCCTGATCATGCTGGTGGTGGTCAGGCTGATAGTTTTGCTACCCGTGCTGATGCTGGCCTGGAAGGTGTTGCAAATGGCCTTTTTGGGGTTAGCAGAACCATTAAAAAACAACCAGACTCGGGAAGACCTAACAGTTGTACTGTCAACATCGGTCATGTTGGTGTTACGGGGCATGGTTGCCCGCCTTCTGTCTGCGGCCACTACACTGCTTCTTCCTGCTTGTTTGGGTGCTATGCCTCCCTCCCCCTGTGTGCTGCTGTCCTCGCTTTTCATGTCCTCCTGCCAGGTTGGGTCAGTTACTTTATCTTCCACCACCTCATCTTCCTCTTCTGCACCGTGGTCCAACTTCTGACTTTTGTCAATTATGTCTCATCATCGTCCACCTCTTGTAACACATTCCCACCGTCATCTTCGTGTGACTGTGGCAGCCAAATATTTGGATATGCGAACTCCTCTTGCCTCGCTTCAAGTGGACCGGGCGAGATGCCCGAGTCTAAAAATGGAAAAGCGAACTGCTCTTTGGAGTGTCCAAGTGTGGGATCAGTTGTCTCCGGGCACTCGGCATGGTGGGAGGAAGGAGAATCAGGATGATGAATACGCAGTCCAGACTCATGGCTACTGAGACTTGACCGTGTGGAAGACAGAGTGGTGGTGTCAAACTGACTGGAAGCATTATCTGCTATTTAACCAACAAGCTTTTGACACTGCTCTGGGTTCAATAATGGTGTGCTGCTGCGGTTCCCTAGTAATTGGACAGGAAGGTCGGGCGAGAAGATGTGGGTGTTTGTTGTGGCACAATTTCAGTTTGCCCACGTCCTCGGCCTCTACATGCACCATCACATTTTATGGAGGACAATAAGTTCCACGTTCACTACAAATGGCTGAATTTGGAGCAAACTTATATGTGATCCGTGTGACAGACAAACCCCTGTTTAAAATAGCTGGCCTGTTGGTAACTATTTTTTTTTCAGCAAACTGGTATCAATAACTTATTTCAAACACTACAACAAAATTTAACAGTAGGCCAGAAATGACAGAATTTTCAGCGCACTGATATGTGATCCGTGTGACGGCCAAACCCCTGTTTAAAATAGCTGGCCTGTAGGTAACTATTTCTTTTTCAGCAAACTGGTGTCAACAACTTATCTAAGACAGTAGGCAATAAATGGCAGAATTGTCAGTGCACTGAAATTTGATTTGTGTGATGAACAAACCCCTGTTTAAAATAGCTGGATTTTTACGCTGTAATATGGAAAGGATTTGGCTGTATTCTGCAGTGCCAACAAGCAAATGGAGCAGAAAAATGGTGTTCTCTGGATTGCTTTTTTAGAAAATAATCAGGATTAAGATCCCAAAATAATTATTCCTGGCCCCTGATACCTGGGGCTATGTCAACAAATATCTGTTATAGCAGCACAACAGACAGAACTGCAATGGACCCTCTTGCTATATGCACTGCAGTCTGCCACATACACTGCCTGCCTGCCTAGCACTGATACCTATGCACCTTTATTAGTTCTCAGAAGGACTGTTGGTTGAGATGGATTTGTGCATTAGAGATAGTATATACCCACACTAACTAATAAACAACCAAATCTCTCCCTAGATCAGCAGCAACTCTTCCTACACTGCCTGAGTCCAGAGCAGACTGTGACGAGCAAGGCGGCGCCCAATCTGCTATAGACCTGATAACGCTGTGCGGCCAGTCAATCACTGTAATGCCACATCAACAACATGGCGGCGGCATTACAATGTGTGGCAGACAATCACTGCATGTTCATTGGCTCTCTAAAGAGTGCCAGACATGCAGGGTGGGGACCCGAGCTCCCACCGAACAAGCCCGGAAATACTTGGCGAGCTCCGAGCATCTCGAGCAGTGAGATGCTCGGGCGAGTACCGAGTAGTTACCACCATGCTCGCTCACCACTAGTTATCTCTAGTTGCTATGGCAATGAGGTACCTTCTGAAAGCCGCAATGTCTTCCATGTGACATCTCTTATGAAGCCCAGCTTGTGCACTGCAAGGTATAACATAAGTGATCAAAGGCGATCAAAAGATCACAAGTTCAAATTCCCTATGGGGTCTGATTAAAAATATAATATAATAAAAATACTATTCAAAAATCATAAAAAAATTGAAAAGAAATGTTTAAATCACTCCTACAGTACCTTGCGAAAGTATTCGGCCCTCTGGAACTTTTTAACCTTTTCCCACATATCATGCTTCAAACATAAAGATAACAAATGTAAATTTTTGGTGAAGACTCAACAACAAGTGGGACACAATTGTGAAGTTGAACAAAATTTATTGGTTATTTTAAATTTTTGTGGAAATACAAAAACTGAAAAGTGGGGCGTGCAATATTATTCGGCCTCTTTACTTTCAGTGCAGCAAACTCACTCCAGAAGTTTATTGTGGATCTCTGAATCATCCAATGTTGTCCTAAATGACTAATGATGATAAATATAATCCACCTGTGTGTAATCAAGTCTCCGTATAAATGAACCTGCTCTGTGATAGTCTCAGGGTTCTGTTTGAAGCACAGAGAGCATCATGAAGACCAAGGAATACAACAGGCAGGTCCGTGAAACTGTTGTGGAGAAGTTTAAAGCCGGATTTGGATACAAAATGATTTCCAAAACTTTAAACATCCCAAGGAGCACTGTGCAACTGATCATATTGAAATGGAGGGAGTATCATACTACTGCAAATCTACCAAGACCCGACCGTCCCTCTAAATTTTCATCTCAAACAAGGAGAAGACTGATCAGATATGCAGCCAAGAGACCCATGATGGATGAACTGCAGAGATCTACAGCTGAGGTGGGACAGTCTATCCATAGGACAACAATCATTTGTACACTGTACAAATCTGGCCTTTATGGAAGAGTGTCAAGAAGAAAGCCATTTCTCAAAGATATCCATAAAAAGTACGGTTTAAAGTTTGCATCAAGCCACCTGGGAGACACACCAAACATGTGGAAGAAGGTGCTCTGGTCAGATGAAACCAAAATCAAACATTTTGGCAACAATGCCAAATTATATGTTTGGCGTAAAGGCAACACAGCTCATCACCCTGAACTCACCATCCCCACTGTCAAACATGGTGGTGGCAGCATCATGGTTTGGGCCTACTTTTCTTCAGCAAAGACAGGGAAGATGGGTAAAATTGATGGGAAGATGGATGGAGCCAAATACAGGACCATTCTTGAAGAAAACCTGTTGGAGTCTGCAAAAGACCTGAGACTGGGACGGAGATTTGTCTTCCAACAAGACAATGATCCCAAACATAAAGCAAAATCTACAATGGAATAGTTCACAAATAAACGTATCCAGGTTTTAGAATAGCCAAGTCAAAGTCCAGACCTGAATCCAATCAAGAATCTGTGGAAAGAGCTGAAAACTGATGTTCACAAACGATCTCCATCGGACCTCACTGAGCTCGAGCTGTTTGCCAAGGAAGAATGAGCAAGAATTTCAGTGTCTCGATGTACAAAACTGATAGAGACATACCCCAAGCGACTTGCAGCTGTAATCGAAGCAAAAGGTGGCACAACAAAGTATTAAGTTAAAGGGGCCAAATAATATTGCACGCCCCACTTTTCAGTTTTTGTATTTCCACAAAAATTTAAATTAACCAATAAATTTCGTTCAACTTCACAATTGTGTCCCACTTGTTGTTGATTTTTCACCAAAAATGTACATTTGGTATCTATGTTTGAAGCATGATATGCAGGAAAAGGTTGAAAAGTTCCAGGGGGCCGAATACTTTTGCAAGGCACTGTATTTTCCCCAATAGTAAAAATGAAAAAAAAAATTATCAGAGAACTAAAAGTGGAGGAAAGAAATTAAAGTACAAAAAAAGAAAAATCACCTGGTTCTAGATGTGTTAATGACCAGTGGTTGTCCTGATGGAGAATTTGCTTTGGGACACACAAGCTTCAAGTTGAGCTACTGAAAACTTCTTCCCTGCCATATGCATCAAGACTTTCTTTCAAAAGAAACTAAATTCAGAAAATGAACAATTTTTAAATTCAGGTTTTTGTGTTACTAGTATTTTTGTTTTATTTGGCAAAGTTTATTTTTCATGTTAAATCTTTCTTTTCACGCTGGCCACTGGGACTAATTCTAACTCATATAACTCATATAGTCCTTTCAGGACGAATTTTCTGCGGGCTCATTGTTGTCAAAGGCAGGATTCTGTGAAGACATGGGGGGTCGTTGGGCACCACAGTCCGCTAGCCAAAACCTCATAGACCAGGGATCATCCCGCCGAACGCCCACTCCCCCTTTAACGTGGGCATAATGCTACTCAAACAACACAGGGTGAGGGTGAAACAATGTGGCAATGCTTTATTGAACTAAAAACAGGCAGATAAAATTTAGAACAGTCCCAGCAAAATACCCCAAGATGGTGCACATGGCAGAGTCTCACCTTCCGCTGACTCGCTGGGATAATGGCAGCTGTTACTTCAGAGCTCACAGGGTTGACTACCCCACCTGTGGCACGCACACAGAGAGGAGGTAAAGACAAGTGTAGGAAGATAACAGTACATTCAGGTACAAAGTCAGTTGACCGGAGGGTCACAACCTGGCTTCATTTTCCAGGGTTGACTACCCCACCTGTGGCACACACACAGAGGAGATAACGACAAGCTTAGTTAGATGACAGTGCATTGAGGTACAATGCCATTTGATCAGAGGGTCACAACCTGGTTTCTCCGAACATCTCCATGGAGCCAGTCGACCGGCGGGTCCCAATCCTGGTTTTCTCCAAAAGTATCCATGGTTCAGCGATGGTCAATGGAGCAGTTCTGTATTCTTCCAACCAGGGCCAAGGTTCTCTAGATTGTTTCCTGTAGAATGATAGATCCATGTCCCTCATGATTGAGCCATGATGTATTGGCAGCAGTCCTGTAGGGTCACCTGGATGTTTGGATGTCTTGGCAGAATCTCTGGCCCTCTCTCTCTCTGAACACAGGTAGATCCTCCTTTTGATAGGTTACAACTTTTCATTTAAAAATATTTAGACTTGAGAGTCCTCAGTAGTTGATAAGTCTAAATATTTTTCTTATCAACCACTGAGGACTCTCAAGTCTAAATATTTTTCTTATCAACCACTGAGGACTCTCAAGTCTAAAGGGCCCGTCTCACACAACGATCTCGCTAGCGAGATCGGTGCTGAGTCACTAGTTTTGTGACGCAGCACCGAGCTCACCAGCGATATCGCTGTGTGTGACATTCAGCGACTATCAGCCCCCCTGCCGGGTATCGCTGATCGTCGCTGAAATGTCTGGACATTTTTTTGATCGCTGGTCTCCCGCTGACAGGCACGCATCGCTGCGTGTGACAGGCGGGAGACCAGCGATCCGCTGGTAACCAAGGTACACAGCGGGTTTCCAGGCGCGGGGCTGTGCCTAGAAACCCGCTGTGTACCTTGGATACCAGCTCCCTGCATCAGGGCGCTGGTATCCAAGGTACACTGCGGGTAACTAAGCGATGTTACCCGCAGTGTCCTTGTGCTGATCGCTGCCCTGAGCTGCCTGTTTGGCAGCTCAGCAGCGATAATATAGCGATACACCAGCGATCCTGACAAGTGCATATCGTTGTCGGGATCGCTGGTGTATCGCTATGTGAGACCCAGCCTTAAAGGGTATGCCACACTAAACGAGATCGCAAACGAGATCACTAACGAGATCACTAAAACGTCACTATTTTGCAATCTCGTTAGCGACCTCGTTGTGTGTGGCATGTAGCAACGATGTGGCCCCTGCTGTGATGTCGCTGATCGTTCACTAGAGTTCTGGACCGTTTTTTGATCGTTGACGTCCTGCTGGTGAGCCTGAATCGCTGTTTGGCACCTTTTGCGAACGACGAGCGACTTCTTTTGTGACGCATATGACTGTTTTGCGTCACGGAGTGGATCGCAATATCTGTAAGTTCTCTTTTGCGTCACAGAAAGGATCGCAGAAGTTGCAAAGCAGGCTAGCAGGACGCAGAGAGCAGGAGCGATGCTGGAAATTCCTATGAATCAGAAGCGCTCAGTACATGCTAATGACATCCTAACGACCGCCAAAGTCGTTAAAGAGATCGCTGACCGCTGATGTGTCGTTTATGAGATCTCCTGTTTGGCAGCTACTAGCGACCTAAAAGAGATCACACCAACAATTGCGTCGTTATCGTGATCGCAAACGAGATCGCTAAGTGTGGCAGTACCTTAAATATTTTTCTATCTACTGGCTAACACGGTACGAAGATACACATCTTTCCTATATCAACTTTTCATTTAGGCATTCCACCACAGGTTTGGGGGAAGGTGGTAGTGGGTCACTGCTCGAGTGTTCAAACAACATGCATAGATTGTCCTTCATATTGCAGAGCATGAAAGGGTCATCAACATATTAACTAACATTCAAACATTGTCATTTTGTTTCCCAAAGATAGGAGAACAATACTAGGACAGATACAATAGCTAATCAGCAGCTAATCAACAAATGGCAGCCATTGAACATTAAATCAATGATAATAAGGGTCAACAGTGATTCTCGCATAAACTCTAGCTCATGTACCTGGGCCTTCAGAAATAATAGTTGTCTGGTTAATTAAGATACAATGCTGTGTCTTCACAGGTACCAATGATGGTTTACACCCTATATAAGGTTGATAACAAAGGGTTCAGAATTCACACTAGCTGATGTCACAGTTGACTTTGCTTCATCTCTTTTCACAATGACTTTTGCACACTCTTATTAGATGCTTCAATATAAAAGATAGGGTCAGAATCTGCTCATTGCTGCTAATGTCCATATGATTTCCTGAAACAACAGAATTATAAACAGAAAATAAACCTGGGGTCTAATAAAGCCCTGGTGGCCAGTGTGAAACTGCTACATTGCTAAATTTCATTTTTTTATTTTTAATATAGACTGTAACATGTTAAAAAAAACATTTCCTAAACTATGTACAAAATACTTTAAACACAAAAAGTTGGTTTAAAAAATGTTCATTTTCTTATTATATGTTCCCTTTAAGTCCAAGTACAGTCACCTAGTACCTCTCAAAATTTGAAGATATAAATATTTTGCCCAAGTAAAAAAGAGTATAGTGAAATGTGTAACTTTTACTTCTTGTAGGTACTAACTGGATGATTGAAATCTTAAATTTAATTAAACACAAAGGAGATGTTGAAAAAAGCAGCATTGTGCCTATCTACATGAGATCACCCTGGTATGAAGTACTTGGAGTTGAAGAAATCATTAAAACAATGAATTCTCCAAGAATATTATCTTCCCACCTACCACAACACATTTTTGCAAAATCTTTTTCTAGATCTAAGGCAAAAGTAAGTATAATGTAATGCTTCACTTTCTAAATCCATATGCTAGGCTAACCGAGAGAGGTGGATCCTCCAAGTCCAAGGTCTCGGTGGTCACACGGATCATGGGTGTCAGTGCAGTAGGCAGGTAAGTCACTGCCAGTCAATAAGACTTAGAACAGGTAGCAAAAATCTTGGAGCCAACTGAAAAGCCCGACATGGAGCACAACAGATTTCAGTGGACCACTGTGAGGGAAGCAAAGCCAAGTATAATACCTGCAATGCCGAAGATACTGGAATAAAAGTATATTCAGAATTAAATGAGATCTCAGTCCCAATGCTTATGCGAAAGAAAAGTACAGTAGTTTATTAGCAAAGCCATTCTTCAAGATCCAGATCAACAGCATATTCAGCCAGTTTTAACCCCTTACTGCCATCGGACGTACTATCCCTTCCATGGTACTTGGGCCCGTATGACCAGGGACGGGATAGTACGTCCCATGCGATCGGACGCGCTCCCGGGGGGAGCGAAGCCGATCGCGGCTGGGTGTCAGCTGATTATCACAGCTGACACCCGGCACTGTGTGCCAGGAGCGGCCACGGACCGCTCCCGGCACATTAACCCCTGGCACACCGCGATCAAACATGATCGCGGTGTACTGGGGGCACAGGTAGTATTGCGCAGGGAGGGGGCTCCCTGCGTGCTCCCCTGAGACCCTCAGAACAGCGCGATGTATCGCACTGTTCCGAGGGTCCCTCCTCCCTGCAAGACCCCCGATCCAAGATAGCGCCTGGGTCCTTCCGGGTCCTGCAGGGAGGCGGCTTCCTCAGTGCCTGCTGAGAGCAGGCACTGAAAAGCCTGCAGCAATGCCAGAGCGATCGCTGGTGTGACAGAGTGCTGTGCACACTGTCACACCAGCGATCTGGTATTATACAGTGATGTCCCACCCTGTCCGTAGATAATTTCGGAAATCCTGCGGATTCTTCTCCTGCAACTCCCTCACTAGATGCATGTGGGTGAATTTGAACCTCTGCTCCAGCCATTCTCTGGTCCACATGCGATGCTTTCGTTTGGAGCGCCTCTCTTCCACCTGTGCCTCTTCTTGTCGATCTGCCTCCATCGCTAATGCAACTGCCACAATCACACGCTCCGCAGTGGTCAGGTTCATTATGTGCAACCTGTACGGTAAAGAAGAGAAAAGTTAATTACTATTACTAAAGTATTTAAACAAAATAAAATAAAGAATAAAATAAAAAATATAAAAAAAAAAAATAATAATTGTTTATCGTTAACTTTTCAGTTAACATTTAAAAAACAGTTTACAAAAGCCTAAAATGGTGGGGGGTGTAAAATAAATAAAGCAGACAAAAATAAAAGGTCAAAAAAACGCATCACACAACATCACAAACATATGTACCTTGAATCCAAATATCCAGAAAATCCAAATCCAAATGGCAAAAATGAAGCTCTCTAGCGACTCAGACAGGATCGCAAAACCCACACACTATCCTCGCAACAATGCACAAAGGGACACTGTAGCGACTCAAACAGGATCGCAAAACTCCGACACACGATACTATCCTCGCAACAACGCACAAAGCACCGTTGGAGTCACCCACAAAGCGCTCTGGAAACAATGGATGGGGGCGCAGTTATTATTGCTGAGGTGATGTTGTGGTCACCAATCGGAGCTGAAGGGCGTTACTAAAGAAAACCCAGTCCCGCCTGCGCCACTGACTAATGCGTCGTCAACGAGGTCGCACATCGTTCACAAAACACAGCGATTCATTCTCACCAGCGGGACGCCAACGATCAAAATACGGCCCAAACCGTTCGTGCACGATCAGCAACATCGCAGCGGGGGCCACATCGCCGCTACATGCCACACACAGCGACGTCGCTAACGAGATCGCTAAATGGTGACGTAGTAATGATCTCGTTAGCGATCTCGCTAGCGATCTCGCTTAGTGTGGCATACCCTTAAGCCTAATTTATAGATGTGACTTGGGAATCCAATTTCCAGGCCTGCCCCTCATGCTAGTATTCTAATTGCTAGCCTGTGAGTGGACCATGGCTATTTCAACAATGAATACTTTATTTTTTCTCTGAAACTCTTTGTGTAACTTTTCTCATAGATAGCTAGCATTTGGCATCTAACTTCAAAATAGCCAGAAGGTGTGAAATGCTCCAATTCTCTGTGCTCTCAGGAAAGCACCCTGGAGAGATTGGAGACCAGGAGACTGCCTCTCAGGCTAACATATGCTGTGACCTCTGTGAGACCTGCAGCCTAGAGCAGATGGTACTTACTGCCAGTCATACATGTGTATATATATATATATATATATATATATATATATATCTTCCACTACAATACTTGTACATATTTCACCACACCCCCAAATAGCATGATCCCTCCACATAGCATGATACCCCACAGACAAACAGAATAATGGTTCACACACACAGAATGATGGCTTCCAGTACCCCACACACTGTATAATGCCTACAGTTAACCCAACTGCCTCCCAACGGTTTAATTCCTCCACAGGCCATCACGAAGTATGATGCCCAACAACCTATTACTAATGTACCTCATTACCCTGATGCATTTCGTTGTCAGCCATAATCAGCTTCACAGTAGGAGTGATTTAGTGGCATGCTGTGACTGCTGTGCTGAGAATCAAACACACTGGCTGAATGGTGGAAAAATGAGTCGATTGCTCCATCCTCACCATTGTATTCAACTGTATATGTAGCCTAAAGATGTAGATACTGTTACAATTTTGACACTGGGTGGGTGGGAAAGGGGGTGGTGTAGGACAATTCCTTAAAGGTACTGCCACACTACACAATCCCGCTAGCGATCTCGTTAGCGTCGCATACTAATGAGATCGCTAGCGGGATTGTTTCTATATCGCTAGTAGCTACCTAATTTAGCGATATCGTTAAGGACGCTATCGCGGTTAGCGATCTCCTTAACGACTTTAGCGGTACAAAAGTACCGCTAAATCGCTAAAAAAGGTGCCACACTCAGCGATTAGATACTTACCAGCGGGACGCCAGCGATAAAAATAGGGTCCGGAACGATCAGGACGACGGACGAGATCACAGCAGGGGCCACGTCGCTGGTAGATGCCGCACACAACAACATCGCTAACGGGATCGCTAAATAGTGACGTTTTTTAGCGATCCCGTTAGCGATGTTGTTTAGTGTGGCATACCCTTTAGTTTTGGCAGGTGGGCTAGCACTAAAAGAGAGTGTCTCCTGGTGATATAGGCTTTGACGTACACTGGGGGGTAATTATATACCTTGTCAATGTGATAGGTTCCTACAAAAATGAATGCATCACCTACATGACAAGCTAATACATTTTATGGAGTAATAACAAAGGAAGAGCAGCAAACCAGAGTTTCAAGAAAAGATGGTGTAAAATAGTTATTTTATGGAAAGTGCAACATATAAAAATAACTATATGGAAATGTGTCTTTAAAAACAATTAAGAATAGTAATACTTAATTACATTTTTATAATTAACTAAAATAACACTGTATAGTGGTATGAAAAGCACATTCTTAGCCTGCAATTCTTCTTTTTTTCAGATTATCTACACAATGAGAAATCCAAGAGATGTTATTGTCTCTATGTTCCATTTCACCAAGATTCTGAATATCTTTGAAGCAGCTGAAGATTTTGAGAAATTCATAGATGACTTTATACAGGGGAAAGGTAATATATTTCCTTAAGGGAATATATAATTAGAAAAATATATTATTTGAAAGACATATATTATACTTATGGAGACCAATGTAAAGCAGAATAGCAACATCATTATGCACAGATAAGGTTCTGCATGTCTCATACTATCCACATCTTGCTATTTAGGGTGGAGAACTGTACTGCACCTCTTTCCTGATCTGTATTACTATGTAATTGTCATGTGGTAATTCCTGCCTTAATATCCAGATGTTTACTGGCTTTACCTACTCTACT
Organism: Oophaga sylvatica; assembly: GCA_033576555.1. Lineage (NCBI taxonomy): Eukaryota > Metazoa > Chordata > Amphibia > Anura > Dendrobatidae > Oophaga > Oophaga sylvatica. The sequence continues at coordinate 505,971,269 of JARQOD010000003.1, read as the reverse complement.
AATCCAAATGCAGTGTCTTACGAAAGTATTCAGCCCGTTCAGCATTTTTTCATGAGTTGCTACTTCACAACCTGGCACTTCACTGTTTTTAGGGTATACAGTGGGTACGGAAAATATTCAGACCCCTTAAAAATTTTTCACTCTTTGTTTCATTGCAGTCATTTGGTAAATTAAAAAAAAGTTCATTTTTTTCTTGTTAATGTACACTCTGCACCCCATCTTGACTGAAAAAAACAGAAATGTAGAAATTTTAAGGAAAAACTGAAATAATATGGTCTTAAGTATTCAGACCCTTTGCTCAGACACTCATATTTAAGTCACATGCTGTCCATTTCCTTGTGATCCTCCTTGATAGGGTTCTACTCCTTCATTGGAGTCCAGCTGTGATTAATTAAACTGATAGGACTTGTTTTGGAAAGGCACACACCTGTCTATATAAGACCTCACAGCTCACTGTGCATGTCAGACCAAATGAGAATCATGAGGTCAAAGGAACTGGCCAAGGAGCACAGAGACAGAATTGTGGCAAGGCACAGATCTGGCCAAGGTTACAAAAGAATTTCTGCTGTACTCAAGGTTTCTAAGAGCACAGTGGCCTCCATAATCCTTAAATGGAAGAAGTTTGGGACCACCAGAAGACTTCCTAGACCTGGCCGTTCAGCAAAAGTGAGCAATCGTGGGAGAAGAGCCTTGGTGAGAGAGGTAAATAAGAACCCCCAAAATCACTGTGGCTGAGCTCCACAGATGAAGTAGGGAGATGGGAGAAAGTTCTACAAAGTCAACTATCACTTCCACCAGTCGGGCCTTTGTGGAAGAGTGGCCCAACAGAAGCCTCTCCTCAGTGCCAGACATATGAAATCCCACATAGAGTTTGCTAAAAAACACATGAAGGACTTCCAAACTATGAGAAATAAGATTCTAAGGTCTGATGAGACAAAAATAGAACTTTTTGGTGATAATTCTAAGCTGTATGTGTGGAGGAAACCAGGCACTGCTCATCACCTGCCCAATACAATCCCAACAGTGAAACATGGTGGTGGCAGCATCATGCTATGGGGGTGATTTTCAGCTGCAGGGACAGGACGACTGGTTGCAATTACAGAAATATCCTGGATGAAAACCTCTTCCAGAGTGCTCTAGACTTCAGACTTGGCCAAACTTTCACCTTCCAACAAGACAATGACCCTAAGCGCACAGTTAACATAACAAAGGAGTGGCTTCAGAACAACTCTGTGACCATTCTTGACTGGCCCAGCCAGAGCCCTGACCCAAACCCAATTGAGCATCTCTGGAGAGACCTGAAAATGGCTGTCCACCAAAATTCATCATCCATTCTGACGGAATTGGAGAGGATCTGCAAGGAGGAATGGCACATGATCCCCAAATCCAGGTGTGAAAAACTTGTTGCATAATTCCCGAGAAGACTCATGGCTGTACTAGCTCAAAAGAGTGCTTCTACTCAATATTGAGCAAAGGGTCTGAATACTTATGACCATGTGATATTTTAGTTTTTCTTTTTTAATAAATTTGCAAAATTTTCAGTACATTAATGAGAAAGAAATGAACTTTTTTGAATTTACCAAATGGTGGCAATGAAACAAAGAGTGAAAAATTTAAAGTTGTCTGAATACTTTCCATACCCACTGTATGTATAGAACATGCCTGCAACTGTGGACATTTGGTTTTCTTTTTATTGTGAAGCAAATAACAAATAGGACAAAATAACTGAAAGCTTCAGTGTGCATAATTATTCACCTCCCCTAAAGTGAATACTTTGCAGAGCATCCTTTTGCAGCAATTTCAGCTGCAAGTTTCTTTGGATAAGTCTCTATGAGCTTTCCACATTTGGCCCCTGGCTTTGACTAGGACTCTCCAAAATATTTACATGTTTCCTCTTAAGCCACTCTAGTGTTGCTTTAGCAGTTTCATTTGGTTCTTTGTCTTGTTGGAAGGTGAACCTGCGTTCCAGTCTCAAATCAATGAGAGATTGAAACAGGTTTTACTCAAGAATATCCATGTATATCGCACCATCCATCATTCCCTCGACTCTGACCATTCTCCCTGTCCGTGCTGACGAAAAACGTCCTCATAGCATGATGATGCCACCACCATGTTACACTGTGGGATTGTGTTCACTCTGGGATGATTTATGTTGATTTGGCACCAGACATAGCGTTTACATAGTTGGCCAAAAAGTTACATTTTGGTCTCATCTGACCACAGCACCTTCCTTTATACATTTGGGGAGTCTCCCACATGTCTTTTGGCAAGCTCAAAATGAGCCTCAGAATTTTTGTCTGTAAGTAAAGGCTTTTTTCTGCCCATTCTTCTAAAGGTCATCTATATGCAGTGTACGGCTTATAGTGGTCTTATGGACAAATACTCCAGTCTGGTTGGGAACGCTACAGCTCCTTCATGGTTACCTTTGTGATTAATGTCCTCTTTGCCCTAGCTGAGAGTTTGGTAGGCAGCCCGCTTGGTAGGTTTGTTATAGTCCCATGTTCTTTCCATTTGATGATAATGGATTTGATGGTGCTCCAGGGGATCATCAGAGATTGTGATATCTTTTATAGCCCAACCCTAACTTGTACTTCTCAACAAATTTGTCCTTGACTTGTTTGGAGATCTCCTAATAATCATGGTGTTATTTGGTTAGTGGTGCCACTTGCTTAATGGTTTTGCAGACTCTGTGGCCTTTCAGAAAAGAAAAGGTGTTTATATACTAAGAAACCATGTGACACTTGGATTGCACACAGGTGGACGTCCTTCCTTTCATTAAGCATGTGACCTATGAAGGTAATTGCTTGCATCAGAATTTTTTTTAGGGCTTCATAGCAAAAGGGGTGAATACATATGCACATGCCAATGTTAGTTATCCCATAAATGTTTTTTATGCTCATATTTTTCTCACTTCAGCAACTTAGACCATTTAGTGCTGATGCCATCACATACAAATCGGATTACTAAAATATTTAAACTCAGGTTGTAATGTAACAAAATAGGTAAAAAGCCAAGGGAGATGGTGGAAGGTGGGGGTGAATACTTTTGCTAGCCACTGTAAGTAAGGAAAGCATAGGGATCTTTACATAGTCATGACTCAAATTAAATTATGTCTATAGTTATAGCTACCATATATAAGAAATACCTAAGAGAAGATTAGTGATCATCAGCATGTGTAATTTTTATGAGTTTGTAAGCCAAAGGTTATGAGCAAAAGATTTATCTTAGGCAAAGTTTGATGCTGGCTATAATGACATACACCCTAATCTCTACTTGCTAGCACTATACGCGTTCTTGCAATCAGTATCAGTATCTACAGTTTGTAAAGTTAATTTAATAATTTAAGGTTGTTTTCTGAAGGAAGGAAATTCTCATTTAAAAGATAAACCATTGTCTTTCTTCCAGTTGTATATGGATCATGGTTTGAACATGTTAAAGGCTGGATGAAAATGAAAGATGACAGCAGATTCTTCTTTATTACATACGAGGAGCTCTTACAGGTAGTAATACTATATAGGGAGGCATAAAGTGTCAGTAGGGTCTCTGGTTAGAACTCGCTGCCAAGTCATCTGTATCTGTCATCTTATACCGCTGGATAAATGGGCATAGTGTAATGTGGGCAGGGGCGGTAGTCATGGGTAAGGTGAGCATTATCAGCGCTCCTCCACACTACAGGAAAAAGTGATCCTGGTTGGGTGTGTGTGCTCCTGTTACATTGGTCTTACGCCTCTGCAGGTCTCATGCTGCAGCTTAACATGGCAGGCCAAAAAAAACAAACATAGATATCAATGAGGGACACCAAAGTCCCCAAAAAGGTTTTCTTTACTGAAAAACAACTTGATGAGAAGCATATATATCAAATAGCAGGCACCACACTTCAACAATTCTTCTTCTGTGCAATACTGACGCAGGAACTTTACTGTTACATGTTGCGGTGCATTACTTTTATTACATGCTACAACAGTATTAAACAAATATGATAAGCTCCATCTTCTCCTATGCAGACTGCATGGGTAGATGTGTGTCGCTGCAGCCCCTCACGGCTAGTCTCAACCCCATGTTGATTTATGAGGACCTCACATCGGTACGACTCCTAACTAGCAGAGATGAGCGAATATTAAAAAAATGATCGCCATTGGATTCATGATCAGAAACACAAGCAAATTTTCATAAAATTGGTAAATATCGGTAATATTCATTAACCCCTTTACCCCATGGGTGATTTGCACATTAAAGACCAGGCCAATTTTTGCAATTCTGACCATTGTCACATTATGAGGTTATAACTCTAGAACGCTTCAACGAATCCCGGTTATCCTGAGATTTTTTTTTTGTGACATATTGCACTTCATTATAGTGGTAAAATTTCTTTGATATGACTTGCGTTTATTTGTGAGAAAAAACAGAAATTTGGCGAAAATTTTGAAAATTTTGACAATTTTCAAACTTTGAATTTTCATGCCCTTAAATCACAGAGATATCTCACATAAAATAGTTAATACATATCTTAGCCACATGTCTGCTTTAAATCAGCAGAATTTTGGAACCAACATTTTTTTTGTCAGGAAGTTATAAAGGTTAAAAATTGACAAGCAATTTTTCATTTTTCCAACAAAATTTGCAAAATCATTTTTAGAGACCACATCGCATTTGAAGTCACTTTGAGGGGTCTATATAAAAGAAGATATCCAAAAGTGACACCATTCTAAAAACTGCACCCCTCAAAGTACTCAAAACCACATTCAAGCAGTTTATTAACCCTTCAGGTGCTTCACAGGATTTTTTTGGAAAAAAAAAATTAACATTTAACTTTTTTTCACAAAAAATTGACTTCAGATACATTTTTTTTTATTTTGACAGGGGTAACAGGAAAAAAGGACCCCAAAATATGTTGTGTAATTTCTCCTGAGCATGCTAATACCCCATATGATGGAGAAAACCACTGTTTGGGTGCAAAGCAGAGCTTGGAAGGAAAAGAGCGTTATTTGACTTTTTGAATGCAAAATTTGCTGGAAAAATTGTCTGATGCCGTGTCGCATTTGGAGAGCCTCTGATGTGCCTAAACAGTGAAAATCCCCCACAAGTGACATCATTTTGGAAACTAGACCCCTCAGGGAACTGATCTAGATGTGTGGTGAGCACAATGAACCCTCAGCTGCTTCACAGAAGTTTATAACATTGAGCAATAAAAATAAAAAAAATAAAATTTTCCCCACAAATATGTTTTTAGCACAAAATATTGCATTTTCATAAGGGTAACAGGAGAAATTATACCATTCAATTTATTGGGCAATTTGTCCTGAGTACGCCAATACCCGATATGAGGGAGAAAGATACTGGTTGGGCGCACGGAAGAGCTCGGAAGGGAAGGAGCATCATTTAACTTTTTGAATTTAAAATTTCCTGGAATCATTAGCGGACATCAAATCCCATTTGGAGAGCACCTGATGTGCCTAAACAGTGGAAACCCTGAAAAATGACCCCATTTTGGAAACTAGACCCCTCAAAGAATGTACTTTGATGCATGGTGAGTACCTTGAACCATCAGTTGCTTCACAGAAGATTTTTAATTTTTTTATGCCATTCCTCATGTGGTATAAGTGATTAGGGAACTTTATTCTCCAGGTCGGTGCGATTACAGCGATACCAGATTTATATCGGTTTTTATGTTTACCTGCTTTTTATTGCAAAAAATAGTTTTTGCATCACCACATTTCGAGAGCTATAATTTTCCCATATTTCATCTGACAGAGTCATGTTATGGCTTGTTATTTGTGGGACAAGTTGACATTTTTATTGGTACCATTTTCGGGTACATGTCATTTTTTGATCTCTTTCTATTCCGATTTTTGGGAAGCAGACTGAAAAAAAAGCAACTCAGGAATTTCTTTTTTTTTTTGTGGAGGGGGATTTATGCCGTTCCTTGTGAGGTAAAATTGATAAAGCAGTTTTATCCTTCGGGTCAGTACCATTACAGCGATACCTCATTTATATCGTTTTCTTATGTTTTGGTACTTTTACACAATAAAAACTATTTTATAGAAAAAAAAAATTTTTGCATCCCTTTATTGTGAGAGCTGTAACTTTTTTATTTTTTTGATCATGGAGCTGTATCACAGCTTGTTTTTTGCAGGACAAGATGGCGTTTTCAGCGGTACCATGTTTATTAATATCCATCTTTTCTATCGCATTTTATTCCACTTTTTGTTTGGCAGTATGATGATAATGCATTGTTTTTTGCCTTGTTTTTTATTTATTTTTTATGGTGTTCACTAAAGAGGTTATCTAGTGGGACAGTTTTATAGGTCGGGTTGTTGCGGAATATATGTAACGTTATTGTTTATATTTTTTTAATTCAATTATTTTTTTGTAGGTACAATATCTTTTGATTTTTTACTATTATTTTAGATTTTTTAAATATTTTTCAATTATTAATTTTTTTTATAACTTTTTTTTCTACTTTTTTACTTTCTCCCACTATGGGACAATAATTTTTTGCAGGCTGATCACTTCAACAGCATGGAGATGCAGCAGCATTCCCATGCTTTAGAAACTGAGAGCTCTTCACTGACAGAGAGACTTGCTGGTTATTCACTGTGCATGATCAAGATGTTTACTAGCTCTGGTGACCCGGATTTTGCCATGACGACATCCGGTCACCATGGCAACGATCAGGACCCCATGTCACACCAGGGGGTCTCCGATCCAAAGGCAGAGGGTATGTCAGCCCTCTGCCGGCACCTGGAATGCAGCAATCGTGTTCGATCGCAGAATTTTGGGTGTTAAAGTGCTGGGACTGGTTTGTAACCTCTCCTGGCTCTTAGTGCTGAGTGTCAGCTGTCAAAATCAGCTGACATCCGGCGGCGCTCGCCCACACACCTCCCTTGTGCGCTGGTGATTGCACGGATGTAATAATCCATCCGTGGTCCAATAGGCCCAGGTCACATGGACAGATTATTACATCTGATGTCAGAATGGGGTTAAAATGGCGGGAAAATATTTGCGTTGCCACTGAAGTATTTTGAGCACTTTGGCTACTATAGTGGTGGTGTATGATGGTGACATGTGTTTGATGAGGGGAGGGGGTTTGCAGAGCTCAGAAGAGCGACATGCTTGTAAAAAATTTTTTCTAACTTTATGTGTGCACATTGCAGCTAGCCAATCAGGGCGCAGGAAGCATCCACAATGTCCAGACACAACAGCTTGTGTCATTGGCTGCTGAAATCACGTCTCTCTCTCTATATAAAGAGCGGATATCTTGTTTTAGGGCCATTTTGTCAATATAACAGCGCAGAGAGGCTGCTCCTGATGCTGGTCCTGGGTAATGATAGATTTTAGCTAGTTAGCTAGGCGGTTGTTTCTTAGTTAGATAGTGTAGATAGTGTCTTTTGTGGCTATGAAATCGACCTTCCAGCAGATTTTTTTATGCCATTAGTGAGGCCCACAGACAAGGACAGCAGGGCACATTTCACAGTTGTGGACTGCTTCTTTTGTGCTCCATGCACAAGTAGACCTTTCAAAATCTATTTTTTTCTGTTGCTAAATGTGATACAGCCCGCCATATTCCACCTTGACATTTATTTGTTACTAAGTTGATCTGTGATTAGATTTCATGCACAGTAAAAAAAAATTTTTTGAAGTTGCTAACATGATTCAGCATTCCATATCCCACCTTGTCATTTAGTGGCGGTGAAGTTCTTCTTTCTGCACATCTGTTGCATTGTAAAAAAAAACAAAAAACTTTTTTTCTGTTGCTAAATGTGGTACAGACTGCCATATCCCATTTTGTCATTTATTGGCAGTGCAATTGTTCTGTAATTTCAGCTGCTGCACAGTAAAAAAATATTTTTGTCAGTTGCTATCGTGATTCCGCACTCCATAACTCACCTTGTTATATAGTGGTGGTGAAATTCATCTTTCTGCTCAGCGGTTGCAGATTAAAAAACTTATTTTTTTTCGGTTGCTAAACGTTATACAGCATGCCATATACCACCTTGTCATTCTGTGGCAGTGAAATTCAGCTGTGTACAGAGTTTGTGCAGAGTAAAAAAAACACATTTTTTTTCTGTGACAAATATGATACAGCAGGCTAGATCTGAGTTTGAGATTGTTTTGAGCATATATTGCATACAGGCCTCATCGTCAGTTAAAAAAAATACTTTCTTCTGTTAGTTCTGTTAGGCTAGATGTCAGTTTGAAAATTTTGGGTGCTGATATTGTTCTTCATACAGGATAAAATCAGAATTGTTTTTCTTACTATCGTACCACATAAAGCAGGCTCCATTTCATCTTTTCATTCTTTGGTGCTGTTATTGTTATCCTTACAGGGGTACACATGATAAAATATAAATTTGTTCTGTTACTACCGTGCTCTAAAAATGTGGCCACATCTAAGGATGTAATTATTTTCTGCTCAGATTCTGCTGTATCCAAGGCTCATCCACAGTAAAAAAAAAATCAGATTTTTTATGTTACTACCATGCTACATAAAGCAGGCCACATTTTATCTTTTAATTACTTTAGGCTGGTATTGGGCTCTAGCCAGGAGTCCACATTTTACAATTGAAATTCTTTGTGCTAATAGCGTGGACTTTAGCCATGCAAGATTTAAGAATTGAACAGGGCTTGGAGCAGTATTTCTTGCTTAAAGTTTGATCAGTAACTGGTGGTGGATGAGTGACAGATGTAGGCCTGGTGCTCTGAGAGCTGTACCAAATTCAGGCAACACAAATGAAAGAGTCCCAACTTGGAGACCAAGCATTTCCAAAAATTATGTGCAGATACCACTAAAAAGTGGAATTAATTTCTATTTATTTATTTTTTTACTCACTTATACAGCACCATTAATTCCACAGCGCTTTACAGACATTAGTGGCACTGTCCCCATTGGATCTCACAATGTAAATTTCCTATCAGTATGTCTTTGAAGTGTGGGAGAAAAATGAGTACTCACAGGAAACCCTCGCAAACAAGGTGAGAACATACAAACTCCTTGTAGATGCTGTCCTTGGTGGGGTTGGAACAAAGGAGGACTCCAGCGCTACAAGGCTGCTAATGTTTTTGTGTTGACGATTCAACATTCTCAGGCTTGGAAGTCTCTGACTGTGATGCACACTGTGTGCCTCACTGCTATCTTGGGGAAAACCACTGTCAAGATTGTCTTCAAGCGTGTTTTCATACTACAGCATTAGCATGTCCCTTTAAATGGGGGTGAGAAGCAACTGAAAGAATTCACTCATGGGTCGGTCTCATTCATGAGGTCCAAGTCAATAATGTGTTGTTGGCAGGATAACACTTAAGCTTGCTGACTCCATCCACTCCTGGCAACCACAGACAAGAGAGAGAGAATCATTATCCTCTTAATCTTCTGTTTTGCATCCAACACCTCTTCCTCATCATCTTTCTACTCATTCTTCTCCATTTGTTCCTCCCATGGCAACCGCTTTTGAAACAAAAGACCGAAACTTAGAGATATTGTTAACCCTTCCGCATCCTCCTCTGCTTCCTCCTCTTCTCTCGGGACCACCACCACCTCCTTCCGCAGACTACTGAAAGTGTGCTCCGGCATGTAGATGACCGGCATAGTGATGTTGATGACGGAATTGTCAGCGCTAACCATCTTAGTAGCCATTTCGAAAACATGCAGAAGGTTGCAAAATGTCATACATGTGCAGAATTGAATTCCACAGTGTCATCACATCGCATATCTACGGAATAACTGGTAACTGAAATATCTCTGTACCAACTTAAGTGGAATGGTGGAAGATAGCACACAATGACAGTGGTTTCTGTATGAGCACATCCAGTCTAGGACGGTGGCGGAGGAATTACTGTACCATCAGGTTGAGGATGCGAGCCATGCAAGGCTCATGTGTGAGGTTGCTCGGCATAGGGCCGCCACCAGATTTGCACCATTATCGCGTACGACCTTCCCTGGCGCTCCAGGTTCATTGGAAACAGCCATTGCTCAAACTCGGCATGGATAGCTGTCCACAACTCTTGATCTGTATGACAGCGATTTCCAAGGCTTATTAATTTAAACACTGCCTAATTGCGGTGAGACCTGACAGCACAGCACGGAGGTGGGGGAGGGATTCTCTCTGCAGTGTTGGAACATGTGTCTCATTAAGGCAGATGTCGAGGGTACAGGCTGAGGCCCTAGAGGAGGTAGAGGAGGCAGTAGCACTGGAGGAAGTGTTAGAGGGCCTCCCCCCACTCGATTTTCCCCTCTCCAGTCCATCCATAATGCAGCAACCAAGGTCATATATCTGGCTAATCAGTACTCGGACGCCTTGACTCTGTGCCATTCATTGCACTGACTGCCCATACATTATAGGATCCAATTTAAACTGCTTGTTCTCACCCACAAAGCTCTCCACAGTGTGGCACCCACCTACATCTCCTCCCTCATTTCTGTTTATCAGCCTACCTGCTCGTTACGCTCCACAAGCAAGTTTCGACTAACATCCACACTTATACGTACCTCCCAGTATTCTCACGTGTTGCACCACTCCTCTGGAATGTTCTACCCCTAGAAATTCATTGCTATTGTATGATTTTTAAATGTTTTTATGTGTGTTTTCTCAGTTTTCCACAGTACCCCAAAAAAATATTTGACTGTTTTAGGTGATCCCTGTGTATATGGCCTGTGACTTTCTGTCATGTATAGTGTACAGTTCCTATAGCGTCTTGTGCTTGGGTGCGAGGAAAACACATGAGTAGTGTTGAGCGATACTGCTCGATATCTAAAAATATCGGATCGGAATGGTATCGCCGATATCACTAACTATCGGCGATATCCGATTCCGATACCGGAAGTCCCATGTAAGTCTATGGGAACAAAATATCGCAACTAAAAAAACACTTTCTTTCCTTGTAAACACAAAATATACACACTTAGAATACATATATATATATATATATATATATATACATGTCATTGTGACATATATATATACATATATTTATAGTTTATTCACTTCTACATAGTAAAATAGCCTCTGATTCAATTGCCGGGTAAAGCCGGCATTTGTGAAAAGACAGAAGCACCCGAGGGTCCAGTCGCCACAGAGATGTTGCATCGCACCCAGCGAACAGGATTCAGAAGCTCGCTATAAGCGAGTCCTGTGTGCCTTAATTGAACTGTTTTTTTGCTTGAGAATTGCAAAAATCATCATAGACTGTATTTGCCATTTTCTCCGTCATATCTGCGCCACGAGGCACAGGTGAAGAATAAGGGGGTGCTCTCGTGGGCGTACACTCACTCCGTGGCGCGAAAACGATGTCCGCACACTCTAAATGTTACAGCAATGTAAGATCGTGCCCCACAGCTCTGGAGTTCCGCCTCCTCATCCTCCTCAGTGGGCGTAAACGAACGCGAAGGTCCCGCCTCCCTACAAAAGATGTCGCCTCTCCTGATGCTAATGACACATGTGACTTTGCTGAGATGGCGAATGGACGTGAGCAGAAGTGGGAAGGGATGGAGGAGTCAGAGCTCTCCCCCCACGGAAGCGACCCGATCGCCACGGAGCCACCGTTTGGCACCCGGCCTGGAAACCCTCCTACGCTGGAAGAAGCGGAGGATACCCTGAGAGACCTGGCCCGGCACCGGGAGGAGGTCGCCAGGATGGAAGCGAGCTGGCGGGCCCTAAAACTACAATTGGAGCGGCGCCAATCCCTCTTACCCCTGAAGTGTCTGTACCGGAAGGTGAGGCACCCGTTCCAGTAGAGGAGGCCGTGCGGGCATCCCAGCCCTTGCAATCTGAACCGGTTGCCAGTATCTCAGTGGAGGCACCCGTTCCAGTACAGGAGGCCGTGCGGGCATCCCAGCCCTTGCAATCTGAACCGGTTGCCAGTATCACAGTGGAGGCACCCGTTCCTGCAGAAAACGCCGCACCAGCACCCCAGATCCCGCTGTCTGCCCCCGTCGCTGAGGCAGAAGAAGCGACACCCGTCCTCATGGAGGAGGCCGCGCAGGCACCAGAGCTCTACCTGCCTGTACCGGAGCCCCGACCGTCATCTGTTCCAGAGCCGGCTGCTTCCGCCGCAGGTGAGCGCCGCCAGGACTGGCGGGCGCCAGGAGAGCTGCCGCAAACCGTACATCGTAAGATGGCGTTTGATGGTGGAGACATGGAGATGCTGGTGGAGGAGAATTACAACCGGCGTCAGGAGGAAGAGTGGAGACGTCGGGAGCGGGAAGCAGAGCGACAAAGGGAGCAGCGAGAATCCCAAAAGCTTCGGCAACGTCACCTGGAGAAGGACCTGGCAGAGAAGGCACGTATGAGAAAGGATAAAAGTACGGTGAGGAAGCCGCGGCGTAAGGGTGCAGTACGGAACTTTAAGTTAAAAGGTGGTTGGGGCTTCATCCAGGAGCCTGGACTTTATTTAGAAGTTTTTGTAACCCGGCGGGACGTGGAGGCTCACCTCCCAGAAGGACACCCGGGGAGGGACCTGTTGCCAGGAGACTTGGTGACTTACACCCGACACTGGGGTTACAATGGATGGTACGCCCTAAATGTTACCAGGTGCGACCCCTACTCCCCAGAGTGTCAGGAAACTGACAGACCCTACGAGCCTTCAGCCTCCCCCAACCAGGCCTCTGCACAAGTGCCCACCCCACGCCGTAAATCTCCCCAGCCTCCCTCAGTGGTCTCCTCAGCAGCCCCAGCTATGGACATGATAATGATAGCTGGCCCGTACCCGGCGCCTGTTAGGCCCCCTGGGGTTCGTTCAGTCCGGGACATAGGGGTCCAGACCCGGAGGGAGATGAAAGAGCTGGCCACACAGACCCAGATAGCGGGTCACGACGTCACTGTACAGGCCACACGACGTCATCAGGTCTGGGTGGACCCTCCTGTCACGGATGTTTGGCAAGCTCCAGAAGAGTACCAGGTGGTACCTGGAAGAGGCCAGCCAAAGAAGTCTAAATAACCCGGACAGGGTCTCTGTATGTAAATAGTTAAATTATTGATGTACCCGGACGGGTGAATGTTCATAAAAAGAAGTTTATTGCCTTAATATACCCAGGTTGGGTAATGGTTTGATGTACCCGGACGGGTGAATGTTCAGAAGAACAAGTTTATTGTTGCCTTAATATACCCAGGTTGGGTAATGGTGTTTCACTGTAATGAAAATGTTGAACTTTGAAGCCATGAACTGTACTGGCTCACAAATTTTTCTGTAAATAGTTGGCACTTCGGTGCTCCATCTTGGTTTTACAAAAAACTTTACTGTGCACTATTTTCAACTACCTCAGAAACTAAAAACCCGTTTGGTGTGGCCGAAAGTGAGGTCTGCTCAAGGAAAGTCTTGCAGCCCACCCAAGACCACAGTTGGAGGTTTGGAGCGGGTCCTCCACAAGCACAAGTAAAGGACACTGTGAAGTTACCCCGGTGGGTAACTAAGAAGTCTCCACGAACTTCGGCACTAATGCTATTTGCACTTTTGTTGAATATGTATTTATTAACACACATGTATAACACATATCAAGGGTATGAACAGTAACAAAACATGTCACATAATATAAGCCATTTGCACTTTTGTAATGTTATTATTAAAAATTTTATTATGCAACGTTTAACTTGAAGTGTTTCCTGCTTTCTTACTACGTCGCATAGTCCACTCTGCTACAACACTTTGCACCATTGCTCTATCTCACATCTATCTGCCCTGGAAGGATAGCGTGTTACCTGTAGAAGACTTTTCACCTACCTGCACTACACCATCCCTTCCAGAGGACCTGCACAGCATCGCTGGACACCCTGACCAGGTACTACAGGTGGCGTCACGACAAACTACACGAACATTCTATCATCCCCTGGAAATATCCCACATTCCAGTGATCGCCCAGGTCACGGACCGAGCTGTGCTACTCGTGACATCCCCCATAGAAGTCGACGTGATCGGTGCCGAGTACCCCCAAAACCCCTGTCTCTGTGCGACTCAACTTCCCTCACTGTGCTGGCACTTTACATTTACAATGCCTCTGGGTTTTTTTTTTGGGGGGGTGGGGAACATTCAGACTTTTGCTATGGGGCCCCATGATTTATATGTACGCCCCTGCTGCTGAGGCATGGTATTTAAGGCTGTTAAGGAGCCAACATACATGGACCTTGCCAGCAGCGTCGGACTGGAGTACCTTGGGCCCACCAGAGAAAATATATTCTTGCGGCCCAACATCATACTTCCCAACCTTTGAATAAGGGAAAGAGGGACAAAGGCTGTGGCACGCTGTGCATGCTGCAGAAAATTTTAGGCCATGCCACGTTGCACCACAGACTGTCCAGGGAGTTGGTGGATGCTTTAGTCCAGGTGTGGGAGGAGATCCCTCACGAGACCATCCGTCGCGCTCATCAGGAGCATGGCCAGAAGTTGTAGGGAGGTCATACAGCATACCTCCCAAATTTGGAAGACAGGAAAGAGGATTAAAGGCGTAGGGGTCCCCCTATTTTTGTTAACCAGCCAAGTAAAATGCAGACTGCTGCGGCCTGGTATTAAAAGACTGTCAAGGCCCATGGATTTTGGCCCTCAACAGCCTGATAATACCAGGCTACAGCAGCCCCACATTTGGCGCATCAAAAGATGTGCCAATTGTGGCACTTTACCCGGCTCTTCCCACTGCCCTGTAGCGGTGGCAAGCGGGGTAATAAGGGGTTAATGTCACCGTTGATTGCACGGTGAGAATAAGCCCGGTTAATAATGGAGAGGTGTCAATAAGACACCGATCCATTATTAATCCCAAAGTTTTTAAATGTATAAAAAAAAAACACAGCAAGAAAAAAGAATTTTACTGAAATAAAAAGACAACACAGTTTTCATTTCTTTTATTATACTCTCATTCCTGCGACGCCATCGATCTCCTGTAAAAAAAGAAAAAAAAACAAACCAACAGTATACCACCTGTCCGACGCAGTCCATAGTAACGAGGGTCCCACGACGATCCAGCTCTGCTACATCGCAATGACAGGCAGAGCCTGTCATCTCGACGCAGCACAGCTGATTACCTGCTTCCCCGGCGGTGACGTCATCGGACTGACTGCTTTACGGCCGGGATTACCCAGCAGTCACTGCAGTTATCGCGAGAAACTGCATGTGACCGCCGGGGAGAAGAGGATGGCGGCCATGAAGCAGTCCAGCCCGTGACCGCCGGAGATCTTCTGCCAGGTAAGTGCCGCTGACTCCTGACAGACCCAACCGACGGACACTGACAGTGACAGACCCGACCGACGGACACAGACAGTGACAGTGACAAATCCGATTCCGGTATCCGATAAGACGAAAATATCGGAACTAAGTATCGAAAGTCCGATAGAGCTAATATCGGCCGATACCCGATACTTGCGGTATCGTATCGCTCAACACTACACATGAGACACAGGTTGAAATGAAATGACTTGTATTACTTCATACAAGCATGCTGAAAAGTTCACACAGTTTGCAGGAACAGCGACAGGAGACACAGCAGGCCAGAGTAACTTCAAGCACTACAATAAATCTCCAAAGCAGGTTCAGGATCTCTTCTCTGTACCGTAATTCCTCTGCAAACATGGATTCACCAAACAGCAGGTTTCCAGAGTCCAAAAGTGTTCCAAGGTTCCTCAGTAGGGAATAGCTGGAGTACAAGTCCAAGGTTTCCAGGAGTCAGGTCACAGACTGACTGAGGCTTGATTCAGGAGCACTGATTGTTCAGCTGAGGCTGCTTAAGAAGCAAGAGGGAAGAATCAGGGCGGGAACATGAAAACTGGAAACTCCATATTAACTGAGGGCAAGAGCTGCAGAAAGACAGAAAGCAAAATGGCCGATGGAAAACTGAGTTTCAAGGAACATGTCAACAGAGACAAAGAACCTTACATTACTCCCCCCTTAGGGACAACCTCCGGATGACCTCAGACCAGGCTTGTCAGGGTACCTCTGATGAAACTGGCGGAGCAGGCGAGGAGCATTTACATTATTGACTGGTTCCCATGAGTTGTCCTCCACTGGGTAGCCCTGCCATTTAATCAAATATTGCAACTGATTTCTGTACAACCTGGAATCTAGAATCCTTTCCACCATAAATTCTTCCTGACCATCGACCAGCACTGGGTCAGGGCAAGGAGAAGAACGTCCAGGAAACGTATTGGGTGTTGCAGCCTTTAGTAGGGATACATGAAAGACAGGGTGGATTCTCATAGTTCTGGGCAGTTGAAGACGACAAGCAACAGCACTTATAATCTTATTGATCTTATAAGGTCCAATGTACTTATGTCCCAATTTAGACGATGGAATCTTTAATTTAAGATTTCTGGTTGACAGCCAGACCAAATCTCCTACCTTGAAAGCTGGTGCAGGTTTACGAAATTTATCTGCTGCTTTCTTGTACCTTTCCTGAGCCAATTCTAGATTTTCCTTTAGAAGATCCATATTCTTTTGTAAAGAAGTGATTCTTTCAGCCACTGCCGGCAAGGGCGTATCTATGGGAAATCGAGGAAGAATGTTAGGATGATAACCTAGATTGGAGTAAAAAGGAGACTGCTTAGTGGAGGCGCTCTGAGAGTTGTTATAAGAGAACTCAGCCAGTGGAAGTAGATCCACCCAATCATCCTGTAGGTGGCAGATAAAACAGCGGAGATACTGCTCCAGGGTCTGATTGGTTCGTTCTGTCTGTCCATTAGTCTGGGGATGAAAAGCAGAAGAAAGGTTTACTTTAATGTCCAATGCTGCACAGAAATTTTGCCAAAACCTTGAAGTGAATTGCACCCCTCGATCCGAAATGACCTCATCCGGTACTCCATGTAAGCGAAACACATTCTTAATCATCAAGTCTGATGTCTGTTTTGCAGTGGGTAAGCCGACACAAGGGATAAAATGAGCTGCCTTTGTTAGACGGTCAACCACCACTAGAATGGTGTTCTTCCCTTGAGAGGTTGGTAACTCCACAATGAAGTCCATAGAAATGGATCCCCACGGGCGGGACGGGGTGGGAAGAGGTTGCAACAGACCAGTTGGTGAGGAGCGAGGTGTTTTGCATCTTGCACAGACTTCACATGAAGTGACATAGTTTAAGACATCTTTCCTGTAAGTGGGCCACCAAAAGAAACGAGAAAGAAATTCTTGTGTCTTTAGAATTCCCCTATGCCCGGCTATCTTGGAATCGTGGATGAGTTGCAATACTCTCAATCTGACTGTTTCAGGTATATACAGACGTTGTCCCTGAATCCACACACCATTCTTAAAGACAAGACTTACGTCCCTTGGGGGTTGAGCCAACAAAGAATCCGTATGTAAGGTTCTTTGTCTCTGTTGACATGTTCCTTGAAACTCAGTTTTCCGTCGGCCATTTTGCTTTCTGTCTTTCTGCAGCTCTTGCCCTCAGTTAATATGGAGTTCCAGTTTTCATGTTCCCGCCCTGATTCTTCCCTCTTGCTTCTTAAGCAGCCTCAGCTGAACAATCAGTGCTCCTGAATCAAGCCTCAGTCAGTCTGTGACCTGACTCCTGGAAACCTTGAACTTGTACTCCAGCTATTCCCTACTGAGGAACCTTTGAACACTTTTGGACTCTGGAAACCTGCTGTTTGGTGAATCCATGTTTGCAGAGGAATTACGGTACAGAGAAGAGATCCTGAACCTGCTTTGGAGATTTATTGTAGTGCTTGAAATTACTCTGGCCTGCTGTGTCTCCTGACTCTGTTCCTGCAAACTGTGTGAACTTTTCAGCATGCTTGTATGAAGTAATACAAGTCATTTCATTTCAACCTATGTCTCCTGTGTTTTCCTCGCACCCAAGCACAAGACGCTATAGGAACTGTACACTATACATGACAAGATTCAGGAGCCAATGTTTAGTGTCTGCTGGGTCTGGGAAAGCCGTGTCTGCTGTGACTGTGGATATCAGATGTCCGTTTAAATACCTTATGTGATGACAGTGGTTGTGACTTCTCACAACCATTCCAGGTGAGCGCATTCCCTTAAAATTTTACTCTGCAGTGTTACCACAGGTAAACACTATTGTTTTTTTTTTTTTTTCCTTTCCTCTTCTCCTTCCAGCACTTCTGCCTTAAAAGATCTGGAACATGGAGGCCCGCATAAAGGAACTTTGCGGAGTGACTGATACAATCCTTTCAGATGTACAGACTTTAAAAACCCATTTTGCAAGCCTACAGGACCTCACTAATCATAATTTGCAAGTGTTTGGACAGACTACCCAGGAATTGCGAGCCAGGATTGAGGCTCTAGAGGAACGAGCCCAGGCTCCTGCCATAACCCCGAGTTCTGGGATCCCCAAATTACCTCCTTTTCATTTTGGCGGTGAACGTGAGAAATTCAGGGGATTTATTAATCAATGCAATTTATTTTTCTCTGCACATGCTTCACAATTTCCCACTGAACGATCCAAAGTGCTTACTATAATCATGTTGCTTACCAATAAGGCTTTGATGTGGGCAAACCCTCTGATTGAGACTGAGGATGATTGTTTGAATCACCTTGATGCTTTTATTTCAGCCATGGGGCAGGTGTTTGATGACCCCAATCGAGGTGCAACAGCTGAAGCAGCCATGTTAACTTTGCGCCAAGGTAAGCGTTCAGTAGCCGAATATGCCCTGGATTTCAGGAGATGGGCTCTTGATACCACTTGGGACACTTCCGCTAAGAAATCTATTTTTCGGAAAGGGTTGTCTCCACTGATTAAGGATGAACTTGCTCGTGCCGACCCTCCCACTGCGTTAGGTGACTTTATTAACTATTGTATTCGTATTGATGCTCGTTTGACTGAACGCAGACAAGAGAGATGGTTCGAAAATAATCGCACTAACCTTTTACTACCTCCCTCCTCAGCTAAGGAACCTTTGAGTAGGATCACAAGGGAACCAGAACCTGAACCCATGCAGGTGGACTCTTTAGAAAGACGGGTTAGTGATGCACGCAAAGAACATCGTATAAAGGAAAATCTATGTTTCTACTGTGGTAAGTCAGGGCACTTCATTATAAACTGCCCCAGCCGTTCTCGTAAGACTACTGCAGCAGTCATTCACTGTGAGTGTTGCGAGAGGAGCTCTGTCATGTCCGAGCCTCAGGCTCCAGAGAGATCTGCTGCAAGAGATCTTGATTTCTCGGACTTAAACTCTGTTAGTTCTGGGGACGATGACGGTATAAACGCTGCAATTTTTCAAGTTTCCTCAGCGGTGTCCCAGCTGAGTTGTAAAAGAAACAATTCTCATTGCTTCCTTTCCATCAAACTCTGGGTTGACTCAGTCTGGGTGTCTAGCTCTGCTATGATCGACTCAGGAGCAAGTGGAAATTTTATGGATATCTCCTTTGCTCTGAAACAGGGGATACGTTCAGTGAAGAAGGCTACTCCAGTACAGATGGAGACTGTGGATGGCTCTCTACTGACTTCTGGACCAGTGGATCAAGAAACAGAGCCTTTGAGGGTCCTTATGGGTAAAGATCATCAGGAGAAAATGTCTTTTATGCTTATCTCTTCTCCCCACTTTCCCATTATTCTAGGGCTACCATGGCTGCAGGCGCAGAATCCTACGATTAACTGGGAGACCAAGGAATTACACTTTCCGGAGAAACAGATGAGTCAAGGAGTTTCAGCTTGCTCTGTTCCTAAAGGAACCATGTCAGTCCCTGAACTACCAGCTGTATACCAGGACTATGTGGATTTATGTGACAAGAAGAACGCTGATCAGCTTCCTCCTCACCGTCCATATGATTGTCCAATTGAATTATTGCCTGGAGCCGAGATACCTTTTGGTAAGATCTACCCCCTAGCGGGGCCCGAGCTAAAAGCTTTGAAGGATTATATAGACGAAAATTTAGCCAAGGGCTTCATACGCCCCTCTTCATCTCCCGCAGGTGCACCCATCTTCTTTGTGAAGAAGAAAGATGGATCTCTGAGACCCTGCATAGACTATAGGGAACTCAATAAGGTTACTATTAGAAACCGTTATCCATTGCCTTTAATCCCTGAGTTGTTGGAGAGAGTGCGGCATGCCAAAATTTTCTCTAAACTGGATCTCCGTGGGGCCTATAACTTGGTCCGTATTAGACCTGGGGATGAATGGAAGACTGCTTTCAGGTCACGCTATGGACACTTTGAATATCTAGTTATGCCTTTTGGTCTGAGTACCGCCCCAGCCACTTTCCAACACTTCGTGAATGATATCTTCAGGGATCTCCTAGATACATTTGTGGTGATTTATCTGTATGATATTTTAATTTTTTCTAACTCCACAGAGGAACATCATGGACATGTGAGAATGGTCTTAGAACGCCTAAGACAAAACCATCTCTACATCAAACTTGAAAAGTGTGAATTCCATAGGACCGAAATTCAATTTCTGGGGTATGTACTATCTACACAAGGGATTAGTATGGATGGAATCAAGACCCAAGCCATCAAGGATTGGCCAATTCCTAGAAATGTGAAGGAGGTGCAGCGCTTCATCGGGTTTGCCAACTTCTATAGACGTTTCATTAAAAATTTTTCTGAGGTAGTGTCACCTATCACCCAACTTACCCGGAAACAGTCTAGGTTCTCCTGGACCTCGCAAGCTCAGGAAGCATTTTCCTGTTTAAAGGATAAATTTACCACCGCACCTATCTTAGTACATCCCAACCCCGAGCTTGCCTTCATAATAGAGGTGGATGCTTCAGACTGTGCCGTTGGAGCTATACTCTCTCAGAGAACAGGTGAGAAGAATGTCTTGCATCCCTGTGCCATCTTTTCCCAGCAGTTGTCTTCGGCTGAGAGGAACTACGATGTGGGCAATAGAGAATTGTTGGCCATTATTGCCGCCTTCAAGGAATGGAGACACCTTCTTCAGGGAGCTGCACAGCAAATAGTCGTCCTGACAGACCATCGTAACTTTGAATTTATCAGGTCGGCTAAGTGCCTGACTCCTCGCCAGGCTCGCTGGAATCTTTTCCTAAACCAATTTAATTTTGTCATTTCTTATAGACCAGGATCGCGCAATGGAAAGGCTGATGCACTCTCTAGGATTCATTCAGCAGAGACACGTCCACTTACTCCTCCTAAGACTATTCTTCCTGACTCTAGATTCCTGGGAGTGATTCATAATCAAGACCTACTTAAGGATATCAAGGAAGCATACCATGCGGATTCTTTGTTGGCTCAACCCCCAAGGGACGTAAGTCTTGTCTTTAAGAATGGTGTGTGGATTCAGGGACAACGTCTGTATATACCTGAAACAGTCAGATTGAGAGTATTGCAACTCATCGACGATTCCAAGATAGCCGGGCATAGGGGAATTTTAAAGACACAAGAATTTCTTTCTCATTTCTTTTGGTGGCCCACTTACAGGAAAGATGTTTTAAACTATGTCACTTCATGTGAAGTCTGTGCAAGATGCAAAACACCTCGCTCCTCACCAACTGGTCTGTTGCAACCTCTTCCCACCCCGTCCCGCCCGTGGGGATCCATTTCTATGGACTTCATTGTGGAGTTACCAACCTCTCAAGGGAAGAACACCATTCTAGTGGTGGTTGACCGTCTAACAAAGGCAGCTCATTTTATCCCTTGTGTCGGCTTACCCACTGCAAAACAGACATCAGACTTGATGATTAAGAATGTGTTTCGCTTACATGGAGTACCGGATGAGGTCATTTCGGATCGAGGGGTGCAATTCACTTCAAGGTTTTGGCAAAATTTCTGTGCAGCATTGGACATTAAAGTAAACCTTTCTTCTGCTTTTCATCCTCAGACTAATGGACAGACAGAACGAACCAATCAGACCCTGGAGCAGTATCTCCGCTGTTTTATCTGCCACCTACAGGATGATTGGGTGGATCTACTTCCACTGGCTGAGTTCTCTTATAACAACTCTCAGAGCGCCTCCACTAAACAGTCTCCTTTTTACTCCAATCTAGGTTATCATCCTAACATTCTTCCTCGATTTCCCATAGATACGCCCTTGCCGGCAGTGGCTGAAAGAATCACTTCTTTACAAAAGAATATCTTCTAAAGGAAAATCTAGAATTGGCTCAGGAAAGGTACAAGAAAGCAGCAGATAAATTTCATAAACCTGCACCAGCTTTCAAGGTAGGAGATTTGGTCTGGCTGTCAACCAGAAATCTTAAATTAAAGATTCCATCGTCTAAATTGGGACATAAGTACATTGGACCTTATAAGATCAGTAAGATTATAAGTGCTGTTGCTTGTCGTCTTCAACTGCCCAGAACTATGAGAATCCACCCTGTCTTTCATGTATCCCTACTAAAGGCTGCAACACCCAATACGTTTCCTGGACGTTCTTCTCTTTGCCCTTACCCAGTGCTGGTCGATGGTCAGGAAGAATTTATGGTGGAAAGGATTCTAGATTCCAGGTTGTACAGAAATCAGTTGCAATATTTGATTAAATGGCAGGGCTACCCAGTGGAGGACAACTCATGGGAACCAGTCAACAATGTAAATGCTCCTCGCCTGCTCCGCCAGTTTCATCAGAGGTACCCTGACAAGCCTGGTCTGAGGTCATCCGGAGGTTGTCCCTAAGGGGGAGTAATGTAAGGTTCTTTGTCTCTGTTGACATGTTCCTTGAAACTCAGTTTTCCGTCGGCCATTTTGCTTTCTGTCTTTCTGCAGCTCTTGCCCTCAGTTAATATGGAGTTCCAGTTTTCATGTTCCCGCCCTGATTCTTCCCTCTTGCTTCTTAAGCAGCCTCAGCTGAACAATCAGTGCTCCTGAATCAAGCCTCAGTCAGTCTGTGACCTGACTCCTGGAAACCTTGAACTTGTACTCCAGCTATTCCCTACTGAGGAACCTTTGAACACTTTTGGACTCTGGAAACCTGCTGTTTGGTGAATCCATGTTTGCAGAGGAATTACGGTACAGAGAAGAGATCCTGAACCTGCTTTGGAGATTTATTGTAGTGCTTGAAATTACTCTGGCCTGCTGTGTCTCCTGACTCTGTTCCTGCAAACTGTGTGAACTTTTCAGCATGCTTGTATGAAGTAATACAAGTCATTTCATTTCAACCTATGTCTCCTGTGTTTTCCTCGCACCCAAGCACAAGACGCTATAGGAACTGTACACTATACATGACACCTGTAAGGATGTGGTCTCGCTGGTGTGCGACCGGAGGTAAGCAGGAGGGCGACTCTTCCAGGTTCTTTAAGCAAGTTTATTAGACTTCATAAACTTGCTGTAAAACAGAAAACAAAACAGCCTTCTCTGGCACAAAGTAACAAAACAGATATAAAGTCCTGGTACTCTAACTGAGCACTCTTTCAGCAACCAGACTGGAGGTCTCCTCAGAACTCCCACACTGGAGGTTTCCACTCCTCCAGCCACTCACACCTGTGGTCAGCAGCAGGCTCACTTATATACACCAGCCATTCAGCTAACACAGGGCACATGACAGGTCACATGGCAGTGACCTCATCACAGGTCCTCAAACCACACACAAAGGTATTCAGCTCACTCAGAGCACATGACAGGTCACATGGCAGTGACCTCATCATAGGTCCTCAAACCACATACAAAGGTATAGTGAAGTCTTACTATCACTACACACCGCATAGTATGCTTCCTTGATGTCCTTAAGTAGGTCTTGATTATAAATCACTCCCAGGAATCTAGAGTCAGGGAGAATAGTCTTAGGAGGAGTAAGTGGACGTGTCTCTGCTGAATGAATCCTAGAGAGTGCATCAGCCTTTCCATTGCGCGATCCTGGTCTATAAGAAATGACAAAATTAAATTGGTTTAGGAAAAGATTCCAGCGAGCCTGGCGAGGAGTCAGGCACTTAGCCGACCTGATAAATTCAAGGTTGCGATGGTCTGTCAGGACGACTATTTGCTGTGCAGCTCCCTGAAGAAGGTGTCTCCATTCCTTGAAGGCGGCAATAATGGCCAACAATTCTCTATTGCCCACATCGTAGTTCCTCTCAGCCGAAGACAACTGCTGGGAAAAGAAGGCACAGGGATGCAAGACATTCTTCTCACCTGTTCTCTGAGAGAGTATAGCTCCAACGGCACAGTCTGAAGCATCCACCTCTATTATGAAGGCAAGCTCGGGGTTGGGATGTACTAAGATAGGTGCGGTGGTAAATTTATCCTTTAAACAGGAAAATGCTTCCTGAGCTTGCGAGGTCCAGGAGAACCTAGACTGTTTCCGGGTAAGTTGGGTGATAGGTGACACTACCTCAGAAAAATTCTTAATGAAACGTCTATAGAAGTTGGCAAACCCGATGAAACGCTGCACCTCCTTCACATTTCTAGGAATTGGCCAATCCTTGATGGCTTGGGTCTTGCTTCCATCCATACTAATCCCTTGCGTAGATAGTACATACCCCAGAAATTGAATTTCGGTCCTATGGAATTCACATTTTTCAAGTTTGATGTAGAGATGGTTTTGTCTTAGGCGTTCTAAGACCATTCTCACATGTCCATGATGTTCCTCTGTGGAGTTAGAAAAAATTAGAATATCATCCAGATAAATCACCACAAATGTATCTAGGAGATCCCTGAAGATATCATTCACGAAGTGTTGGAAAGTGGCTGGGGCGGTACTCAGACCAAAAGGCATAACTAGATATTCAAAGTGTCCATAGCGTGACCTGAAAGCAGTCTTCCATTCATCCCCAGGTCTAATACGGACCAAGTTATAGGCCCCACGGAGATCCAGTTTAGAGAAAATTTTGGATGCCGCACTCTCTCCAACAACTCAGGGATTAAAGGCAATGGATAACGGTTTCTAATAGTAACCTTATTGAGTTCCCTATAGTCTATGCAGGGTCTCAGAGATCCATCTTTCTTCTTCACAAAGAAGATGGGTGCACCTGCGGGAGATGAAGAGGGGCGTATGAAGCCCTTGGCTAAATTTTCGTCTATATAATCCTTCAAAGCTTTTAGCTCGGGCCCCGCTAGGGGTAGATCTTACCAAAAGGTATCTCGGCTCCAGGCAATAATTCAATTGGACAATCATATGGACGGTGAGGAGGAAGCTGATCAGCGTTCTTCTTGTCACATAAATCCACATAGTCCTGGTATACAGCTGGTAGTTCAGGGACTGATATGGTTCCTTTAGGAACAGAGCAAGCTGAAATTCCTTGACTCATCTGTTTCTCCGGAAAGTGTAATTCCTTGGTCTCCCAGTTAATCGTAGGATTCTGCGCCTGCAGCCATGGTAGCCCTAGAATAATGGGAAAGTGGGGAGAAGAGATAAGCAAAAAAGACATTTTCTCCTGATGATCTTTACCCATAAGGACCCTCAAAGGCTCTGTTTCTTGATCCACTGGTCCAGAAGTCAGTAGAGAGCCATCCACAGTCTCCATCTGTACTGGAGTAGCCTTCTTCACTGAACGTATCCCCTGTTTCAGAGCAAAGGAGATATCCATAAAATTTCCACTTGCTCCTGAGTCGATCATAGCAGAGCTAGACACCCAGACTGAGTCAACCCAGAGTTTGATGGAAAGGAAGCAATGAGAATTGTTTCTTTTACAACTCAGCTGGGACACCGCTGAGGAAACTTGAAAAATTGCAGCGTTTATACCGTCATCGTCCCCAGAACTAACAGAGTTTAAGTCCGAGAAAACAAGATATCTTGCAGCAGATCTCTCTGGAGCCTGAGGCTCGGACATGACAGAGCTCCTCTCACAACACTCACAGTGAATGACTGCTGCAGTAGTCTTACGAGAACGGCTGGGGCAGTTTATAATGAAGTGCCCTGACTTACCACAGTAGAAACATAGATTTTCCTTTATACGATGTTCTTTGCGTGCATCACTAACCCGTCTTTGTAAAGAGTCCACCTGCATGGGTTCAGGTTCTGGTTCCCTTGTGATCCTACTCAAAGGTTCCTTAGCTGAGGAGGGAGGTAGTAAAAGGTTAGTGCGATTATTTTCGAACCATCTCTCTTGTCTGCGTTCAGTCAGACGAGCATCAGTACGGATACAATAGTTAATAAAGTCACCTAACGCAGTGGGAGGGTCGGCACGAGCAAGTTCATCCTTAATCAGTGGAGACAACCCTTTCCGAAAAATAGATTTTTTAGCGGAAGTGTCCCAAGTGGTATCAAGAGCCCATCTCCTGAAATCCAGGGCATATTCGGCTACTGAACGCTTACCTTGGCGCAAAGTTAACATGGCTGCTTCAGCTGTTGCACCTCGATTGGGGTCATCAAACACCTGCCCCATGGCTGAAATAAAAGCATCAAGGTGATTCAAACAATCATCCTCAGTCTCAATCAGAGGGTTTGCCCACATCAAAGCCTTATTGGTAAGCAACATGATTATAGTAAGCACTTTGGATCGTTCAGTGGGAAATTGTGAAGCATGTGCAGAGAAAAATAAATTGCATTGATTAATAAATCCCCTGAATTTCTCACGTTCACCGCCAAAACGAAAAGGAGGTAATTTGGGGATCCCAGAACTTGGGGTTATGGCAGGAGCCTGGGCTCGTTCCTCTAGAGCCTCAATCCTGGCTCGCAATTCCTGGGTAGTCTGTCCAAACACTTGCAAATTATGATTAGTGAGGTCCTGTAGGCTTGCAAAACGGGTTTTTAAAGTCTGTACATCTGAAAGGATTGTATCAGTCACTCCGCAAAGTTCCTTTATGCGGGCCTCCATCTTCCAGATCTTTTAAGGCAGAAGTGCTGGAAGAGGAAAGGAAAAAAACAATAGTGTTTACCTGTGGTAACACTCCAGAGTAAAATTTTAAGGGAATGCGCTCACCTGGAATGGTTGTGAGAAGTCACAACCACTGTCATCACATAAGGTATTAAACGGACATCTGATATCCACAGTCACAGCAGACACGGCTTTCCCAGACCCAGCAGACACTAAACATTGGCTCCTGAATCTTGTCATGTATAGTGTACAGTTCCTATAGCGTCTTGTGCTTGGGTGCGAGGAAAACACATGAGACACAGGTTGAAATGAAATGACTTGTATTACTTCATACAAGCATGCTGAAAAGTTCACACAGTTTGCAGGAACAGCGACAGGAGACACAGCAGGCCAGAGTAACTTCAAGCACTACAATAAATCTCCAAAGCAGGTTCAGGATCTCTTCTCTGTACCGTAATTCCTCTGCAAACATGGATTCACCAAACAGCAGGTTTCCAGAGTCCAAAAGTGTTCCAAGGTTCCTCAGTAGGGAATAGCTGGAGTACAAGTCCAAGGTTTCCAGGAGTCAGGTCACAGACTGACTGAGGCTTGATTCAGGAGCACTGATTGTTCAGCTGAGGCTGCTTAAGAAGCAAGAGGGAAGAATCAGGGCGGGAACATGAAAACTGGAAACTCCATATTAACTGAGGGCAAGAGCTGCAGAAAGACAGAAAGCAAAATGGCCGACGGAAAACTGAGTTTCAAGGAACATGTCAACAGAGACAAAGAACCTTACACTTTCTTTCTTTTACTTTATTTCTGTTTTTTCCAACAGGCCTCAGGTGTATCCCTCTTACCTTGTGGTGCCCTCCCTTACTATATTTAGTTTTTAAGAAAGTTGGCAGATAACTTGATTTGTGTCATTAGTGGTCTGAAAACTAGACCCAAGCTAGATAACTGCAGACCTGCGAGCGCTGCTGGCCACTGACATGCTTGGGGAAGAAGATGCATTTCTTGTTGTGGTTGCATAACTCTGTGTCTGTGGGAAGTGGCTATGTAACCTCCTCATCTTCCTCCTCATCTGCTGAGCTACTGAGCTGCATTCCTCTGGGTTTACACCAAGTGGCATCTACTACCTCATCCACATCTTCTCTGTTCTCCCACTCCTCACCCTGAGAGTCACGCCCCTGCTTTTCCTGCCCTGACATCACATTACAATCCGTGGGTGCCTCAAGTATCTGAGTCTCCTCAGGATCACCTCCACTTTAAATATGGCTTCTGACTGCACCATTCCATGGAAACTGCCCTAACTAAAGTCACTAAAGTCACAAATGACCTACTTACCGTGCCATATGAAAACAATGTTAGTTTGTCATCCTTCTTCTCCTGGACCTGGCATCTGCCTTTAACACAGTGGACCATTCCCTCTAATACATACTTTATGATATCTTGGCATTACAGACTTGGTCCTTTGTTGGATCTCCTTGAACCTAACAGACAGGACATTCAGTATCTCCCACTCACACACCACCTCCTCATCTCGCCCCCTATGTGTCAGTGTCCACCAAGGTTCAGTTGTAGGACCAGGTGCATGCTTAGAGGGTGCATGCCCATGCTCCCTCCTCTTAAAGTGACCGTCCACATCAACCTAAGGTATTCCCAACCTATAACTGGGGGACACCTTCTATTTAAGGCTTCTCCTCCAATATGGAGGTGCCTGAGCTACGTTGTTAGTTTGCCTTGCATGCTTGCTAGTTGTCAGGTTCTCTAGGTCCGCCTGTCTGCTTGTCTACCCTGTACACATCTGCTCTTACTTGCCTGTGCCCATCTGCTCGTACCTGTCTGTGCTATTCTGTCCAATAGCCAGTCCAGATCGCACCTGTCAGTGCCCATCTGTCTAACACCCGGTCCATCCTGCACCTGACAGTGCTTTTCTGTTCCTCAGCTTGTCCCATCTGCACCCATTTTTCCAGAGTCCCTACAGTTCCTGACTGCATTTTTCATCCCTCTTTTGGGCCTTAGCAGCTTACCCGCTGTAGGGGGTCAGCTGCCGCCTTCTGTAGGTCAGCCATGGAGTAGCACCTGGTGCCATCTCGTTATACCTCTTTGGGTCACAGTTTTCACCTGCTGCCACTTGTCTGAGTAGGGATTTGGTAGGCCTCCTAGTTACGCCCCTTCCAGGCTTTAAGAGGAATACAGAACAGTGATTCCACCACCTTGCCTGCTACAGTCTTCATCTGCTGGGTTGGCTGTAGTGGAAGAAGTGTCAGTCCCCGCTATACTAATTATACTTTTTTGCAATTGATGCCACTTTGTAAGTGTCTGCCACTAATTTTTGTAAATGTGTATACTCCTGGTTGGGTGTCCATCTGCTGGATGATTGCGTGTACTGGAAGACCTGTCAATCCCTATTATACTATTTCTACTGTGGTGAAATTGATGCCACTTTGGTAGTGTCTGCCACTAATTTTTGGAAATGTGTAAACTCCTGGTTTGGTCTCCTTCATGTGTTTTTCCTGTAGCAGAAGGCCTCCGAGAACAGCAAGCCTCCACCTCCTTTGAGTTAACTAATCTTGTTACTATCCTTACATTTTTCTGATAATAGTAGTATACAAAACTGATATTTCTGCCACTTGAGTGTGGCTAAGCATCAAAGCAGGTTGAGCTATTGCATGTGGTATCACGGCTCCCAGAACAGCCAGTTTACACTGATGCCTCACCAACCTCATCTAAATTTGAAGTTCAATTCAAATCTGTAAATGCTGGCCCAGACCCTGACGACTGCAAAGTCTCAGCAAAGAATCACCACCAAACAGTATACTAGAAGATGCCACTTGCATCAATAGCTACCTCCACCATAAATCAAACTAATAACCTGATTTATGCTACATGAACATCATGGAAATGCTTGGCTATACAACCAGTAAGAACAACAAAACTATGTGCCCCCTTGAAAAAGAAGACTGGAAACAAAGATCAAGATGACACGAAGGGAAGTCAGCCAACTAATGGAAATACAGAAGGGTGTAAAGATCAAGAATAAGACCAAGCTGGACAAGTACAAAGGCCTGACCCTAGAGACTGCTAAACAAAGGCTCACAGCAGTCGCTGCAAGACTAGGGAGATATACTAGAGAAGCTGAGGCCAAGAAGATAAATGCCCTGTTCTCCAAAGAACCATCCAAGGTGTACTCCCAACTACAGAGTAACAGCACAAAGGTAGCAACTCCACTTATAGCAGAAACGGAACATATGAGAAAAGGAAAAAAACACACACCAGTGCAATGTGGTTGCAAGATCTGAGAATGAAACACAGCAACCACCTAACGCAAGAACCAGTCACCATTACAGAAGCAGACATCCAACAGCGGACCAAGAACATGAAGAGCTAGACAGCACCTTGCCCAGACATGATCCACACCTACTGGCTAAAGAAATTAACAGCGGTACATGGAAGCATGGCAAAGCAGATGAACCAACTGCTAGAAGCGGGCCACTACCCAGCTTGGATAACACAAGGAAGAACAATGCTGATCACAAAGGATCTTCACAATGGGACAGTTCCATCCAATTACTGCCCAATAACCTGCCTTACAACAACATGGACACTCCTGTCAGGCATCATAGCCACAAAGCTACAGAACCATATGAACCAGTACATGAATCCAGCTCTAAGGCATTGGGACCAACACCAGAGGTTTTAAGCACCAGCTCCTAGTAGATAAAGCAGTCGCTCAAGACTCAAGATCCAGACAGACCAATCTCACAGTGAAGACACTGGGATGTCCTTTGACCTGGAGAAGTGTGGCCAGTTGGTAATAAAGAGAGGCAAGGTAGTCAAAACAGATGGAGTGGAATTACCAGCAGGGCACATAGCAGATGTACAGACATGATACAAGTACCTCGGCATCCCACAGGAATACGGTAGCCTTGATGAGGAGGCAAAGAAAGCAGCAACATCCAAATACCATCAAAAGGTAAAGAAAGGTCCTGAAGAGCCAGCTCAATGGGAAGAATAAAATCTGTGCTATCAATACATATGCCCCTCGAATTATCAGATGCTGTGATGGCCTAGTGTGTACTCCAAAAAAAGAGATGGAAGCTGCAGATGTGAAGACACAAAAGCTCCTCACAATGCAGGGAGGTCTCCACCTTAAGTTTAACACCCAAAGATTGTATACCAACAGAAAGGAGGGTGGTTGAGGCTTGATAAGCATCCAAGCCACCATCACGGATGAAACAAGGATTATCCAGGAATACATTAGAAAAATAGCACCAAAAGATGAGATGCTGAGAGAAATCCTAAGGCAGCAACAACAACAGATCTGGAAGGAAGAACAGTAACATGAAGCACCATGGCAAGACAAACCGCTGCATGGGATGTACCATCGACAGATAATGGAGGTAACTGACATGGAGAAATCCTATCAATGGCTGGAGAAAACTGAACTCAGAGACAGCACAGAGGCCCTAATCATAGCAACACAAGAGCAAGGACTAAGTGTCAGATCCTTAGAAGCCAGATTCTACCACACAAGACAAGACCCAAGGTGCAGACTATACAAAGAAACCTCAGAAACAGTCCAACACATAGCGGCAGGATGCAAAATACAAGCAAGAACAGCGTATACCGAACAACCAAGTAGAAGGAATTGTATACAGGAACATCTGCACAGCATATGGGTTAAGTCCCCCTACGTCAAAGGGCTAAAATCCTGTGGGACTTCAAGATCTAGATGGATAAGCAGGTATTGGCTAACCAACCAGACATTGTGATAGTAGACAAGGATCTGAAGACAGCAATGATAATAGATGTGGCAGAAATGCCAGGGCATGAAAGGAGAACTGGAGGAGATGTGAAGGCAACTGTGATACAGTGGTGATAGAAGCACTTGGAGCAGTGACCTCTAAGTTGGTTAAAAAGCTACAACAGATCCCAGGAGCGACATCAGAACTCTCTGTTCGGAAAAGCACAATGCTGGGAACAATTAAGATCCTGCACAGAACCCTCAAACTCCCCGGCCTCTGGTAGAGTACCCGAGAATGAGAAAGGACAAAAAAAAGACCACTCCCATTTAGGGGTGAGAAGGAAGTTTTTTTATATATATTGTAAGAAGGCTAATGGCCGTGTAGTCAATGGGAGGTATGTGTCACAGAGATGACTGCTCCCTGTGATGCAGCACAGAGAATTTTGCTTTAGTACACGCAAGCACTAAGATATCGTTTAGTGCACATGGATCTGGGTTGTGGGTAGCTATGAGAGATGGGCGGGTCTGGCTACCCACATACCTCAAATGTGGGTGTGGTTACAGTCTAGGTCAGTGATGGCTAACCTTGGCACTCCAGCTGTTATAAAACTACAACTCCCAGCATGCCCTTGCAACCTGCAGCAGTTGAGGTATGCTGGGAGTTGTAGTTCTCTAACAGTTGGAGTGCCAAGGTTCGCCATCACTGGTCTAGGTAATGGAGGCTGTTGTTTGGCACATGGTGTGTGACTTGGGAAGGAGAAGGCCTCCTGTGTATGTGGCTCCAGACCGAGCCTGAATGCTGGACATTACCCTAACCTGTGCACCCACAGGCTGGAGGGAGCAGACTCCTGCCAGGACCTGTGTGAGGTAAGGGTCATGTGACGATCACATAGGTGGAAAAATACTTGGCCATGTGAGTTAGCAGTGGCTGGTGTCTTGGGAGAGCAGGAACTCCCTCATAGCTCTCAGAGGAGCTAAAGGACTGTGCAACGACACTGATGCGTTGTGTTGTTTTCCTGCTCTAAAGGCTGTTTTTCTTTTGTTGGTGCTTCTGGGTTTATGGAGCTAATAAACCCACATGAACTTTTGAATGGAACATGCCTCCTGTTATCTTCCTGACGCATCTGAGTAAGATCCCTAAAATATATAGATATATCTATATCTATGTACATAGATATAGATATATCAATATCTATAGATATAGATATATCTATAGATATATAAAAAAAATACAAAAACAAAAAAAAAACATATATATAGGAAATAGTATTTGTTTCTCCAGCGATCAGTCCAATGGTAGGGTAAAATATAACTGTTATTCATCCATTAAAAAGTTCCAGGTTTCTTCAATAACAATTTTGAATATAGTCAATCCCTTTTGGAGGACATGTTTCGACACTACATGTGTCTTCCTCCAAGTCCAAGTGAGGAATGAATCAAAACCGCATTTATACAACCCCTGGCAAAAATTATGGAATCACCGGACTTGGAGGATGTTCATTCAGTTGTTTTATTTTGTTGAAAAAAAACAGATCACAGACATGGCACAAAACTGAAGTAATTTCAAATGGCAACTTTCTGGCTTTAAGTAACACTAAAAGAAATCAAGAACAAATAATGTGGTAGTCAGTAATGGTTATTTTTTTTAACTAAGCATAGGGAAAAAAATATCGAATCACTCAATTCTGAGGGAAAAAATTATGGAATCATGAAAAACGAACAAACAAAAAAACACTCCAACACATCACTAGTAATTTGTTGCACTACCTCTGGCTTTTACAACAGCTTGCAGTCTCTGACGCATGGACTTAATGAGTATCAAACACTATTCTTCATCAATATGGCTCCAACTTTCTCTGATTGCCAGATCAGCTAGCAGGTTGGAGCCTTGTCATGGACCATTTTCTTCACTTCCACCAAAGATTTTCAATTGGATTGAGATCTGGACTATTTGCAGGCCATCACATTGACCTCATGCGTCTTTTTTCAAGAAATGTTTTCACAGTTTTTGCTCTATGGCAGGATGCATTATCATCTTGAAAAATGATTTCATCATCCCCAAACATCCTTTCAATTGATGGGATAAGAAAAGTGTCCAAAATATCAACATAAACTTGTGCATTTATTGAAGATGTAATGACAGCCATCTCCCCAGTGCCTTTACCTGACATGCAGCCCCATATCATCAATGACTGTGGAAATTTGCATGTTGTCTTCAGGCAGTCATCTTTATAAATCTCATTGGAAGGGCACCAAACAAAAGTTCCAGCATCATCACCTTGCCCAATGCAGATTCGCGATTCATCACTGAATATGACTTTCATCCAGTCATCCACAGTCCATGATTGCTTTTCCTTAGCCCATTGTAACTTTGTTTTTTCTGTTTAGGTGTTAATGATGGCTTTCGTTTAGCTTTTCTGTATGTAAATACCATTTCCTTTAGGCGGTTTCTTACAGTTCGGTCACAGACGTTTACTCCAGTTTCCACCCATTCGTTCCTCATTTGTTTTGTTGTGCATTTCTTGTTTTGGAGACATATTGCTTTAAGTTTCTGTCTTTGACACTTTGATGTCTTCGTTGGTCTACCAGTATGTTTGCCTTTAACAACCTTCCCATGTTTGTATTTGGTCCAGATTTTAGACACAGCTGACTGTGAACAACCAACATCTTTTGCAATATTGCGTGATGATTTACCATCTTTTAAGATTTTGATAATCCTCTCCTTTGTTTCAATATGTCCATATTGTCCATATGGTGCAACAGTTCTCCAAGGTGTGATCACTCCTTTTTAGATGCATACTAACGAGCAGATGTAATTTGATGCAGGTGTTAGTTTTGGGAATGAAAATTTATAGGGTGATTCCATTTTTTCCCTCAGAATTGAGTGATTCTATAATTTTTCCCTATGCATGATTAAAAAAATAACCATTACTGACTACCACATTATTTGTACTTGATTTCTTTTAGTGTTTCTCAAAGCCAGAAGGTTGCCATTTGAAATTACTTCAGTTTTGTGCCATGTCTATGATCTGTTTTTTTTTCAACAAAATAAAACAACTGAATGAAAATCCTCCAAGGCCGGTGATTCCATAATTTTTGATTTTTGCCAGGGGTTGTAGTATAAAGCCAGGGAAAGCACCACTGAATTTCTGGGTGTCACCCTTTCTAGAAACTAGCCGGTGTGTGTAGAAGATTCCAAGTGGATTTAGTTCAGCCAAGTTAACCTTATAGCCAACAGTAACCCTTTGAGGTGTTGTTCCATCCCTAAGGCCTTCACCAACATGAAAAAACCAAAACTTATTCCTGGTTTTCTTCAAAGCAGTGAGCTGGCTATGTCAAAAAATTCTTTTTTTCTTATATATATACTGTATATATACTGTACAGACCAAAAGTTTGGACACGCCTTCTCATTCAAAGATTTTTCTGTATTTTCATGACTATGAAAATTGTAGAATCACATTGAAGGCATCAAAACTATGAATGAACACATGTGGAATTATACATTACACTTTACAAAAAAGTGTGAAACAACTGAAAATATGTCTTATATTCTAGGTTCTTCAAAGTAGCCACCTTTTGCTTTGATTACTGCTTTGCACGCAGAAAAGGTGAACGGATGGATTCTACATGCCTGGTTCCCACCATGAAGCATGGAGGAGGTGATGTGATGGTGTGGGGGTGCTTTGCTGGTGACACTGTTGGGGATTTATTCAAAATTGAAGCGGTGAGCGGTCCAGCTCACCCCAAACCATCTCGATTAGGTTCAGGTCTGGTGACTGTGGAGGCCAGGTCATCTGGCGTAGCACCCCAGCACTCTCCTTCTTGGTCAAATAGCCCTTACACAGCCTGGAGGTGTGTTTGGGGTCATTGTCCTGTTGAAAAATAAATGATGGTCCAACTAAACGCAAAACGGATGGAATAGCATGCCACTGCAAGATGCTGTTGTAGCCATGCTGGTTCACTATGCCTTCAATTTTGAATAAATCCCCAACAGTGTCACCAGCAAAGCACCCCCCACACCATGACACCACCTCCTCCATGCTTCACGGTTTGAACCAGGCATGTAGAGTCCACCCGTTCACCTTTTCTGCGTGCAAAGCAGTAATCAAAGCAAAAGGTGGCTACTTTGAAGAACCTAGAATATAAGACATATTTTCAGTTGTTTCACACTTTTTTGTAAAGTGTAATGTATAATTCCACGTGTGTTAATTAGTGTTGAGCGATACTGCTCGATATCTAAAAATATCGGATCGGAATGGTATCGCCGATATCACTAAATATCGTCGATATCCGATTCCGATACCGGAAGTCCAATGTAAGTCTATGGGAACCAAATATCGACATAAAAAAAACCATTCTTGCTTTGTTGGTTAATTGTACATGAAGGAAAACAACAAAGACTAATGTAGAATGTATTGGGGGAGGTTGAGGAGACAATAAAGGCATACATGTTTAACCCAATGCATTGGAATAGCATTAATATATATTTTTTTGGAAATACGTTTGGATTGACTAACAAATTGACAATGTTGTTAACCTTTTTTCTATTTTGGCAATATGTTGTTCACAACTTCCATGCTCTTCACCTTTTTAACTTTTGCCAGTGCCACACTTTCTCCTTCATAATCTTCAGCAGCATCATCTTTCTCATCAAATTATTCTTCATCTTCACCTTCTTAATCTTCTTCTTAAACTTCTTGCTATTCATGTTTTTGTTTACATTACTCATATTGTTATTATTAAACTAATTAATCTTCTTCATATTCAAATTCTTCATCTTCTTCCTCTTCATCTTCTTCATCATATTCTTATTTGTGACAGAGATTCCTGTACTTGTAATCTGTAAAAGTATGAATTGTTCATCCTTCCGTTCTTGCTGTCACAAAAGATTTAAATTACAACAGTATTTGTCCGTGTTCAGTTTAGCCTGCAGCAGCAGGCATTTTCCAGGGGCACCACGAGGAGGAACGGACTCACCCCCATACACTGCTTAGTCTTCTTCTGCTTAGAATTTAGAGCATATATTTTGCTCTTCATTTTGGTCTTATACTTCATGTTCTTCTGCTTTTTGATCTTCTGCTTATTGTTCTGCTGTCTCTTGTTCTGTATCTTGTAGTTTGTCTTAACCTTCTTTGTCCTGTTGGTGATCTTCTTCTGGGTAATCTTTTATTTTTTCTTTGTGATGGTGTTCAGGCTGGTTGGCTTCATGCTCGTCGTCCTTGTTGTCATCATCTTCTTCTTGGTGGTCTTTAAGGTCGTCTAATTTCCGAGAACCAGCTGACGTTACTGGAACCCTGACGGGTATCAGATGGAGCAAGAGACAATGGAAGTAACGAGGACCAGCTGACTGTGCTGGAACCCAGAGGGGCAGCAGAAGGAAAAGAGGCAATGTCACAACCGAGTACCAGCTGACGTTACTGTGACACGGTTACTAAGCAGGAGGTACCTGTGCTCCAAAGCACTACCAAGGACCAGCAGACGTTGGTGGAACTCGGATACGGAGATGGAGGCACCTAGGCCAAAGGCACTGGGGAGAACCAGTTGACGGTACTGGACCCCGGACGGGTAGCAGAAGGAAAAGAGGCAATGTCACAACCGAGTACCAGCTGACGTTACTGTGACACGGTTACTAAGCAGGAGGTACCTGTGCTCCAAAGCACTACCAAGGACCAGCAGACGTTGGTGGAACTCGGATACGGAGATGGAGGCACCTAGGCCAAAGGCACTGGGGAGAACCAGTTGACGGTACTGGACCCCGGACGGGTAGCAGAAGGAAAAGAGCAATGTCACAACCGAGTACCAGCTGACGTTACTGTGTCACGGTTACTAAGCAGGAGGTACCTGTGCTCCAAAGCACTACCAAGGACCAGCAGACGTTGGTGGAACTCGGATACGGAGATGGAGGCACCTAGGCCAAAGGCACTGGGGAGAACCAGTTTACGGTACTGGACCCGGACGGGTAGCAGAAGGAAAAGAGGCAATGTCACAACCGAGTACCAGCTGACGTTACTGTGACACGGTTACTAAGCAGGAGGTACCTGTGCTCCAAAGCACTACCAAGGACCAGCAGACGTTGGTGGAACTCGGATACGGAGATGGAGGCACCTAGGCCAAAGGCACTGGGGAGAACCAGTTGACGGTACTGGACCCCGGACGGGTAGCAGAACGCACCCATGAAAATGTAAGTTGACAGGACGCAAGCCGTCCGCAGTTACCGAATCACACAGTCCTACAGTGGGTGCTTGTCCTATTGTCACAATGGAAACCGCCTTTATTTACATATCCCACAGCACACATAGGAATCACCTAAACTGCAGGCACCATAGAGTCGGCTAACCCGAATGCAACACGACAGCACAACTTATTGGAGGATAATTGACGTTCACACTGCCAGGAAACAGCTGTCGTGCTGTAACCAGGCTGGCCAGGAGTCAGTACCCCTGCCAATTACTTACGAGCAACAAATGGCGTGTTGTAGCCCAGGGAGTAGAGTTCAGGTGGTAGAAAGATGAACATAACAGGAGACATGGAAAACGTTGCCAAACAGTTATTTAATCTGAAAACGGACAGGCAAATTCAGGTGAGATCCATGCCTTGTTCATTTTCAGAAAAGTAAGCCGGTCTACATTCTCTGAGGATAGTCGCATGCGACGGTCTGTTACTACACCACCTGCAGCACTAAAGACACGCTCAGATAATAAACTGGCAGCAGGGCAAGCCAGCACCTCCAATGCATACTGGCTAAGCTCTGGCCATGTATCCAACTTAGAGACCCAAAATTTGAAAGGGGAAGAGGCATCTGGGAGTACACTTAGAGGGAAAGCCAAGTAGTCTGTCACCATCTTACGGAAACGTTTCTTCCTGGTGACTGGAGCCGTCTCGGATGGTGTAGACCTTGCTGGCGCTGTCACAAAACTTTGCCACATTTGTAACATACAGCTCTTGCCCTGTGCAGAGGCGCTGCTTCTGCTCCCTCTTGTTGTAGAGGTGTCTACACTGCCTCGACGCACAGAGCTGCTTTGTAAAGCAGTAGCAGCAGCAGCAGCTCTCTCGGCTGGAATGTACAACAGTATGGATTGCACCAGTGTGTCTTGGTACTCCTGCATTTTACGGTCCCGGTTCACCGGTGTGATGAGGGTTTGTAAGTTGTCCCGGTAGCGAGGGTCTAGGAGGGTGTACACCCAATAATCTGACGTGGTGAGAATGTGGGCGATGCGGCGGTCGTTTCTCAGGCACTGAAGCATGAAATCAACCATGTGCTGCAGACTCCCAACTGGCCAACAAAGGCTGTCCTCTGGAAGAGGCGTCATCTCTGCCTCCTCTGAATCACCCCACCCTCGCTCTACATACTGACTAGAGCGTTGTGTACCTCCCTCTGTAGGGATTTCTTCCTCCTCCATTGACTCCTCCTCCTCCTCATCCTCCTCACAAAGTGAGCCCTGCCCAGCCCTTTGTGAGGAACCACGTTGCGCTGACTGTCCTGAAGGTAATTGAATTTGTGACTCCTCATCCTCCACCTCTTCCAAAACCTCTTCCTTTAGTGCTTTCAGTGATTTCTGAAGCAGGCAGATAAGGGGGACAGTCATGCTGACTAGTGCATCATCTGCACTCGCCATCCGCGTTGAGACATCAAACGCACGCAAAACGTCACAGATGTCCTTCATAGAGGCCCACTCAGTAGTGGTGAAGTGTGAACGGCGCAAATTGCGAGTTGATTGCGCCTGTTGCAGCTGATACTCCATTACTGCTGGCTGCTGCTCACACAACCGCTCCAACATATGTAACGTGAAATTCCACCTGGTGGGTACGTCACATATGATGCGATGTTCAGGAAGGCGAAATCTGACTTGCAGAGCTGCAATGCGCGATCTGGCCATGCTGGAACGTCGCAAGTGAGCGCACTCTAGGCGGACCTTGTGCAGCAGTGCATCAAGATCCGGATAGTCCCTCAAAAAACTCTGCACGACCAAGTTGAGCACATGTGCCAGACATGGTATGTGAGTGAGGTTGCCAAGGCCCAGAGCTGCCACCAGATTTCGGCCATTGTCACACACTACCAAGCCTGGCTGGAGATTAGCTGACAAAAACCACACGTCGCTCTCCTGCTTGATGGCATCCCAGAGCTCCTGCGCTGTGTGGCTTCGATTCCCCATGGAAATTAATTTCAGGACGGCCTGTTGACGTTTGGCCACGGCTGTGCTCATATCGGTTGCAACAGGTAAGCCTTCACGGGTCCATGTGGAGGTATACCGTGACGGCTCGTGCAGCGATGATTCTGAGGAACTGGAGTAGGAGGAGGAATCAATGTGTACAGACTAGTGTTGAGCGATACGATACTGCAAATATCGGGTATCGGCCGATATTAGCTGTATCGGGCTTTCGATTCCGAATACCGATATTTTCGTCATATCGAATACCGGAATCAGATTTGTCACTGTCACTGTGAGTGTCCGTCGGTCGGGTCTGTCAGGAGTCAGCGGCACTTACCTGGCAGAAGATCTCCGGCGGTCACGTCCTGGACTGCTTGATGGCCGCCATTATCTTCTCCCTGGCGGTCACATGCAGTTTTTCGCGATAACTGCAGTGACTGCAGGGTAATCCCGGCCGTAAACCAGTCGATGACGTCACCGCCGGGGAAGCAGGTAATCAGCTGTGCTGCGCCGGGATGACAGGCTCTGCCTGTCATTCTGATGTAGCAGAGCTGGATCGTCGTGGGACACTCGTTACTATGGACTGCGTCGGTCAGGTGGTATACTTTTTTTTTTTTCATTTTTTTACAGGAGATCGATGGCGTCGCAGGATGAGACTGTAATAAAAGTAATGAAAACTGTGTTTTGTTTTTTTTATTAAATTAAAAAACTTTTTTATGAACATTCACCCGTCCGGGTACATCAACAATTTAACTATTTACATACAGGGACCCTGTCCGGGTTATTTATAATTCTTTGGCAGGGGTGTTCCAGGTACCACCTGGTACTCTTCTGATGCTTGCCAAACATCCGAGACACCAAGGACCACCAGGACCTGATGACGTCGTGTGGCCTGTACAGTCAAGTCGTGACCCGCTATCTGGGTCTGTGTGGCCACCTCTTTCATCTCCCTCCGGGTCTGGAACCCTATGTCCCGGACTGAACGAACCCCAGGGGGCCTAACAGGCGCCGGGTACGGGCCAGCTATACTTATCATGTCCATAGCTGGGGCTGCTGAGGAGACCACTGAGGGAGGCTGGGGAGATTTACGGCGTGGGGTTGGCACTTTTGCAGAGGCCTGGATGTGGGAGGCTGAAGGCTCCGAGTGTCTCACAGGTTCCTGAACTCTGGGGAGTAGGGGTCGCACCTGGTAACATTTAGGGCGTACCATCCATTGTAACCCCAGTGTCGGGTGTAAGTCACCAAGTCTCCTGGCAACAGGTCCCTCCCCGGGTGTCCTTCTGGGAGGTGAGCCTCCACGTCCCGCCGGTTCACAAAAACTTCTAAATAAAGTCCAGGCTCCTGGATGAAGCCCCAACCACCTTTCAATTTAAAGCTCCGTACTGCACCCTTACGCCGCGGCTCCCACAGGGTTCCTTTATCTTTTCTCATCCGGTCCTTATCTGCCCGGTCCTTCTCCAGGTCACGTTGCCGAAGCTTTTGGGTTTCTCGCTGCTCCCTTTGTCGCTCTGCTTCCCGCTCCCAACGTCTCCACTCTTCCTCCTGACGCCGGTTGTAATTCTCCTCCACCAGCTGCTCCATGTCTCCACCATCAAACTGCAGCTTACAGTGTCCGGTTTGCAGCAGCTCTCCTGGCGCCCCCCAGTCCTGGCGGCGCTCACCTGCGGAGGAAGCAGCCGGCTTTGGAACAGATGACAGTCGGGGCTCCGGTACAGACAGGTAGACCTCTGGTGCCTGCGCGGCCTCCTCCATGAGGACGGGTGTCGCTTCTTCTGTCTCAGCGACGGGGGCAGACAGCGGGATCTGGGGTGCTGCCGGTGCAGAGTTTTTTGCAGGAACGGGTGCCTCCACTGCGACAACGTCAACCGGATCACATTGCAAGGGCTGGGATGCCCGCACGGACTCCTCTACTAGAACGGGTGCCTCACCTTCCGGTACAGACACTTCAGGTAAGAGGGATTGGCGCCGCTCCAAGTTTAGTTTTAGGGCACGCCAGCTGGCTTCCATCCTGGCGACCTCCTCCCGGTGCCGGGCCAGGCCTCTTAGGGTATCCTCCGCTTCTTGCAGCGTAGGAGGGTTTCCAGGCCGGGTGCCCAACGGTGGTTCCGTGGCGATCGGGTCGCTTCCGTGGGGGGAGAGCTCTGACTGCTCCATCCCTTCACACTTCTGCTCGTGTCCATTAGCCATCTCTGCCAAGTCACATGTGTCATTAGCATCTGGAGAGGGCCCCTCTTTTGTAGGGAGGCGGGACCTTCGTGTTAGTTTCCGCACACTGAGGAGGATGAGGAGGCGGAACTGAAG
This sequence comes from Oophaga sylvatica, assembly GCA_033576555.1. NCBI lineage: Eukaryota > Metazoa > Chordata > Amphibia > Anura > Dendrobatidae > Oophaga > Oophaga sylvatica. The sequence continues at coordinate 505,929,524 of JARQOD010000003.1, read as the reverse complement.
AGCTGTGGGGCACGATCTTACATTGCAGTACCATTTACAGTGGTCGGCCATCGTTTTCGCGCCACTGAGTGAGTGTACACCCACGAAGAGCACGCCCTTCTTCTTCACCAGTGCCTCGTCGTGACGCAGATATGGCTGAAAAATGGCAAATACATTCTCTGATGATTTTAGCAATTCTCAAGCACAAAACCAGTTCAATTCAGGCACACAGGACTCACTTATAGCGAGCTACAGAATCCTGTTCGTGACGCCCAAGTTGAGTCGCACAGAGCCAGAGGTTTTGGGGTACTCGGCACCGAGCCCGTCGACTTCTATGGGGTATGTCACGGCTTTACCCGGCAATTGAATCAGAGTCTATTTTACTATGTAGAAGTGTATAAACTATAAATATATGTATATATATATGTCACAATGACATGTATATATATATATATGTATTCTATGTGTGTATATTTTGTGTTTACAACGAAATAAAGGGTTTTTTTTGTTGCGATATTTTGTTCCCATAGACTTACATGGGACTTCCGGTATCAGAATCGGATATCGACGATATTTAGTGATATCGGCGATACCATTCCGATACGATATTTTTAGATATCGAGCAGTATCGCTCAACACTAGTACAGACTGGATTTCTGCAATCCTTGGAGTTGGCAGAACACGTACAGCGCCACTGGCAAGATCTGTACCCGGCTCCACAACATTGACCCAATGGGCAGTGAGGGAAAGGTATCGTCCCTGGCCATGGGTACTGGTCCACGCATCGGTGGTCAGGTGGACCCTGCTACTGACGGCGTTTAGTAGCGCATGTTTAATGTTTCCCTCGACATGTTTTTGCAGAGCAGGGACAGCTTGCCTGCTGAAATAAAATCGGCTTGGCACATTATATTGTGGGACTGCCAATGCCATAAAGTTCCTGAAACTGTCAGTCTCCACCAGCCTGAATGACAGCATTTCAAGGGACAGGAGTTTTGCAATGCCAGCATTCAGAGCCTGTGCTCGTGGATGGTTTGCCGAGTATGGCCGTCTTTTATCCCATGCCTGTGGTACCGATGGCTGTTTTGTGGTCTGGGAGTGTGACGATGACTGTGAACTTGCTGCTGTGGGTGGAATAACAGTTTGTCTATGGACAACAGTAACCGAGGTTCTTCCATGGAGATCCTGTGAGGAAGTCGAACCAGGTGTGTGTGAGCTGAAGGTAGAGGCTCCAACACGACCTGAAGATGTAGGTGCTGCTGTAGGTTGGCCTACATCTCCAGTGTGTCTTTGTAACTCAGCTACGTGCTTTGTCCGTACATGTTTCCACATATTTGTGGTATTCAGGTTACTGATATTTTTACCTCTTTTAACTTTTTGCTTACACAGCTTGCATTGAACATAGCAAATATCATCTACAAGTCTGTCAAAAAAGGACCACGCAGTGCAAGTCATGGGAGCGCCAATTTTGACATTTCTAAGAGAACTGCTCCCAACAGGTGCCAAACTGGAGGCTACAGGCAAGCGAGTCTGCAGTCTACCTCTCCCTCCTCTTTGTACCGTTGGGACAATCTCTTCCTCAGAGCTGCTCCCACCACCTTCCTGTTGCTCACGCCATGTTGGGTCTCGGACTTCATCATCTCCACTACCCTCTTCCAACACCTGCTGCTGTTGGATGGTCTGGGCAGCACCATGCTCCACAAAACCTGGCACCTGAGTCTCATCATCATCATAAGATGCGTTCTGCGGTGTGCTGTCCATCGGCACTGGCTCACCCGCCTCTTCAGATTGAGAGAGACACAGCTGTTGCGCATCACTGCATACTCCCTCTTCTTCAAATTGCAGAATGCTGCTTGCCTGTGCCCGTGTTTGCGAGCCAACAGATTCTGAGAACAGAAGCAGAGACTCAGCTGGCTCCTGTACAGAACTCTCTGACTGCCTGGGTAATTTGACAGGCGGTGAACAGACAGATGGTTGCTCAACAGTGTTGTGTTCCTGAGAGGAGGTGGAAGGAATTGAAGTCGATGCATTGGCTGCCATCCAACCAACAACGGCTTCAATTTGTTCTTCCCGCAGCAGGGGGGCACGCCGAGCTCCTACCAAAGTGCGCATAAAGGAACGCTCATGGGTAAAACTGGTGGATGCTGTGTCACTGAGGGCGGCAGCAGCCACAGAATCCCCACGTCCTCTCCCTGCTGAAACTCCACGGCCACGACCACGTGCCTTACTCACTGACTTCTTCATCTTGGTAGACTGATAAAGAAAGTCAGAAAAGTTATAAGGCCTAAGTGTGGTTATTACGCAGAGACTGAAGTGAACACTGAAACACAACTGTTCACAATCTGTGAAAGGCTACTCCTTTGTCTACTTCTATAGTGTTTGCAACCAATGTATTGGATACGGATGGAAGCGCGTCACACTAATAGATTATATTTTAAATGGAATGGAGCAGAACCAATTGGAGATAAATGAAAAAGATGAGGCACTGAGACACGCTCAGCAGAGTACAAGCAGCAGTGCTTGAACAAGTAACTGGAGCGTGATGTGCACTCAAAAAATAAAAAACACAGACTGAAGTGAACACTGAAACACAACTGTTCACAATCTGTGAAAGGCTACTCCTTTGTCTACTTCTATAGTGTTTGCAACCAATGTATTGGATACGGATGGAAGCGCGTCACACTAATAGATTATATTTTAAATGGAATGGAGCAGAACCAATTGGAGATAAATGAAAAGGATGAGGCACTGAGACATGCTCAGCAGAGTACAAGCAGCAGTGCTTGAACAAGTAACTGGAGCGTGATGTGCACTCAAAAAATAAAAAACACAGACTGAAGTGAACACTGAAACACAACTGTTCACAATCTGTGAAAGGCTTCTCCTTTGTCTACTTCTATAGTGTTTGCAACCAATGTATTGGATACGGATGGAAGCGCGTCACACTAATAGATTATATTTTAAATGGAATGGAGCAGAACCAATTGGAGATAAATGAAAAGGATGAGGCACTGAGACACGCTCAGCAGAGTACAAGCAGCAGTGCTTGAACAAGTAACTGGAGCGTGATGTGCACTCAAAAAATAAAAAACACAGACTGAAGTGAACACTGAAACACAACTGTTCACAATCTGTGAAAGGCTACTCCTTTGTCTACTTCTATAGTGTTTGCAACCAATATATTGGATACGGATGGAAGCGCGTCACACTAATAGTTAAATTGCATGGAGCTGCAAGAATTACACTGAAGAAAAAAAAAAGAGTCTGTGAGTGACACGTGCAGATGCCTACAGACAGCGTTGCATGCAGAGCAAACTGCAGCGTCACTTACACTCACACACCTTGCAGAGCTGTTAAAACAACACTGCAGGCAAAAGGAAGCTTTACACAGCGGTTGGTGCTAGCCTGCCTACAGCACAGTACACTAAATCGCAATCTCTAACTGTCCCTCAGAGTCAGCACAGCAGCGTTCTGTCCCTTACTGAATTCACAGCACAGTGACGCTAAAATGGCGGCGGCGCCTTTTATAGTGCATTCTGACATCATTTCAGCATCCAATCACAGCCATGCCATTAGTTAACATGACCGCAGCAGTACAGGATGTGCCCACACTTCTTAGGATTCCTCATTGGCTGACTAAAATCACATTGCCTCTCAAAGAATTATGGGAACTTCCGATTCCGGTATACGATATATGGAAAATATCGGAACGAAGTATCGAAAGGCCGAAACAGCTAATATCGGCCGATACCCGATACTTGCGGTATCGTATCGCTCAACACTAGTGTTAATTCATACGTAGTTTTGATGCCTTCAGTGTGATTCTACAATTTTCATAGCCATGAAAATACAGAAAAATCATTGAATGAGAAGGTGTGTCTAAACTTTTGGTCTGTACTGATATATATATATATATATATATATATATATATATACAATATACATAGGTTGTAGCTGCTTTTGTTCTTACCCAAAGTCAGATATTCCGGATCAACAATGAGGCCGAATTAAGAGATAAGGCATTGAAATAACCAGTGGTCGGAGAAAAGGATGCACATTTGTGAGTAATTCACTTTTTCTGTTTATTCACACAAGAATACTGTCTCTTATGCCATTTACAGCAATGTAACTCAATGTAACTCATGTAGCCCCTCCCAGTTACCCAGGCCATGATGACTTCATTTACCATGTACCCAAAACATATTTTTGCAGAATCTTAAAAAAATTGCATATGATATAAGAAGCAAAAAAATCCTTGAATATGCGCCTATACAGTCATGGCCAAAAGTTTTGAGAATGACACAAATATTATATTTTCACATGATCTGCTGCCCTCTGGTTTTTATGTGTGTTTGACAGATGTTTTTATCACAGACAGAAATATAATAATTGCAAACATATGAGTAACAAAAGCTTATATTGACAGTTAGAATGAGTTAATGCAGCAAGTCAATATTTGCAGTGTTGACCCTTCTTCTTCAGGACCTCTGCAATTCTCCCTGGCATGCTCTCAATCAACTTCTGGACCAAATCCTGACTGATAGCAGTCCATTCTTGCACAATCAATGCTTTCATTTTGTCAGAATTTTTAGGTTTTTGTTTGTCCACCCGTCTCTTGATGATTGACCACAAGTTCTCAATGGAATTAAGATCTGGGGAGTTTCCAGGCCATGGACCCAAAATCTCTATGTTTTGTTCCCTGAGCCATTTAGTTATCACCTTTGCTTTATGGCAAGGTGCTCCATCATGCTGGAAAAGGCATTGTTGATTGCCAAACTGCTCTTGGAGGGTTGGGAGAAGTTGCTCTTGGAGGACATTCTGGTACCATTCTTTATTCATGGCTGTGTTTTTAGGCAAGACTGTGAGAGAGCCGATTCCCTTGGCTGAGAAGCAACCCCACACATGAATGGTTTCAGGATGCTTAACAGTTGGCATGAGACAAGACTGGTGGTAGTGCTCACCTTGTCTTCTCCAAATGAGGCGTTTTCCTGATGTCCCAAACAATCCAAAAAAAGGGGATTCATCAGAGAAAATAACTTTACCCCAGTCCTCAGCAGTCCACTGCCTGTACCTTTTGCAGAATATCAGTCTGTCCATGATGTTTTTTCTGGAGAGAAGTGGCTTCTTTGCTGCCCTCCTTGAGACCAGGCTTTGCTCCAAGAGTCTCTGCCTCACAGTGCGTGCAGATGCACTCACACCTGCCTGCTGCCATTCCTGAGCAAGCTCTGCACTGCTGGTAGCCCGATCCCGCAACTGAAACACTTTTAAGAGACGGTCCTGGCTCTTGCTGGTCTTTCTTGGGCGCCTTGAAGCCTTTTTGGCAACAATGGAACCTCGTTCCTTGAAGTTCTTGATGATGCGATAGATTGTTGACTGAGGTGCAATCTTTCTAGCTGCGATACTCTTCCCTGTTAGGCAATTTTTGTGCATTGCAATGATGACTGCACGTGTTTCTTTAGAGATAACCATGGTTAACAGAAGAGAAACAATGATGCCAAGCACCAGCCTCCTTTTAAAGTGTCCAGTGGTGTCATTCTTACTTAATCATGACAGATTGATCTCCAGCCATGTCCTCATCAACACCCACACCTGTGTTAATGGAGCAATCACTGAAAAGAGGTTAGCTGGTCCTTTTAAGGCAGGGCTGCAATGATGTTGAAATGTGTTTTGGGGGATAAAGTTCATTTTCTAGCCAAATATTGACTTTGCAAGTAATTGCTGTTAAGCTGATCACTATTTATAACATTCTGGAGTATATGCAAATTGCCATTAGAAAAAGTGAAGCAGTAGACTTTGTAAAAATTAATATTTGTGTCATTCTCAAAACTTTTGGCCATGACTGTATATATAAACAAATTCTAGAACAAGGAGAGGATGAAAAACATTAACCCTTCTATATCAATTTCTCCATTTTGTATAACCTTTTGTCACAAGGTTAGTTGGTGTCCACAAAGGAGCTGCTGCCTCATGGGTTTAGTAAGGGATAAGGGAGCTTCCTACCTGCTTCGCCCATCCACCCTCAGTGTGGACACCCACTTCCCTCATCAGCAGTGGTTATCTGAGGTCTATGATACTCTATGGAAAGTTCAGCATTAGATTTTTTTTCAATATACTGTACATTATTCAGTAGTTTGGGTAATACATATATCATTGCATTTTAGGGCTACATAGAGCAAGAAACAAAACAATAAAATCTGCATGTAAGTCTGCACTATGCCCCCACCAGGAGTCTCTTAGGTCATCTTATATTTAACTGAAACCAGGAATTAGTGACCCATCCGCTTATAGCCAATGAGACAGATACGTCGCGGGGCACATGTTTTCCCCAAAATGTAGATGGAGTCTAGGTTTCATTGTGCATACAGTGTGGTGTAAATACCTTCCGTGGCTCCAGGGATAAGGCAAAGTACAGCATCTTCCAGTTACTGGGCTGTGTGTACAGATCCAACAGTCCTTTGGTTTTTCCCCTTCCATGTCCTTTATTAGAAGAGCATGATGCCAAATAAGTTTGTTGTCTCATATTGAAAAGTTTATCCAGTGTCTCTGTAGGGTGCAATATTTCTGCTTCTCCCAGCAAGGTGATTAATAGAACAATCATTCTGCCGATGAAGTGTCCTTTTTGCAGTGATTGGTGTGGTAAACAGGTGGACTTTCCCTCAAGTTTCACGGAGGTGGATGTGATCAGCTGGACTTGGGATGGGACATCAAACCGTGGATCCAGGCACCTTCTCATGTGTCTGTGTATGACCACTCAATCACCTGGATTCAGCTGATGCACGTCTGCACTGTCATTATGAGTTGGAATGGATGAGAACACATGTTTATGCATCACATTAACACCTTAATGACCGCCGATATGCCTTTTAACGGCGGCAGTTACGGGTACTTAAGCCAACGTGAATTCACAGCGCTGTGGAAAAAGTGTATAGCGCCCCCCAGAGTCGGAATTTCTCCGGGGCCTTTGCTGCAAGGGGTAGCCGAGACCCCAGAGAACATGATTCGGGTCGGTTTTTACCAACCCCAGTTTTGCGATCGCCATTATTAACCATATAATCGGACCGTAAAAAAATAAAAGTCTGATTTGCCATTTAATTTCTCTCTCCTCTGATGTGATTGCACATCAGAGGAGAGAGAAATAGGGTCCCCGATCCACCTCGGTACCTCCCAATGTCCCTGGTCCTCCTGTTTCCCCCACAACTGCCAGCGTCTTCTTCCGGTAAGAAAATGGCTGGAGCATGCGCAGTGCTCCCGCCGAGATCTGCTAGCCAGCACCCGGCAACAATAGGGAGATTTTTCCTATTGGTTCAATCTCTATCACAGTAATCAAAATAAAAAAGTAGCAAATAACCCCCACTTTATCACCCCCTTAGTTAGGGAAAAATAATGAAATAAAGAAAGTATATTTATTTCCATTTTCCCATTATGGTTAGAGTTAGGCTAAAGTGAGTTGAGCTAAAGTTTTAGAGTTAGGGTTAGGGTTAGAGTTAGGCTAAAGTGAGTTGGGCTAAAGTTTTAGGGTTAGGGTTATGGTTAGGGTTGGGATTAAGGTTAGGGGTGTGTTGGGGTTAGGGTTGTGGTTAGGGTTGGGATTAGGGTTAGGCATGTGTTGGGGTTAGGGTTGTGATTAGGGTTATGGTTAGGGTTGGGATAAGGGTTAGGAGTTTGTTGGGGTTAGGGTTGGAGTTAGAATTTAGGGGTTTCTACTGTTTAGGTGCATCTGGGGGTCTCCAAACGCGACATGGCACCACCATTGATTCCAGCCAATTTTGCAAAAAGTCAAACGATGCTCCCTCCTTTTGAGGTCTGCCGTATGCACAAACAGTGGTTTACCCCCACATATGGAGCATCAGCGTACTCAGGACAAATGGCACAACAACCTTTGGGGTCTAATTTCTCCTGTTACCCTGGGGAAAATAAAAATTGGGGGCTAAAAATAATTTTTGTTGAAAAAATATGATTTTTTATTTTCACGGCTCCATGTTATAAACATCTGTAAAGCACTTGGGGGTTCAAAGTGCTCACCACATATCTAGAAATGTTCTCTAAGGGGTCTAGTTTCCAAAATGGTGTCACTTGTGGGGGGTTTCCACTGTTTAGGCACATCAGGGGCTCTCCAATTGCGACATGGCGTTCGATCTCAATTCCAGCCAATTCTGCAATGAAAAAGTCAAATGGCACTCCTTCCCTTCCAAGCTCTGCCATGCGCCCAAACAGTGGTTTATCCCCACATATGGGGTATTGGCATATTCAGGAGAAATTGCACAACAAATTTTGTGTTTCAATTTCTCTTTTTACACTTGCAAAAATAAAAAAAATTGGTTCTGAAGTAAAATGAAGTAAAAGTAAAAAAAGTTAAATGTTAATTTTCGCCTTCCACAAATTTCTTCAGTTCCTGTGAATCACGTAAAGGGTTAATAAACTTCTTGAATATGGTTTTGAGCACCTTGAGGGGTTAAATTTTTAGAATGGTGTCACTATTGGTATTTTCTGTCATGTACACTCCTCAAAATGACTTTAAATGTGATGTGGTCCCTAAAAAAAATGGTTTTGTAAATTTTGTTGTAAAAATGAGAATCGCTGTAAACTTTTAAGTCTTCTAACTTCCTAACAAAAAAAATGTTGTTTCCAAAATTGTGCTGATGTAAAGTAGACATGTGGGAAATGTTATTTATTAAGTGTTTTGTGTGACATACAGTATCTCTCTGATTTAAGGGCATAACAATTAAATTTTGAAAATTGCTAAATTTTAAAAATTTTCCCCATATTTCTATTTTTTTCATAAATAAACACAAGTCATATCAAATAAATGTTATCACTATCATGAAGTACAAAATGTCATGAAAAAACATTGTCAGAATCAGTGAGATCCGTTAAAGCATTCCAGAGTTATAACCTCATAAATTGACAGTGGTCAGAATTGTAAAAATTGGCCTGGTCATTAAGCTGCAAATTGGCTCTGACACTAAGGGGAAAAGTATTTTCTGAAGGCATGAAAATAGGCTGTCATAGAATTGGATTGCATTTGTAGTATCTGTGGGAAGTGCAGAACCGTCTGTGGGGCACTACCAAACAGGACTTCAAAAGGAGACAAGTCCTTCTATTTGGAGTGTGTCTGTCTGAAGACAGTGCAAGAGACAAGTACTCTACCCAGTTCTTTCCTGTTTCTGCCATGGCCTTTTGAATTCTTAGTTTAAGTGTCCCATTTAACCTTTCCACTTTCCCACTACTTTGTGGACTATATGTGCATGAAATGCTTATTTTATTCCCAGGGCCTGCATAATTCCATTCATTATTTCTCCAGTGAATTGTATACCCCTGTCGCTTTCTATGGTTTCTGGGACACTGTATCTGCAGATCAGTTCTTTCTTCAGTGTGTCTGCAGTCGTATTAGCATTAGCACATTTTACTGGATATGATTCCGGCCAAGCAGAGAAGACATCTACACATACTAGGACATATTCATACACTCCTTCCTTGGGTAGTTGTACAGTCATGGCCAAAAGTTTTGAGAATGACACAAATATTATATTTTCACATGATCTGCTGCCCTCTGGTTTTTATGTGTGTTTGACAGATGTTTTTATCAAAGACAGAAATATAATTGCAAACATATGAGTAACAAAAGCTTATATTGACAGTTAGAATGAGTAAATGCAGCAAGTCAATATTTGCAATGTTGACCCTTCTTCTTCAGGACCTCTGTAATTCTCCCTGGCATGCTTTCAATCAACTTCTGGACCAAATCCTGACTGATAGCAGTCCATTCTTGCACAATCAATGCTTTCATTTTGTCAGAATTTTTAGGTTTTTGTTTGTCCACCTGTCTCTTGATGATTGACCACAAGTTCTCAATGGGATTAAGATCTGGGGAGTTTCCAGGCCATGGACCCAAAATCTCTATTTTTGTTCCCTGAGCCATTTAGTTATCACCTTTGCTTTATGGTCATGCTGGAAAAGGCATTGTTGATCGCCAAACTGCTCTTGGAGGGTTGGGAGAAGTTGCTCTTGGAGGACATTCTTGGAGGACATTCTGGTATTCATGGCTGTGTTTTTAGGCAAGACTGTGAGAGAGCCAATTCCCTTGGCTGAGAAGCAACCCCACACATGAATGGTTTCAGGATGCTTAACAGTTGGCATGAGACAAGACTGGTGGTAGCGTCCACCTTGTCTTCTCCGAATGAGGCGTTTTCCTGATGTCCCAAACAATCGAAAAGGGGATTCATCAGAGAAAATAACCTTACCCCAGTCCTGTGTTAATGGAGCAATCACTGAAAAGAGGTTAGCTGGTCCTTTTAAGGCAGGGCTGCAATGATGTTGAAATGTGTTTTGGGGGATAAAGTTCATTTTCTAGCCAAATATTGACTTTGCAAGTAATTGCTGTTAAGCTGATCACTCTTTATAACATTCTGGAGTATATGCAAATTGCCATTAGAAAAAGTGAAGCAGTAGACTTTGTAAAAATTAATATTTGTGTCATTCTCAAAACTTTTGTCCATGACTGTACTGTATGTAGTTAATCTGCAGTCGTTGGAACGGGTAAAGAGACCTTGGTGTCACTTTCTTAGGGACTTTTACTGTTTTACCTGGGTTGAGTTGTGCATAGATGAGGCAGAACTGCACGTCTTTCGCGGCTGCGTAACTGAAACCAGGAGCGATCCAGAAGGCATTTGCTATGGTACATATTTGACTCCTTGAGGCATGAGTGGGTCATGTGTTGCTTGCGCCATTACTGGGAACAGAGACCTTGGTAAATACAATGTATCCCATACTCCATTTGAGTTCAGCTCAGTCTCTATTTTCCCCCAGCCTGTTGCTGGAGTGATTTCTGGACACTGTGGCTGGAATTCGCTGACTCCCTGCCACCATCCTCTGCTCCCTAGGCCACCTTGCTGCTACTTTAGCAGCCTCATCAGTCCTTCTGTTGCCATCTACCTCCAGGTAGCCACCTTTTGTGTGTACTTTCACCTTGATTATGTCAACCTGGACTGGTTGTACGCCTCCATTATTGTTACCAGCCTTGCATTTTTAATGGGCTTACCAGCTGATGTAAGAAAAGCTCTGCTTCTCCAAATAGGGCCACAATCATGGGATATTCCCCATCTATAATTTGGAACTGTGTAAATGTTAGCTACTTTACCTGCAGCAGCTTTACATGCCTCAGTAAGTGCCTTCAACTTTGTCTCAGAGCCCCTGCCTTGACATATTCTTTTATATCCCTAGTCAGGGTCATTGATTTGGCTAGGCTTAAGGGGGATTGTTTTATACAAGAAGAGTGATTCCCTCTTTTAAGTAAATCATGACAGGAGGGATTGGGAACTGACCCACATCAGTTTTTCCTTTGCCCAAATGTCTGGTACCTGACTCATCTCCCTGTCCTCAGATATTCTGGTAATGGGTGCTACTTTCACTGCTTTTGTCATATACTCCATTGGTGCAATCTTACACAAGTGCTTATCTGAGAGGGCACTTATGACTGTAATACCCTCAGGAGAGTGTTGAATGGCGGCCTGGATAGCACTCAACACATCTGCTCCCAGCAAATTCATAGGAGTATTCTCACTAACAATTAGCTTTGCAAGCACATCTTGGCTATCTCGTAATTTTAGTTTTATATGTTTTAGTCAGTGGAGCTTCAGTCACCAGTCCCTCTACCCCCACACTTTCCACCATCTTGTTAGTAATCATGTCTGGCATTATCAAGTCTTTGTGCACCACAGTCCCGTCTGCCCCAGTGTCAATCAAAAATTCTTACTTTCCCCCCCCATAGTTATGGTCGTTATCAAAGTAGGACCAGGTCCTGAGGGGACAAGAACAGGGTACACATTTATCATTGAGTTTCCAGTTTCATTGTCTGAAGGCAAAGGAGGTGAAAAATCAGTCTGCTTAGTCTCCTTTATCACATATGTATGAGTCTTAATTATGTGTCCCAGTACGTCACTAGGTAACCTGCTTAGGTCGAGTGGTAGCACAGGTCACACATGTATCTCTACAGTCTGGGTTTGGTTGACCACAATGTTTACAGTCCATCTATCTTGTCTGAGTCTCTGGTTATGTGGAGATCACCACATGAAGCACAGGATGCGCTCTATACGCTTCAGACACTTGGTCAAGCCCTGGCTGTGGTACGACATACCTCTTCCTATTTGAAAAGCCTGCCTGCCTATACAACCTGCAGTACACATTCTAGTGAGGTTTGAGAAAGACCCAAACCGGGTTGAAACATACCCTTCACTTTTCTCTATACTTATGATTTCAACTTTTTTGTGGTGAATTAATTTTTGCACATTTAATAAACATGGAAACCATTTTTTGCAACAAAGTACCTCTTTGAGTGCAGCTGATTCATTTTGCTCTGTATCATTGCAGTTCTACAGCTCAGCCAGCACCCCCGGACAACTGAGTGCGTATCTTGTCTTTTTCTGAGTCTCTGGTTATACAGAGGTGTGGCGGTAGCCCTCATGTGCAAAGTCTTAGATTTTTGTGCATCTAAGCATTCATAATACATCTTACTTACGTACTGCTGCACGCTACACCATTTATACACTTGCTGTTTTCTTACATTGTCTGTGCTATTTATGTACATCCAAACATCCACACTCTGGCATGTTTGCCTTTTTCAGTATTGGTCCCACATATTTTCACTGCTTCTTTTCTTTCTCTGCCTTTTACTATCTATATAGCTATTTTGGAGCTCATTGGGGGCTCTGGTTGCACACAGAACAAGTTGCCCATGGCTAGTGTTGAGCATTCCGATACTGCAAATATCGGGTATCGGCCGATATTCGCTGTATCGGAATTCCGATTCCGAGTACCGATATTTTCGTCATATCGGATACCGGAATCGTAATTGTCCTGTCACTGTCAGTGTCCGTCGGTCGGGTCTGTCAGGAGTCAGCGGCACTTACCCGGCAGAAGATCTCCGGTGGTCTCGTCCTGGACTGCTTGATGGCCGCCATCATCTTCTCCCTGGCGGTCACATGCAGTTTCTCGCGATAACTGCAGTGACTGCTGGGTAATCGCGGCCGTAAAGCAGTCCGATGACGTCACCGCCGGGGAAGCAGGTAATCAGCTGTGCTGCGTCGGGATGTTAGGCTCTGCCTGACATTCCGATGTAGCAGAGCTGGATCGTCGTGGGACACTCGTTACTATGGACTGCGTCGGACAGGTGGTATACTGTTGGTTTGTTTTTTTCCTTTTTTTACAGGAGATCGATGGCGTCGCAGGAATGAGAGAGTAATAAAATTAATGAAAACTGTGTTGTCTCTTTTATTTCATTAAAATACTTTTTTCTTGCTGTGTCTGTTTTTAAAACATTTAAAAACTTTGGGATTAATAATGGATCGGTGTCTTATTGACGCCTCTCCATTATTAACCGGGCTTATTGTCACCGTGCAATCAACGGTGACATTAACCCCTTATTACCCTGCTTGCCACCGCTACAGGGCAAGTGGGAAGAGCCGGGTAAAGTGCCACAATTGGCACATCTTTTGATGCGCCAAATGTGGGGCTGCTGTAGCCTGGTATTATCAGGCTGTTGAGGGCCAAAATCCATGGGCCTTGACAGTCTTTTAATACCAGGCCGCAGCAGTCTGCATTTTACTTGGCTGGTTAACAAAAATAGGGGGACCCCTACGCCATTTTTTTTTTGAGGGGATCCCCTATTTTTGTTAACCAGCCAAGCTAAGCAGACTGCTGTGGCCTGGTATTATCAGGCTGGCAAGGTCCATGGATATTGGATCCTTACCAGCCTGAAAAACCAGGCCTCAGCAGTCTGCTTCATCTGGCTGGTTAACAAAAATAGGGGGGACCCACGCCAATTTTTTTCGAGGGGATTCCCTATTTTTGTTAACCAGCCAAGATATGCAGACTGCTGTGGCCTGGTATTATCAGGCTGGCAAGCAGGGTCGGATTGAGCCACCGGGACACCGGAGAAACCTCCGGTGGGCCCCAGCTCCTGCGTGGTGGGCCCTGATTTGAAAGGATAGGTCGCGGTGCAGAGAGGGCGGTGGCCCCGGGCCCCGCGCTCTGAGGGGGCCCACCCGGAGCTACGCTACAGTAACTGTATCGGCGTGCACAGCATGCCGATACAGTTACATTCTGCGGCAGAGCAGGGAGAATCACTCTCCCTGCTCTGCCGCCCGGAAGCTATGGGGCCTGAACAGGCGGTGGGGGGGGCCTGTTGCCAGCAGTGGGCCCCCCACCCGTCATCGGAGGGTCAGCTGTATCGGCATCCAGCTGTATCGGCATCTCAGCGTCTGACAGTGGGCGCCGGCAGGTGACGTCATCGCGCCCGCTGTCAGACGCTGAGAGGGAGAACAGTGAGCAGCACAGGAGCCGGGAGATGAGTATTGTTTTTTTTTTTTTTTTAATGGGAGTGCATTATACTACAGAGGCTGTATATGGGGGGTGCATTATACTACAGAGACTCCATATTGGGGTGCATTATACTACAGAGACTCCCTATGGGGATGCATTATACTACAGAGGCTGCCTATGGCGGTGCATTATAATATAGCGGCTGCCTATGGTGGTGCATTATATTATAGACTCTGCCTATGGGGGTTTATTATAATATAGAGGCTGCCTGTGGGGGTGCATTATACTATATTGAGGACTATCTGGTGTATTATGCTGTATGGATGCTATCTAGGGGCCATCATACAGTGTTGGACCCATTAAATAGTTTGGGGACATTAAGGGTCAGTATATATCCAGTGAGGGGCATTATTCTGTGTATAGGGGAGATGTACAGGGGGAGACTTGGGACATTATTAAATGTAAAGTGCACACTTATTGTTATAGGGGAACTCAGGTTACTGTGACTGTCAAAGGGGCACACAGGGCATTATTACAGTCTAGGGGACAAAATGTGGGCACTGTTTTCTAGGGCACTTGCACCGGCATTACTATATTCTAGAGGGGTGCTTTAGAATTTAGAGGTCACACAGAACCACACAGCAGGTGCAGTAATAGGGACACATACGGCAGCAGCAGCTCAGTATTGGGGTATCAGGTGCAGTAATAGGGACACATACGGCAGCAGCAGCTCAGTATTGGGGTATCAGGTGCAGAAATAGGGACACATATGGCAGCAGCGGCTCAGTATTGGGGTATCAGGTGCAGAAATAGGGACACATATGGCAGCAGCGGCTCAGTATTGGGGTATCAGCAGGATGAGGAGTTTGTGAAGGTTGAGAATAGTCCAATTGGTGACCGTGACAGTGCTAAAAATATGAGGCTACTGTGAGGCTGCAGCATTAGCTGCGGTCCCTGCAGTAAACATTAACCCTTTCTGAAGGATTACACCGTGGGACCTGACTGTGCATCGGATTGGTAAGAATAATTTTGCTTTTTTATTTTATTTTTATTACAGGAAATGGTTTTTGCAGTAAAATAAAAGATGGTCAAAAACATGTGTCTTTATTTCATTAAAATGTTTTTTAATTAAAGTGTGTGTGTTTTATTTTTATTTCATGCAATAGGATTAATAATTGATAGTTGTCTAATTGACAGCTCTCAATTATTAACCTGGCTTAAGGTCACCTTTCAATAGCAAGGTGGCTTTAACCCCATATTAACCCATTCGCCACCGCTACAGGGCAATGGGAATAGACGGGCAAAGTGCCAGAAAGGGCGAATCTAATTATAGATTTGTCTTTTCTGGGGTGTCTGGGGGCAGATGTTAGTAGCCAGGGGGGGGGCAAAAATAATGGTCCCTCTCTGGGCTATTATTATCTGCCCCCACTCGCTGGCTTTGTCTGTCTGGTTGCGAAAATAGGGCGGGAGCCCACGCATTTTTTTTCAACAATTTTACACCTCATATATATATATACATGTCATTGAATTTTGTGACACATATATATATATATTTTAGTTCATACACTTCTACATAGTATAATAGCCGCTAATTCAATTGCCGGCTTTTGTGAAAATGCAGAACCCGACATGAAATGACACATGGTTTACATAGAGTTAACCATATCATTTCAAGTTGTTTGATCTATTGTTTTCACTAACAATTACATGAGTGTATGTGTGCAAAATTTCACACCTGTAGGGGTTAATTAAAGGTGTAAATTCGTAGCAAAAAAGTCCGTTTTTTTTACAATGAATTTACACCTTTAATTAACCCCTACAGGTGTGAAATTTTGCACACATACACTCGTGTAATTGTTTGTGCAAATCAGATATCAAACTACATGAAAAGACATGGTTAACTCTATGTAAACCAAGTGTCATTTCATGTCGGGTGCTTCTGTCTTTTCACAAAAGCCGGCTTTACCCGGCAATTGAATCAGAGGCTATTTTACTATGTAGAAGTGTATAAACTATAAATATATGTATATATATATGTCACAATGACATGTATATATATATATATGTATTCTATGTGTGTATATTTAGTGTTTACAAGGAAAGAAAGAGGTTTTTTTAGTTACGATATTTCTGTCCCATAGACTTGCATTGGATTTCCGGTATCGGAATCGGGTATCGCCGATACTTTTGGGGTATCGGCGATACCCATTCCGATCCGATACTTCTTGATATCGGAAAGTATCGCTCAACCCTACCCATGGCTTCAACTTATTCTTCACGCAGCTCACCTTTCTGCAAATGCCCTCTCAGTGTGCCTGGACCTTGCCTACAAGCCACACTCTAGCAAGTCAGAATGAGTTGTCAAGGTGTAGCGGGAAGGCTCTTGTGGCTCCCTCACCAGGTAGACCTGCAGGGTGTAACAGGAAGGCTCAGGCAGCTCTCTCACCCATTAGACCAGCTGACTAAAGTAGGAAGGCCCAGGTTTGATAGGCCTCTCACCTACTAGACCAGCTCCCAGGACTGTGGGAAGGCGCACAAGTCTCTATGACGCACTAAAAAAAAACTGCTTACTAAAGTAGGAAGACCCAGGTGTGATAGGCCTCTCACATACTAGACCAGCTCAATGGATTGTGGGAAGGCTCACTTGGCTTTCTGACCCACTAAAAAAAAACTGCTGACTAAAGTAGGAAGGCCCAAGTATGATAGGCCTCTAACCTGCTAGATCAGCCGTGCAGTTGGCTACCCCTTCTGCTGATCCTCAACTATCTGTACATCAACCACAACTAGAAGCAGGTACCAACACACACTGATGTCCAAACAATCACTTTCAAGTTTTCTCTAAAATAGGCACAATATTTTACATTCAACTTCAACTTACAATATTTATTTCCACTTCTATACAGTGCTGTTTCTAAAGCACACATTCTCAGCGCTCACTGCCTGCAGTACAGAAAAAAAATAACTTGCACACAACCCATCACTCCTCCCCTCATGTACCAGCAGAGATGAGAAGAACTTACAGTATCTCAGCTCTTGGCAGTTTCTATTTTCAGCATGTCACAGAAAGACCCAAAACTCCACATGAAACCCTGGACCCTCAGCCCCTTGGCACACTACACTGAGGACAACTGTGCATCCTTCACAGAAAGGTCTGTAATGAATCATTCAAATTTTCTCATTCAGGGATTATTTCCCAGCAATCTGAATCGCTCCGCCTGAGTCAGCTCAAAATGAGTTGAATAATGTCCTCTGCCACATACAGAGCACCACACCTAATGGAACCCCTTATCAGTCAGAGACTTATTTATTTTCCCTTATACTCAGTTACTCATCACTCAGATCATTCAGAGGTTCTCATAAACATACAGCTCTGGCAAAAATTAAGAGACCTCCACATCAAAACCCTGTCATGGGCAGCCCATTCTCCAAACCTGAACCCCATTGAAAACCTCAGTAATGTAATCAAGAGGAAGATGGATAGATTAGTCACAAGCCATCAAACAAAGAAGAACTCCTTAAATTTTTGTGTCAGAAGCAGTGTGAAAGACTGGTGGCAAGCATGCCAAGACGCATGAAAGCTGTTTTTAAAAATCATGGTTATTCCACAAAATATTGATTTCAGAACTCTTCCTGAGTTAAAAAATTTGCATTGTTGTTTATAAATGATTATGAACTTGTTTTCTTTGCATTATTTAAGATCTGAAAGCGCTGGGTTTTTAAAATATTTTGACCATTTTTCTTTGTCTGAAAAAAAATACAAAATTTATTGCTTGGAAATTCGGTGACATGTTGTCAGAAGTTTATAGACTAAAAGAACAATTTACATTTTACTCAAAAATATACCGTATTTTTCGGACCATAAGATTCACTTTTTTCCCCAAAATTTTGGGGGAAAATGGGGGTGCGTCTTATGGTCGCAACATACCGGAAAGTCCAGTGGCGGCGGCGCTCCCAATGCAGCTTCACTGCGATGCGGTGGTGGTGTCGGGGCAGCAGCGGGGCTCTGTGCTGAGTCTGGGGCTCCGCCGGCATTTCATCCTAGCCGGAAAGCCCCCCAGCAGCTGCGACGCGGTGCCGGGCTGAAGGCCGCCAGGGGCCTCCGGTGGTGGCCCCGATGCAGCCTGTGGTGCGGTGGTGGTGTCCGGGCAGCAGCGGGCCTCTGGGCTGCGTGGGGGGCTCTGCCAGCATTTCGTCCCAGCCGGAAAGCCCCCGCAGCTGAGACGCGGTGCCAGCCTGAGGAATGGCCGCCTGGGGCCTCCGGCAAGATGGCCGCCGCATACTCTCATTCAAATCTCAGCAATGAGATCTTGTCCTGAGATCTCGGGAGACGAGATCTCGGGAAGAGATCTTGCCTTATAAATGGGGTTGGGACCATCAGTTGTGTTGTGCAGAAGTCTGGTGGATACACAGCTGATAGTTCTACTGAATAGACTGTTAGAATGTGTACTATAGCAAGAAAAAAGCAGCTAAGTAAAGAAAAACGAGTGGCCATCATTACTTTAAGAAATGAAGGTCAGTCAGTCCGAAAAATTGGAAAAACTTTGAAAGTGTCCCAAGTGCAGTTGCAAAAACCATCAAGCGCTACAAAGAAACTGGCTCACATGAGGACCGCCCCAGGAAAGGAAGACCAAGAGTCACCTCTGCTTCTGTGGATAAGTTTATCCGAGTCACCAGCCTCAGAAATCGCAGGTTAACAGCAGCTCAGATTAGAGACTAGGTCAATGCCACACAGAGTTCTAGCAGCAGACACATCTCTACAACAACTGTTAAGAGGAGACTTTGTGCAGCAGGCCTTCAAGGTAAAATAGCTGCTAGAAAACCACTGCTAAGGACAGGCAACAAGCAGAAGAGACTTGTTTGGGCTAAAGAACACAAGGAATGGACATTAGACCAGTGGAAATCTGTGCTTTAGTCTGATGAGTCCAATTTTGAAATCTTTGGTTCCAACCACCGTGTCTTTGTGCGACGCAGAAAAGGTGAACAGATGGACTCTACATGCCTGGTTTCCACCGTGAAGCATGGAGGAGGAGGTGTGATGGTGTGGGGGTGCTTTGCTGGTGACACTGTTGGGGACTTATTAAAAATTGAAGGTATACTGAACCAGCATGGCTACCACAGCATCTTGCAGCAGCATGCTATTCCATCCAGTTTGCGTTTAATTGGACCATCATTTATTTTTCAACAGGACAATGACCTCAAACACACCTCCAGGCTGTGTAAGGGCTATTTGACCAAGATGGAGAGTGATGGGGTGCTACGCCAGATGACCTGGCCTCCACAGTCACCAGACCTGAACCCAATCGAGATGGTTTGGGGTGAGCTGGACCAGAGAGTGAAGGCAAAAGGGCCAACAAGTGCTAAGCATCTCTGGGAACTCCTTCAAGACTGTTGGAAGACCATTTCCGGTGACTACCTCTTGAAGCTCATCAAGAGAATGCCAAGACTGTGCAAAGCAAAAAGGTGGCTACTTTGAAGAACCTAGAATATAAGACATATTTTCAGTTGTTTCACACTTTTTTGTTAAGTCTATAATTCCACATGTGTTAATTCATAGTTTTGATGCCTTCAGTGTGAATGTACAAATTTCATAGTAAGCAAAATACAGAAAAATCTTTGAATGAGAAGGTGTGTTCAAACTTTTGGTCTGTACTGTATACAGTATATACACTGCTCAAAAATTAAAGGGAACACTCAAATAACACACCCTAGATCTGAATGAATGAAATATTCTCATTGAATACTTTGTTATGTACAAAGTTGAATGTGCTGACAACAAAATCACACAAAAATCATCAATGGAAATCAAATTTATTAACCAATGGAGGCCTGGATTTTAAGTCACACCTAAAATTAAAGTGGAATGTAATGTCCTTAAAACAAGTCAAAATGATGCTCAGCAGTGTGTGTGGCTTCCATGTACCTGTATGATCTCCCTACTGTACAACGCCTGGGCATGTTCCTGATGAAGCGGCGGATGGTCTTCTGAGGAATCTCCTCCCAAACCTGGACTAAAGCATACGCTAAACTCCTGGATGGTGGATGGCGCCAGACATTATGTCCCAGATGTGCTCAATCGGTCAGTCATCTTGCAGGAACTGCTGACACACTCCAGCCACATGAGGTCTGGCATTGTTCTGCATTAGGAGGAACCCAGGGCCAACCGCACCAGTATATGGTCTCACAAGGGGTCTGAGGATCTCATCTTGGTACCTAATGGCAGTCAGGCTACCTCTGGTGAGCACATGAAGGGCTGTGTGGCCCTCCAAAGAAATGCCACCCCACACCATTACTTACCCACTGCCAAACCGGTCATGCTGAAGGATGTTGCAGGCAGCAGATTGCTCTCCACGGCATCTTCAGACTCTGTCACATCTGTCACATGTGCTCAGTGTGAACCTGCTTTCATCTGTGAAGAGCACAGGGCGCCAGGCGAATTTGCCAATCCTGGTGTTCTTTAGCAAATGCCAAGCATCCTGCATGGTGTTGGGCTGTGAGCACAACCCCCATCTGTGGACGTCGGGCACTCAGACCATCCTCATGGAATCAGTTTCTAACCATTTGTGCAGACACATGCACATTTGTTGCCTGCTGGAGGTCATTTTGCAGGGCTCTGGCAGTGCTCCTCCTGTTCCTCCTTGCACAAAGGCGGAGGTAGCAGTCCTGCTGCTGGGTTTTTGCCCTCCTATGGCCACGTCCACATCTCCTGGTGTACTGGCCTGCATCCTGGTAGCGCCTCCAGTCACTGGACACTACGCTGACAGATACAGTAAACCTTCTTGCTACAGCTCGCATTGATGTGCCATCCTGGATGAGCTGCACTACCTGAGCCACTTGTGTGGGTTTTAGAGTCAGTCTCATACTACCTCGAGTGTGAAAGCACAACCAACATTCAAAAGTGACCAAAACATCAGCCAGAAAGCATTGGTGAATTAGAATACATTCCTGTACAGTTTAAATATTAAACAGTTTCTTAAAACATCTGTGATAAAAAGGAAAGTTTGCTTATTACTTGTACTGTATGTGAATGATACATTATATTTGGGTGTAAATAAATGTCATTTTTTCAGGATCTCCGTGGCTGTGTTGTGAGAATCTGTAAATTCTTAGGACAGGACTTAGATGATGCACAGATTGATTTGGTTGCCAAACATTCAACCTTCAAAGCCATGAAAGAAAATGCGATGTCAAACTGGAGTCAACTTCCATCTGAAATACTAGACCTAACAAAAGGATCCTTCATGCGTAAAGGTAACTTTCATTATTCTAACACATTGCAGTCAATGAGGGTCATTCATGGAAGTGATTTTGCCATGAAATTAGTGAATATGATTACTTTGATAGATATAGCACACCAAAAATACTAAAGCAATATTTGTTTTAGCAAATCATAAACTTTATTCACAAAAAGATTTTGAAAATGTTTAAAAAGGTAAAGTACCACAGAAAAACAAAAACACCACAGACAGTCCATATTATAGAAACAAAATAGTTGTAAACAAACACATGTAGTCAGCAAGTGCATTGAGAAAAGTAAGTATCCATAGGGTTAATTAAACATCATAAATAGATAGCTGCACATGTGTCAGACCATATGGTAGAGCTAAGTAATATTACCTGCAGGTAAGAGGCTATCCAGGCACCCACCACACCTGACGCGCTTTTCTTAACGCACTTGATGCTGACTACATGTGTGTACTATTTTGCTGCTATAATATGGACTATATCTCTACAAATTATATATTGTTACTTTCGTTTATACATTTGATTGATTCGCTACTCTGTAGCATTCCTGTCACCTTATACAATATGTTGTGACCTAATTTGGCTTCCAGGATCACCCACCTTTGTCCGTCTGTGGTGCTTTGCCTTTTTAAACACTTTTAATATCTCTTTGTGAATAAAGTTTATGTTTTGCTATAATAAATATTGTTTTAGCATTTTTTGTGTGCCATAAAATTAGTGTAAAACACTTTGAAAAGTTGCCACATTTTTGGGCAGCAAGGAGCTATGCAAAAATGTTGTTGCTTTTGACATTTTCACACCAGTTTGAGGCTATGTGCACACGTTGCGGAATTGCCATGGAAATTTCCGCGGCAATTCCGCACCTCCCTGCCGCGGGAAATCCGCATATTATAGGTATGCGTATTCCCGCTAAACACTAGCGTTTTGCAAGTGTAATTAGCTTGCAGAATGCTAGCGTTTTACAAGCGATCTGACAGGGTGGTCACACGAGTCAAACAAGTGTTTGACTCGTGTGACCAACTTTTTACTATTGATGCCGCCTATGCCACATCAATAGTAAAAAGATCTAATGTAAAAATAATAAAAAAAATAAAAAATAATGATATTCTCACCTTCCGGCGTACCACGCAGCTTTCCCGCCTCTCAGCGACGCTCCCGGCAAGTTCCGTTCCCAGGAGTCCTTTGCGACAATCACCCCGATGACGTAGCATCACGCGAGACCGCTACGTCATCGGGTGATCTCGCAATGCATTACTGGGAAAGGGATTGGCGGGAGCGTCGCTGAGAGGCGGGAAAGCTGCGGGGGACGCCGGAAGGTGAGAATATCACTATTTTTTATTTTAATTATTGTTTTTACATGGATATGGTACCCAGGGCCTGGAGGAGAGTCTCCTCACCTCCAGACCCCGGGTACCATCCGCACATGAACCGCTTACTTTCCGCATGGTGGGCACAGTCACATGCGGAAAGTAATTGGTTCAATGCATTCCTATGGCGGCGGAATCGGCGCGGTTCCGCAAAAAAGAATAAGCATGCTGCGGATTCTCCCGGGATGCGATTCCACCGCGGAAAAACCCGCAGCATGTGCACAGCATTGCAGAATCTCATAGGCCTTAATGAGTTGTATTGTGTAAGCGGTTTTGAAACCGTAACGTGTGCACATAGCCTGAAGCAGCTCCGCCAAAATAAGCAGAGCCAAGCTAGAACGGGTCCTCCTGGCTACCCCATTAAACTCTGCAAAAGTCCTTGTGTTTCTTATGCCAGAAATGCTATTCCAGTATTATTTCTAGCGAGGTGCCCGAATGCGCACAGCACTGAGGTGTGTAAAATTAAGTGACGTGCACTTTTTAATGAATTTAGCGCATCATACTCCAGTGAGCCCTTAATTAATACCAGCCTGCGCATTGCTAGTCTAAATGAACGAGCCCCAATAGCTCTGTAGCTAATAGCAGAGAAAATTAAGTAGGTGGACTTCATTTATTACCTTTGATAACCCTTGTTTATGTAGATATAAACTTAATATTTATCCCTCCTTGACTTTCTCGGTTTTCTTTTTTCTCTTTTTGCTGTTTACCCCACTTTTTATTATTAATGAAACAAGAGGAGATGATAGAACTCGATATTCGGATTCAAGGATGATTTTTATTTCAAATTAGAACACAACCGGTTTCGACTTCTTAGGCCGGCGTCACACTCACTGCAGAAAAATACGGACCGTATTGTACGGCCGTATTACGCATAAATGTTGCTGGCACATTTATCCGTATTTCATCTGTTGTCAAGGTGTGGCTGCGTATTTTGCACATGTAAGCATCCGTATGCCATCAGTATGGCATCCGTAGAGCGAGATTTTCTCGCCAGCTTGCAAAATCGACATATAATGGATCCCAATGACAGTTTTTACATCACAAAAGAAAGAATAGATATATACACATCATTGAGACATATATATATATATATATATATATATATATATATTTATAGTTCATACACTTCTACATAGTATAATAGCCGCTAATTCAATTGCCGGCTTTTGTGAAATTACAGACCCGACATGAAATGACACATGGTTTACATACAGTTAACCATGTCATTTCATGTATTTTGATATATGGTTTTCACTAACAATTACATGAGTGTATGTGTGCAAAATTTCATACATGTAAGGGTTAATTAAATGTGTAAATTCGTTGAAAAAAAATGCGTGGGCTCCCGCTGTATTTTCTCCACCAGACAGGCAAAGCCAGCAAGTGGGGGCAGATAATAATAGCCTAGGAAGGGTGCATTTACTTTGTGCCCCCCCTGGCTAGTAACATCTTCCCCCAGCCACCCCAGAAAAGGCAAATCTATAATTAGATGCGCCCTTTCTGGCACTTAGCCCGTCTAAGAATACAGAATACTGTGAATTAAGATTCCGTCTTGAAAATCTATATTATATTTACTGGGAGGCAGGGTCATAGCTTGTGAAGTTTGTGATACAAAACTTACTTATGGCAAATTAGGATTGTTAGTTATTTTATGGGGTAATGAATTAAAATAATAATCCTAATTTGCCGTAAGTATTTTAGATCATACACATATATCAAATAATCTAATCTATTTATGGCAAATTAGGATTGTCATTTTAATTCATTACCTCCTAAAATAATATTGTTATGTAGTTCAATAAAAGCTAAATTTTATTAACCTGCCAGGGACGGGTAATTTCTAATGAGGCTTTGCCTCTTTAGGCTTTTTTGGATTAGACAACATACCCTTCCTAGGTCATTGATCTCCATTTGTGGTTATCTAAAACTGCATTATATCATTGCATGAGCTCAATAATGCACCTGTGCCTTTACTACAGGGCAGGTTGTAAACAGCCTTGGAATAACCAGGGAGTGTGCCGGACCAGAATGTTAGGCATCGGGCGACAGCAGGATCTGAACCTGAGGAGTCGTGGTCTCCCATCCAGACTCGGCCAAGGCAGATGCTGCTCAGCTGCGCCCTCAATCCCAACGCCTAGCTAATACCCAAGAGGAATATATAGCTATTTGGGTCTTTGTTCATAGTAGCCTTAAACCTAGGTTACGGAACAAGAAAAGGCTGTTGTAAGCCTAAGTCCAGAAATGCCTGCACTGAGCATGTCCGTGAAATGGCGAGCCATGATTGGTGCTTAATGTCAGCTGATTCTCTGACCTGGCATCGCCTGATTGGTCACGGATGATGTCATCGGTGATGCGATTGACGAGATGGCTGGGGGCAGAGCTTAGCCCTTAAATAGATTGTCTGTCCTCGGCGCTGCGCGGTCAGGTCATATTACTATAGGCAGTGCTCATGTGTGGACGTACCAGAATCTGCGCTTCACGTGCTCTCTAGTTTTGCTCTCCGGGACCTGCGGATGCCAGAGTTCGCTCGGCTAATTAGCACAGGTCCTTCAGGCAGGATTAACTAATGCCAAGCAGGTAGCCAATATGGTGCAGTCTTGCTACGAATAGAGGGTAGCTATACACCCTGATCAGACTGAGGGGCGCCTAACCTGTAGCTAACGTGTGCAGTCTTGCTACAAATATAGGGTAGCTATACACCCTGAGCAGACTGCGGGGCGCATAACCTGTAGCTAACGTAGCGCAGTCTTGCTACGAATATAGGGTAGCTATACACCCTGAGCAGACTGTGGAGTGCATAACCTGGGCATCGCTTGCCAATCTGAACAGAGAGTGGCTCAGTCCGGTATCACGCCGGCTGGTAGCATGTACGCTGGGCGTTAGTCGCATGCACTTCCTAGCGGCTGGCACGTAGCTTCTGTGCAGTCAACAGGGCTACGTCTATACCAGCTTGCAGCACATAGTGCAAATCTAATATCTGGCAAGTGGCTTCTGTGCCATTAACAGGGCTACATCTACGACAGTCGAGAGCACATCTCCCGTGACGTTAACGGAGATAGTGCCAATTCTACATCTCCCCTAGAGTGATGTAACACAGGCGAAATCTAATGTTGATTTCCGTTGTCAGTTTGACCCTCATACTATAGGGGTGTTCGGCAGCAGTGAACATAAACTGCATCGCGGACCCCGGATTCGGTTGCAATCCATTATATAATAAAGCTGTTGCAACCGAGCTCATAACACAGAAACTCAGGCTTTTTAGTATTAGCAGTGTAGGTGCTGTTTACCAGAGCTCTAGTAGTCATTTGGACTTTTCTTGAGAACCAAATGTGGACCCTGAGTTTGACATGTATGGCCTAGTGGGACACATTGTATAACAACACCATATACTGTATTTGATGGCTATTTCCTTTGTTATATTCATGATGCTTGCTCTCTTACCTCCAACTTTTGTTCTTTCTCTGTTTCTTTACAGCTAGGTTTTCTTGATGTAAGGTCAGTGTGAGGTGATTACATGGTTATAATGGTACCTGGGCAGATTTTAGGTCCTCATTTAAATGGGGTTCAGATATGTCAGCTGTGAACATCACATCATTCTATCATTAGCCCTTGGTAGCAGGGCAGATGTTGTTTGTCAGCTGTTCTTCCATTGGTCCAGTGAAAATCGGCGGAAAGAATCTATCCCTGGTACTGAGGGGGTTCTCTGCCAGTCTTGATGAAAGAAGATCACCACTTGCCTTCACTTCCCCATTTTAATTATTTGTCACATTGTTTGTTATGGGGATTTTATCACCCAGCTTTGCTCGGTGGACTTGGCTTTTGATTGATTCGTGGTTTGGATATTTAATTATTTGATTAAAGTTTGATGTATATTTATTCATGCATTATTTATTCTTGGGCTAGCTCATTGATAAACAATGGCATATTTCATCCATACCATGGCAGCTATGTTCATTATTTAATGTATTATTTAATTATTTATTTATGATTGGAGCTTGTGTTACCATGATAATTAGCCATGCTATGATCTAACCAAGGGACCATCGCCACTATTCTTCTTTTCCACTTTTCTCCCTATCAATATGTTTGTTGTATCCCTCTCCACAGACTTAACCATGTGTCTATATGACTCCCACTGATGTTTTTATGATTGACTCCTCTCAGCTTCCAAAGCCAGCAGGACGCCATCTGGACTTTATTTTCTGCATAATCCCCCTTCTCACTGCATGTAGTGGTCTTCTTATTGGATGTACTGAATTCAAGCGTACTGAGAACCTAATCAAATCTCAATACTCTCATACTTGTCCTCTATAGTAATGCCCATTAGGATGCCGGTAGTTGCATATTGATTGCACTGTATTAGAGTATCATTTAAATCAACATTCCACCATTGTTTATTGCAGTGCTGGAGTGGTGTTACCAATCTAAGTTCCCTGTCCCTAGTATTATACTTAACAGCCATCGGTTTCATCATTTTTCGGCGCCGCTCCAGTCAGTCTCCAGCAGTTTGTGATCTGCTAGATCACTCCAGTGTTTTCTAGAAATCAATACTTAATGTAAGTTTATTAAAGCCAGAATGAAGCCACTTCCGGTCAATCAGAAGTTGTCGTCAGAACATGGCGATGTAGGATGAGAGCGGCGACGGGAAGAGCTGAAGATGGAGGCTTGTAAGTGTAGTACTAGGGTCAGGGATTTTAGATTGGTAGCACCACTCCAGGGCTGAAATAGAAAAAAAACACTGGAGAGATGATTTAACTGAATGTTATTTGTATGAACTTTTCCTGGTGTTTTTATACGCATATATTTATGAGATGAATGATTTTATTATTTTCATAACACTGAATCCAGTGAAGCTGATGAAATTTGTTTTGATGTTGAATTCATGCGCTTTCTTTGAAAAACACTTTGCTTGAGTTTGTTTAAAGTTTGGGTTTATAGAGGCATAATGGGGCTTCAAAGAAACAGGTGCCCTGTTGTTGCTTTGTGCTTGGTGAATTATGAAGCCTAGGTCATATTAGAGCAATCTGGAATCAATGTTACTCCTTAAATAAAAACTTGGAAACAAAAGAGGCAGGAGGTTTTATTCTGCAGTTGACAGAAATTACTATTATGCTTATAATTAATATAATGTTCCCAATATTGTACTGTTTTGTTATAGGTATAGCCGGTGATTGGAAGAACCATTTTACAGTAGCTCAGAGTGAATATTTCGATAAAATCTACAAAGAGAAGATGAAGGATGTCAATGTGAAATTTTTCTGGGAGGAATCTTCATAAAGTCATCACCTCATTCTGTATATGAAGCAAGAAGTGTTTGCAGGAGTAAGCGATGTGGCTTACTCAGGGTTGTCAATGTCCATAAAGTCACAGTCTATAAAAATAATGGACCATTGTAATAGCCAGTAAATGTATCAGGGTTTTCCTTTTGATGCCTGGAGTTGGTTTGTGGGGTTATCGTGATTGTAATTAGTGCCCTGACGTATAGACATTTACCACTTATAGTCTTCAGGTTTCTAAATATAACTCTATGTCATTATGGGGAAAATTGGCCAAAAAAAATAAATAAAAAGGAAGGTTGATTTTCCGTGCTTTGCTTTTAATTGTCATATGACGTAAAATATATAAAAGGCTTTAGTTTTCTTTTAGTTAAATGTAAAATATTTTACAGAATAAAACAATGGATGACATAAATGTGAACTTTTAATGTTTATTTTCTCTGTTTTTCGTGTAATTCAAATACAACAGTTACATGATTGACTTGTGCATAAAATTACAAAGTCTGATCCCGCAGTCATGTGTTATTTCATTATATAGCCTGTCTATAGAATAATATGAAATTAGATCAAATTGAAGGATTTGATTTTTTCCACAGACCCATAGAAGCGAATGGCCGAGTGCAATCCGTTAATCAGATGCAACTTTAGCATGCTATAATTTTCCTCTTACCCACTTGTTCTCTTTCCTCAGAACAAGCGAGTAAGAGGAAAAAAATCTGACGTGTGGACGACCCCATAGAACAACATGAGGAAGAAAGCTATCTGAAAATTAATGTATCGCACTTGTCCGATTTTTACAGTCTTATGTATGAACTAGAGTTGAGCGAAACAGGTCGGTCAGATTCATAAGTCGCCGACTTACGCCAAAGTCGGGTTTCGCCGAGTGAAACCCGACCATAGCGTGAAGTCGGCTATGCGGTCATCGACCCGAGTGCCAAAGTCGGTTTTCCCATAATGCTTGCAGGCGCCTTTTTTCAGCCAATAATTAAGGACATACACTGTGGGCAACGAGATGACAAGGGCAGCAGCCACCACCATCTTAGAGAAGGGCATTGCAGTGATTGGCTTGCTTCGGGGGGGGCGTCATAGTGTCTATAAAAGCACTGACCGCCGACCGCCATTTTACTTATGCTGATCTTAACAGTAGGGAGAGGTTGCTGACGCTATTTATCAGTAGGGAGAGAGTTAGGGCTGGAAAGAGAAGTTCTTATGTGCTTATGCTGATAGCAATTGTGCTGTACAGTTATTGTGCAGTGACAGGTGAGAATTTTTTTGTGTGCAGCAGCGCTGGTTATTAGGCTGCCTGCCAGTGACAGGGAAGGAATTTCTTGTGTGCAGCAGCGCTGGTTAATAGGCTGCCTGCTAGCTGTATTGCTGTGTGTACACTGCTGTGCAGACTGCTTTTTACACAGCACTAATACTTTTATTCTTTTTTTCTGCACAGTTGCCAACTGTTCATTTTTTCCCACACCATATAGATCTGTACACTCCTCACACACTACCATGTACCGGCTGGTATCACGGACAAATACTTGCTGACTATCTGTGTGTGACTCCGGAAATATATACGGAGATTGAAATTTTCCCCTACACTATATACACCTGGTATCTTCTGATAAAGTACCTTTTTTCTGCCTTTAGTATTCTGGTCAAATCCATACTGAGAGAGCGTCTGTGTGTGACTCCGGAAATATATACGGAGATTTACAATTACCCCTACACTGTATACAGCTGTACGCTTCTGATACAGTACCCTTTTTCTGCTTTTTATATTCTGGTCTAATCCATACTGAGCCTGTGAGCGTCTGTGTGTGACTCCGGAAATAAATACGGAGATTTACAATTTCCCTACACTGTATACAGCTGTACGTTTCTGATACAGTACCTTTTTTCTGCTTTTTATATTCTGGTCTAATCCATACTGAGACTGTGTGCGTCTGTGTGTGACTCCGGAAATATTTGCGGAGATTTACAATTACCCCTACACTGTATACACCTGGTATCTTCTGATACAGTACCTTTTTCTGCCTTTTCAATTACGGTCAGATCCATACTGAGAGAGCGTCTGTGTGTGACTCCGGAAATATATACAGAAATTTATATTTTGCCCTATACTATATACACCTGGTATCTTCTGATACAGTACCTTTTTTCTGCCTTTTTTATTACGGTTAAATCCATACTGAGAGCGCGTTTGTGTGTGACTCCGGAAATATATATGGATATTTAAATTTTACCCTATACTATATACACCTGGTATCTTCTGATACAGTACCTTTTTTTCAGCTTTTTGTATTCTGGTCAAATTCATACTGAGTGAGCATCTGTGTGTGACTCCGGAAATATAGACGGAGATTTAAATTTACCCTATGCTATATACACCTGGTATCTTCTGATACAGTACCTTTTATTCAGCTTTTTATATTCTGGTCAAATCCATACTGAGTGAGCGTCTGTGTGTGACTCCGGAAATATATACGGAGATTTAAATTTTACCCTATACTATATATACCTGGTATCTTCTGATACAGTACCTTTTTTCAGCATTTTGTATTCTGGTCAAATCCATACTGAGAGAGCGTTTGTGTGTGACTCCGGAAATATATACGGAGATTTAAATTTTACTCTATACTATATACACCTGGTATCTTCTGATACAGTACCTTTTTTCAGCTTTTGTATTCTGGTCAAATCCATACTGAGTGAGCGTCTGTGTGTGACTCCGGAAATATATACGGAGATTGAAATTTTACCCTATACAATATACACCTGCTATCTTCTGATACAGTACCTTTTTTCTGCCTTTTCAATTACGGTCAAATCCATACTGAGAGAGTGTCTATGTGTGACTTACGGAAATATATACGGAGATTTAAATTTTACCCTATACTATATACACCTGGTATCTTCTGATACAGTACATTTTTTCTTCCTTTTGTATTACAGTCAAATCCATACCTAGAGAGCGTCTGTGTGTGACTCCGGAAATATAAACGGAGATTTACAATTTCCCCTACACTGTATCCAGCTGTACGCTTCTGATACAGTACCCTTTTTCTGCTTTTTATATTCTGGTCTAATCCATGCCAGTGAGCCAGTGAGCGTCTGTGTGTGACTCCGGAAATATATACGGAGATTTACAATTACCCCTACACTGTATATGGCTGTACGCTTCTGATACAGTACCGTTTTTCTGCTTTTTATATTCTGTTCTAATCCATCCTGAGTGAGCATCTGTGTGTGACTCAGGAAATATATATGAAGATTTACAATTTGCCCTTCACCGTATACAGCTTTACGATTCTGATACAGTACCATATGTCTGTTGGTATTTTTGGTACATTTTCCCAAACATGATATGGTGGAAGAGGCCCAGACGTGGGCGGGGGGCCAGCTGGTACTGATGGTGCTGGAGGTGCATCTGCTGGTAGTGCCAAAAGCACAATAGCACCTAAGGCAGGAGGTGTTGAGCCTGCGTCATTGTCTGGCTCCAAAAGGCTTGGAAGGCTCTCTTTTCTGTGAGTAGGTAAACCGCTTTTAAAGCCGGAGCATCAGGAACAGGTTTTGGCTTACATTGCCGAAACAGCCTCCAGCTCTTTCGCCTCCTCTTCTAAAGTTTCAAAAAATGCAAGCACTGAGTCATCAGTGCAGGCTCCTGGTCAGGAACAATGTAATGCTGGTATTGTCTGTACTTTGTTTTCCAGCGTTACTTTGCATGTCTTTGCTTTCACCCTTTGCTCATTTTCCCCTAACCAGCTGGGATACTGTTGTCTGTTACCAGTATGGATGCTGCTCAGTTCCCAGCTCTGCTGTATAGCCGTACTTGTGTGAGTGTCTCCGCTGCGTTGCATGACCACCCGCATGTGCGGTCCCTGGCCTGCTGTAGAAGCTACCCGTAGATTGCAAGGTCCTCTGCAGTGGTGCATGACTTACTATGTGTGTTTAGGCTGCAGCCATTGTCAGGTGTCCTTGCTGTGCTGAGTTGTGTCTGGCTCTGCATAGGGGGCGCGGCCCACACCTGTCCTGCTTTAATGAGGAATGGGTGTGCACTAGAATTGCTGCTCCAGCCTATCGCTGTGAGGCAGCTCCTATATAAAGTTCCTCTGCCCTGTGGGCGTTGAACCTAGCCATGTGTGTTTGTGTGTTCAGCTCCTGCTCTGTGTGTGATCAGTTCTTGAGAGCTGATTCCCTTTGTCCTGTCTTGTATTTCCGCCTGTTCTGGGGGCTGAGTACCCAGATCGCCCTTCCTGGAGGCTGCATATCCAGGCCTGTTCCTGTTGTGTCTTGTTTCCTGAATCCCTGATCCTGGATCTATTCCGGTACCTGAATGTCTGAACTGTGTCTTGTGTTTTCGCCAGCTCTGGGGGCAGAATACCCAGATCGCCTATCTTGGAGGCTGCATATCCAGGCTTGTTCCTGTTGTGTTTTGTTCCCTGATTCCCTGATCCTGGATCGGTTCCTGTACCTGACTGTCTAACTGTGTCCTCTGTGTTATGTTCCTGAACCCTGTGCCAGTGACTGTGATTCTTTGCTATATAACCTGAGTTCATCTTGGAAGGAGGAGTCTGGTGTGTGTGCTGAGTTTCTGTTACTCTGTGCTCAGCTTGTTACTCGGTGCAATCCCCGGCCGGCTCCCGCTGAGCCTGGCGGGGCTTGCACCAGACTGCTGGGGTTCCTTTTTAGATCGCTGCCAGATGTCCGGAGTCCGAGGATCATGACCTCTTGCCCAGAGCCTGATGACCACGGCCTGATGTCCAATGTCCGATGACCACTTCCAGATGTCCGGATCCTATCCTTCCCTGCCTGATGTCCGGAGCCTGCCGATCGTTGCCAGATGTCCGGAGCCTGCCGATCGTTGCCAGATGTCCGGAGTCCGATGCCAGTGTCCTGATGTTCCTGAGATCCAGTCCGTGTTCCTGAGTCCGTGTTCCTGAGTCCGTGTTCCTGAGTCCGTGTTCCTGAGTCCGTGTTCCTGAGTCCATGTTCGTGTTCCTGAGTTCGTGTTCCTGAATCCATGTTCCTGAGTCCCTGAGATTCAGTCTGTGTTCCTGATGTCCCGATGTCTTGCTGGTTCCCCCATGGTCTACCCTGTGATGACGTCTGTCCTGGGTCAGTGTCTGATGTTCTCCTGCTGAGCCTGTGCTATGCCTGAGGCCTGAGAGAGAGGCCGTCCTAGTATGCCCGTGCCAGATGACCCTGGACTGCATCAACCCGTGATGACCCCGCCATCGTCTGACGTTCGTCCTGGGCCGGTGTCTGATGTTCTCCTGCTGAGCCTGTGCTACACCTGAGGCCTGAGAGAGAGGCCGTCCTAGTATGCCCGTGCCAGATGACCCTGGACTGCATCAACCCGTGATGACCCCGCCATCATCTGACGTTCGTCCTGGGCCGGTGTCTGATGTTCTCCTGCTGAGCCTGTGCTACGCCTGAGGCCTGAGAGAGAGGCCATACTAGTATGCTCGTGCCAGATAACCCTGGACTGCATCAACCCGTGATGACGCCGCCATCGTCTGAAGTCTGTCTGAGGTCGGTGTCTGATGTTCTCCTGCTTAGCCTGTGCTACGCCTAAGGACTGAGAGAGAGGCCATTCTAGTATGCCCGTGCCAGAGAACCCTGGACTGCATCTGCCCGAGATGTCCTCCTGCACTCGTCTGTAATCCTGAGACTTGTACCTTTCGCTGATGTGCGGAATCGGGAGCCCGGCATTATGTTCTGTTTATGTACTGTGTGTGTCTTCAAGTAAACTTTGTTTCTTCATACCTGAAGTTGTGCGGTGCTGTCTAGTCCTGCAGGTCGCCATCTTGCCCACATGCTCAGCTGCCACAGATCCCGGTCACTGCCCTCCCCTACTTCGGGCAGGCCCGGGTCCCCCTCTGTGGTCCAGTGGGTCCACATTCCCTTACCATCTGGGAAGCATGCCTCATGTCTTCGTGGTCTGGCGGCGTGGGAGCATTGGCTAGTTAGGCAAGCTATGCCATGTCCCGACGCCCCGCATCCGTGGGAAGCGTCACAAACAACACCTTTCCTTGTGTCCTTCACCCCCACCAAAAGTGAAGGATGCGGCAGGCCACACTTCAGATTACTCCATGGAGCTCTTTTCACATACCGTGCCTGTGTTATCAAGTCAAATGCTGAATTCCCCAGTCCAACATGAATCTGACATGGAGTGCACTGATGCACAGCCACTGCTATATGATTCTGCTGGTACATTCACCCAGAGCACTACATTGCCCTCGCAGTCTACTGAGCCAGAATAAGACCCTGATGAAACTTAGGTTCCCCTTCCCGCATACTATACCACCTTACACGGTGACACAGAGGAAGGAGCAGATGAAATTGAAGAGGAGGTGATGGATGACCCAGTTGTTGACGCCGATTGGCATCCATTGGGGAAAGAGGGTGCCGCTGGCAATAGCTCAGAAGAGGAGGATCCACAGCAGGTATCGTCATCGCAGCTGCTGTTATCTGGCAGCCCCGTAGCAGTCCAAAAACGTGTTAAAAAACAAAAACAGTTGCAGGACAGCTTGGCCAGACGGTCAAATTAGCACAGCGTGCAAGCCCTGAAAATTTATCCCATTGTAGGAAGAGTGCAGTGTGGCACTTTTTTGACCAAAATCCTATTGATGAGGCAAAAGGTTATCTGTAAGAAATGCGAAAGGACCTTTAGCCGAGGGAAAAATCCCCAAAATTTGAATACCAGTTGTATGCTCAGACATTTAAACACCATGCACTTGCAAGCGTGAACGGATTACAAAACCTCAGGTAGCA
Organism: Oophaga sylvatica; assembly: GCA_033576555.1. Lineage (NCBI taxonomy): Eukaryota > Metazoa > Chordata > Amphibia > Anura > Dendrobatidae > Oophaga > Oophaga sylvatica. Next base: position 505,894,579 of record JARQOD010000003.1, on the reverse strand, counting down.
CATGTGCACCTGCTCCGACTGAAGGTAGCCAGCAACGCTACATCGCTTCCCCCACTGTAAGCCCACCGATTAGCACACCACCAGCAAGAAATGTTGAGGTGTCGTCGCAAGGCCAAAGCAGTCAGGGAATCACAATGTTTTTGCAACCAAAGACTGAATCTAGGCCATCACCACCACCACCACCCCATCACCATCACTAACCCCCTCTCAGTCCGCCATGTCCACCGCGAAAGTCAAAAAAACTGACTGGCACATCCAGACTAATGTAAACTAGGTGCAAACCAAGGGGAGCTTCCCCCATACAAAACATACGAAAAAATGCTGCACTCTATCATATCAAAGCATGACAACATAGAATACATGAAATTTTGAATAGCAATATGGCTTTGGAGTATAAGGAAAAATTTGAGACGCTTAGTATAAACATTTGGCCAAACATTTTAAAGCCCACCAACCATCATCAAGGTGGTCTCAATTCTGGTGAGTCCCTGACCTAATGTGAACATACCTCTATAAGGCTGATATCTGAATTTCATGTATTCTATGTTGTCATGCTTTGGTATGATAGAGTGCAGCCTTTTTTCGTATGTCCACCGCTAGTTCCCCCATATGCAGCTCTCAAGTCCAGCTCACCCTAGCAGACACTCTAAGTAGGACAAGAAAGTACTCATCCTCTCATCCACGCACACTGGCTTTGAACGCCTACACAGCCAAACTGATCTCATTAGAGATGATGCCCTTCCGTTTGGTTGAAAGCGTAGCGTTCCGAGAGCTCATGGCCTACTCTGTCCCACGCTATGACCTACCTAGGCGCCACTTTTTTTCCAGAAAAGTCATCCCTGCCCTCCACCTGCATGTGAAAGACTGCATTTTCCAAACAATTAGTGAGTGGAAAGGTGCACCTCACAACAGATGCATGGGCCAGTAGGCATGACCAGGGCCGTTAGGTGTCCATCACTGCGCACTGGGTTAATGTGGTGGATGCAGGGTCCACAGGGGACAGCGGCGGTGGGACAGTGCTGCCTAGCCCACGGTATAGGCAACAGTTGGCTGTAGGCATTCGAACCTCCTCCTCCTCCATAAATGAAAGCTCGTCGACAGAGCGCAGTCACACGAACACTCCTTCCGCAGCTGCCAGTGTTGCACACGAGGTGTCACACTATCGAACACCTAGTGGTAAGCATCAGCAGGCTGTACTTTAAACAGGGATCGTAAAGGGTTGTCTCGAAAAAAAGGATTCAAAATGTGACATGGTGTGTGATATGTGCAATGATTTAAAGGGACGGGGTTAGGGGGGAGGGGGGGAGGGTAGGGGACTTAGGATGTAAGAATAGTTATATTGCCTGTCAGGTTGAATACGGTTTATATTATATGCTAAAGTTAAATGTACTGTCAAAGTTTCATGCTGACAATTTTTAAATAAAAATCATCTGATTTAAAAAAAAGATGATGTCTTTGGGTGACAACAGACACACCGCGGAGCTACTGGCCGACTACTTGCAGTGAGAAACTGAGTCATGGCTGGGCAGTCTACATCTTGAGCCAGGCAAGGTAGTCAGTGATAACGGATGTAATTTTGTGGCGGCCTGGCAAAACTCATACCTTACCTGGCTCACACCTTGAACCTGGTGGTGCAGTGCTTCATAAACAATTATCTGGAGTTAACAGCCCTGCTCCATAAGGTGCGAAGACTGTGCTCGCACATCCGTCGCTCGCCCATAGACTCCAGTCGTATACAGAGGCTGCAGCGATCGCTCCACCTCCCCAAGCACCGCCTAATCATAGACGTTGCAACAAGGTGGAACTCCACCATGCACATGGTTGAGAGGCTGCGCGAACAGAGGCAGGCTGTAATGCATTTGTGAGAGGATACACGGGCAGGCAGTTTGAGGGAAGACATGGAGTTGTCAGGTGTGCAGTGGTCAAAGCTGAAAGACCTCTGTAAAGTCCTTCAGTGTTTTGAGGAATGCACACGGCTCGTAAGCACAGACGACCCCATCATAAGCATGACCATCCCACTTATGCGTCTGCTCATGCAATCTTTGACGCACATTAAGGATCAGGCGTCTGCAGCGGGGGAGGAAAAGGAGGAGAAGGAGGAGGGAAGCCTTTATGACAGTCAGCCATTGTCTGCTCAGGGAACTGTCCTGGACGAGGTGGAGGAAGAAGAGGAAGAGGAGGAGGATGAGGGGGATGATTATTTTGCGGAGGAGGATGCTTCTCAGGGGGCAAGAGAAAATGTTGGCTTGCCAAGGTCAGGTACAGGGTTTGTGCGTGACTGGAGGGATGTGGATTTGGCAGAAAGTGCTCCTCCACCCACCACTGGCAGTGCATCATTGACACATAGAACATTGGCCCACATGTGTGATTATCTCTTGCGGATCCTAAAAAGGGACCCCCGCATTGCCAAAATTATGAAGGATGATGACTATTGGTTGGCCAGAGTCCTCGATCCACGCTATAAAGGCAAATTACAGAACATCATGCCACAGGAGAACCTACGTAGAGCTAATATTGGCGAACAAACAAGCAACTCTGGTAAAACTTTTGTTAGAGGCATTCCCAGCACACAGCAGCGGTGCAGGTTCTACCACGAACTGTACCGGGCAACATGGAACAGGTGTTCGTGGTGCACACAGCCGAAGTGGCATTGGAGACAGGGGTTTCATGACCATGTTGTGGTCTGATTTCTCGAGTAACGCTCACACGACTGGTAATTGCAATAGACAGGAGACAGCAGTTGTCAACTATGGTTCAAAATTACCTCTCCTCCCCTATCGATGTTCTCCCTCACAGTTCATTCCCCTTTGACTACTGGGCCTGTAAACTGGACACCTGGCCTGAATTGGCACAATATGCCTTACAGGAGCTCGCTTGCCCTGCTGGTAGTGTGCTGTCAGAAAGAGTCTTCAGTGCTGCTGGATCAATCCTGACAGAAAGAAGGACCAGGCTGTCGACCAAAAATTTTGGTGATCTCACCTTCATTAAAATGAACCATGCCTGGGTTTCAAAAGATTTTGTACCACCTTCCACTTATGGCACATAGGTTGCCAGCAAAATGGCTCGCTTTGTCCTCCTCTTCCTCCGACTTCTCCAATTCCTCCATTTGCAGCTGCTGAACGTCCATTGTTATGTTTTGGTATCTGAGGAGGCAAGAGCAAATAAAAAAAACCGCAAAGGCAGCTAGACACCAGAGAGGTTGGAAACTAATAGGTTGCAGACCCCTAAACTAACCGCACAACTAGAATCAGCTGTGGGACGTTCCTACGGTGCCCTAGACTCCTCGTCACAGCCGGAGAGATAGCCACCCCTGAAGATGGAAAGAGGAAAGCTAACTGCCCCGGAGTAGAGCCCCAAATGAATAGGAAGCCCCCAAACATATAATGGCGATTAGACAAGATGAAAACACGAACACAGAAAGAAAATAGAATGAGCAAATGCTGGGGCCAAAACTGTCTAGATAGGACAGCACAGGAGAGAATACTGTCTGCAACCCAGAAAAACCCTAGGAAAAACTCCAACACTTCTGAATCCAAAAATGCTGAGACCACACGGTCTCGACCACCTATATCAGATCTCTGGTGTGAACATGCAGCTACCCAGCAGTAAAAAATCACAAGGACAGAGCAAAAGAACAAATACAAAAAGAGAACAGAGACCAACACAAGCCCCCCCAAAGGGGACCCGGCTAAACTCAAAAAGCAAAGCAGCAAAAACCAGGAAAATCAAACAACAGTAAAAAAACCTGAAAGTAACTTATCTGAAAGCTAGCAGGAGACAGCAGAAGGGCAAGCTGAATTCCAACCAAGACCAGGAAGAACAATTGATCACCGGCGAGGATCATGGGAGGTCAGCTCACTTATATCAGGCCAGTTCGTCCCACCTGATAACCATTCGTCAATAGCAGGTGGTGAACTTTTGCTGTTTAACATAAGCTCAATACCCTCAGCAACCACCAGAGGGAGCTTCAGCTCCGAAGTCGTCTCCAACATGTTCACAACAGTCCAGCCTACACCTCAACATATGCCAGTTTTTCCACCTCCCTAACTGTAAGGGACACCCAAGTGCAAAGGGAACAGGGGGAAAAACTCCACCAAGGCAGGATTAGATACAATATATATTTTATTGAAAATGTAACATAAAAAATTGCACATACATAATATTTAAAATGATGTAAAAAGGAATAAAAAAACACCACTCTGCAGAACCCAATAACCAGGATTTATATCCACATAACCAGGCATGTATATAGCATGACAAACGACTATGTAAAACACAGTGTGCAATCTTTGTATAACAAAGAATTATATATTATGTGTATAATAAAGTATAAACAACAATGTGCTCAAAATACTATACCTAATCACAAAGTTGTGATCTAATGAATGAACATATATGCCCAATAATGTAGAAAATAATAAAATATACAAAAAAAAACACTAAGTGAGCATTAAATTCAGAACTCAATGTGACACACTAACTAATAAGGCACTATGGGCCAAAAATGTATATCACCACTAAATGAAAACGAATCCAACCTGTGCTGAAAAGATAATAAGGCTGAAATGACAATACCTGGTAAATCCCGGGGGGGGAGAGCAAGGGTGGGTGAGATAGCTTCCAAGCACGCGCCCCTACGCGCGTTTCGGAAAATGTTCCTTCGTCAGGCATCCCCCTGACGAAGGAACATTTTCCGAAACGCGCGTCGGGGCGCGTCCTTGGAAGCTATCTCACCCACCCTTGCTCTCCCCCCCCGGGATTTACCAGCTATTGTCATTTCAGCCTTATTATCTTTTCAGCACAGGTTGGATTCGTTTTCATTTAGTGGTGATATACATTTTTGGCCCATAGTGCCTTATTAGTTAGTGTGTCACATTGAGTTCTGAATTTAATGCTCACTTAGTGTTTTTTTGGTATATTTTATTATATTCTACATTATTGGGCATATATGTTCATTCATTAGATCACAACTTTGTGATTAGGTATAGTATTTTGAGCACATTGTTGTTTATACTTTATTATACACATAATATATAATTCTTTGTTATACAAAGATTGCACACTGTGTTTTACATAGTCATTTTTCATGCTATATATATGCCTGGTTATGTGGATATAAATCCTGGTTATTGGGTACTGCAGGGTGGTGTTTTTTGCTTCCTTTTTACATCATTTTAAATATTATGTATGTGCAATTTTTTATGTTACATTTTCAATAAAATATATATTGTATCTAATCCTGCCTTGGTGGAGTTTTTCCCCTGTTCCCTTTGCACTTGGGTGTCCCTTATCATTAATTGGGTGGTTATCCACCCGCACTTGGAGGTGCGATTTCAATTATAGGTGTAAATATATTGATTTATTGGGTGTCATTTTGGCAATTTTTTATATTCTTTTACACTATATGGTATTGCATTTCCTTTGTTTTTTTTCACCTCCCTAACTGGGCTGTACCCCCCCAGGGCCGGCGTCAGCACCTGGCGTACCCGGCAAGTGCCAGAGCCCTGAGCAGGTGGGTGGGCCCACTCACCGTCAGAGACACCGGCTTACTATGAGGGACCCTCTGCCAGTGCTGGTGCCCACAAGTGGGCCCCCCCTGCTTGCTCAGGGCCCCAGCACTTGCAATACTTACCTCTCCCTGCTCCACCGCTGTGCCGTCTTCCGCATTTCCTGACAGTGACATTCAGGTCAGAGAGCGCGATGACGTCACGTCTGTGTGCCCTCTGCCTGAACAGTCACAGAGCAGAGAGCTGGAAGATGACGACACTGAGGAGTCCAGAGTAGAGCAGTGCCCACGGGAGAGGAATTTCTTTTTTTTTAGGCTAAGTCACACGATCAGGAATAATTGCGTTTTTTCGCGTTTTCCGCGGTTTTCCGCGGTAAAACGCGATAAAAACGCAAGCATTAGCATCCTATACATGTTAATTGATTCCGCATGTTTTGGCCACTGTTGCGTTTTTTTCGCGAAAAACGCTTGCGGAAAAATAGCAACATGTTCATTAATTTTGCGGAATGTAAGCGGTTCATGTGCGGTGGTACCCAGGGTCTGGAGGAGAGGAGACTCTCCTCAGGCCTGGGTACCATATCCTGGTAAAACAATAATTAAAATAAAAAATAATGATATTCTCACCTTCGGCGCCCCCAGCCTTCCGCGGCCCCGCAGCCTTCCCGCCTTCAGCGCGCTCCCGCAACTTCCGGTCCAAGAGTCCTTTGCGAGAATCACCAGATGGCATAGCGGTCTCGCGAGATGCTACGTCATCGTGTGATTTGCCGCAAAGCATCCTGGACCGGAGTTGCGGAGCGTCGCTGAAGGTGGGAAGGCTGCGGGGCCGCCGGAAGGTGAGAATATCATTATTTATATTTTTACATTAGATCTTTTTACTATTGATGCGACATAGGCGGCATCAATAGTAAAAAGTTGGTCACATTGTCAAACATTGTTTGACTCGTGTGACCAACCTGTCAATCAGTTTTCAAGCGATGCTACAGATCGCTAGGAAAGCGCTAGCATCTGCAAGCTAATTACGCTTGCAAAACGCTATTATTTGGCGGGAATCAGCCACAAAAACGTGTATTCTGCGGAGAAGTGCGGATCACGCGGAAATTCCAGCGGGCAATTCCAGCGAAGTGTGAACTTAGCCTTAATGTTTGGAGCAATATATGGGGAGCATTATACACTGGAGAATTATATATGGGGCCCATCATACACTTGAGCATCATAGATAGGGCCCTTTATACACTGGAGCATCATATGGGGCCCATTATATATGGAGCATTATAGGCTCATCATACACTGGAGCATTATCCATGGGGCCCATCATATATTGGAGCATCATATGGGGCCCATTATATATGGAGCATTATATTGGCCCATCATACACTGGAGCATCATCCATGGGGCCCATCATATACTGGAGCATCATATGGGGCCCATTATATATGGAGCATTATATAGGCCCATCATACACTGGAGCATCATCCATGGGGCCCATCATATACTGGAGCATCAAGTGGGGCCCATTAAATATGGAGCATTATATAGGCCCATCATACACTGGAGCATTATAAATGGGGCCCATCATACACTGGAGCATTATAAATGGGGCCCATCATACACTGGAGCATCATATACGGGGCCCTCTATACACTGGAGCATTATAAATGGGCCATAATACACTGGAGCATTATAAATGGGGCCCATCATACACTGGAGCATCATATACGGGGCCCATTATACACTGGAGCATCATATGGGGCCCATTATATATGGAGCATTATATAGGCCCATCATACACTGGAGCATCATTCATGGGACCCATCATATACTGGAGTATCATATGGGGCCCATTATATATGGAGCGTTATATAGGCCCATCATACACTGGAGCATCATCCATGGGGCCCATCATACACTGGAGCATTATAAATAGGGCCCATCATACACTGGATCATCATATACGGGGCCCATTATACACTGGAGCATTATAAATGGGGCCCATCATACACTGAAGCATCATATATGGGGCCCATTATACACTGGAGCATCATATGGGGCCCATTATATATGGAGCATTATATAGGCCCATCAAACACTGGAGCATCATCCATGGGGCCCATCATATACTAGAGCATCATATGGGGTTCATTATTTATGTGGCATCATATAGGGTATGGAGCATCGTATGGAGCACTTATGGGGCCTTTTCTGTATGGAGCATTATATGGAGCCAATTCTGTATGGAGCAATATATGGGGCCCATCATATACTGTATGGAGCTTTATATGTGACTCATTATACTGTATGGGGCACAGACCGTCTATACTGTATGGCACATTATACGGGGACCATCATAAACTGTAGCATTATGTGGAGCTCATCATATACTGTATGGAACATTATATGGGACAAATTATTTATGGAGCAATATATGGGGCTCATTATTCTGTATGGCGCACTATGTGATGGCCATAATACTGTATGGAGGAATATACTGTCCGGTTTTTGAGCAATTGTAGAATTTACAATAGATATCACTCATGTGATGTAAGAAGTGAAGTATTTGGCATTGTACTATACCTATATTTCTCTGCCGTATCGGAGCATCATGAATTGTGGTATGTGTTAAAGGGTCCCACTGAGACTCTTTGGCCCGGGGCCCACGAAAACCTGGAGCCAGCCCTCCCCCCACAACTTTAGCAAAATAACCCCCAGTTTTCAATGCGTAACTATTATTATAAAGTAAATTAAGGTTAACAAGCTTAAGTAATAAGAATTGATGTCATTGGCATTGAAATGGGCACTGTAGGTGTGTTTACTGTCCTCCACTCCCTGCCAACTTTTCTTCCCCATTGACTTGCATTGGGTTTCGGTCGAGTTTCAGTTGGACCTTCGACTTTTTTTGATAGTCGGCTGATTTCGTTCGACTCGACTTTTGAGAAAGTCGGGTGGTCCGAAACCCGACTCGACCCTCCCGGAGGCAAAGTCGCTCATCTCTAGTATGAACCCTTACAGCAAATTGTAAGTGGTGCAAAACCACCAATTTCCCTGAAAAGTAGCTTATTGTTAGGTAGTAATTGCAGACACTATATCAGCATTTATGAAAGGACCAGATGCTTTTCACACAACAAATGGCTTTATGGGTTATAAATAGAGTTGAGCGATACTTTCCGATATCCTAAAGTATCGGAATCGGAATGGTATCGCCGATATCACTAAAATATCGGCGATACCCGATATCGATACCGGAAGTCCCATGTAAGTCTATGGGAACAAAATATCGAAATTAAAAAAAACCCATTCTTGCCTTGTTGGTTAATTGTACATGAAGGAAAACAACAAAGAGTAATGTAGAATGTATTGTGGAAGGTTGAGGAGACATTAAAGGCATAGATGTTTAACCCAATCAAATGGAATAGCATAAATATTTTTTTTTTTAAAGATGTTCGGATTGACGAAGAAATTGACAATGTTAACGTTTTTTATATTTTGGCAAATATGTATATTACACAACTTCCATGCTCTTCATCTTCACCTTTTTAACTTTTCACACACTTTCTCCTTCATAATCTTCTGCAGCATCATCTTTTTCATCAAATTATTTTTCATCTTCACCTTCTTTATCTTCTTCTTAAACTTCTTGCTATTCATCTTTGTTAACATTACTCATATTCTTCTTATTAAACTATTATTCTTATTCATATTCTGCTTCATCTTCTTCATCATATTCTTATTTGTGACAGAGAATCCTGTACTTGTAATCTGTCAAAGTATGAATTTTTCATCCTTCCGTTCTTGCTGTCACAAAAGATTTAAATTACAACAGTATTTGTCCGTGTTCAGTTTAGCCTGCAGCAGCAGGCATTTTCCAGGGGCACCACGAGGAGGAACGGACTCACCCCCATACACTGCTTAGTCTTCTTCTGCTTATAATTTAGAGCATATATTTTGCTCTTCATTTTGGTCTTATACTTCATGTTCTTCTGCTTTTAGATCTTCTGCTTATTGTTCTTGTGTCTCTTGTTCCGTATCTTGTATTTGTAGCACAATCTTGTACCAGCTGATGTTACTGGGACACGGTTACTAAGCAGGAGGTACCTGTGCTCCAAAGCACTACCAAGGACCAGCAGACGTTGCTGGAACTCGGATACCGAGATGGAGGCACCTAGGCCAAAGGCACTGCGGAGAACCAGCTGACGGTACTGGAACCCGGAGGGGCAGCAGAAGGAAAAGAGCCAATGGCACAACCGAGGACCAGCTGACGTTACTGGGACACGGTTACTAAGCAGGAGGTACCTGTGCTCCAAAGCACTACCAAGGACCAGCAGACGTTGCTGGAACTCGGATACCAAGATGGAGGCACCTAGGCCAAAGGCACTGCGGAGAACCAGCTGACGGTACTGGAACCCGGAGGGGCAGCAGAAGGAAAAGAGCCAATGGCACAACCGAGGACCAGCTGACGTTACTGAACCCCAGTAACACAGGAGCAAGTGTTGACTGTGCTAACAGCACTTCCGAGCAACAACTGGCGGTGTTGGAGCCCAGGGTCAAGGAGGATGTTTAAATACTAGATAAAGTAATTTCCTTGTTACCTGTCAATTTTAAATGTCTATACTTCAAACAAGAGAAAGATAACCTTTACTACCATAAGATGATGATTTCATTTAAACTAATATCTAGATAAATAAAGAATTGACAAACATAAACACATACATTAACATGTTGAACAGCAATGCAAACCACAAAATAAATTAGTTAAGGAATCTGCTATACGGTTGTACATAAAAGCATACAAGTACATATCTGAATCCATTAATGATGGATAAGTAACAGTATGTACACCATTTTTATTGTATAGACAATGAATGTCTGACTTCAAACATCATCAGCATTACAAGTTATCTGTGACATTACTAAAATGTTACATTTGCTGAATAATGTCACTAAACAGTTTATACAAAATTATACAATTTCCATCATGTAATACTCATAATATGTGGCAATAATCATGTTTATTAACAAACATAACCTTTAAAAAGTGCATAGTGCATAGTGAAAATTGCTAGTTATGCCTGACTGTCGACTTGCAAGCATGACAACGGATAGATAAGGTATATATAGATGAGACTGCATAGCCACAGATGGTGAATGGCGATGTAATACTGTACCTCAATAAAGTGTGCGTCACTACTACATAATTTTTTTTATATAGCTTTATAAACAGGGTACGTGGATGTATGCTTGCGCCTTTGTTTTGACGCACAGACTGCCTTCCTGCTGAGACGCGTTGGGTAGTGAACAGTTGTGTGCAGTGTTCACTGTAGTCTGAGGTTTTCCTTTTTGGAGTGCAGATCACGCTCCAGTTAGTTCTTCAACCACTGCTGGTTGTAGTCTGCTGAGCGTGTGTCACTGGCACATCCTTGAAATTTTTCTCTAATTGTTGCTGCTCCACTCTATTACAAATAAATAAAATCTATTAGTGTGACGCGCTTCCATCCGTATACAATACATTGGTTGCAAACACTATAGAAGTACACAAAGGGGCCTTTCACACCTACTGAACAGTTGTGTGCAGTGTTCACTGCAGTCTCTGCGGAATAACCACACTTAGGCCTTATAACTTTTCAGACTTTCTTTATCAATCTACCAAGATGAAGAAGGCAGGGAGTAAGGCACGTGGTCGTGGAGTTTCTTCAGGGAGAGGACGTGGGGATTCTGTGGCTGCTGCGGCCCCCAGTGACACAGCATCCACCAGTTTTCCCCGTGAGCGTTCCTTTATGCGCACTTTTGTAGGAGCTCGGAGTACCCCCCTGCTGCGGGAAGAACAAATTAAAGCCGTTGTTGTTTGGATCTCAGCCAATGCATCGACTTCAATTGCTTCCACCTCCTCTCAGGACCACAGCACTGTTGGGCAACCATCTGTCTCTTCACCGCCTGGCAAATTGCCCAGGCAGTCAGAGAGTTGTGTACAGGAGCCAGCTGAGTGTCTGCTTCTGTTCTCAGAATCTATTGGCTTGCAAACAGGGGCCCAGCCAAGCAGCATTCTGTAATGTGAAGAAGAGGGAGTATGCAGTGATGCGCAACAGCTGTGTCTCTCTGAATCTGAAGAGGCGGGTGAGACAGTGCCGATGGTCAGCACACCGCAGAACGCATCTGATGATGATGATGAGACCCAGGTGCCAGTTTCTGTTGAGCATGGTGCTGGCCAGACCACCCAACAGCAGGTGTTGGAAGAGGGTAGTGGAGATGATGAGGTCCAATACCCAACATGGCATGAAGAACAGGAAGGTGGTGGGAGCAGCTCAGAGGAATAATAATAATATTTATTTATATAGCGCCATCATATTCCGCAGCGCTTTACAGTTTAGCAGTTTCAGAACACAAGTCATAAGTAACAACGTTAACAATACAATAATTTAAGCTAAATAAGTCGCCCCTGCTCGTGACAGCTTACAATGTACAATGAGATGGGGGAGATACAAAGTATAGGTGTTTATATACAATGGTGCATTTACAATGATGTTCCAGCCATCTTAAGGGACTGAGGGATGGAGATAGTGAATGGGCTAGAGACACACACACACTTACACAGAATACATAGAATGACTTTGATTAGTGAATGTGATAGGCCGCTCTGAACAAATGTGTTTTGAGGGAGCGCCTGAAACCATGCAAATTGTGGATAGTCCTAATTTCTTGGGGTACAGCATTCCAGAGGATTGGCGTAGAGCAGGAGAAGTCTTGGAGTCGGGAGTGGGAGGTACGTATTAGTGCAGAGGTTAGTCGAAAGTCGTTTGCAGAGCGCAGCAGTCGGTTAGGCCGATAGATAGAAATGAGGGAGGAGATGTAGGAGGGGTGCTGCACTGTGGAGAGCTTTGTGGGTGAGAACCAGTACTTTGGTTGAAAGCTGGGAGAGGCCTAGAGAAATGGTTAGTGATAGAAGGAAGATAGAGGAAGACATTGCCCCAACGGTACAAACAGGAGGGAGAGTTAGGCTGCAGACTCGGTTGCCTGTAGCCTCCAGTTTGGCACCTGTTCGGAGCAGTTGTGTTCCAAAAGTCAAAACGTGCGCTCCCAGGACTTGCACTGCGTGGTCCTTTTTTCACACACTTGCACATGATATTTGCTATGTGAAATGCAAGCTGTGTAATCAAAAATTAAAATAGCTAAAAGTGTCAGTCACCTCAATACCACAAATATGTGGAAACATGTGCGGACAAAGCACGTAGTTGAGTTACAAAGACACACTGGAGATGTAGGCCAACCTACAGCAGCACCTACATCTTCAGGTTGTGTTGAAGCCTCTTCATCGAGCTCACACACAGCTGGTTATGCTTCCTCACAGGATCGCCATGGAAGAACCTCGGCCACTGTTGTCCAGAGACAAACTGTTATTCCACACACAGCAGCAAGTTCCCTGTCATCCTCACACTCCCAGGCCACAAAACAGCCAGCGGTAGCACAGGCATGGGATAAAAGACGGCCATACTCCGCAAACCATGCACGAGCACAGGCTCTGAATGCTGGCATTGCAAAACTCCTGTCCCTTGAAATGCTGTGATTCAGGCTGGTGGAGACAGACAGTTTCCGTAACTGAATATCATTGTCAATCCCACAATACAATGTGCCAAGCCGATTTCATTTCAGCAGGCAAGCCGTCCCTGGTCTGCAAAAGCATGTTGAGGGAAAAATTAAACATGCGCTACTAAAAGCCCTCAGTAGCAAGGTCCACCTGACCACCGATGCGTGGACCAGTACCCATTGTTATGATCTGCTACAACCAGTAAGGAAAGAAGGGAATTCTGTCCCTACAATACAACTAAGCTGAATCCCTACGATGTAACGGGGAACCTGATCCTGCGACCAGACCCGCTAAAGTCCTCATCTAGTGTGAACGAAGACCTATAGTTGCGAGGGAGTAATCCCTACAAGATCTAGGGACTGGGAGAAAAGGTGGACACCTCCTAGTCCTAACATAAATTGTAGCATGGATAATTAAACAGAAAAATAAATACTTTGTGATCCTAACATCAAGCAAAACTCACAGATTAAGGCACCTAAGCACCCGGCTAGCTTAACAGTAGATAATACAATGAAGTCAAGCAAAGCCAGAAGGGCGGAGCCAGACTAAATAGGGAAAAAAGGTCATGTGACCAGCAAACTGAAACAAAACCTAACAAGAGGGTTCTAACACCCATGGCCAGGGACAATACCTTTCCCTCACTGCCCATTGGGTCAATGTTGTGCAGCCGGGTACTGATCTTGCGAGTGGCGCTGTACGTGTTCTGCCAACTCCAAGGATTGCAGGAATCAAGTCTGTACACATTGATTCCTCCTCCTATTCCAGTTCCTCAGAATCATCGCTGCAGGAGCCGTCACGGTCTACCTCCACATGGACCCGTGAACGTTTACCTGTTGCGACCGATATGAGCACAGCCGTGTCCAAATGTCAACAGGCCATCCTGAAATTAATTTCCATGGGGAATCTTAGCCACACAGCGCAGGAGCTCTGTAATGCCATAAAGCAGGAGAGCGACGTGTGGTTTTTGGAAGAGAATCTACAGGCAGGCTTGGTAGTGTGTGACAATGGCCGAAATCTGGTGTCAGCTCTGGGCCTTGGCAACCTCACTCACATACCATGTCTGTCATATGTGCTCAACTTGGTCGTGCAGAGTTTTTTGAGGGACTATCCGGATCTTGATGCACTGCTGCACAAGGTCCGCCTAGAGTGCGCTCACTTGCGACGTTCCAGCATGGCCAGATCGCTGATTGCAGCTCTGCAACGCAGATTTCACCTTCATGAACATCGCATTATATGTGACGTACCCACCAGGTGGAATTCCTCGTTACATATGTTGGAGCGGTTGTGTGAGCAGCAGCCAACAGTAATGGAGTATCAGCTGCATCAGGCGCAGTCAACTCGCAATTTGCGGCGTTCACACTTCACCACTACTGAGTGGGCCTCTATAATAAGAATAATAATATTATTTATTTATATAGCGCCATAATATTCCGCAGTGCTTTACAGTTTAACAGTTTCAAAACACGAGTCATAAGTAACAACGTTAACAATACAATAATTAAAGCAAAATCAGCCGCCCCTGCTGGTGAAAGCTTACAATCTACAATGAGGTGTGGAGATACAAAGTACAGGTGTTTATATACAATGGTGTTTTTACAATGATGGTCCAGCCATTTTAAGGAAGTGAGGGATGCATGGAGATAGTGAATGGGCTACACACACAGAATTACACATAGAATGACTTTGATTAGAGAATGTGATAGGCCACTGTGAACAAATGTGTTTTGAGGGAGCGCCTGAAACCATCCAAATTGCGGATAGTCCTAATTTCTTGGGGTAGAGCATTCCAGAGGATTGGCGCAGCGCGGGTGAAGTCTTGGAGTTGGGAGTGGAGGTACGGATTAGTGCAGAGGTTAGTCGAAGGTCGTTTGCAGAGTGCAGCAGTCGGTTAGGCCGATAAATATAAATAAGGGAGGAGATGTAGGGGGGTGCTGCGCTGTGGAGAGCTATGTTGGTGAGAACCAGTAATTAGAATTGGATCCTATAATGAATGGGCAGCCACTGCCAGTGTAATGAGTGGCGAATAACTCTATGAAGGATATCTGCCACGTTTTGCGTGCGTTTGATGAGTCAACGCGGATGGCGAGTGCAGATGATGCACTAGTCAGCCTGACTGTCCCCCTTATCTGCCTGCTTCAAAAAACACTGCAAGCACTAAGGCATGAGGTTTTGGAAGAGGTGGAGGATGAGGAGTCACAAATTCCATCACCTTCTGGACAGTCAGCGCAACGTGGTTCTTCACAAAGGGCTGGAGGACTTTCAAAGTACCATGCTGTATCAACAATTGAACCTCCAGAGTCGCTGTCTATATTTTCATAACCATTACAAACTTTTAATGTATTTACAAAGCACATAATGTACATTTTTTGTCTATCCTTTTGTAATGCTATTGTGTTTCCATAAACTGATGTTACAGAATTATGATACAAAGTTTTTAAATTTTGAGTTTAAATTTTGTAAATTTATATGTATTTGAAGGACTTTGTGAGGAGGATGAGGAGTCACAAATTCCATCACCTTCTGGACAGTCAGCGCAACGTGGTTCTTCACAAAGGGCTGGAGGACTTTCAAAGTACCATGCTGTATCAACAATTGAACCTCCAGAGTCGCTGTCTATATTTTCATAACCATTACAAACTTTTAATGTATTTACAAAGCACATAATGTACATTTTTTGTCTATCCTTTTGTAATGCTATTGTGTTTCCATAAACTGATGTTACAGAATTATGATACAAAGTTTTTAAATTTTGAGTTTTAAATTTTGTAAATTTATATGTATTTGAAGGACTTTGTGAGGAGGATGAGGAGTCACAAATTCCATCACCTTCTGGACAGTCAGCGCAACGTGGTTCTTCACAAAGGGCTGGAGGACTTTCAAAGTACCATGCTGTATCAACAATTGAACCTCCAGAGTCGCTGTCTATATTTTCATAACCATTACAAACTTTTAATGTATTTACAAAGCACATAATGTACATTTTTTGTCTATCCTTTTGTAATGCTATTGTGTTTCCATAAACTGATGTTACAGAATTATGATACAAAGTTTTTAAATTTTGAGTTTTAAATTTTGTAAATTTATATGTATTTTAAGGACTTTGTGAGGAGGAGTCAATGGAGGAGGAAGACATCGCTCCAGAGGGAGGTAGACAATGCTCTAGTCAGTATGTAGACCAAGGGTGGGGTGATGCACAGCAGGCGGAGATGACGCCTCTTGCAGGGGACAACGTTTCTTGGCCAGTTGGGAGTCTGCAGCACATGGTTGATTTCATGCTGCAGTGGCTGAGAAACGACCGCCGCATCGAACACATTCACACCACGTCTGATTATTGGGTGTACACCCTCCTAGACCCTCGCTACCGGGACAACTTACAAAGCCTCATCACACCGTTGAACCGGGAGCGTAAAATGCGGAAGTACCAAGACACACTGGTGCAATCCATAATGTTCTCCATTCCAGCCAAGAGCACTGCTGCTGCTACTGATTTACAAAGCAGCTCTGTGCGTCGAGGCAGTGGAGACAGCTCTGCAACAAGAGGGAGCACAAGCAGCGCCTCTGCACAGGGCAAGACCAGTATGTTCCAAATGTGTCGAAGTTTTGTGGCAGCGCCACCAATGTCTACACCATCCGAGACGGCTCCAGTCAGCAGGAGGCAACATTTCCGTAAGATGGTTACAGACTACATGTCTTGCCCTCTCAGTGTACTCTCAGATGGCTCTTCCCCATTCAAGTTTTGTGTCTCTAAGCTGGATACATGGCCAGAGCTTAGCCAGTATGCATTGGAGGTGCTGGCTTGATCTGCTGGCAGTGTATTATCGGAGCGCGTCTTTACTGCTGCAGGTGGTGTACTAACAGACCGTTGCATGCGACTATCCTACGATAATGTACAACGGCTTACTTTTCTGAAAATGAACTAGGCATGGATCTCGCCTGAATTTGCCTGTCCGGTTTCAGATTAACTAACTGGTTGACAACGTTTTCCATGTCTCCTGTTATGTTCATCTTTCTACCACCTGAGCTATACTCCCTGGGCTACAACACTGCCAGTTGCTGCTCAGAAGTGTCGTGTCCACAGACCAATACACAAGCTATAGTAATAGTGGGGTTCAGTAACGCCTGCTGTTCCCCTGCTGTGTGTCCGGCAAAAATTACTGCTACCTAGCTACACATGTTTAAAAAAACATGACATGTTAAAGTGGCTAGTGCTACACATAGATATCAGGCTACACCCTTATTTCTAAGCTGTAAACAAGTGAAACGTCAAATTTAAAACCATTCAATGATTAGTGTTGGTAACAAATCTGTAACTAAATAATTGTGACATATTATGGCAGATATCCACATGTCTAACACAAAAGCATACTTATGCTATAGGGTACTGATGGTGAACCTTCTCACTCCATAACTTTGACCAATCCAACTCACATCATGCCTCAAATGCTGCAATGTTGGAAGTGCATAATGTGGGTTGAACTTTGACAACAGCTGCAGTGCGAAGGTTATCCTTCTGTGTTCTTGGCTTTTAAATAAAAGCATACAAGTAAATATAATAATACATTGTTGATTAAGGGACATGATGTACACCTGTAATATTGTGCAAACAATGGATGTAGGACTATTCCTCTTCAACATTACTTATATTTGTGTCATTTGAAAAAATACATATTTTAGTTAAAAATTAAAAACCCATGTTCAGTAGCTGTGAAAGGCCCGTTTGTGTACTTCTATATTGTTTGCAACCAATGTATTGTATACGGATGGAAGCGCGTCACACTAATAGATTAGATTTATTTTAAATGGAATGTAGCAGAACCAATTGGAGATAAATGAAAAGGATGAGCCACTGAGACACGCTCAGCAGAGTACAAGCAGCAGTGCTTGAACATGTAACTGGAGCGTGATCTGCACTAAAAAAAGTAAAAAACACAGACTGAAGTGAACACTGAAACACAACTGTCCACAATCTGTGAAAAGCTCCTTTCTGTACTTCTATAGTGTTTGCAACCAATGTATTGTATACGGATGGAAGCGCGTCACACTAATACTATTAGGATGAGCCACTGAGACACGCTCAGCAGAGTACAAGCAGCAGTGCTTGAACAAGTAACTGGAGCGTGATCTGCACTCAAAAAAGTAAAAAACACAGACTGAAGTGAACACTGAAACACAACTGTCCACAATCTGTGAAAAGCTCCTTTCTGTACTTCTATAGTGTTTGCAACCAATGTATTGTATACGGATGGAAGCGCGTCACACTAATACTATTAGGATGAGCCACTGAGACACGCTCAGCAGAGTACAAGCAGCAGTGCTTGAACATGTAACTGGAGCGTGATCTGCACTAAAAAAAGTAAAAAACACAGACTGAAGTGAACACTGAAACACAACTGTCCACAATCTGTGAAAAGCTCCTTTCTGTACTTCTATAGTGTTTGCAACCAATGTATTGTATACGGATGGAAGCGCGTCACACTAATACTATTAGGATGAGCCACTGAGACACGCTCAGCAGAGTACAAGCAGCAGTGCTTGAACAAGTAACTGGAGCGTGATCTGCACTCAAAAAAGTAAAAAACACAGACTGAAGTGAACACTGAAACACAACTGTCCACAATCTGTGAAAAGCTCCTTTCTGTACTTCTATAGTGTTTGCAACCAATGTATTGTATACGGATGGAAGCGCGTCACACTAATACTATTAGGATGAGCCACTGAGACACGCTCAGCAGAGTACAAGCAGCAGTGCTTGAACAAGTAACTGGAGCGTGATCTGCACTCAAAAAAGTAAAAAACACAGACTGAAGTGAACACTGAAACACAACTGTCCACAATCTGTGAAAAGCTCCTTTCTGTACTTCTATAGTGTTTGCAACCAATGTATTGTATACGGATGGAAGCGCGTCACACTAATAGTATTAGTGTGACGCGCTTCCATCCGTATACAATACATTGGTTGCAAACACTATAGAAGTACAGAAAGGAGCTTTTCACAGATTGTGGACAGTTGTGTTTCAGTGTTCACTTCAGTCTGTGTTTTTTACTTTTTTGAGTGCAGATCACGCTCCAGTTACTTGTTCAAGCACTGCTGCTTGTACTCTGCTGAGCGTGTCTCAGTGGCTCATCCTTTTCATTTATCTCCAATTGGTTCTGCTACATTCCATTTAAAATAAATCTAATCTATTAGTCTAATAGATTACATTTATTTTAAATGGAATGTAGCAGAACCAATTGGAGATAAATGAAAAGGATGAGACACTGAGACACGCTCAGCAGAGTACAAGCAGCAGTGCTTGAACATGTAACTGGAGCGTGATCTGCACTAAAAAAAGTAAAAAACACAGACTGAAGTGAACACTGAAACACAACTGTCCACAATCTGTGAAAAGCTCCTTTGTGTAGTTCTATAGTGTTTGCAACCAATGTATTGTATACGGATGGAAGCACGTCACACTAATAGATTTGATTTTTTTTTGTAATATAATGGAGCTGCACCAATTCCACAAAATAAAAAAAAAAAAAAAAAAAAAAAAGAGTCAGTGACACGTGCAGATGCCTACAAACAGCGGTGGATGCAGAGCAAACTGCAGCGTCACCTGCACTGTCACACACACACCTTGCACAGAGCTGTTAAAACAACACTGGCAAAATGAAGCTTTACACAGCGGTTGGTAAACTAGCCTGCCTCAAGCACAGTAGTACACAAAATCGCAATATCTAACTGTCCCTCAGAGTGAGCAGAGTAGCGTTCTGTCCCTTACTGAGTTCACAGCACAGTGACGCTAAAATGGCGGCGGCGCCTTTTATAGTGCATTCTGACATCATTTCAGCAGCCAATCACAGCCATGCCATTAGTTAAGATGACCGCAGCATTACAGGATGTGCCCACACTTCGTAGGATTCCTCATTGGCTGACTAAAATCACATTGCCTGTCTCAAAGAATTATGGGAACTTCCGATTCCGGTATACGATATGGAAAAAGTATCGGAATTAAGTATCGGAATTCCGATAACGCGAATATCGGCCGATACCCGATACTTGCGGTATCGGAATGCTCAACACTAGTTATAAATATTCTACGAGTAGATAGAGAATGTATAACTGGTGGAGAAAAGTTGACCTTGATGGACCTGTGTCTTTTTTCAATCTATGTAACTATGTGACACTTTGAGGTCTCTTAGGATAGCATTAAACACTTTTCAAGCTTTTTAACTTAAATACAACCTTAGTAATGTCAAAGTGAGCTCAAAACATATGGCTATAGCTAAACGGTTTATAGCTGTTTTTCACTTCTGTGCTGCCTCACACAATCTGTAATGTTTATTCAGAGTTTTACATTTTTCTCTCTTGATGTCTATTGCTAATCTGAGATGTCCTATAACTTTGCACTCTTACTACAATATGGCAGAATGGCTGATGCATTCCATGCCTCTGCTTTTATGCATGCTATGATAGTCCTTATTGATTGGATGTATTATACCATGTGATGCGATGACTGTGGGGCATATGGGGAATCCCTTGTGGCTGTACCTGAGGTCCTATGAAACATCTCTGGCTTTTTGCAAACTTCTGCTTTATGTAAATTGGTATTGGGTGTTTATTTTGTGATTAGTAAAAACATTTTTTATCTAACGTTATGTGTACACATTGCGGCTAGCCAATCTTGGTGTAGGAGACATCCACAATGTCCAGACACAACGGCTTGTGCCATTGGCTGCTGAAATCACATGTCCCTCTCTATATAAAGATCCGACATCTTGTTTTAGCTCCTTTTTGTCAACGTAACAGCGCAAAGAGGCTGCTCCTGATGTTGGTCCTGGGTGCTAATAGATTTTAGCTAGTTAGCTAGGCAGTTGTTTATAAGTCAAATAGTTTAGATAGCTAGTGTCCTGTGTGGCTGTGAAATCGACCTTCCAGCAGATTTTCTTTTTTCTTGTGCCATTAGTGAGCTCCACAGACAAAAACAGCAGGGCACATTTCATAGAAGTGTGTTGTGAACTGCATCTATTGTGTTCCATACACGAGTAGACCTTTCAAAATCATTTTTTTTTCAGTTGCTAAACGTGATTCAGCAAGGCATATGTCACCTTGTCATTTCGTGGCATCTTTGTGCAGAGCTGTTACAGAGTTAAAAAAAAACTATTTTTTTCTGTTACAAATATGATACAGCACACCATATCCCACCTTGTCATTTTGTGGCAGTGAAATTCATCTGTTTTTCAATGTTTTTATTAAACATTTTTAGTTAATATTTTATAATAATGATACAAGATAATGTGACATAAAGTAGGTTATGCAATTATACATAAACACAAGACTTTCTTTTGTGTCTGAAATATAGCAATAATGGATGAATACACACATTTCAAACAAACGAACAAGTAGTCAAACAATTAAGTATAAACTTATTTATCTGATTTGATTGTATGACGATTAAATTAACGTATTAACAGATAGAATATTATTGTTTTTCATCTTAGAATACAGAACAATATGGTGCAGTATGATTCATTTAGTATAGTTTTTTGTTATACAAACGTTAAACTGATAGTATAAAGTATACTATAGAAAGGGATATTAAGTTAGATTGTCCCAATGAAACCATTTTTTTGCAAATTTTTTAATTTGGTTATTTTCGAGGGCAGATTGTAGTTCATAAGCCTTATGAAGGTGAATTCTTTCAACTATATCAGGGAAGGATGGAGGGAGTTGATTTTTCCAATTATAGGCAATTACGCTTTTAATTACTAATAGGATATGAAGTATCAAAAATATTTTATCTAAACTTGTGTTTGGGAGTTCCAGGGAAAGGAGGACTAGTTGTGGAGTAAGAGTAATCTGATTACCTATTATTTTATTTATGAGATCGTTTGCTTGAGACCATAGCGAGGTTAATTTGGGGCAATCCCAAAATATGTGGGAAAGATCTCCACGAAGGCCGCAGTCTCTCCAGCACAGAGGGGATGAGTTTTGACCGAAATGGGCCACCCTCACAGGGGTATCGTACCATCTCGAGAAGACCTTGTAGTGTGTCTCCTGTAGTGACATGGAGAGTGTGGAAGCATAAGTGGATGTAAATGCATCTTCCCAATCATCGCATGAAGGAGTAATGTTGAGATCTTGTTCCCATTTTTTAGTATAGGAGTTTTTTGTAAAATCAGAGTCTTGATTTAGCCAGTCGTATATATAACTGTGGCTCCAGAATATCCCGTGCTCCAAGTTAGAGAGTAGATTTAATGTAGCTTCTGAGAGATTGGGTCTTTGTTGGAGCCAGGATAAAATCTGGTCTTTTAAGATTAGGTAATGATTAAACATTGAGGAAGGGAGACTTCCGGGAGGCGGAGCCAAGGAATGGCCGCTTTTTAGCAGAGCTCCCCGCTGGCCTATTCTCATCTGTGGCCATCCCTCCGTTTGTGAGTGGAGAAACAGCATTAATCAGCGGGGGGAATACGTGGACAGGGGGCTCGTCTATCGGGTCTGCCTCTCCAGGCTCCTCGGGAGGCTCCAGGCGCAGGAGACGCTGTGCAGCGTGGTACAGGCCGCCGCATGTGAGCTGTGAAGAGGGACTTGCACAGATAAGAGGTCCCGAGATAACAAGCGACCACCCGCTGGGAGAGAAAAAACAAACAGTGAAGCCCTGAAGATCTGGCCGTTATCGCTTCTAGGGTCGGAGGTGGTGAGTGCAGTGGCAATAGGGGGAGGGTTAACTACAACAGACACCATCTTCCTGCCACAGTCCTCAGCAGCATCCCTGCACTACAGGCTTGTTTTAAGTTGCTGACCATCTCCTCAAAGGTGACAGATGCAATAAAGCACTCAAGGTCTGTCTGATAAGGGTTTAACCCCTGAGGCCCCTTTACAGAGCTCAAATAAATCAGCTTAAGAAGTCACAAGGGGATTACCTCAGAGACTACACACAATACAGGACCTAGAGGACAGTTAATATTGACTTTATTAACCCTTTGGCAGCGGTCTAACCTGGTGAAGTCCTCACTCAGTGACACATTAATCTGTTTACAACTTAGAAGTTTATATTTGTCCTCTCTGACTTTCAAGGTTACTTAACCTCTATAAATAAAGGTAAACAGCAAGAGACTAATATTCTATACTGTTGTGAATAGGCTGGAAATGAGTTCTGAGCATAAGCTCCCTCTGGTGGTTACAAACGGTACTGGACTGTCCAGTGAAGATATTGAGGATTGGGAATCAGGTGTTACTGACTGGTCTTATATAAGGGAGTCGCCTTCCCATCAGGGTTGCCGGTGATCAATTGTTCTGGTCTCAATCCTTGATTCCTGTTTCCTTTGTAGCCTGCTGTGTCGTTTCTGAATCTCCTGCTAACAGATAAGTAGTGTTGAGCGATACGATACTGCAAATATCGGGTATCGGCCGATATTAGCTGTATCGGCCTTTCGATTCCGAATACCGATATTTTTTTGTCATATCGAATACCGGAATCGGATTTGTCACTGTCACTGTCTGTGTCCGTCGGTCGGGTCTGTCACTGTCAGTGTCCGTCGGTCGGGTCTGTCAGGAGTCAGCGGCACTTACCTGGCAGAAGATCTCCGGCGGTCACGGCCTGGACTGCTTCATGGCCGCCATCCTCTTCTCCCCGGCGGTCACATGCAGTTTCTCGCGATAACTGCAGTGACTGCTGGGTAATCCCGGCCGTAAAGCAGTCAGTCCGATGACGTCACCGCCGGGGAAGCAGGTAATCAGCTGTGCTGCGCCGGGATGACAGGCTCTGCCTGTCATTGCGATGTAGCAGAGCTGGATCGTCGTGGGACTGTCGTTATGGACTGCGTCGGACAGGTGGTATACTGTTGGTTTGTTTTTTTTCTTTTTTTACAGGAGATCGATGGCGTCGCAGGAATGAGAGTACAATAAAATAAATGAAAACTGTGTTGTCTCTTTTATTTCATTAAAATACTTTTTTCTTGCTTTGTCTTTTTTTTATGCATTTAATAACTTTGGGATTAATAATGGATCGGTGTCTTATTGACGCCTCTCCATTATTAACCGGGCTTATTGTCACCGTGCAATCAACGGTGACATTAACCCCTTATTACCCCGCTTGCCACCGCTACAGGGCAAGTGGGAAGAGCCGGGTAAAGTGCCACAATTGGCACATCTTTTGATGCGCCAAATGTGGGGCTGCTGTAGCCTGGTATTATCAGGCTGTTGAGGGCCAAAATCCATGGGCCTTGACAGTCTTTTAATACCAGGCCGCAGCAGTCTGCATTTTACTTGGCTGGTTAACAAAAATAGGGGGACCCCTACGCCGTTTTTTTTTCGAGGGGATCCCCTATTTTTGTTAACCAGCCAAGCTAAGCAGACTGCTGTGACCTGGTATTATCAGGCTTGCAAGGTCCATGGATATTGGATCCTTACCAGCCTGAAAAACCAGGCCTCAGCGGTCTGCTTCATCTGGCTGGTTAACAAAAATAGGGGGACCCCACGCCAATTTATTTCGAGGGGATCCCCTATTTTTGTTAATCAGCCAAGATATGCAGACTGCTGTGGCCTGGTATTATCAGGCTGGCAAGGTCCATGGATCTTGGCTCCTTAACAGCCTGAAAATCCAGGCCTCAGCGGTCTGCTTCATCTGGCTGGTTAACAAAAATAGGGGGGACCCCACGCCAATTTTTTTCGAGGGGATCCCCTATTTTTGTTAACCAGTTCCCTCTGACGTCACTGATTGTGTCCCTGGCTGACCTGAAGTGAAAGTGGAAAGCAATCAATTAAGCTTTCCACTTCCTCTCCTGTCAGCCAGGAGAGGAACTCATTCATTTGGGGGTTTACTGTGAGGCTGCAGCATTAGCTGCGGTCCCTGCAGTAAACATTAACCCTTTCTGAAGGATTACACCGTGGGACCTGACTGTACATCGGATTGGTAAGAATAATTTTGCTTTATTATTTTATTTTTATTACAGGAAATGGTTTTAGCAGGAAAATAAAATATGTTCAAAAACTGTGTGATTATTTCATTAAACTTCTTTTTTATTAAAGGTGTGTGTTTGATTTTTCTTTCATACAATAGGATTAATAATTGATAGTTGTCTAATTGACAGCTCTCAATTATTAACCTGGCTTAAAGTGACCTTTCAATTGCAAGGTCATTTTAACCCCTTATTAACCCATTCGCCACCGCTACAGGGCAATGGGAATAGACGGGCAAAGTGCCAGAAAGGGCAAATCTAATTAGAGATTTGCCCTTTCTGGGGTGTCTGGGGGCAGATGTTAGTAGCCGGGGGGGGCCAAAAATAATGGTCCCTCTCTGGGCTATTATTATCTGCCCCCACTCACTGGCTTTGTCTGTCTGGTTGCGAAAATAGGGCGGGAGCCCACGCATTTTTTTTCAGCAATTTTACACCTCATATATATATATATACATGTCATTAAATTTGTGACACAATATATATATATATTATATATATATTATATATATTTATATTTATAGTTCATACACTTCTACATAGTATAATAGCCGCTAATTCAATTGCCGGCTTTTGTGAAAATGCAGAACCCGACATGAAATGACACTTGGTTTACATAGAGTTAACCATGTCTTTTCATGTAGTTTGATATCTGATTTGCACAAACAATTATATGAGTGTAAGTGTGCAAAATTTCACACCTGTAGGGGTTAATTAAAGGTGTAAATTCGTAGCAAAAAAGTCCGTTTTTTTTACAACGAATTTACACCTTTAATCAACCCCTACAGGTGTGAAATTTTGCACACATAGACTGATGTAATTGTTTGTGCAAATCAGATTGCAAACGACATGAAAAGACATGGTTAACCCTATGTACACCAAGTGTCATTTCATGTCGGGTGCTTCTGTCTTTTCACAGAAGCCGGCTTTACCCGGCAATTGAATCAGAGGATATTTTACTATGTAGAAGTGTATAAACTATACATATATGTATATATATATGTCACAATGACATGTATATATATATATATGTATTCTATGTGTGTATATTTAGTGTTTACAAGGAAATAAAGGTTTTTTTTAGTTGCGATATTTTGTTCCCATAGACTTACATTGGACTTCCGGTATCGGAATCGGATATCGGCGATATTTAGTGATATCGGCGACTGCATTCCAATCCGATATTTTCCGATACCAAGCAGTATCGCTCAACACTACAGATAAGACATTTTCTTCTTTTTGTTTTTTGTGCTTGATTTTTGCATTTTGTCCTGCACTTCTGTGGGGCCTTCAGGGTCCCCTCTGGGGGCTTTTGCCCTCTCAGTTCAGTTCAGCCACTGATGTTTGTACATTTGCTTTTTCCAGTTTTTTCAGTGGCTGCTGTTTTGTTTTTGGTTACACCAGAGAACTAATTTAGGTGGTAGAGGTCGTGTGATCTCAGGTGTTTTTGAAATTAGTAGAGTTGGTGCTTTTCAGGGTTTTTTGGGATTGCAGTAAGTGCCCTTCCTATCCTTTTCTATTAAGTAAGTTTGGGCCCCAACGTTTGCTCATACTATTTTCTGTCTGTGTCAGTATTTCTTCTTGTCTAACCGCCATTACATGTTTGGGGGCTTTCTATGTTCTTTGGGGATCTGCTCCGGGGCAGATAGCTTTCCTCTTTCTATCTTTAGGTGTAGTTAGTTTCTCAGGCTGTGACGAGGCATCTAGGACCAACGTAGGAACGCTCCACGGCTGCCTCTAGTTGTGGTGGTTAGTCAGGGTACTGCAATCTCATAGTTTCCAACTGCTCTGGTGTATTTCCTTTTTTGCCTGCTCTCCTCAGCTACCAAATCATAACAGTATCACCGGCCCAACTGAAAATTATATGGTACTCACAGAAGGGAAAAATATTGTGGAAAGAAAAAAAAAAAAAGTTGTCAGAGTTGTCAGTAGTGTTGAGCGATACGATACCGCAAGTATCGGGTATCGGCCGATATTAGCTCTATCGGACTTTCGACACTTAGTTCCGATATTTTCGTCTTATTGGATACCGGAATCGGAATTGTCACTGTCACTGTCAGTGTCCGTCGGTCGGGTCTGTCAGGAGTCAGCGGCACTTACCTGGCAGAAGATCTCCGGCGGTCACGGGCTGGACTGCTTGATGGCCACCATCATCTTTCCCTGGCGGTCACATGCAGTTTCTCGCGATAACTGCAGTGACTGCTGGGTAATCCCGGCCGTAAAGCAGTCAGTCCGATGACGTCACCGCCGGGGAAGCAGGTAATCAGCTGTGCTGCGTCGAGATGACAGGCTCTGCCTGTCATTGCGATGTAGCAGAGCTGGATCGTCGTGGGACTGTCGTTACTATGGACTGCGTCGGACAGGTGGTATACTGTTGGTTTTTTTTTTTCTTTTTTTACAGGAGATCGATGCCGTCGCAGGAATGAGTGTATAATAAAATTAATGAAAACTGTGTTGTCTCTTTTATTTCATTAAAATACTTTTTTCTTGCTGTGTCTTTTTTTTTATACATTTAAAAACTTTGGGATTAATAATGGATCGGTGTCTTATTGACACCTCTCCATTATTAACCGGGCTTATTCTCACCGTGCAATCAACGGTGACATTAACCCCTTATTACCCCACTTGCCACCGCTACAGGGCAGTGGGAAGAGCCGGGTAAAGTGCCACAATTGGCACATCTTTTGATGCGCCAAATGTGGGGCTGCTGTAGCCTGGTATTATCAGGCTGTTGAGGGCCAAAATCCATGGGCATTGACAGTCTTTTAATACCAGGCCGCAGCAGTCTGCATTTTACTTGGCTGGTTAACAAAAATAGGGGGACCCCTACGCCATTTTTTTTTCGAGGGGATCCCCTATTTTTGTTAACCAGCCAAGCTAAGCAGACTGCTGTGGCCTGGTATTATCAGGCTGGCAAGGTCCATGGATATTGGATCCTTACCAGCCTGAAAAACCAGGCCTCAGCAGTCTGCTTCATCTGGCTGGTTAACAAAAATAGGGGGGACCCCATGCCAAATTTTTTTCAAGGGGATCCCCTATTTTTGTTAACCAGCCAAGATATGCAGACTGCTGTGGCCTGGTATTATCAGGCTGGCAAGCAGGGTCGGACTGAGGCACCGGGACACCGGAGAAACCTACGGTGGGCCCCAGCTCCTGCGTGGTGGGCCCTGATTTGAAAGGATAGGTCGCGGGGCAGAGGGGGCAGTGGCCCCGGGGCCCGCGCTCTGAGGGGGCCCACCCGGAGCTACGATACAGTTACATTCTGCGGCAGAGCAGGGAGAATCGCTCTCCCTGCTCTGCCGCCCGGAAGCTATGGGGCCTGAACAGGCGTTGGGGGGGCCCGGTGCCAGCAGTGGGCCCCCCACCTGTCATCGGAGGGTCAGCTGTATCGGCATCCAGCCGATAAAGCTGACCGCATGGAGAGAGAAGGAGCGAGCGCTCCTTACTCTCCCATAATCCCCCTCTCAGCGTATGACAGCGGGCGCAATAACATCACCTGCCAGCGCCCGCTGTCAGACGCTGAGAGGGAGAACAGTGAGCAGCACAGGAGCCGGGAGGTGAGTTTTTTTTTATTTTTTTTTTAATGGGGGTGCAGTCGAGTCCTGGCTGGAGAAGTCGTCATGTCGGTGTGGGCCAGATGGAAAAGACATGAAAAGTGAACAATTCCATTAGAAAGAACATCAGCGGTAAGTCATTATCTGTACCTGTGCTGTAATCTATTATATCTTCTGTAGGACTGGTATTATTTAACACAGACCATATGGCGGTAATATCAATATTGGTCTTTTTATATATAGATTATTTTGACCAACAGCGCGGTCATTTGCTGAGGTTCTCTGATGATGGGCCCACTCAGAAGTTTTGCCCCCACTAAACCAAAACCCTAGCTACGCCTATGGCTCTCTCTCTAGTCTTTCTTTCTCGCTCTCTGTTCTTTCCTTCTCGCTCTCTGTTCTTTTTTCTCTCTGTTCTTTCTTTCTCTCTTTTCTTTCTTTCCTCTCTTTCTTTCTCTGTTTGTTCTTTCTCTCTCGCTGCTCTTTCTTTCTTTTCCTCAGTACCAGCCACTGTGCCCTCATTACCAGTCAGTGTGATCAGCAGTGCTAAATGGTTACGCTTGGGGCGAGGATATGGGTGTGATTAGCTGTGAAATGGGTGTTGTCGGGGCGTGGCCTAAAATTTTCAGCGGCGCGCAACACGCGCAGCAGCCTTTAATCCTCTTTCCTGTCTTCCAAATTTGGGAGGTATGCTGTATGACCTCCCTACAACTTCTGGCCATGCTCCTGATGAGCGCGACGGATGGTCTCGTGAGGGATCTCCTCCCACACCTGGACTAAAGCATCCACCAACTCCTGGACAGTCTGTGGTGCAACGTGGCATGGCCTAAAATTTTCTGCAGCATGCACAGCGTGCCACAGCCTTTGTCCCTCTTTCCCTTATTCAAAGGTTGGGAAGTATGATGTTGGGCCGCAAGAATATATTTTCTCTGGTGGGCCCAAGGTACTCCAGTCCGACGCTGCTGGCAAGGTCCATGTATGTTGGCTCCTTAACAGCCTTAAATACCATGCCTCAGCAGCAGGGGCGTACATATAAATCATGGGCCCCATAGCAAAAGTCTGAATGTTCCCCACCCCCCCAAAAAAAAACCCAGAGGCATTGTAAATGTAAAGTGCCAGCACAGTGAGGGAAGTTGAGTCGCACAGAGACAGGGGTTTTGGGGGTACTCGGCACCGATCACGTCGACTTCTATGGGGGATGTCACGAGTAGCACAGCTCGGTCCGTGACCTGGGCGATCACTGGAATGTGGGATATTTCCAGGGGATGATAGAATGTTCGTGTAGTTTGTCGTGACGCCACCTGTAGTACCTGGTCAGGGTGTCCAGCGCTGCTGTGCAGGTCCTCTGGAAGGGATGGTGTAGTGCAGGTAGGTGAAAAGTCTTCTACAGGTAACACGCTATCCTTCCAGGGCAGATAGATGTGAGATAGAGCAATGGTGCAAAGTGATGTAGCAGAGTGGACTATGCGACGTAGTAAGAAAGAAGGAAACACTTCAAGTTAAACGTTGCATAATAAAATTTTTAATAATAACATTACAAAAGTGCAAATAGCATTAGTGCCGAAGTTCGTGGAGACTTCTTAGGACTACCCCCACCGGGGTAACTTCACAGTGTCCTTTACTTGTGCTTGTGGAGGACCCGCTCCAAACCTCCAACTGTGGTCTTGGGTGGGCTGCAAGACTTTCCTTGAGCAGACCTCACTTTCGGCCACACCAAACGGGTTTTTAGTTTCTGAGGTAGTTGAAAATAGTGCACAGTTAAGTTTTTTGTAAAACCAAGATGGAGCACCGAAGTGCCAACTATTTACAGAAAAGTTTGTGAGCCAGTACAGTTCATGGCTTCAAAGTTCAACATTTTGATTACAGTGAAACACCATTACCCAACCTGGGTATATTAACCCCTCTCTGCCATCAGACGTACTATTCCGTCCATGTGACCCTGGACCTAATTCCCATGGACGGAATAGTACGTCATGGGCGATCAGCTGCGCTCCCGGGGGGAGCGCAGCTGATCGCCGCCGGGTGTCAGCTGATTATCACAGCTGACACCCGTGACTGTGTGTCAGGAGCGGTCACGGACCGCTCCCGGCACATTAACCCTTGGCACACCGCGATCAAACATGATCGCGGTGTACCCGGGGCACAGGGGAGGATCGCGCAGGCAGGGGGCTCCTGGCGCTCCCCTGAGACCCTCAGAGCAGCGCGATGTGTCGCGCTGTTCCGAGGGTCCGTCCTCCCTCCAGGTCCCCGGATCCAAGATGGCGCCGGGGTCCTGCAGGGAGGCGGCTTCCTCAGTGCCTGCTGAGAGCAGGCGCTGGGGAAGCCTGCAGCGATGCCAGAGCGATCGCTGGTGTGACAGAGTGCTGTGCACACTGTCACACCAGCGATCTGATAAAATACTGTGATGTCCCACCCTGGGACAAAGTAAAAAAGTAAAAAAAGTAAAAATAAAAAGTGTAAAAAAAAATCATAAAAAAAAAAAAAAATATTCCCCAATAAATTCATTTTTTCCTGTAAATAAAAAAAACAAAACAATAAAAGTACACATATTTGGTATCGCGCGTCCGTAACGACCCCCCCTATAAAACTGTCCCACTAGTTAACCCCTTTAGTGAACCCCTTAAAAAAAAAAAAAAAAACGAAGCAAAAAATCAATGCTTTATCATCATACCGCCGAACAAAAAGTGAAATAACACGCGATCAAAAAGACCGATATAAATAAACATGGTACCACTGAAAACGTCATCTTGTCCCACAAAAACGAGCCTCACACAGCATCATGAGCGAAAAAATAAAAAAGTTATAGCTCGCAGAATAAAGCGATGCAAAAATAATGATTTTTTATATAAAATTGTTTTCATTCTATAAAAGCGCCAAAACCTAAAAAATGATATAAATGAGGTATCGCCATAATCGTACTGACCCGAAGAATAAAACTGCTTTATCAATTTTACCACACGCGGAACGGTATAAACGCCTCCCCCAAAAGAAATTCATGAATTGCTGATTTTTGTTCATTCTAACCTCCCAAAAATCGAAATAAAAAGCGATCAAAAATGTCATGTGCTCAAAAATGGTACAAATAAAAACGTCAACTCGTCCCGCAAAAAATAAGACCTCACATGACTCTGTGTGCCAAAATATGCAAAAATTATAGCTCTCAAAATGTGGTGATGCAAAAAACTATTTTTTGCAATAAAAAGCGTCTTTTAGCGTGACAGCTGCCAATCACAAAAACCCGCTATAAATAGTAAATCAAACCCCCTTTATCACCCCCTTAGTTAGGGAAAAATAATAAAATTAAAAAAATGTATTTATTTCCATTTTCCCGTTGTTGAGGGTTAGGGTTGGCGCTAACGTTAGTATTAGGGTTAGGGTTGGCGCTAACGTTAGGATTAGGGTTGGGATTAGGGATGGGGTGTGTTAGGGTTAGGTTTGTGGTTAGGGTTGGGACTAGGGTTATTGGTGTTTGGGGTTAGGGTTGGAGTTAGAATTGGGGGTTTCCTGCTGTTTAGGCACATCAGGGCTCTCGAAATGTGACATGGCGTCTGATCTCAATTCCAGCCAATTCTGCGTTGAAAAAGTCAAATGGTGCTCCTTCACTTCTGAGCTCTGCCATGCGCCCAAACAGTAGTTTACCCCACATATGGGGTATCAGCATACTCTGGACCCCAAGAGTTATTGTGCAATTTGGGCCTATTTCTTCTGTTACCCTTGGGAAAATAAAAAACTGGGGGCGACAAAATCATTTTTGTAAAAAAAAAAAATATTTTTTTGTTTTTACGGCTGTATGTTATAAAACTTCTGTGAAGTACTTGGGGCTTCATAGCGCTCACCACACTTCTAGATAAGTTCCTTGTGGGGTCTATTTTCCAAAATGGGTCACTTGTGGGGGTTTCCACTGTTTAGGGCATCAGGGCTCTCCAAATGCGACATGAGCCCCCAGACCATTCCATCAAGTCTGCAATCCAAAACGTCACTACTTCCCTTCCGAGCCCCGACGTGTTCCCATACAGTAGTTTTTCTCCACATATTGGGTATCAGCGTACTCAGGACAATTTGGACAACAACTTTTGGGGTCCAATTCTCCTGTTACCCTTGTGAAAATAAAATATTGGGGGCGAAAAAATCATTTTTGTAAAAAAAAAAGGATTTTTTATTTTTACGGCTGTACGTTATAAACTTCTGTGAAGCACTTCGGGGTTCAAAGTGCTCACCACAATCTAGATAAGTTCCTTGTGGGGTCTATTTTCCAAAATGGGGTCACTTGTGGGGGGTTTCCACTGTTTAGGCGCATCAGGGGCTCTCCAAATGCGACATGACGCCCCCAGACCATTCCATCAAAGTCTGCAATCCAAAACGTCACTACTTCCCTTCCGAGCCCCGACATGTGCCCATACAGTAGTTTTCTCCCACATATTGGGTATCAGCGTACTCAGGACAATTTGGAAACAACTTTTGGGGTCCAATTTCTCCTGTTACCCTTGTGAAAATAAAATATTGGGGGCTAAAAAATCATTTTTGTAAAAAATTTATTTTACGGCTGTACGTTATAAACTTCTGTGAAGCAAAAAGTCAAACGGCGCTCCTTCCCTTCCAAACTCTGCCATGCACCCAAACAGTGGTTTACCCCCACATATGGGGTATCAGCGCACTCAGGACAAATTGCACAATAACTTTTGGAGTCTTGTTTCCCTTGGGAAAATAAAAATTGGGGTGAAAAGATCAATTTTGTGGAAAAAATATAATTTTTTAATTTTACGGCTCTACGTTATAAACTTGTGTGAAGCACTTGGGGGTTCAAATTGCTCACCAAAGATCTAGATAAGTTCCTTAGGGGGTCTAGTTTCCCAAATGGGGTCACTTGTGGGGGCTTTCCACTGTTTAGGCACATCAGGGGCTCTCCAAATGCAACATGGCGTCCAATCTCAATTCCAGCCAATTTTGGTTGGAAAAAGTCAAATAGTGCTCCTTCCATTCCGAGCTCTGCCATGCGCCCAAACAGTGGTTCCCCCCCACATATGGGGTATTAGCGTACTCAGGACAAATTGGACAACAAATTTTGTGGTCCAATTTCTCCTGTTACCTATGGGAAAATAAAAAATTAGTGACTAAGAGATAATTTTTGTGGGAAAAAAATAGAATTTTTTATTTTCATGCCCGGGCATTATAAACTTGTGTGAAGCACTTGGGGGTTCAAAGTGCTCACCAAAGATCTAGATAAGTTCCTTAGGGGGTCTAGCTTCCAAAATGGGGTCACTTGTGGGGGGTTTCCACTGTTTAGGCTCATCTGGGGCACTACAAACGGAACATGACCCCCATCAATGTTTGCATTCCAAAACGTTACTGCTTCTTTTCCAAGCCCTGCCGTGCGCCCAAACATGTTTCCCCCCCCCACATATGGGGTATCAGCGTACTCAGGACAAATTGGACAACAAGTTTTGGGGTCCAATTTCCTTGGGAAAAATCAAAAATTTGGGACTAAAAAATCATTTTTGTGGAAAATTGTTTTTTTTTTTTTTTTCACACCCAGGCATTATAAACTTTTGTGAAACACTTTGGGGTTCAAAGTGCTCACAACAGATCTAGATAAGTTCCTTAGGGGGTCTAGTTTCCAAAATGGTGTCACTTGTGGGGGGTTTCCACTGTTTAGGCGTATCAGGGGCTCTCCAAACACGACATGGCGTCCAATCTCAACTCCAGCCAATTTTAGTTTGAAAAAGTCATACGGCGCTCCTTCCCTTACGAGCTCTGCCGTGTGCCCAAACAGTGGTTTTCCCCCACATATGGGGTATTGGCGTACTCAGGAGAAATTGCACAACAACTTTATCTGTCCTTTTTCTCCTTTTACCCTTGTGAAAATAAAAAAAAGTTTGTAAAAGATCATTTTTGTGGCTAAAAAGTTAAATATTAATTTTTTCCATCCACGTTGCTTCAGCTCCTGTGAAGCACCTGAAGGGTTAATAAACTTCTTGAATGTAGTTTTGAGTACCTTGAGGGGTGCAGTTTTTATAATGGTGTCACTTTTGGGTATTTTCTGCCATATAGACCCGTCAAAGTGACTTCAAATGTGAGGTGGTCCCTAAAAAAATGGCTTTGTAAATTTTGTTGTAAAAATGAGAAATCACTGGTCAACTTTTAACCCTTCTAATTTCCTAACAAAGAAAAATTTTGGTTACAAAATTGTGCTGATGTAAAGTAGACATGTGGGAAATGTTATTTCTTAACTATTTTGTGTGACATATTTCTCTGTTTTAAGGGAAAAAAAATTCAAAGTTTGAAAATTGCAAAATTTTTAAAATTTTCGCCATATTTGCGTTTTTTTCAAAAATAAACGCAAGGTATATCGAAGAAATTTTACCACTAACATGAAGTACAATATGTCACGAGAAAACAATCTCAGAATCGCGAAGATCCGTTGAAGCGTTCCAGAGTTATAACCTCATAAAGAGACAGTGGTCAGAATTGTAAAAATTGGCCCGGTCATTAACGTGCAAACCACCCTTGGGGGTGAAGGGGTTAAGGCAACAATAAACTTGTTCTTCTGAACATTCACCCGTCCGGGTACATCAAACCATTACCCAACCTGGGTATATTAAGGCAACAATAAACTTCTTTTTATGAACATTCACCCGTCCGGGTACATCA
This sequence comes from Oophaga sylvatica, assembly GCA_033576555.1. Classification (NCBI taxonomy): domain Eukaryota; kingdom Metazoa; phylum Chordata; class Amphibia; order Anura; family Dendrobatidae; genus Oophaga; species Oophaga sylvatica. Next base: position 505,859,361 of record JARQOD010000003.1, on the reverse strand, counting down.
ATAATTTAACTATTTACATACAGAGACCCTGTCCGGGTTATTTAGACTTCTTTGGCTGGCCTCTTACAGGTACCACCTGGTACTGTTCTGGAGCTTGCCAAACATCCGTGACAGGAGGGTCCACCCAGACCTGATGACGTCGTGTGGCCTGTACAGTGACGTCGTGACCCGCTATCTGGGTCTGTGTGGCCACCTCTTTCGTCTCCCTCCGGGTCTGGACCCCTATGTCCCGGACTGAACGAACCCCAGGGGGCCTAACAGGCGCCGGGTACGGGCCAGCTATCATTATCATGTCCATAGCTGGGGCTGCTGAGGAGACCACTGAGGGAGGCTGGGGAGATTTACGGCGTGGGGTGGGCACTTGTGCAGAGGCCTGGTTGGGGGAGGCTGAAGGCTCGTAGGGTCTGTCAGTTTCCTGACACTCTGGGGAGTAGGGGTCGCACCTGGTAACATTTAGGGCGTACCATCCATTGTAACCCCAGTGTCGGGTGTAAGTCACCAAGTCTCCTGGCAACAGGTCCCTCCCCGGGTGTCCTTCTGGGAGGTGAGCCTCCACGTCCCGCCGGGTTACAAAAACTTCTAAATAAAGTCCAGGCTCCTGGATGAAGCCCCAACCACCTTTTAACTTAAAGTTCCGTACTGCACCCTTACGCCGCGGCTCCCTTACCGTACTTTTATCCTTTCTCATACGTGCCTTCTCTGCCAGGTCCTTCTCCAGGTGACGTTGCCGAAGCTTTTGGGATTCTCGCTGCTCCCTTTGTCGCTCTGCTTCCCGCTCCCGACGTCTCCACTCTTCCTCCTGACGCCGGTTGTAATTCTCCTCCACCAGCAGCTCCATGTCTCCACCATCAAACGCCAGCTTACGATGTCCGGTTTGCGGCAGCTCTCCTGGCGCCCGCCAGTCCTGGCGGCGCTCACCTGTGGCGGAAGCAGCCGGCTCTGGAACAGATGACGGTCGGGCTCCGGTACAGGCAGGTAGAGCTCTGGTGCCTGGGCGGCCTCCTCCATGAGGACGGGTGTCGCTTCTTCTGCCTCAGCGACGGGGGGCAGACAGCGGGATCTGGGGTGCTGGTGCGGCGTTTTCTGCAGGAACGGGTGCCTCCACTGTGATACTGGCAACCGGTTCAGATTGCAAGGGCTGGGATGCCCGCACGGCCTCCTCTACTGGAACGGGTGCCTCCACTGAGATACTGTCAACCGGTTCAGATTGCAAGGGCTGGGATGCCCGCACGGCCTCCTGTACTGGAACGGGTGCCTCCACTGAGATACTGTCAACCGGTTCAGATTGCAAGGGCTGGGATGCCCGCACGGCCTCCTCTACTGGAACGGGTGCCTCACCTTCCGGTACAGACACTTCAGGGGGTAAGAGGGATTGGCGCCGCTCCAATTGTAGTTTTAGTTTAGCTTCCATCCTGGCGACCTCCTCCCGGTGCCGGGCCAGGTCTCTCAGGGTATCCTCCGCTTCTTCCAGCGTAGGAGGGTTTCCAGGCCGGGTGCCAAACGGTGGCTCCGTGGCGATCGGGTCGCTTCCATGGGGGGAGAGCTCTGACTCCTCCATCCCTTCCCACTTCTGCTCATGTCCGTTCGCCATCTCTGCCAAGTCACATGTGTCATTAGCATCAGGAGAGGCGCCATCTTTTGTAGGGAGGCGGGACCTTTGCGTTCGTTTCCGCCCACTGAGGAGGATGAGGAGGCGGAACTCCAGAGCTGTGGGGCACGATCTTACATTGCAGTAACATTTAGAGTGTGCGGACATCGTTTTTGCGCCACGGAGTGAGTGTACGCCCACGAGAGCACGCCCTTATTCTTCACCTGTGCCTCGTGGCGCAGATATGACAGAAAAATGGCAAATACAGTCTATGATGATTTTTGCAATTCTCAAGCAAAAAAACAGTTCAATTAAGGCACACAGGACTCGCTTATAGCGAGCTTCTGAATCCTGTTCGTGACGCCAAAGTTGAGTCGCACAGAGCCACAGGTTTTGGGGGTACTCGGCACCAAGCCCGTCGACTTCTATGGGGGATGTGACGGGTAGCACAGCTATGTCCGTGCCCTGGTCGCTCACTGGAATGTGGGATATTTCCAGGGGATGATAGAATGTTTGTGTAGTTTGTCGTGACGCCACCTGTAGTACCTGGTCAGGGTGACCAGCGCTGCTGTGCAGGTCCTCTGGCAGGGATGGTGTAGTGCAGCTAGGTGATAAGTCTTGTACAGGTAAGACGGTATCCTTCCAGGGCAGATAGATGTGAGATAGAGCAATGGTGCAGAGTGATGTAGCAGAGTGGAGTATGCGACATAGTAAGAAAGCAGGAAAGGAAACAATTCTTACTACAAAGACATGCAGCATAAGGCTGCCTCAACCCCTCCCATCCAACTAGCTACACCCTGTTCTAACCAGCCTGAGCTAGACCATCCCATTGGGTCCGCCTACACTCAGCTGGCATAGTGTACTGTTGAATGCAGTGGTTGGAGTCAATGGGGTGTTTCCTCCTTACCTGAGAGTAAGTTGTCACACCGCTGGGTGCGATGCAACATCTCTGTGGCGACTGGACCCTCGGGTGCTTCTGTCTTTTCACAAATGCCGGCTTTACCCGGCAATTGAATCAGAGGCTATTTTACTATGTAGAAGTGAATAAACTATAAATATATGTATATATATATATGTCACAATGACATGTATATATATATATATATGTATTCTAAGTGTGTATATTTTGTGTTTACAAGGAAAGAAGTGTTTTTTAGTTGCAATATTTTGTTCCCATAGACTTACATGGGACTTCCGGTATCGGAATCGGATATCGCCGATATTTAGTGATATCGGCGATACCATTCCGATCCGATATTTTTAGATATCGAGCAGTATCGCTCAACACTAGTTGTCAGAGATTTTTTTTTTTTTTTTCTGTTTGTTGCATTTTTTTTTTCCCTCTGTATCTCTGGGTGCTGAGGAGGATTTTTTTTTCCTCTCTCAATGGAGTTTGCACAGTTGTCTGGCCGTGTGGATCAGCTTGCCACTGAAGTTCGGAGTATTGCTACCTATCTTGCTGGGTTGCCTGTTGTGGAACCTAGGATTCCCATGCCAGATTTGTTTTTGGGGGATCGAGCTAAGTTTCTGAATTTCAAAAATAACTGTAAATTGTTTTTTGCCTTAAAATCTAAGTCCTCAGGGAACGCAGCGCAGCAGGTTCAAATTGTCATCTCTCTCCTGCGCGGCGACCCTCAGGATTGGGCTTTTTCCCTGACACCTGGGGATCCTGTTTTGAGTGATGTTGATGCGTTTTTTCAGGCTTTGGGGTTATTGTACGATGAGCCTAATGTCACTGATCAAGCTGAAAAAACTTTGTTGGCATTAAGTCAGGTGCTTGAGGACGCTGAGTTATACTGTCAGAGATTCCGTAGGTGGGCAGTCCTGACCAAATGGAATGACGACGCTTTGGCAGCTCTTTTTCGGAAGGGACTGTCAGATAATGTAAAGGATGTTATGGTGGGATTCCCTGTTCCCTCTGGTCTCAATGATTCTATGTCATTAGCGATTCAAATTGACAGACGTTTGCGTGAGCGGAAAGGTATGCGTGGAATAATGTTGCCTTGTGAACCTGCTTCTGAATCCATGCAGTGTGATAGAGTGGTTTCTGGGGCACAGCGTCATGAATTTCGAAAGCGCAATGGGTTATGTTTCTACTGTGGTGATGCCTCTCATGCTATTTCAGTCTGCCCTAAGCGGGGAAGACGTTTTGCACGCTCAGTTGTCTTGGGTAGTGTTCAGACTAAGTTTTTATTAACTGTTACCCTGATATGCTCTCTGTCCTCATTTTCTGCTCAGGCTTTTGTTGATTCTGGAGCAGCTATTAACCTGATGGATTTTGATTTTGCTAAACGTTGTGGGTTTCCCTTGATACCCCTACGGAAGTCTATTCCCCTACTGGGGATCGATTCTACCCCTTTGGCTGAGAATAAACCTCAGTTCTCTACTCAGGTGATAATGAGGGTAGAACCTGATCATCAGGAGAGTTGCAAATTTTTGGTTCTGTATAATCTGCATGACATTATCGTACTGGGTTTCCCTTGGTTACAGTCTCATAATCCTGTTTTGGATTGGAAATCTGTGTCTGTTACCAGTTGGGGCTGCCAATGTGTTAATACTAATACTCCTGTTTTTTCTGCCTCCCCCAGGCTCAGGATGTTCCTGACTTTTTGATTGATTTTTCTGATGTGTTTAGCGAAAGTAAATCTGCATCCTTACCTCCCCATAGGAGCTATAACTGCGCTATTGAATTAGTGCCTGGGAGTAAATTCCCTAAAGGTCGCCTTTTTAACTTGTCTGTACCTGAACATGACGCTATGAGGTCTTATATCAAGGAGTCATTGGAGAAGGGTCATATCAGACCATCCTCTTCACCCTTAGGTGCCGGTTTTTTCTTTGTGGCCAAAAAGGATGGTTCATTAACGCCGTGTATTGATTATCGTCTCTTGAACAATATTACTGTGAAATATCAATATCCGTTACCCTTGATCTCTGATCTGTTTTCCAGGGTGAAAAACGCTACTTGGTTTACCAAGCTGGACCTCAGGGGGGCATATAACCTTATTCGCATTAAACACGGGGATGAATGGAAGACGGCATTTAATACCCCTGAAGGGCATTTTGAGTACCTTGTGATGCCCTTTGGGCTCACTAATGCTCCTTCTGTCTTCCAGTCCTTCATGAATGACATTTTCAGGGATTTTGTGGATAAATTTCTGATTGTTTATTTGGATGATATCTTGATTTTTTCCAATGATTGGGACTCTCATGTAAAATATGTTCGGACTGTGTTCCAGATTTTGAGAGAGAATGCTCTGTATGTAAAGGGATCAAAGTGTCTTTTGGCGTTCAGAGGATCTCATTTCTGGGATTCATTTTGTCCCCATCTGTTATTGAAATGGACCCGGTCAAAGTTCAGGCTATCTGTGATTGGATCCAACCTATTTCATTAAAGGCTCTTCAAAGATTCTTGGGTTTTGCCAATTTTTATCGTAAATTTATTGGTAATTTCTCTGTTATTGTTAAACCATTAACTGATTTGACCAAGAAGGGTTCTGATGTGGTGAATTGGCCTCCTGAGGCAATCTCTGCATTTCAGGAACTTAAGCAGAGATTCACTTCTGCTCCTGTTCTACGGCAGCCTGATGTTTCTCTACCATTTCAGGTGGAGGTTGATGCCTCTGAAATTGGGGCAGGTGCCGTTTTGTCCCAAAAAGATCCAGAGACCTCTAAAAGTAACCCTTGTGCCTTTTTCTCTCGAAAATTTTCTCCCACTGAACGTAATTATGACGTGGGTAATCGGGAATTATTAGCTATGAAGTGGACTTTTGAAGAGTGGAGACATTGGCTGGAGGGAGCCAAACATCAGGTGGTGGTCCTTACGGACCATAAGAATCTAGTTTATCTTGAATCTGCCAAGCGACTTAATCCTAGACAGGCCAGGTGGGCCTTGTTTTTCACACGTTTTAATTTTGTGGTTTCCTTTCTTCCTGGCACTAAAAATGTTAAGGCGGATGCCCTCTCGAGGAGTTTCCTGGCGGACTCTCCTGAGTTATCTGATCCTTCTGTTATTTTGAAAGAGGGTGTAGTTCTTTCCGCCATCTCGCCCAATTTGAGACTGGCTCTGGAGGGGTGTCAGGAGGATAAGCCCGAGAGCTGCCCTGTTGGGAAATTGTTTGTCCCGGACCAGTGGAAAAAGAGTGTAATGTCTGAGATTCATTGTTCCGCGTTGGCCGGTCATCCCGGAATTTTGGGTACCAGAGACTTGGTTAGTCGGTCCTTTTGGTGGCCTACCTTGTCTCGTGATGTCAGGGAGTTTGTGCAGTCCTGCGGGACTTGCTCTCGCTCCAAGCCTTGCTCTCGTTCTAGTGGTTTGTTGATGCCATTACCTGTGCTCAAGAGACCATGGACCCATATCTCTATGGATTTCATTTCCGACCTCCCTGTTTCTCAGAGAATGACCTTCATCTGGGTGATTTGCGATAGGTTTTCCAAGATGATACATCTTGTGCCATTACCTAAGTTGCCTTCCTCCTCTGAATTGGTGCCTTTGTTCCTTCAGCACGTGGTTCATTTACACGGCATTCCTGAGAACATTGTGTCTGACAGAGGAATCCAGTTTGTTTCCAGATTTTGGAGGACCTTTTGTTCTAAAATTGGTGTTCAATTGTCTTTCTCCTCGGCGTTTCATCCTCAGACCAATGGTCAAACTGAGAGAACAAACCAGACATTGGAGACTTATCTAAGATGCTTTGTGTCTGCTGATCAGGATGACTGGGTCTCTTTTTTGCCTTTGGCTGAGTTTGCTCTTAATAATAGGGCTAGCTCTGCCACTTTGATGTCTCCATTTTTCTGTAATTCTGGGTTTCACCCTCGATTTTCTTCAGGACAGACGGAGGCTTCTGTCTGTCCAGGTGTTGACTCTGTTGTGGAGCGTATGCAACAGATTTGGGACCAGGTAGTGGAGAGGTTGTCCCTCTCTCAGGAGAGGGCCCAGCGGTTTGCTAACCGGCATAGGACTGATGGTCCTCGGTTTAAAGTGGGGGATTTGGTCTGGTTGTCCTCAAGAAATATTCCTATGAGAGTGGCATCTCCTAAATTTAAGCCTAGGTTCATTGGACCTTATAAGATCATGGATATTCTTAATCCTGTTTCTTTTCGTTTGCTTCTTCCAGGGACATTTAAGATCCATAACGTGTTCCACAAGTCCTTGTTGAAGAGGTTTGTTGAGCCAGTGGTTCCTACTACTGTGCCTCCTGACCCTGTTTTTGTTGAGGGCAATCTGGAGTATGTGGTTGAGAAAATATTGAATTCTCGTTTTTCTAGACGGAAACTCCAGTATTTGGTTAAATGGAGAGGTTATGGTCAGGAAGACAATTCTTGGGTGTTTGCTTCGGACATCCATGCTAGGAGACTCATCCGTGCGTATCATAGAACTCATCCTGACCGACCTGGTTGCTCAAATGAGGGTTCGGTGACCCCTCCTCAAGGGGGGGGTACTGTTGTGAATAGGCTGGAAATGAGTTCTGAGCAGAAGCTCCCTCTGGTGGTTACAAACGGTACTGGACTGTCCAGTGAAGATATTGAGGATTGGGAATCAGGTGTTACTGACTGGTCTTATATAAGGGAGTCGCCTTCCCATCAGGGTTGCCGGTGATCAATTGTTCTGGTCTCAATCCTTGATTCCTGTTTCCTTTGTAGCCTGCTGTGTAGTTTCTGAATCTCCTGCTAACAGATAAGACATTTTCTTCTTTTTGTTTTTTGTGCTTGATTTTTGCATTTTGTCCTGCACTTCTGTGGGGGCCTTCAGGGTCCCCTCTGGGGGCTTTTGCCCTCTCAGTTCAGTTCAGCCACTGATGTTTGTACATTTGCTTTTTCCAGTTTTTTCAGTGGCTGCTGTTTTGTTTTTGGTTACACCAGAGAACTAATTTAGGTGGTAGAGGTCGTGTGATCTCAGGTGTTTTTGAAATTAGTAGAGTTGGTGCTTTTCAGGGTTTCTTGGGATTGCAGTAAGTGCCCTTCCTATCCTTTTCTATTTAGTAAGTTTGGGCCCCAACGTTTGCTCATACTATTTTCTGTCTGTGTCAGTATTTCTTCTTGTCTAACCGCCATTACATGTTTGGGGCTTTCTATGTTCTTTGGGGATCTGCTCCGGGGCAGATAGCTTTCCTCTTTCTATCTTTAGGTGTAGTTAGTTTCTCAGGCTGTGACGAGGCGTCTAGGACCAACGTAGGAACGCTCCACGGCTGCCTCTAGTTGTGGTGGTTAGTCAGGGTACTGCAATCTCATAGTTTCCAACTGCTCTGGTGTATTTCCTTTTTTGCCTGCTCTCCTCAGCTATCAAATCATAACACTATACGCTCCATATAGGAGTTACATACTACATAGCAGATTCTAATGTAACGTTTCTTAACTGAGACATCACCGCCTTCTATCTTCTCACCAATGTCGCTGAGTATGGATAAATTTGTGGACAAACAAACTAAAGGAGGCCGTGCCTCTTCTCGAAACCAACAAGGCTCATCCTCGCCTAAATCTACCTCTGATACCTGTAGCGAGACTTCTCATTCAATAGCGGATGCCATCATGGAACGCCTTATGCCTTAAATAGACTCTAGATTTGCCACTCTTCAAACCTCAATAGACTCTATAATATCACAAGTTAATAGTCAGAGCACTCGCCTGGATGAGGCTGAACAATGTATCTCTGATCTGGAGGATGTTACCAGGGAAATGGCAGAACGTCTAGAGGGAAAAGAGAAAGTCGTCACAGAGCTTCAATCCAAAGTGGATGACTTAGAAAACCGATCTAGACGCAATAACTTGAAACTGATAGGACTACCTGAGTCCATACATCCCTCTGAATTGCTAAAATTAACATCTGAGTGGCTGCCAGGAGCCTTGGACATTCAACTAACATCCGGTTCAATGGCGGTTGAGAGAGCACACAGAATAGGCCCGCAGAGGGGAAAAGACAATGACAAACCCAGACCCGTGATATTCAAGGTCCTTGACTTTCAAGACAAAATTCGTCTACTCACTGCTTACAGGAAGAAAGCGCACCTATCCTACAAAGGGCACAAAGTTCTGATGTTTCAGTACTATTCGGCCATGGTGACGACCAGATGCAGGGCCTTCAACCCGGTGTGTAAGTTGCTGGCTGACAAAAACATCAGGTTCGGCCTGCAATATCCTGCGACACTGCGCTTTAACCTTTCTGGGAAAAACTGGGCTTTCGATGACCCGGTGAAGGCTCTGGAGGTTGTCCGGGATACTCCCCAGCTACCATGAGCAAGATCCAAAGTGGCTTACTCAGTGACAATACCATGAATCACATAAGGTGATGTCAACTGACATCTGTTTGTTATGTTGTTGTTTTTTGCTGTATTTTAACTTCTGCATCTAACGTTAGGATGCGGGTTTAAGGGAAATGTTGAATATGGCACACAATTACAAATTTTGTGGGAGGGGGAGGTATTTTGGGAGAGGGTCTCTGCATTCAACTTCAGGTAATCAATAATCCAGGGATTCTAATGCCTACTCGCTGGGATGGGCAAGGATCCCATTATTATGTAATGGTTACATCTAATCGCATTTCCCGCACTGGAGTGGGTTAATGGTAGAAATCAATAGGCAAAAAATGTCCGCTATGACATCTCTCCTTTGGTGTTCCTGGAATGTCAATGGCCTAAATTCCCCGGTCAAAAGGAAAAAAATTTAAAATTATCTGCATCGACAAAATTTTCATATTGTACTTTTGCAGGAGACACACTGGGTGAAGGGCAACCATCCGGTGTTTTCCAGCAAAAAATGTATGTTATGTGCAGAAGCTTCTTTTACTAAAAAACAGAGTGGTGTCGCTATTATGATAAACAGGAATATTGACCATGAGATAGTGGATGTGTTAGAAGATCCTTCAGGGAGGTTTGTCTGCGTTAGGCTGGTTATAGAGGGGAAGACCTACAGTGTAATTAATATTTATGCGCCAAATTCGTCGGATCCATTCTTTCAGGCTAATGTGCTAAAACAAATCGCTGGTTGGGACACCTCCCATATGATTGTGGGTGGCGATTTTAATGAGGTACATGACATTGAGATGGATACATCTAATTCTCAATCTCCTCATATATCTACGCAAGGGAGACTAATACAATCTTTCTTAGATCACCTGGGATTGTTGGATGTTTGGAGAGTGCAACATCCTGTTGAGAGAGATTACTCTCACTATTCACATGTTCATAATTCCCATGCTAGAATTGACTACTGGTTGTTGGGCCCCTCACTCATGCCAAGAATCACACATACCAAAATTCTGGACGTGCACATCTCAGATCATGCACCGATAATGTTCAGTCTAAAACTAACTAACCCAATCTATTTTCATAGGAAATGGAGATTCCCGTCATATTTATATCACTCAGATGATTTCAAAAAATTCATACAATTCTCATGGGACACGTACAAATCTGATAACCAAATGCATTGTGAAACACAAATTCTTTTCTGGGATACCTCTAAAGCAGTGTTGAGAGGGCAAATAATCGCGTATATATGTCATAAAAAAAACAGTTGCAGGAGCGGACCCTGGCAGCGCAGAGGGCTTTAACTTTAGCATATAAAAATTTTAAACTTAATAATTCACCCCTCACGAAAAAACAATATATCGAGGCAAAGGAATCGGCGGATGCACTAGCTCATGAATGGGCAACTTATAGTATTGATCTTCAAAAGCACAAATTTTTTAAATGGGGCAACAAACCTGGCAAATTACTTGCATCTCTTACTAGACCATATAGAAAGGCCACAAGGATTCACAAAATTCGGACCAAAGGGGGCAGAGTGTTGACAGAATGAGGAGATTGTAGAGGAATTTAGATCATTTTTTGGCTCCCTGTTCAAAGCGGAGAAGAGAGAGGGGGACGATAATTTAAACTTTATGCAAACGGAGGTGGCACCTTTACTAACAGAGGAACACAGGGAAATCCTTAATGCTCCTATATCACTTTCAGAAGTCATCCAAACTATCAGCTCCTTGAAGCTCTCTAAATCTCCTGGCTCTGATGGGTATAGCAATGAATTTTACAAAATATTGGAAGGAAGTATAGGGACACATCTTTGTGAAGTCTTTAATCAGTTGGTTCAATCGGGGCAGCTCCTGGACCGTTTCAATGAAGCAGACATAATAGTGCTCCCCAAACCGGGCAAAGATCCTTTACTAGTGGAAGGATATAGACCAATCTCGCTTTTAAACTCCAACTTTAAAATTTTCACTAAAATACTAGCAAATAGAGTGCAAAAAATAATCCCCAACCTGATATTGCCTCAACAAATTGGGTTTGTCCACGGTAAATCCATAACATACAACATACGGACGGCTTTGGGAGCTATCTCTTACGGAAAATCTCATGGCTGTTTAGAGTCTATTGTGGTCAGCCTGGATGCTGACAAAGCGTTTGACAGGGTTGCATGGGATTATCTCCTCGACATCCTGGAGTTTAGAAACTTTGGTCCATGGTTCTGTCAGGCGATAAAGTTGTTATATAAAAACCTGGTGTCCAGGCTGGCCATAAATGGTATACTCTCTTCCACATTTGAAATCCAGAGAGGAACGCGTCAGGGCTGCCCTTATCGCCCTTACTTTTTAACCTTGCTTTATATCCTTTACTTAGAACTCTCCAAAACTCTTCAATATACAGGGGCATAGAGGTAAGCTCCACCTCACTTAAAATTGCGGCATTTGCCGACGATATACTCCTATTCATCGCCAATCCCAATGCGGCAATACCAGTTATCATGGAGGCCCTAAATCATTTTGGCAAATGCTCAGGCTTTAAAATAAATTATAATAAATCAGAGGCCCTGGCTCTGTTTGAGCAAGGAAAATTAAATAACTCGACACTTCCTTTCCAATGGAGCACATCATCTATCAAATATTTGAGTGTCCATCCCGGCAGATTTGACGTCCTTATACCACATTAATATTAGACCCCTAATTACGTCCATATTTAATCTTCTAAACTCCTGGAAACACTTTACTTTGTCTTTTTCCGGACGATGTAATTTAATTAAGATGATAATATTTCCAAAACTATTGTATATTTTCCAAACACTACCTATTTTGTTGACACGAGCAGATGTTAAAACTCTAAACACTGCTTTTAGGAATTTTATTTGGGGAGACAAAAAGTGTACACGCATAGGTCTAATCAAACTACAAGCCCCAAAGGAGGAGGGTGGCATTAATTTCCCAGACATTGCAAAGTACAATCTAGCAGCAAATCTCACATACACCATTGATTGGTTAAGAGGTAGATCACATTTCGCAAATGTACTTTTAGACCAACAATTAAGTCCCCATGTCTCCTTACCAGCATTACTACATATGGCCAATGATGACCTTATTGCAGACGTAAGAAACCACCCCACCATATGGCAAACTATACAGACGTGGAGGAAATGCCGGAGACTATGTCATTTGAGAAGCGATGTCTCTCCTTTTGTGCCCTTTCTGGGTAACTCGGGCTTTATGGGAGGTAAACCACCCTTATCTTACATTGAGCTGGCTGGGCAGGGTTGCATCTTGGCAGCTGACCTATAAAGGGTATGCCACACTAAACAATATCGCTAACGGGATCGCTAAAAAAACGTCACTATTTAGCGATCCCGTTAGCGATATTGTTCAGTGCGGCAGCTTCCAGCGACGAGCTTCCTGCTGTGATCTCGCTCGTCGCTGGAATCGTTCCGGACCCTATTTTCTCGTCGGCGCTCCCGCTGGGTAAGTATCTAATCGCTGTGTGGCACCTTTTCTTAGCGATTTAGCGGTACTTTTGTACCGCTAAAGTCGTTAAGAAGATCGCTAACGGCGATAGCGTCGTTAACTATATCGCTAAATGCGGTAGCATTTAGCGATATAGAAACAATCCCGCTAGTGATCTCATTAGTATGCAACGCTAACGAGATCGCTAGCGGGATAGCTTAGTGTGGCAGTACCTTTAGATGATAGATTCTCCATGCTTGCATTTGATATAGCAGCACAACGTTTCCCAACATTTGTAAATAAGCCTTTCCTTTTTCTTCAAGCAAGGAGCTTAACTTTGAAAAGTATAGCAACTAGGGGTGGAGATAGAGGGAGGAACGCTTTGGATGGCTTCCTTAGGACCGCCAGGGTGCAGATAGCCTCGACAAGCAGTATTTACACACTGTTGCGTAAGTAATGGTCATGGGAGGACAAAAAGACAGGTCCAGCACGATGGGTTAATGATATACAGAACATCACAGTCGGGGAAATCTTAGATGCCACTTTGATGCAACGGAAAGTGATCCCCTCCAGTAGTTATGCAGACATGTCTTTATTACTCCTTCATAGAGCTTATATTACCCCACACATTAAGTCTAGGATGTCTCCAGGGGGCACATTCACATGTTCCAAATGCGTGACAGGAAAAACAGACATATTTCATCACATGTGGGGGTGCCCCAAAGTGCAAAAAATATGGCAGTCTATCCATGCCGAACTGCAGAATCTTGGTGGGATATTGTTTCCTTTGACGCTGCAATGGGCAATATTTAATATTTTAGACATCTCTCAACTAGTCTTGAGCGATAATGCTCGATATCTAAAAATATCGTATCGAAATTGTATCGCCGATAGCACTAAATATCGTCAATATCCGATTTCGATACCGGAAGTCCCATGTAAGTCTATGGGAACAAAATATCGCAACAAAAAAAAAACCTTTCTTTCGTTGTAAACACAAAATATACACACATAGAATACATATATATATATACATGTCATTGTGACATATATATATATACATATATTTATAGTTTATACACTTCTACATAGTAAAATAGACTCTGATTCAATTGCCGGGTAAAGCCGTGACATACCCCATAGAAGTCGACGGGCTCGGTGCCGAGTACCCCAAAAACCTCTGGCTCTGTGCGACTCAACTTGGGCGTCACGAACAGGATTCTGTAGCTCGCTATAAGCGAGTCCTGTGTGCTTGAATTGAACTGGTTTTGTGCTTGAGAATTGCTAAAATCATCAGAGAATGTATTTGCCATTTTTCCGCCATATCTGCGTCACGACGAGGCACTGGTGAAGAAGAAGGGCGTGCTCTTCATGGGTGTACACTCACTCAGTGACGCGAAAACGATGGCTCTAAATGGTACTGCAATGTAAGATCGTGCCCCACAGCTCTTCAGTTCCGCCTCCTCATCCTCCTCAGTGGGCAGAAACTAACACGAAGGTCCCGCCTCCCTACAAAAGAGGGGCCCTCTCCAGATGCTAATGACACATGTGACTTGGCAGAGATGGCTAATGGACACGAGCAGAAGTGTGAAGGGATGGAGCAGTCAGAGCTCTCCCCCCACGGAAGCGACCCGATCGCCACGGAACCACCGTTGGGCACCCGGCCTGGAAACCCTCCTACGCTGCAAGAAGCGGAGGATACCCTAAGAGGCCTGGCCCGGCACCGGGAGGAGGTCGCCAGGATGGAAGCCAGCTGGCGTGCCCTAAAAATAAACTTGGAGCGGCGCCAATCCCTCTTACCTGAAGTGTCTGTACCGGAAGGTGAGGCACCCGTTCTAGTAGAGGAGCCCTTGCAATGTGATCCGGTTGACGTTGTCGCAGTGGAGGCACCCGTTCGTGCAAAAAACGCTGCACCGGCAGCACCCCAGATCCCGCTGTCTGCCCCCGTCGCTGAGACAGAAGAAGCGACACCCGTCCTCATGGAGGAGGCCGCGCAGGCACCAGAGCACTACCTGCCTGTACCGGAGCCCCGACTGTCATCTGTTCCAGAGCCGGCTGCTTCCTCCGCAGGTGAGCGCCGCCAGGACTGGGGGGCGCCAGGAGAGCTGCCGCAAACCGGACACTGTAAGCTGGCATTTGATGGTGGAGACATGGAGCAGCTGGTGGAGGAGAATTACAACCGGCGTCAGGAGGAAGAGTGGAGACGTTGGGAGCGGGAAGCAGAGCGACAAAGGGAGCAGCGAGAATCCCAAAAACTTCGCCAACGTCAGCTGGAGAAGGACCGGGCAGATAAGGACCGGATGAGAAAGGATAAAGGAACCCTGAGGGAGCCGCAGCGTAAGGGTGCAGTACGGAGCTTTAAATTGAAAGGTGGTTGGGGCTTCATCCAGGAGCCTGGACTTTATTTAGAAGTTTTTGTGAACCGGCGGGACGTGGAGGCTCACCTCCCAGAAGGACACCCGGGGAGGGACCTGTTGCCAGGAGACTTGGTGACTTACACCCGACACTGGGGTTACAATGGATGGTACGCCCTAAATGTTACCAGGTGCGACCCCTACTCCCCAGAGTGTCAGGAACCTGTGAGACCCTCGGAGCCTTCAGCCTCCCACATCCAGGCCTCTGCAAAAGTGCCCACCCCACGCCGTAAATCTCCCCAGCCTCCCTCAGTGGTCTCCTCAGCAGCCCCAGCTATGGACATGATAAGTATAGCTGGCCCGTACCCGGCGCCTGTTAGGCCCCCTGGGGTTCGTTCAGTCTGGGACATAGGGTTCCAGACCCGGAGGGAGATGAAAGAGGTGGCCACACAGACCCAGATAGCGGGTCACGACTTGACTGTACAGGCCACACGACGTCATCAGGTCCTGGTGGTCCTTGGTGCCTCGGATGTTTGGCAAGCATCAGAAGAGTACCAGGTGGTACCTGGAACACCCCTGCCAAAGAATTATAAATAACCCGGACAGGGTCCCTGTATGTAAATAGTTAAATTGTTTATGTACCCGGACGGGTGAATGTTCATAAAAAAGTTTTTTAATTTAATAAAAAAAAACAAAACACAGTTTTCATTACTTATATTACAGTCTCATCCTGCGACGCCATCGATCTCCTGTAAAAAAAATGAAAAAAAAAAAAAAAAAAGTATACCACCTGACCGACGCAGTCCATAGTAACGAGTGTCCCACGACGATCCAGCTCTGCTACATCAGAATGACAGGCAGAGCCTGTCATCCCGGCGCAGCACAGCTGATTACCTGCTTCCCCGGCGGTGACGTCATCGGACTGACTGCTTTACGGCCGGGATTACCCAGCAGTCACTGCAGTTATCGCGAAAAACTGCATGTGACCGCCAGGGAGAAGATAATGGCGGCCATCAAGCAGTCCAGGACGTGACCGCCGGAGATCTTCTGCCAGGTAAGTGCCGCTGACTCCTGACAGACCCGACCGACGGACACTCACAGTGACAGTGACAAATCCGATTCCGGTATTCGATAAGACGAAAATATCGAAACGAATTATCGAAAGGCCGATAGAGCTAATATCGGCCGATAGCCGATATTTGCAGTATCGTATCGCTCAACACTACTCTCAACACAAATTCCCCAAACATCTTAAGGTCATGTTGATAATATGAATAGTATAACGTGGCACTACCGTAGAAGGTGCTCAAGTAGGAACCCAACCAAGTGATAACGTAGAAAATAACTTGGCACTCAACTTATTTGTAGAAAGAAAATTTATTATAGCAGTCCAAATAAACCAACGTTTCGGTCCTGAACTGGACCTTCATCAAAGTACACTGCAAAATTAATAAAATAATTTGTAGAGATTTTGATAATATGAAATTTGTAGTATGTACATAAATGGAGAAAGTAACCAATGGAAAATTAGTCCTATAAAAGGTAGAGAAAAGTGAAAAAAAATGGGAAAAGAAAGAAAATGATTGTCTACCCGACTGCTTAATTGGTAGAGTCCAATTGTGGACCAAATGGTGGCACAGAACAAATGGTAATCTATGGGCTAAATGAGAAGCACATAAATGGACAGCCAAAATGGTAATAACAATGTGGTGCGTAATAAAGAGTAAAAGCCACATACCAATCTAGATAAATACCTCATTTAGGACAGATGAAGAGGCCCCATCACTAAAATAAAGTGATTATCTACTTAATAAACGTTTGTAAAGTGATGAGGTGTAAATCGGTTTATATTAACCTCATACCTGAACTTAGAAAATCTTCATTGTGGCTATAATAACCTCTATGGTGTTATATGTTAATTCCTGTGGATAAGAGGTATGTGGAATAAATTAACCATAATAGTGCTGTAGATCCTTATAAAGTGCAAGTGATTAGATGGATAAAGTTACCGTTTAGTGGAGAAAAATCTCCGAGTCCTAAATGCCAAGTAGTGTAGCTTTAGCAGATAAAGCAAGTAGCAATGGCTCCAATGTATCTATATGAAATCAGATAGTGCTGTTATAAAATAGCCCCATTTAGCAAACCTAGAGTGAGCGCAGTATAAGTGATAAAGATATCTTACCGGTGGTGACACAGTGGGGGGCTCAGGTCCTCGCCAACGCGGTATCCGCCGCTTGTTGGTGCGAGTTCCTGAGCCAAATAGCCGCTCTTTTATGTGAGAGCAAGGTTGTGACTGGGTGCAATGTAAACATGGGAATGTCCCCAATTTTGGTTTTTGTAAAAACCTCTGTGTAGACGAACGACCTAATGTGCCCATGTCGGCCTTAACGAGTGAGTCCCGTATATTAGGAGGTCGTTTGTAGCATGGTAAGAATGGATTTTGGAACTCTTTGATATTAGGATGTGCCGTTTTTAGGATGTTCCAATGTTTGCGTATACTACTGGGCGTTTACATGCCTGGAACGCAGGCAGTGCATAGGTGGAACGCATAAGTGACGACACTTCCGGTGGCGTACTTCCGGTCCGCGTCACAACCTTGCTCCCGCCTCTCTCACATAAAAGAGCGGCTATTTGGCTCAGGAACTCGCACCAACAAGCGGCGGATACCGCGTTGGCGAGGACCTGAGCCCCCCACTGTGTCACCACCGGTAAGATATCTTTATCACTTATACTGCGCTCACTCTAGGTTTGCTAAATGGGGCTATTTTATAACAGCACTATCTGATTTCATATAGATACATTGGAGCCATTGCTACTTGCTATATCTGCTAAAGCTACACTACTTGGCATTTAGGACTCTGAGATTTTTCTCCACTAAACGGTAACTTTATCCATCTAATCACTTGCACTTTATAAGGATCTACAGCACTATTATGGTTAATTTATTCCACATACCTCTTATCCACAGGAATTAACATATAACACCATAGAGGTTATTATAGCCACAATGAAGATTTTCTAAGTTCAGGTATGAGGTTAATATAAACCGATTTATACCTCATCACTTTACAAACGTTTATTAAGTAGATAATCACTTTATTTTAGTGATGGGGCCTCTGTATCTGTCCTAAATGAGGTATTTATCTAGATTGGTATGTGGCTTTTACTCTTTATTACGCACCACATTATTATTACCATTTTGGCTGTCCCATTTATGTGCTTCTCATTTAGCCCATAGATTACCATTTGTTCTGTGCCACCATTTGGTCCACAATTGGACTCTACCAATTAAGCAGTCGGGTAGGTAATCATTTTCTTTCTTTTCCCATTTTTTTCACTTTTCTCTACCTTTTATAGGACTAATTTTCCATTGGTTACTTTCTCCATTTATGTACATACTACAAATTTCATATTATCAAAATCTCTACAAATTATTTTATTAATTTTGCAGTGTACTTTGATGAAGGTCCAGTTCAGGACCGAAACGTTGGTTTATTTGGACTGCTATAATAAATTTTCTTTCTACAAATAAGTTGAGTGCCAAGTTATTTTCTACGTTATCACTTGGTTGGGTTCCTACTTGAGCACCTTCTACGGTAGTGCCACGTTATACTATTCATCACTACTCACCCTTACGTGTGCACACTGTGTAAATATGACTTCCAATACATTCTCCTATAATCCTGATGAGAGAAGTAATATTTTGTCCAAGTTACATCTTTCTAGTGATTTCTTGAAAACTCCTCCACGTGAAGCCAGAGGGAGGGACCTGGAGAGGGAGCTGCGTCACCAAGTGAACTATGAACTCCATTATGCCACGATTTCAGAATATCTACGTATGAATATGATACCACGAGGCTTACGTGTGAATCTTCGTCCCACTTTGTTTAGTGATAACAATGAATACTGTCAGAAATTTGAGCAAATACTCAATAAATGTTCATTGGACATAATGACACTCACAGCTGAACATCTACAAGGTGCAATTACTCAGACTAAGGACAAGATAAATAACATTGAGACACAGTTAGCCTCAGCTGGAACTTCAGAGGAATTAACCACCATGAAGGATAGGATCAAGATCAATGTCGAACAACATAGACGAGATACTGAGAGTAGGAAGAGGCTTAAATTCCGCAGAGATACCGAAGATTATGATGGCAATCGGGTTTACCTATGGCAGAATAGACCAACCGCTAGATCATACAATACTAGATCTGATTTTCATTCTTCTAATGATCCTTCTACCTCAGGCTCAGAAACGGAGAGACGTGATTTTCAACCCAGGACGGGACATTTTTTAGGACAAAGACGCCGTCAAAAAAGAAGAGGACCCGCAGAGGGCATGGACAGAAGGGACACAGATCTAACCCGGACTACACGCTCGCAGGTAGTTACCCGTTGGTAATCAATATTTCATCGCGGACTTTAAGCATAACTGAATACAATCTTTTACAAAAAGGACTATCATTTTGCCCGTCATATAAATTTGATACATTTTCCATGGATATGGATTTGCACCGATTTTATCGCCGTTTAAGATTGTCTGTACAATTTGCCTCTCCTTCTGTCGATGTACCAATTCCCTCCACACAACAATCTCTAGTCTCTATTTCTGACCTGGGTCTACGCAATAAAAGCAAATATAGACCCCCACATAATTCACATGCGGTAGAAACCTTCATCAATTTCATTGATTCAGCATTTCAGAAGCTTAGACAGGACATGGAGGGTGGTAGATTACATTATCATCCTAACTTATCCACATTGGATTTTCAGGCCTTACAAACCCTGCGCAAGGATGAACAAATTATTATCAAACCCGCTGACAAAGGGGGAGCAATTGTCGTTATGGACAAATCAACATACTTAACTGAAGCCATGCGACAACTTAATGACACAAATGTCTATATCAGATTGAGTTCCAATCCCACCAGTGAACTCAGCAAATCCATCCAACAAACACTTACCCATTATGTCACACTGGAGTTATAGATTCTAAAACAGAGGAGTTTCTTTTTAAGAAAGACCCTATTACTCCTGTGTTTTATATTCTACCGAAAGTCCACAAAAGCCTGGATAATCCACCAGGCAGACCAATAGTGGCATCGACCGAATCCTTACTGTCACCTCTATCTATATTTTTAGAGAAGATCCTAACACCTTTAACCAGACAAGCCCCTTCCTACTTGTTAGATACTGGACACTTCTTACGGACTATACGAGATCTGGGCCCAGTACCAAATAATGCCATCTTGGTTACTCTTGATGTGAGAGATCTATATACTTCAATCCCCACCAAAAAGGAATTTCATGTGCACGTCATTTATTACTAACATCAGGTAGACCCATAGAGGTCATTAACTTGTGTACTGAACTCCTCACTTTAGTCTTAACTAGAAACTTCTTCATGTTCCAAGATGACTTTTTTCTGCAGACTAAGGGAACAGCCATGGGCTCAAACGTAGCCCTGCCATACGCCAACAGCTATATGGCACGTTTTGAAGAGGAAATAGTCTATCCAGAACTTCTTTTCCAAACTCATTGTTTATTTTGGAAAAGATTCATTGATGACATCTTTTGCATATGGACGGGGGATGAAAATTCATTGATTGAATTCTTTAATATCTTGAACCAAGCATGGCCTGGTCTTACTTTTACCATCACATCAAATAATGAAAAAATCAGTTTTCTTGATACTTTAGTCATCAAAGATGATACAGGTACTATTTCCACAGACCTTTACACCAAACCGACCGATAGGAACAGCTTGCTTCATTACAATAGTCTACATCCTGTTACTACAAAGAGGTCCATACCAAGATCACAATTTCAGCGTGTACGGAAAATTGTTTCCAACTCAGACGTTAGTGCCCTTAGAATTGATGAAATGCAAAAGAAATTTGAAGAACGAGGTTATCCATCTACCCTATTAAGAGATGCTAAAAATCCTAATTTTTCACCACGGAGGTCAACCAGTGATCGCATACCTCTTGTCCATGCTTTTCATCCTTATGTGCACATTTTACACCATAGTATACGCAAACATTGGAACATCCTAAAAACGGCACATCCTAATATCAAAGAGTTCCAAAATCCATTCTTACCATGCTACAAACGACCTCCTAATATACGGGACTCACTCGTTAAGGCCGACATGGGCACATTAGGTCGTTCGTCTACACAGAGGTTTTTACAAAAAACAAAATTGGGGACATTCCCATGTTTACATTGCACCCAGTGCAATAATGTGATTAAAGGGGATTCTTTTACACACCCCCATTCAGGAAAAAGATACCATATAAAGGACTATTCCACTTGTGATTCCTCATACGCCATCTACCTGATCAAATGCCCTTGCGGCTTGTTATATGTAGGCGAAACTACCCAACCCATAAGAGACAGAATCTCGAAACACAAGTCAACTATACGTTGCAAGAACATGCTGTTACCTATACCATTTCACTTCATTACTCAAGGTCATTCAATAGCACAACTAAAATTCCAAATTATTGAACTGATTACACCATCCAGACGAGGGGGGGATCGTATACAGTTCATGAAAAAGAGAGAATCCTATTGGATTCACCAATTACAGACTCTATCCCCTCGTGGATTAAACAGGGATTATGACCTCCATTCTTTCATTTAATATACGGCCCTTCTCTGCTATAGGAATCCTCTTACAATTCTTCCTCTGATTCCAGATAAGCTACAATTCAGGCTTATATATATATGACATTATTGCTAATATCTATATTTCTCTCTACAGAGTCGTTTATACTGAAACGTTGAATAACAGATTCCTCTACCTGCCTAACCTCTGGACTTCTCTATTGTCCCCACCTCTCGACTGCTTGGTTTGTCACCCCGATTGGTTTATTGATTTAATAAATATGTTGCATATATTTAGATTATCTATAGTCTTTTTTATATCCTGGCGCAGTTTTGGAACATCCCAATACATAACGCTACTGTTATTTTAACTTTATGCCTTTCCACACGCCTTTACTGGGCGTTTACATGCCTGGAACGCAGGCAGTGCATAGGTGGAACGCATAAGTGACGACACTTCCGGTGGCGTACTTCCGGTCCGCGTCACAACCTTGCTCCCGCCTCTCTCACATAAAAGAGCGGCTATTTGGCTCAGGAACTCGCACCAACAAGCGGCGGATACCGCGTTGGCGAGGACCTGAGCCCCCCACTGTGTCACCACCGGTAAGATATCTTTATCACTTATACTGCGCTCACTCTAGGTTTGCTAAATGGGGCTATTTTATAACAGCACTATTTGATTTCATATAGATACATTGGAGCCATTGCTACTTGCTTTATCTGCTAAAGCTACACTACTTGGCATTTAGGACTCGGAGATTTTTCTCCACTAAACGGTAACTTTATCCATCTAATCACTTGCACTTTATAAGGATCTACAGCACTATTATGGTTAATTTATTCCACATACCTCTTATCCACAGGAATTAACATATAACACCATAGAGGTTATTATAGCCACAATGAAGATT
Organism: Oophaga sylvatica; assembly: GCA_033576555.1. NCBI lineage: Eukaryota > Metazoa > Chordata > Amphibia > Anura > Dendrobatidae > Oophaga > Oophaga sylvatica. Next base: position 505,837,197 of record JARQOD010000003.1, on the reverse strand, counting down.
TTCTAAGTTCAGGTATGAGGTTAATATAAACCGATTTACACCTCATCACTTTACAAACGTTTATTAAGTAGATAATCACTTTATTTTAGTGATGGGGCCTCTTCATCTGTCCTAAATGAGGTATTTATCTAGATTGGTATGTGGCTTTTACTCTTTATTACGCACCACATTATTATTACCATTTTGGCTGTCCCATTTATGTGCTTCTCATTTAGCCCATAGATTACCATTTGTTCTGTGCCACCATTTGGTCCACAATTGGACTCTACCAATTAAGCAGTCGGGTAGGCAATCATTTTCTTTCTTTTCCCATTTTTTTCACTTTTCTCTACCTTTTATAGGACTAATTTTCCATTGGTTACTTTCTCCATTTATGTACATACTACAAATTTCATATTATCAAAATCTCTACAAATTATTTTATTAATTTTGCAGTGTACTTTGATGAAGGTCCAGTTCAGGACCGAAACGTTGGTTTATTTGGACTGCTATAATAAATTTTCTTTCTACAAATAAGTTGAGTGCCAAGTTATTTTCTACGTTATGTTGATAATATGGGCCTCAGCTGCCAGGAAAAGTATCTTGGAGCACTGGCTAAATCCATTGCCACCACCCAAATCTCTCATATACTCCAAAATAATGTATATTTTTCGAATGGACTGGCTAGATACCCTGACAAATACAGAGAAATTGACTGGGAAGTTTTTAAGCACATGGTGATTGTTCATCCCATCTCTGTCTCAAGACACCAGGGACAAACTAAGGACACATTTTGAAAACACCCAGTGGTATCTTCTTCAGAAAATTAGCGGACATAATCCTATTCCTTGAGCTTGTTGATTGTTAATCAAATGCAGGGTCGTTTAAGGGGTTTATATGTTGGGGGGGATGGGAGGGTTGAGGGTGGTGGGGGCACATTTATGAGTATTATACCTGTCAAATAAGCGTCGAATAAGCTTGATACCTTCAAACCTGTATGACTTACTTTTTGGTAATGCTTTTTAAATCAATATTGTGAGTTTTACACCTGTCAAATAAGCTTGTTACTTTAAGACTTTTATGATTTTCTTTTATTGTAATACTCTTTAAATCAATAAAACATGTTGGAAAAAAAAACATTGAGGAAGGTAGTTTATGCTTATTTTTTAATTCACCGAATTTCAATATAGCAGATCCATCGTATATATCACCAATTTTCTTTATACCGTGTTCTTTCCAAGAAGCGTGTATCGTTTGGTGATTAAATGACAGTAATACGTCTAATGTCAAGTTTTTAAGTATAGTTGCTTTATGTATTCCTTTTTTTTGATGGGAACGTTTTTTCCAAGCATAAGTTGTGGCTATAAAGATTGGGTGAGCTACTGAATTCGGGTATTGGTTTGTCAGGGAAGATCGCGGGGAGGTTTGTTATTATTAAGAGCTGTTTCCAGGTCCAGCCAAGCTGGAGGATTTTTGGACGAGAGCCATTGTAGACTATGTTTTATTAAAGTCGTATGATGATGAGTTGTTATATTGGGAATTCCAAGAACTCCATGAGACTTTTTTGTATAGGCGATTGTTTAATGGGTTCTGTGTTTTTTGTTGTACCAGATATATGATTTTAAAGATAATTGGAGGGTGTTTAGTTGGGCTGTTGAAATCGGGAGGGGTAAAGAGCTTAATATATATAATATCTTTGGGAGTGTAAAGATTTTAACTGAGAATATCCTGCCCCACCAAGAGAGTTATCTCTCACCGAATAAGGTGGAGTCAGTGTTGTTTTGAGGAGATTACTTATGTTTATACAGGTCCTTCTCAAAAAATTAGCATATAGTGCTAAATTTCATTATTTTCAATAATGTAATGATTACAATTAAACTTTCATATATTTTAGATTCATTACACACCAACTGAAATTTGTCAGGTCTTTTATTGTTTTAATACTGATGATTTTGGCATACAACTCCTGATAACCCAAAAAACCTGTCTCAAAAAATTAGCATATCAAGAAAAGGTTCTCTAAACGACCTATTACCCTAATCTTCTGAATCAACTAATTAACTCTAAACACATGCAAAAGATTCCTGAGGCTTTTAAAAACTCCCTGCCTGGTTCATTACTCAAAACCCCCATCATGGGTAAGACTAGCGACCTGACTGATGTCAAGAAGGCCATCATTGACACCCTCAAGCAAGAGGGTAAGACCCAGAAAGAAATTTCTCAACAAATAGGCTGTTCCCAGAGTGCTGTATCAAGGCACCTCAATGGGAAGTCTGTTGGAAGGAAACAATGTGGCAGAAAACGCTGTACAACGAGAAGAGGTGACCGGACCCTGAGGAAGATTGTGGAGAAGGACCGATTCCAGACCTTGGGGGACCTGAGGAAGCAGTGGACTGAGTCTGGTGTAGAAGCATCCAGAGCCACCGTGCACAGGCGTGTGCAGGAAATGGGCTACAGGTGCCGCATTCCCCAGGTAAAGCCACTTTTGAACCATAAACAGCGGCAGAATCGCCTGACCTGGGCTACAGAGAAGCAGCACTGGACTGTTGCTAAGTGGTCCCAAGTACTTTTTTCTGATGAAAGCAAATTTTGCATGTCATTCGGAAATCAAGGTGCCAGAGTCTGGAGGAAGACTGGGGAGAAGGAAATGCCAAAATGCCTGAAGTCCAGTGTCAAGTACCCACAGTCAGTGATGGTGTGGGGTGCCATGTCAGCTGCTGGTGTTGGTCCACTGTGTTTCATCAAGGGCAGGGTCAATGCAGCTAGCTATCAGGAGATTTTGGAGCACTTCATGCTTCCATCGGCTGAAATGCTTTATGGAGATGAAGATTTCATTTTTCAGCACGACCTGGCACCTGCTCACAGTGCCAAAACCACTGGTAAATGGTTTACTGACCATGGTATTACTGTGCTCAATTGGCCTGCCAACTCTCCTGACCTGAACCCCATAGAGAATCTGTGGGATATTGTGAAGAGAAAGTTGAGAGACGCAAGACCCAACACTCTGGATGAGCTTAAGGCCGCTATCGAAGCATCCTGGGCCTCCATAACACCTCAGCAGTGTCACAGGCTGATTGCCTCCATGCCACGCCGCATTGAAGCAGTCATTTCTACAAAAGGATTCCCGACCAAGTATTGAGTGCATAACTGAACTTTATTATTTGATGGTTTTTTTGTTTGTTTTTAAAAAACACTTTTTTTTTATTGGACAGTTAAAATATGTTAATTTTTTGAGACAGGTTTTTTGGGTTATCAGGAGTTGTATGCCAAAATCATCAGTATTAAAACAATAAAAGACCTGACAAATTTCAGTTGGTGTGTAATGAATCTAAAATATATGAAAGTTTAATTGTAATCATTACATTATGAAAAATAATGAAATTTAGCACTATATGCTAATTTTTTGAGAAGGACCTGTAGATACTAGTTTTTTTAAATTTTTAGCTGTTGTTATACCCAGATAGGTGAATTCTTTATTTGCCCAGTTGATTGGTGAGAAGCTTTTAATCTCATTAATCATTACTTCAGGCATGTTGAGTGGTAAGAGATTAGATTTTTTTTCATTTATTTTAAAATTTGAGAGGGCAGAAAAGGTTTCTAGTTTTTTTTGTGAAGTTCTTTAATAGAATTAACCAGGTCAGTAAAGGGTATGCCACACTGAACAATATCGCTAACGGGATCGCTAAAAAACGTCACTATTTAGCGATCCCGTTAGCGATGTTGTTCAGTGCGGCAGCTTCCAGCGACGAGCTTCCTGCTGTGATCTCGCTCGTCGCTGGAATCGCTCCGGACCCTATTTTATCGTCGGCGCTCCCGCTGGGTAAGTATATATCGCTAGTGTGGCACCTTTTCTTAGCGATTTAGCGGTACTTTTGTACCGCTAAAGTCGTTAAGAAGATCGCTAACGGCGATAGCGTCGTTAACTATATCGCTAAATGTGGCCGCACATAGCGATATAGAAACAATCCCGCTAGCGATCGCATTAGTATGCGTCGTTATCGTGATCGCTAGCGGGATTGTTTAGTGTGGCAGTACCTTTAGGGAGAGGAGAATGTCATCAGCGAATAAACTGATTTTGTGTTGTCGAAAGGGGGTATTGATGCCTTTGATGGTGTTGTTTTCTCTTATCTCTTGGGCGAGAGGTTCCATGGCCAGAACGAATAGGAGTCACGACAGGGCACAACCTTGCCTCGTCCCATTAGATATGGGAAAGGTGGGAGAGAGATGATTGTTACAAACCACTTTGGCTCTTGGTTTAGAATAGAGGGCCATGATGATCGAGATTAATTTATCGTTAAAGCCGAATTTTATTAAGGTTTGCTTCAGAAAGCCCAGTCTAGTCGATCAAAGGCCTTCTCCATGTCGAGAGAGGCCAGAATGGTAGGGTGTTTAGTGGAGTTGGCCATCTTAATTAGATTAATGACTCTTCTGGTGCCATCGGATGTATGTCGACCTTTAACACTAGAAGTCCCAGAGAGGGGTCATTTAACATTTCTACCTTTGGAACCCAGAGACGGGTCGAATGAAGGATTTTTAAAAAGGATTTTAGCTAACATCCTATAATCAAAGGTGGATCAACACAACACAATTGCCCCCTGCGGATTTCTCAGGCAATGGCCACATTTACAAATGAAAGGATGCTAATTGGAGCCAACAGAAACATTTGTCATTTGACCCTCTTTCGGGACTTCAGGGGGGAGCTCGAAATTTCTGGGACTTCTAGTGTTAACAAATCCAATTTGGTCGTTGTTTATGAGTTTAAGTAAAATTAGTCCTAGTCTATTGGACATTATTTTCGCATAAATTTTTAAGTCAGAATTTATGAGAGATATTGGTCTAAAGTTTGACATAATCTCGGGGTCGCCTTTGGGTTTCGGGATGAGAACTACAGAGGCTTCCAACATTTCTAAAGGAATTGTACCTGAATTGGAAGCAGCGTTGAACACTTGCGAGAGATGTGGAGCTAACAAGCTAGTATAGTAATCATTACCGAACCCGTCAGGGCCCAGAGACTTTGACGCCTTTAGTTGGGTAATGCAGTCCTTAATCTCATCTATGTTAAATGGTGAGGTTAGGGAGGTTAAGTCTTCTTCTTTGATTTTTGGCAGGTTTATTGAATCCAGATATGAAGCAATAGCTTCTTGCTTTACTCGTGATGTGGGGTGTGGGTTTAAATTATATATTTTTTCAAAGAATTTAGCGAACTCATTGACAATGTCTTGTGGGTGTGACAATGAGACATCATTTTGTGATTTGATTTTGTTGATTCTGTTATGAGTTCTTTTCTTTTTTATACGATTTATCATAAATTTTTGTGGTTTATTCAAAGATGTGTATAGCTTGTATTTGATTGCTTTAATCATTTCATTGTATGCTGAAAAAATCAGTAGCCTGAGATCCTGCCTGAGTTTAGTGATTTCTGTTTGAAGGGAATTGGAAGGAGAAGTGAGGTTAATTTTGGGCTTCAATTTTGTATTTTAATTGGGTTTGTAATTTTTCAATTTCAGCTCTTCTCTCTTTTTTCTCCTGCAAGGAAATCTGGATTAATAGGCCTCTGATGATGGCCTTGTGGGCACACCATCTGGTTGTGGGGCTGATATCTATGGTGTCGTTCTCTTAAAAATAATGTTTGATAGCTGTTTCGATATATGTTTTGTGGATTGGGTTGATAATCAAGCTTGAGTTACACTTCCACATACTTCTATTTTTAATTGGGGGTCCCAAAGTAAGCTCTCCTATGACTGGGGAATGATCTGATAGTGTTTTGTCACCTACTGTATAGATATCCTCTCAAATCTGGGGAGTGAAAAAACATTGGTGACAATGAGATCGATCCTTGAGGCCATCTGGTGGGTCTCAGAAAAATGCGTATATTCAATTGAGGAGGCATTAACGCATCTAAAAATGTCATAGAGCTCATTTTGGGATAGCCAACTGTTCAGGTTACCATAACACGACCCTTTTTTTGATGAGGAATCTAATCGAGAGTCTGGGACTGAATTAAAGTCCCCCAATAACAACAGTTCTCCTTGTTTGATTTTGTTGACTTTTTTGATGAGTTTATTCAAAAATTTCAATTGATTTTTATTTGGGGCTATTAATATGACATAATAAAATGTGGTATCTCCTGTTGTGAATGGGTTTGAGATGAGTTCTGAGCAGAGGCTCCCTCTGGTGGTTACAAGCGGTACTAGTGAGGATTGTGAGGACTGGGAATCAGGTGTTACTGATTGGTCTTGTATAAGGGAGTCATTTTCCGATCAGGGTTGCCGGTGATCAATTGTTCTGGTCTGAATCCTTCTTTCCAGTTTCCCTTGTAGCCTGCTGTGTCGTGTCTGCATCTCCTGCTATCAGATAAGACAATTTCTTATTTTGTGTTTTTGCTATATTTTTGCATTTTGTCCTGCACTTCTTTGGGGGCCTTCAGGGTCCCCTCCGGGGGCTTTTGCCCTCTCAGTTTAGTTCAGCCACTGAGTTTTGTTCTTTTGCTTTTTCCAGTTTTTTCAGTGGCTGCTGTTTTGATTTTCTTACACCAGAGAACTAATTTAGGTGGTAGAGGTCGTGTGATCTCAGGTGATTTTGAAATTAGTAGAGTTGGTGTTTTTCAGGGTTTTCTGGGATTGCAGTAAGTACCCTTCCTGTCCTTTTCTATTTAGTTAGTTTGGGCCCCAGCGTTTGCTCATACTATTTTCTTTCTGTGTCAGTATTTCCTCTTGTCTAACCGCCATTACATGTTTGGGGGCTTTCTATTATCTTTGGGGTTCTGCTCCGGGGCAGATAGCTTTCCTATTTCTATCTTTAGGTGTAGTTAGTTTCTCAGGCTGTGACGAGGCGTCTAGGACCAACGTAGGAATGCTCCACGGCTGCCTCTAGTTGCGGTGATTAGTCAGGGTACTGCAATCTCATAGATTCCAACTGCTCTGGTGTATTGCCTTTTTTACCTGCACTCCTCAGCTACCGAAACATGACAGTATCACCGGCCTAAAAATTGTATGGTACTCACAGAAGGGAAAAAATATTTTGAAGGAAGAAAAGTTGTCAGAGATATTTTTCTGTTTGTTGCATTTTTTTTTTTTCCCTCTGTATCTCTGGGTGCTGGGGAGGATCTTTTCTCCCAATGGAGTTTGCACAGTTGTCTGGCCGTGTGGATCAGCTTGCCACTGAGGTTCGGAGTATTGCTATCTATTTTGCTGGGTTGCCTGTTGTGGAACCTAGGATCCCCATGCCAGATTTGTTTTTAGGGGATCGAGCTAAGTTTCAGAATTTCAAAAATAATTGTAAATTGTTTCTTGCCTTAAAATCTAAGTCCTCAGGAAACGCAGCGCAGCAGGTTCAAATTATCATCTCTCTCCTGCGCGGCGATCCTCAGGATTGGGCTTTTTCCCTGATACCTGGGGATCCTGTTTTGAGTGATGTTGATGCGTTTTTTCAGGCTTTGGGGTTATTGTACGATGAGCCTAATGTCACTGATCAAGCTGAAAAAGCCTTGTTGGCATTAAATCAGGGGCTTGATGACGCTGAGTTATACTGTCAGAGATTCCGTAGGTGGGCAGTCCTGACCAAATGGAATGACGACGCTTTGGCGGCCCTTTTCCGGAAGGGTTTGTCGGATAATGTAAAGGATGTTATGGTGGGATTCCCTGTCCCCTCTGGTCTCAATGATTCTATGTCATTAGCGATTCAAATTGACAGACGTTTGCGTGAGCGGAGAAGTATGCGTGGAGTGGTGTTGCCTCGTGAGCCAGCTGCTGAGCCCATGCAGTGTGATGGAGTGGTGTCTGGGGCACAGCGTCATGAGTTTCGAAAGCGCAATGGGTTATGTTTCTACTGTGGTGATGCCTCTCATGCTATTTCAGTCTGCCCTAAGCGGGGAAGACATTTTGCACGCTCAGTTGTCTTGGGTAGTGTTCAGACTAAGTTTTTATTAACTGTCACTCTGATATGCTCTCTGTCCTCATTTTCTGCTCAGGCTTTCGTTGATTCTGGAGCAGCTATTAACCTGATGGATTATGATTTTGCTAAACGTTGTGGATTTCCCTTGATACCCCTACAGAAGTCTATTCCTTTACTGGGGATCGATTCTACACCTTTGGCTGAGAATAAACCCCAGTTTTCTACTCAGGTGATAATGAGGATTGAACCTGATCACCAGGAGTGCTGCAAATTTTTGGTTCTATATAATCTGCATGACATGATAGTGCTGGGTTTCCCTTGGTTACAGTCTCATAATCCTGTTTTGGATTGGAAATCTGTGTCTGTAACCAGTTGGGGCTGCCAATGTGTTAATACCAACACTCCTGTTTTTTCTGCCTCCCCCCAGGCTGAGGATGTTCCTGACTTTTTGTTTGATTTTTCTGATGTGTTTAGCGAAAGTAAATCTGCATCCTTGCCTCCCCATAGGAGCTATGACTGCGCTATTGAATTAGTGCCGGGTAGTAAATTCCCTAAAGGTCGCCTTTTTAACTTGTCTGTACCTGAACATGACGCTATGCGGTCTTATATCAAGGAATCATTGGAGAAGGGTCATATCAGACCATCCTCTTCACCCTTAGGTGCCGGTTTTTTCTTTGTGGCCAAAAAAGATGGTTCATTAAGGCCGTGTATTGATTATCGTCTCTTGAACAATATTACTGTGAAATATCAATACCCGTTACCCTTGATTTCTGACCTGTTTTCCAGGGTGAAAAACGCTACTTGGTTTACCAAGCTTGACCTCAGGGGGGCGTATAACCTTATTCGCATTAAGCACGGGGATGAATGGAAGACGGCATTTAACACCCCTGAAGGGCATTTTGAGTACCTTGTGATGCCCTTTGGGCTCACTAATGCTCCTTCCGTCTTCCAGTCCTTCATGAATGACATTTTCAGGGATTTTGTGGACAAGTTTCTGATTGTTTATTTGGATGATGTCTTGATTTTTTCTAATGACTGGGACTCTCATGTGAAACATGTTCGAACTGTATTCCAGATTTTGAGAGAGAATGCTCTGTATGTGAAGGGATCAAAGTGTCTTTTTGGCGTACAGAAGATCTCATTTCTGGGATTCATTTTGTCCCCATCTGTTATTGAAATGGACCCGGTCAAGGTTCAGGCCATCTGTGATTGGGTCCAACCTACTTCATTAAAGGCTCTTCAGAGATTTTTGGGTTTTGCCAATTTTTATCGTAAATTTATTGGTAATTTCTCGGTTATTGTTAAACCATTAACTGATTTGACCAGAAAGGGTTCTGATGTGGTGAATTGGCCTCCTGAGGCAGTCTCTGCGTTTCAGGAACTTAAGCAGAGATTCACTTCTGCTCCTGTTCTACGGCAGCCTGATTTTTCTCTGTCATTTCAGGTGGAGGTTGATGCCTCTGAAATTGGGGCAGGTGCCGTTTTGTCTCAAAAAGATCCAGAGACCTCTAAAAGTAACCCTTGTGCCTTTTTCTCTCGAAAATTTTCTCCTACTGAACGTAATTATGACGTGGGTAATCGGGAGTTATTGGCCATGAAGTGGGCTTTTGAAGAGTGGAGACATTGGCTGGAGGGAGCCAAACATCAGGTGGTGGTCCTTACGGACCATAAGAATCTTGTCTATCTGGAATCTGCCAAGTGACTCAATCCTAGACAGGCCAGGTGGGCCTTGTTTTTCACACGTTTTAATTTTGTGGTTTCCTTTCTTCCTGGCACTAAGAATGTTAAGGCGGATGCCCTCTCGAGGAGTTTCCTTGCGGACTCTCCTGAGCTATCTGATCCCTCTGTTATTTTGAAGGAGGGTGTAGTTCTTTCCGCCATCTCGCCCAATTTGAGACTTGCTCTGGAGGGGTGTCAGGAGGATAGGCCCGAGCGCTGCCCTGTTGGAAAATTGTTTGTCCCGGGCCAATGGAAAAAGAGTGTGATGTCTGAGATTCATTGTTCCGCATTGGCTGGGCATCCCGGAATTTTTGGTACCAGAGACTTGGTTAGTCGGTCCTTTTGGTGGCCTACCTTGTCTCGCGATGTCAGGGAATTTGTGCAGTCCTGCGGGACTTGCTCTCGCTCCAAGCCTTGCTCTCGCTCTAGTGGTTTGTTGATGCCATTGCCTGTGCCCAAGAGACCATGGACCCATATCTCTATGGATTTCATTTCCGATCTTCCTGTTTCTCAGAGAATGACCACCATCTGGGTAATTTGTGATAGGTTTTCCAAAATGATACATCTTGTGCCATTACCTAAGTTGCCTTCCTCCTCTGAATTGGTGCCGTTGTTCCTTCAGCACGTGGTTCATTTACACGGCATTCCTGAGAACATTGTGTCTGACAGAGGAGTCCAGTTTGTTTCCAGATTTTGGAGGACTTTTTGTTCTAAACTGGGTGTTCAATTGTCTTTCTCCTCGGCATTTCATCCTCAGACCAATGGTCAAACTGAGAGAACAAACCAGACATTGGAGACTTATCTAAGTTGCTTTGTGTCTGCTGATCAGGATGACTGGGTCTCTTTTTTGCCTTTGGCTGAGTTTGCTCTTAATAATAGGGCTAGCTCTGCCACTTTGATGTCTCCGTTTTTCTGTAATTCTGGGTTTCACCCTCGATTTTCTTCAGGACAGACGGAGGCTTCTGTCTGTCCAGGTGTTGACTCTGTTGTTGAGCGTATGCAGCAGATTTGGGACCAGGTAGTGGAGAGGTTGTCCCTCTCTCAGGAGAAGGCCCAGCGGTTTGCTAACCGGCATAGGACTGATGGTCCTCGGTTTAAAGTGGGGGACTTGGTCTGGTTGTCCTCAAAGAATATTCCTATGAGAGTAGCATCTCCTAAATTTAAGCCTAGGTTCATTGGACCTTATAAGATCATGGAGATTATTAATCCTGTTTCTTTTCGTTTGCTTCTTCCAGGGACATTTAAGATCCATAACGTGTTCCACAAGTCCTTGTTGAAGAGGTTTGTTGAGCCAGTGGTTCCTGCTGCTGTGCCTCCTGACCCTGTTTTGGTTGAGGGCAATCTGGAGTATGTGGTTGAGAAAATATTGGATTCTCGTTTTTCTAGACGAAGACTCCAGTATTTGGTTAAATGGAGAGGTTATGGTCAGGAAGACAATTCTTGGGTGTTTGCTTCGGACATCCATGCTAGGAGACTTATCCGTGCGTATCATAGAACTCATCCTGACCAACCTGGTTGCTCAAATGAGGGTTCGGTGACCCCTCCTCAAGGGGGGGGTACTGTTGTGAATGGGTTTGAGATGAGTTCTGAGCAGAGGCTCCCTCTGGTGGTTACAAGCGGTACTAGTGAGGATTGTGGGGACTGGGAATCAGGTGTTACTGATTGGTCTTGTATAAGGGAGTCATTTTCCCATCAGGGTTGCCGGTGATCAATTGTTCTGGTCTGAATCCTTCTTTCCAGTTTCCCTTGTAGCCTGCTGTGTCGTGTCTGCATCTCCTGCTATCAGATAAGACAATTTCTTATTTTGTGTTTTTGCTATATTTTTGCATTTTGTCCTGCACTTCTTTGGGGGCCTTCAGGGTCCCCTCCGGGGGCTTTTGCCCTCTCAGTTTAGTTCAGCCACTGAGTTTTGTTCTTTTGCTTTTTCCAGTTTTTTCAGTGGCTGCTGTTTTGATTTTCTTACACCAGAGAACTAATTTAGGTGGTAGAGGTCGTGTGATCTCAGGTGATTTTGAAATTAGTAGAGTTGGTGTTTTTCAGGGTTTTCTGGGATTGCAGTAAGTACCCTTCCTGTCCTTTTCTATTTAGTTAGTTTGGGCCCCAGCGTTTGCTCATACTATTTTCTTTCTGTGTCAGTATTTCCTCTTGTCTAACCGCCATTACATGTTTGGGGGCTTTCTATTATCTTTGGGGTTCTGCTCCGGGGCAGATAGCTTTCCTATTTCTAACTTTAGGTGTAGTTAGTTTCTCAGGCTGTGACGAGGCGTCTAGGACCAACGTAGGAACGCTTCACGGCTGCCTCTAGTTGCGGTGGTTAGTCAGGGTACTGCAATCTCATAGATTCCAACTGCTCTGGTGTATTGCCTTTTTTACCTGCACTCCTCAGCTACCGAAACATGACAATCTCCCTTTTAGGTCAGCTATTTCTTCTATGAATTCAAAAGGGATGGAGTTTTTTATTATTGTTATGACTCCGGCTTGTTTTTTTTGGTTACATGACTCATATATGTGAGGAAATTTTTGATGAGAGAAAGTGGGATGGCAACCCGATTTGAATTTTGTTTCCTGGATACAGATTATGTCTGCTTGGGATCTGTCTAATTCTCTCCAAAGGGCGAATCTTTTTCTGGGGTTGTTGAGTCCCCTAATGTTGTATGTCATGGTCTTGATGCTTATGGTAAGATTTAAGGTTTATTTATTTAGTTTATGGAGAAAATGGTCTCAATGGGAATGGGGTTATTAGTACTGCACCTTAATAAACAGTAAACAAACAAAAGACAAACAAGATTATTATTTGAACAATGAAAATGTATGTAACAAGGTAGAAGCAAATAGTTAACCTAAAGAACTAATTGAACTTTTATTTGGCAGGTGTTTTAGACAGGAATAGAGGGGAATCCTCTAAAATATAGGTCAAGGTATTTTATTTAATAATAACTTTGAGGCCTGGACTGAGTCCTTAGAGATTATCAGCGAAAGTCTCTGTGAGCTGTTTTATTTTTTATTGAGGAGATGAAGTTGAGGCCTTCTTCCACAGAGAAAATTGGTATAGTTTTCCCATTCAGGGAGACCAAGAGTTTGATAGGAAAACCCCATCTGTATGGGATTTTATTTTCTCTGAGGAATGAAGTGATATTATTGAAGGTCTTTCTTGAGTCGAGGGTTTCTTTGGACAGATCTGTATATATTTTTAGGTTTTGAAAGGGTTCTGGAAATGTTTTTTTTCTCTTTTAAGTATTAGAAAATTTTTCTTTTGTTCCGTAGAAGTGCATACACATAATAGTATCCCTGGGGATGTCTTGTGGTATTTTTTGGGGGTGGGGGAGCCTGTGGATCCTATCTATGTTTAGGTCCAAGTTGGATAACGATGGTATGGCTTTATTGAATATGGTACGTACATGGTCTGCCAGGTTATCTGAGGATATGTTTTCGGGTACACCTCGTATTTTTAAATTATTCCTACGGTTCCGGTCCTCAAGGTCGGCCAATTTAGTTTTGAGTTTTTTTACTTCAAGGGTTAGGTTTTGAATAGTGGATGAAGATTCTGAGGAAGTTTTTTCAACTTCTGTCAGTCTTTTTTCTTTATCTAGGAATATTTTGTTGAGTTGATCAAATGAGTTTTGGAACAATTTGGCTTGTTCCTCAAAATTTAGTCTCATGTTTTCGTTAATTTTATTGGCCAAGTTAAGCATAAATGACTCCACCTGAGTCAAAATTGTGTTGGAAGGGGAGGTATTTAGAGACATAGTTGAGGGGCTAGTTGAGGCTGTAGTATTTTCAGGGTTTGGTTCTAGTTTATATTTAGCTGGAGAGGGGTTAGGAGATGAGGAAGAATCACTTTGATCCTCCTCTTCATCTTCTTGAGAATGTGAAATTTTTCCCCCCAGTCGCCTGGTTCTTTTCTTTTGGCAGAAATGGAAAGATCCATGTTCTCCGGAAGGGGGGTGATTTGAGTGATGGGGGAGGATGGGGTTTAGTTTGAGTTTCTGTTTGTTGGGATTTTGTATTTTCAGTGGATAAAATGTTCTTTTTAGTTTTGTCGTTTGGGCGTGATATGGGGGAGGGTCTCATTTCTGTTTTTAGGGGGGATCTTGATCTGTGGGGGCTGATTTAATTAACCAGATTTTTGGAAGGGCTGTAGAGAGGTTGTGAGTTATTTATTTTTTGTCCTCTTTGAGGTTTTGGTGGGGAGTTTTTGTTAGTTTTTAAAGAGTTGGAGCGGGTGCTCATTTTAGAAAGTATAGAGTGCCCGGGTTTATGTACCAATATTAGTAAACTAGTAGGGTGTTTCTTGCAAAGGAAAAATATAAAGTACAAAATATATTGCACAGTCTAAAATTGGAGAAAGTAGAAGTATTACAAACGACAGTGGTGTTATAGCACGTTATTTCAATCTGATGGAGAGGAAGTACAAGGTGTAATACTTTGGTGAGTCAAAAACAATTATATCAATTTGTTGAGGAAAGTTATAATGCGCACCTCGATGACGTGACAGTACCTTAGGAGTTATATTAGAACACCTGATATAGCATGGTATGTTTTACTGTGAGTGGTTTCAGGGCATAAAAACAACTATATCAAGGTATCTATGATCTTGCAGAGTGCAAGCTATTAGTGCAAACAACACAATTTTGAGAAATATAAGGAGTCAGGCTGTATTATACCAGTTTAGAGTAGATAGCTTGTGGATGGTGAATCTGTAATATTGATTCTCCAGCAGGATACAGTTTTCACTAAGAATATAGAGAAGACTCACAGGGATGACTATAGAGCCAATGTAGGGGGGAGTTCCCTTGGGTGGGTGTCTGATAGAGTTAAAATTAGTTTCTAAGTAGATTTATGAGAATCTGATATGGAGGGATTGAGGTTTATTGTAACCCCTATATCAGACTATTTATTTAAGATGGTATGAACACTGTTGAGTTCAGGTTTCTAAAGGAAATGAAATAAATCACAATTTGACTTGTTTGTCAGTGGCAGCTCTAGTGTATCTGCGCCAGTGTGTCTATAGAAACAAAAACAAACAGAAATGCAAAAACAAGAATAAAGGCATGCGTATAGGGATTGGAGACAGGTGACCCTGAGTCCTTAGGGATCCTGATGCTGTTAGATAGTGATTTCGCTGCAAGCACTATTGTACAGTCATGGCCAAAAGTTTTGAGAATGACACAAATATTATATTTTCACATGCTCTGCTGCCCTCTAGTTTTTATGTGTGTTTGACAGATGTTTTTATCACGGACAGAAATATAATAATTGCAAACATATGAGTAACAAAAACTTATATTGACAGTTAGAATGAATTAATGCAGCAAGTCAATATTTGCAGTGTTGACCCTTCTTCTTCAGGACCTCTGCAATTCTCCCTGGCATGCTCTCAATCAACTTCTGGACCAAATCCTGACTGATAGCAGTCCATTCTTGCACAATCAATGCTTTCATTTTGTCAGAATTTTTAGGTTTTTGTTTGTCCACCCGTCTCTTGATGATTGACCACAAGTTCTCAATGGGATTAAGATCTGGGGAGTTTCCAGACCATGGACCCAAAATCTCTATGTTTTGTTCCCTGAGCCATTTAGTTATCACCTTTGCTTTATGGCAAGGTGCTCCATCATGCTGGAAAAGGCATTGTTGATCGCCAAACTGCTCTTGGAGGGTTGGGAGAAGTTGCTCTTGGAGGACATTCTGGTACCATTCTTTATTCATGGCTGTGTTTTTAGGCAAGACTGTGAGAGAGCCGATTCCCTTGGCTGAGAACCAACCCCACACATGAATGGTTACAAGATGCTTAACAGTTGGCATGAGACAAGACTGGTGGTAGCGCTCACCTTGTCTTCTCCGAATGAGGTGTTTTCCTGATGTCCCAAACAATCGAAAAGGGAATTCATCAGAGAAAATAACTTTACCCCAGTCCTCAGCAGTCCACTGCCTGTACCTTTTGCAGAATATCAGTCTGTCCATGATGTTTTTTCTGGAGAGAAGTGGCTTCTTTACTGCCCTCCTTGAGACCAGGCCTTGCTCCAAGAGTCTCCGCCTCACAGTACGTGCAAATGCACTCACACCTGCCTGCTGCCATTCCTGAGCAAGCTCTGCACTGCTGGTAGCCTGATCCCACAGCTGAAACACTTTTAAGAGACGGTCCTGGCGTTTGCTGGTCTTTCTTGGGCGCCCTGAAGCCTTTTTGGCAACAATGGAACCTCTCTCCTTGAAGTTATTGATGATGCCATAGATTGTTGACTGAGGTGCAATCTTTCTAGCTGTGATACTCTTCCCTGTTCGGCCATTTTTGTGCATTGCAATGATGACTGCACGTGTTTCTTTAGAGATAACCATGGTTAACAGAAGAGAAACAATGGTGCCAAGCACCAGCCTCTGTTATGATTTGGTAGCTGAGGAGTGCAGGTAAAAAGGCAATACACCAGAGCAGTTGGAATCTATGAGATTGCAGTACCCTGACTAACCACCACAACTAGAGGCAGCCGTGGAGCATTCCTACGTTGGTCCTAGACGCCTCGTCACAGCCTGAGAAACTAATTACACCTAAAGATAGAAATAGGAAAGCTATCTGCCCGGAGCAGAACCCCAAAGATAATAGAAAGCCCCCAAACATGTAATGGCGGTTAGACAAGAAGAAATACTGACACAGAAAGAAAATAGTATGAGCAAACGCTGGGGCCCAAACTAACTAAATAGAAAAGGATAGGAAGGGTACTAACTGCAATCCCAGAAAACCCTGAAAAGCACCAACTCTACTAATTTCAAAAACACCTGAGATCACACGACCTCTACCACCTAAATTAGTTCTCTGGTGTAACAAAATCAAAATAGCAGCCACTGAAAAAACTGTAAAAAGCAAAAGTACAAACATCAGTGGCTGAACTAAACTGAGAGGGCAAAAGCCCCCGGAGGGGACCCTGAAGGCCCCCACAGAAGTGCAGGACAAAATGCAAAAATCTAGCACAAAAACAAAAAGAAGAAAATGTCTTATCTGATAGCAGGAGATGCAGACACGACACAGCAGGCTACAAGGGAAACAGGATTCAAGGATTGAGACCAGAACAATTGATCACCGGCAACCCTGATGGGAAGGTGACTCCCTTATATAAGACCAGTCAGTAACACCTGATTCCCAATCCTCACAATCTTCACTGGACAGACCAGCACCGCTTGTAACCACCAGAGGATGCCTCTGCTCAGAACTCATCTCAAACCCATTCACAACAGTACCCCCCCTTGAGGAGGGGTCACCGAACCCTCATTTGAGCAACCAGGTCGGTCAGGATGAGTTCTATGATACGCACGGATAAGTCTCCTAGCATGGATGTCCAAAGCAAACACCCAAGAATTGTCTTCCTGACCATAACCTCTCCATTTAACCAAATACTGGAGTTTCCGTCTAGAAAAAAGAGAATCTAATATTTTCTCAACCACATACTCCAGATTGCCCTCAACCAAAACAGGGTCAGGAGGCACAGCAGCAGGAACCACTGGCTCAACAAACCTCTTCAACAAGGACTTGTGGAACACGTTATGGATCTTAAATGTCCCTGGAAGAAGCAAACGAAAAGAAACAGGATTAATAATCTCCATGATCTTATAAGGTCCAATGAACCTAGGCTTAAATTTAGGAGATGCTACTCTCATAGGAATATTTTTTGAGGACAACCAGACCAAGTCCCCTACTTTAAACCGAGGACCATCAGTCCTATGCCGGTTAGCAAACCGCTGGGCCTTCTCCTGAGAGAGGGACAACCTCTCCACTACCTGGTCCCAAATCTGTTGCATACGCTCCACAACAGAGTCAACACCTGGACAGAGAGAAGCCTCCATCTGTCCTGAAGAAAATCGAGGGTGAAACCCAGAATTACAGAAAAACGGAGACATCAAAGTGGCAGAGCTAGCCCTATTATTAAGAGCAAACTCAGCCAAAGGAGTAGAATCGATCCCCAGTAGAGGAATAGACTTCTGTAGGGGTATCAAGGGAAACCCACAACGTTTAGCAAAATCATAATCCATCAGGTTAATAGCTGCTCCAGAATCAACGAAAGCCTGAGCAGAAAATGAGGACAGAGAGCATATCAGAGTGACAGTTAATAAAAACTTAGTCTGAACATTACCCAAGACAACTGAGCGTGCAAAACATCTTACCCGCTTAGGGCAGACTGAAATAGCATGAGAGGCATCACCACAGTAGAAACATAACCCATTGCGCTTTCGAAACTCATGACGCTGTGCCGCAGACACCACTCTATCACACTGCATGGATTCAGAAGCAGGTTCACAAGGCAACACTATTCCACGCATACTTCTCCGCTCACGCAAACGTCTGTCAATTTGAATCGCTAATGACATAGAATCATTGAGACCAGAGGGGACAGGGAATCCCACCATAACATCCTTTACATTATCTGACAGACCCTTCCGGAAAAGGGCCGCCAAAGCGTCGTCATTCCACTTGATCAGGACTGCCCACCTACGGAATCTCTGACAGTATAACTCAGCGTCATCAAGCCCTGATTTAATGCCAACAAGGCTTTTTCAGCTTGATCAGTGACATTAGGCTCATCGTACAATAACCCCAAAGCCTGAAAAAATGCATCAACATCACTCAAAACAGGATCCCAGGTGTCAGGGAAAAAGCCCAATCCTGAGGATCGCCGCGCAGGACAGAGATGACAATTTGAACCTGCTGCGCTGCGTTCCCTGAGGACTTAGATTTTAAGGCAAAAAACAATTTACAATTATTTTTGAAATTCTGAAACTTAGCTCGATCCCCTAAAAACAAATCTGGCATGGGGATCCTAGGTTCCACAACAGGCAACCTAGCAAGATATGCAGCAATACTCTGAACCTCAGTGGCAAGCTGATCCACACGGCCAGACAACTGTGCAAACTCCATTGAGAGAAAAGATCCTCCCCAGCACCCAGAGATACAGAGGGGAAAAAAAAAAAAATGCAACAAACAGAAAAATATCTCTGACAACTCTGACAACCTTTTTTTTTTTTTTTTTTCTTTCACAATATTTTTCCCTTCTGTGAGTACCATACAATATTAAATTTTTGGCCGGTGATACTGTTATGATTTGGTAGCTGAGGAGTGCAGGTAAAAAGGCAATACACCAGAGCAGTTGGAATCTATGAGATTGCAGTACCCTGACTAACCACCACAACTAGAGGCAGCCGTGGAGCGTTCCTACGTTGGTCCTAGACGCCTCGTCACAGCCTGAGAAACTAATTACACCTAAAGATAGAAATAGGAAAGCTATCTGCCCCGGAGCAGAACCCCAAAGATAATAGAAAGCCCCCAAACATGTAATGGCGGTTAGACAAGAAGAAATACTGACACAGAAAGAAAATAGTATGAGCAAACGCTGGGGCCCAAACTAACTAAATAGAAAAGGAAGGAAGGGTACTTACTGCAATCCCAGAAAACCCTGAAAAGCACCAACTCTACTAATTTCAAAAACACCTGAGATCACACGACCTCTACCACCTAAATTAGTTCTCTGGTGTAACAAAATCAAAATAGCAGCCACTGAAAAAACTGTAAAAAGCAAAAGTACAAACATCAGTGGCTGAACTAAACTGAGAGGGCAAAAGCCCACGAGGGGACCCTGAAGGTCCCCACAGAAGTGCAGGACAAAATGCAAAAATCTAGCACAAAAACAAAAAGAAGAAAATGTCTTATCTGATAGCAGGAGATGCAGACACGACACAGCAGGCTACAAGGGAAACAGGATTCAAGGATTGAGACCAGAACAATTGATCACCGGCAACCCTGATGGGAAGGTGACTCCCTTATATAAGACCAGTCAGTAACACCTGATTCCCAATCCTCACAATCTTCACTGGACAGACCAGCACCGCTTGTAACCACCAGAGGAAGCCTCTGCTCAGAACTCATCTCAAACCCATTCACAACAAGCCTCCTTTTAAAGTGTCCAGTGGTGTCATTCTTACTTAATCATGACAGATTGATCTCCAGCCATGTCCTCATCAACACCCATACCTGTGTTAATGGAGCAATCACTGAAAAGGGTTAGCTGGTCCTTTTAAGGCAGGACTGCAATGATGTTGAAATGTGTTTTGGGGGATAAAGTTCATTTTCTAGCCAAATATTGACTTTGCAAGTGATTGCTGTTAAGCTGATCACTCTTTATAACATTCTGGAGTATATCCAAATTGCCATTAGAAAAAGTGAAGCAGTAGACTTTGTACAAATTAATATTAGTGTCATTCTCAAAACTTTTGGCCATGACTGTAGGCTAATTGCTGAACCTCCTATATGTATAGAAGGAGCAATGGATTATGCCTCTTGTTCTGTGACCAAAGCTATAGAAGTAAGAGGGTGAGGGGAAATCCCCAAATGTCTCATGTGGTACCAGTTCTGAAATGCCAAGATAGTTGGCGGTTGCCTCCTATGAAAGTCAGCTTATATGACTCGGACACCGTAGCCGTGGTAATGAGAGAGCGGCCCGAGAGAATGCAGCTATTTTGGTGAGAGGGAGGAAAACGTGCCTCCCCTAGTCCCTGGGAAGAGGTGGGGGAAAAGCGTACTCACGGGGCCTGCTGCTAAGGCCGATGACAGGTTGCGGTCTATGGATCTTCTTCCCTGCGAGTGCGGCTGTGCGGTGGAGGATAAGGCCGCCGGAGATTTCCGAGCTCCGGTAACCAGACAGGTAAAAGCGGAAATTGCCGATCTTCTTCTTCGAGGGTCCGAGTGCCGCTGGGCCTGGATATCGGTGTCCCGGGACGGCGACAGGCCTGATAAGTGTCAGCATGAATTGATCTGGTCGTGTCTCACTTCTACGCGCAGACAACAGGTCGCAGCATGCCAAAGATCTGGAACGGTGCGGGGTACTCAGCAGTCTTCTCTGGTCGCGTCTGATCCGGTCTTCACTTCGGAGCCCCCTCTCGGGAAGCGATGCCGCGAAGGTAAGAAATCTTCACCGTGAAAGCGGGCTTATGGGAGGTAAAAGGCCTTCGGAACAATGGATAGGCCTCGGGTAGGCCTCAGAAGGCCTCGGGAGAGTATGTGATAGTCTCCGGGGATCTCCGAGATTAGGGATCCTGTAGGGCAAGGACGGAAACCGCTGATTTTCTCCTCTGTAAGTCTGAGGTCACTCGGGGTCCCCGGAGCAGAGCTGCGGGTAATTGGCAGGCTAGATGAGCTGCGGGAGCGAATCCGTTCGCGTCCCACCTACAGAGAGGGACCATAGGTCACAGCAAACCCCAGGCCCTGGGTGATGTGGGATAGTCAGCAGTTTTCTCAGATGGTGGCGGTCTTAATCCTGATGTAGGAGTGGATTATATTGTTGTAATGGTAGGTTTTCTTCACCGCAATGGTGGGCTAATAGGAAGCAATATGCCTCCGGTAGCGTGGGTAGGCCTCAGGTATGCCTCACAGGGCCTCAGAAGCGCAGATGTCGTAGAAAGTATGTTTCTGGATCCAAAACAAAGATAATGGGTTCCCAGTGATCCTTAGAGATTGTAAAGATGTAATCTCGGTCCGAAGTGGTTAAAAGGCTTTTGATGGTGCTGTATTTAGTTGGATTAGAGGAATTTCCTCAGGAGCTCCCTGCTATTGTGTCTCACATGGTATGAGACCTAAGCCACGCCCCCACAGTGAAATTCATCTGTGTGCACAGCTGTTGCAGAGGAAAAAAGCATGTTTTTTTCTGTTACAAACGGGATACAGCATGCTATATCCAAAGTTCTCATTCTGTGACAGTGAAATTAATATATGTGCAGAGCTGTTACAGATTAAAAATAAACTATTTTTTTCTGTTGCTTTCATGATTCAGCAAGGCATATATTACCTTGTTATTTAGTGGCGGTGAAATTCATGTTTTGCACAGCTGATGCAGAGTAAAAATCTATTTTTTTCAGTTGCTAGCATTATTCAGCATGCCATATCTCACCTTGTCATTTAGTGGTGGTTAGTGATGAGCGAGTATACTCGTTGATTTGGTTTTCCCAAGCATTCTCGGGTGAGCTTCCGAATATTTTGGCGTGCTCGGAAATTTAGTGTTTGTCAACGCAGCTGCATAATTTGCGGCTGCTAGACAGTCTGAATATATGTGTGGAATTCCTAACAACAGGCAATCCCCACATGTATTCAGATTGTCTAGCAGCCACAAATCATGCAGCTGTGTCGACAAACACTAAGTCTCCGAGCACGCCAAAATATTCGATCACCTGACCATGCTCGGGAAAACCCGAGCAACGAGTATACTCGCTCATCACTAGTGGTGGTGAAATTCATGTTTGTTCACAGCTGATGCAGAGTAAAAAAATCTATTTTTTTCAATTGCTAACATTATTCAGCACGCCATATAACATCTTGCCATTCAGTGGTGGTGAAATTCATCATTGTACAGAGCTGTAGCAGAGTAAAGAAAAAATATTTTTTTCTGTTAAAAACATGATACAGCACGCCATATCCCATCTTATCATTTTGTGGTGGTGAAATTCAACTGTGTGCAGAGCTCATGCAGAGCAAAAATAAATATTTTTTTCTGGGGCAAACATGATACAGGAGCTAGATTTGAGTTTGAAATTGTTTGGAGCATATATTCTACTGTATACAGGCCTCATCCACATTACAAAAATAATTTCTTCTGTTACTAATGTGATACAGTAAGTGAGATCTTAGTTTAAAATTGTCTTGAGCATATATTCTTTGTTATACAGGCCTCATCCACACTGAAATAATTCTTTCTTCTGTTACTAACGTGATACAGTAGGGGAGATCTCACTCTGAAATAGTTTGGAGCATATATTCTTTGTTATACAGGCCTCATCCACGCTGAAACAATTCTTTCTACTGTTACTAACGTGATACAGTAGGGGAGATCTCACTTTGAAATTGTTTGAAGCATATCTTCTATAAAATACAGGTCTCATCTTTGTGCAGAGCTGTAGCAGAGTAAAAAAATAAAACTGTTTTTTTTCTGTTAAACACGTGATACACCACACCATATCACACCTTCTCATTTTGTGGTGGTGAAATTCAACTGTGTGCAGAGCTCATGCAGAGCACAAATAAATATTTTAATATTTTTTCTGTGGCAAACATGATACAGAATCTAGATTTGAGTTTGAAATTGTTTGCAGCATAGATTCTATTGTATACAGACATCACCCACATTAAAAAAAAATAATTTCTTCTGTTACTAATGTGATACAGTAGGGGAGATCTCAGTTTGAAACTGTTTGGTACGTATATTCTTTGTTACACAGGCCTCATCGACATTGAAAAAATTATTTCTTCTGTTACTAACAAGATGCAGTAGGGGAGATCTCACTTTGAAATTGTGTAGATCATATCTTCTAAGTTATACAGGCCTCATCCACACTAAAAATACTTTCTTCTGTTACTAACGTGAGTCAGCGCACCATATTTCACCTTGTCATTTAATGTCACTGAAATTCAGCTGTGTGCAGAACTGGTGCAGAGTAAGAAATCTAACTTTTTTGTTGCTAATAGTGTTCTCCTACCACACTGTCTGAGCACCATGAATTGGAAAAAGTGAGGTCGTGGTTTAAGGGGGAATAGGTTTGGCGCTCAAGGTGTACGCGGGGTAGGTGGTAATGCTAGTGAAACAGCGTCGTCACGTCCTATACAAAAACAAATTACTTTTGTTACTTGACAGGCTACTTCACTCCCTTTCATTGGCAGTCACACAGCAGTACGCCTTGCTGATGAGGGCCAGGAAGATGTGCTCGAATGGATGGCAAGCGCAGCTTCAAGTGGCCTCTCCTCCTCTTCCTCCACCTCAACATCACACACAATGCAGTCCCAGAGGTGGCACCCCAATTGCTTTTGCTTCCCCCTGAGTCACAACTCTCCAATCGCCCAACTGACTGTAGGAAACCACAGATGGGTGAGACTGCAGAGCTGTTCACACATTCTATGCATGGGCATCAGAAGTGTACTCCAAAGAGTCAAGAGGAGGAAATCATCTTCACCCATGCTCAAATTTTTTTTTAGCTAGGATTCATGGCAGGATGAAGTAGGGTCCGAGCAGCATCATGACCCTTGTCACTAGATGTTAACCTCTGCGGGGCAAGTGATCCTGATGAGACTCAGATATCTGAAGCTAATGCGGACTGTACTTTGCTGTCAGGGCAGGAAGAGGAATGAGATAACACAGAGGATGATCATGAGGTTGTAAATCCCACTTGGTGTGAACCCAGAGACACACAGCTGAGTAGGTCATCTGAGGAGATGGAAGAGGAGGAAGACAAGGAGGTTACATTGCACCCTGTGGTGAAGAAAAGGAGTAATGCAACCATGATGAGCACAGCATCCTCAGCCACAACTGTGGCTGTGGCCAGCAGCATTTGTGGATCTGCAACTCACAGGGCAGCAAGGGTTGCCTAGCCTGGGTCTTTTTTGACACCGCAATGCCAACTTACATTATCTGCCAAATTTGCAAAAAAATACACTGAGTAGAAGGAAAAAGTGCAATAGTTTCACTACTACTTGCATGAACCTTCACATGCACAATCAACCTGCATTACTCCCAATCCCATTGCAATAAAATGTGCAACAATAAGCCGCCCCATCAACCGCATCTGCTCCTTCTTCTTCCTCCTCCTCCTCTGTTTCCGTGCCAAGTATTGTCATGCAGGTCTCCTACCGCAGAACCTGTTTTTTTACCCGCTCCAGTTAGGCTGAGAATGAGCACACCACAACTTTATCAATCCACCGTAACATCTCCGCCTACACCGCAATCACAGTCCAGCAGTTTGTCTAGTTCACCATACTCCACCTTCTCAGCACTGCAGTCAGCTCTCGGTCCTGCAGTTGTGGTCACATAAAAGATTGTTCCCTCATTCACATGATGGTTTCCAAAAGTTGATAACCATCACAGTCTCCGAGAACCAGTTGCCGAGTCGCCATTACTTCTGTAAGAAACCTGTGTCTGTCCAACACCAGCATGTCACAGACAACAACACCCATTTCTTGACTAAATCTATGTTGCCAGGGTGCATTTCACCACAGACACTTAGACGAATAAGCATGGCCAAGTTCATTATATCTCACTGATTGGGCACTGGGTGACTCTGGTGGATGTGGGGACAATGTTAATTTGTATCCTTTCTTATTCCCCTCTGGGGCATACTCTGCACCTTTTTTGTGTTCTTTCCTTTTTCATTGTTTGGAGACCCTCACTGGAAAAATGTTGATCTGGTACGATATGGGCACCATCAGTTTCAGAGGTACTGGGACCCTCACCTTCCTGAGTGTCACACATTAGGGCCTTGATGGTTACCTTGATGACTAGGGCCTTGATGACTACCTCCTGAAACTGAAGGAAGGTCCTCATATTGCCCTCACATTGAAACAGCACAAACACATTGTACAGTGCCAATTTGTAACATAATTTATTTTATTTTTGTTATCCATTAAATAGTATCATAACTAGGGATGAGCGAATATGTTTATTGATGCTCGGATATCATCCAATATCTGGATGCTCGTATGTGCTCGGTACTCAGCAAGCAATAGCCGATGCTCGAATTTGAAACTTGAATCCTTGCCCTGCATGTTTGGCACCTATTATACAGCCAATAGGCATGCGGGGATTGCCTGCAAGTCATTATAATTGTTTTGAAACCTAGAGTGGACCCACTGGATCACGGTGCCGACTAACACTGGGTGAGCTGGCCAGGTGGAACCAACCCCCTATACAGGGACCGTTAGGGGCAGGCCCAGAAGGAAGGTATACCACAATAGCTAGTGTCAAGAAATGTCTAGAAGACAGCGAGCAGAATCACCGAGAATGGGACGGAGCAAAGCAGCCGCAGAGAGACATGGAGTCCTGGACAAGGCAGAGTTCACACAGGGTGCAAGATCCTGCACAGAGCAGAGCACGCACTGGAAGACGTACAGGGATAGAGCAGAGCAGAGCATGCATTGGAAGTGTAAAGAGACAGAGCAGAGTATGCACTGGAAGTGTACAGGGAGAGAGCAGAGCAGAGCACGCACTGGAAGTGTAGAGGGCCAGAGCAGAGCACGCACTAGAAGCGTACAGGGACAGAGCAGAGCACGCACTGGAATCATACAGGAACCTGAGAGAGCACCTGCACAGGCAAGTGCAAGAAATAATAATCAGGCGCCGAGGAACGGCCAAAGCCATCTGATATACCTGACACCGGGCGTCCGGCGAGATCGCTTTCGGATCAGGACTCTGGCAGAAGCCTAGTGCACCCGGCAAGCGAGCGGCCGAGGCCTAAGAGTGTGCATGCACGGACAGCAAGGGACCTGGGGAGGCTGCAAGGCCGGGAGCATAGAGACAGCGCAGCATGCCCCGATCCAAGCAGCCGGTCGGAGGACCAGTGTGAGGGGAGTGTGGGCGGACATGGCAGTAATAGTAATGCCGTAGTAGTGGCATTACAGTGGTTGACTGGCCATATGACATCATCAGGGTTTATAAAAGGACATTGCCGAAACACTCAGCACACTGACGCTATTACACAGCTCATGGACAGTTTTTACTGGAGGTAGAGAGTGTGTCAGTATTCCGGGTTTTCTAGGTAACTTTGTCAATGATTTTGCCCTTTTTTAAAATGGAGTTTGCTGTTTTGTGTGCCCTACTTCCTGTTCGTTTGTTTTAAAACCCGGCTCAGGTGTTGGCTTCCTTGCTGGAGTATTCTGCTTCTGTTTCCCTGCAACCCAGCTGCTTTGTTCCTCACAGATCTTTTGTGTATTTACCGGGAAGGTGCATAACCAGGTTATCTTCAGGTGTTTCTCAGCTATAGCAGATTCTACCCATGGCTCTGGACATTCTCTGCATATGTAAGCTGCACTTACTGTATTATCACTAACCTGTTGACTTTGGAATTTAACCCTTGGTTCACTCCATCTGGTAAGAACTGTGTTTCTGAACTGTTGCTGTTTAACCCTTCGTTCACTCCCTCTGGTGAGAGCTGTTGGAACTGTTACTGGAATCTTACTGACATATGAACTTGTTGTTGGACTTCACTGAATTAAGCCACAACTGAGATTAACTTGTTCCTGGACCTCCCTGTGTTTACTGCATACCTAGATCTGACTCTTCATGCACCAGCAGTGTGTGAATCTAGCCACGTTACCTGTGCATCAGACTTACCTTATGGTCACATTTGTGTGAGGACTCCGTCGTAAGAACCTTACCGCCCTTGCTATAGAGGTTCAAGGACTTATATATCTGGATTCATATAACTGGACTTGTATATTGTAACATTTCCAGGGGATATAGCTCTAGGATTGCTGTCTGGGTAGACAGAGTGACACGAAAACAGTTCATTCAGACAGCAGTTCTGATGAAAACTGGCCGCAACCAGCTTTATTAAAGTCCACAGCAAACAGATAAAAATAAAGCATAAACAGAAAACCTGGGCTTGTCTAGCCACTAATTACACATAGATCGATTGCCTGTCTATCCGGGTCCCGGCTTTACCAGCCTGATCCAAAACAACACATATGATATATGTTACCAGTATGGAGTTTCACAGATACTCCTCCTTGTGTCTGAAGGCACCTTCAATGTCCAGACTTGAGAGAGATCCACTCCTATTCAGCGCTATTCGCACGGATTCTCACTGAGACTACTCCTGTGTCCGGGGTATTCCTGCACCCAGACTGAGATAGCTCAAACTCCTGGAGACTGCTTCTTGTGCCGGGACACCTTCCTGTGTCCAGACTGAGCCAGCTCCCACTCCTGGAGACTGCTTCTTGTGCCGGGACACCTTCCTGTGTCCAGACTAAGCCAGCTCTCTGACTGTGTTTGCAGACACCTACTTCTGGTCTCCTAATTAACAGCTGAATGGTTTCAGGCCTGAGCTGCAAGTGTGTACTGAATGTAAGGTGTAGTGACCTTTCTCTACCACTAGGTTTACAAAGCCACACATTTCCCTTATACCATACAGCACAGTACCTGGTGAAATGTACACCCCATTCAACACATATCCTTCACTGTCCACATATCCCCTCCTCTTCTCCAGACCGGAGGGCTGGTCAATCCAGACCGGAGGGCTGGTCAACAATCCAACAGAGACAGTGAATCTGGACCAGTCATGGCCCTCATCAGCTTCATCTTCACCACTGTCATTTGTATCTTCACCTGAGTCATAGCCAACATCAGCTTTCTCTTCATCTGAAGCATCCGCACTACCTGTACCCTCCAGGCCTATGCTCTCTGCGGGCCTCGGGTATCCTGCACGGTTTCATCTTGACCTTAGGGCCGGGTCAGTTTCGATATAGTGCCTGGCACAGAGAAGTACGACCCGGCACATCAGAACACTTTGCTGACTCTTCTCAGAAACTCACGTACCTCCTGTCCCTGGTGCACTGACCAGTGTCACCAACTATCACAAAAGGGAAAGGGGGGGTTTTTCCTTTTCCTTTTTCCCCTCTTCGGTCTTCGGGGAGGACATCCCCCCGAAGCCCCCGCGTCCTAAAAACTCTCTTTTCCCCTCCTATTTGGGCCCAAAAATTATTTATTCCAGCTTTAAAATTTTTCCTTGTAGGGCACCCTTTTTCTCAAAACCCCCGCCGGTTCTTCTTTCCCCCCCGTTCTGCCCCCCTCGGGGGTCCCGGTGTCTGTCGGAAGGGGTTTACACACGCTTTCCTTTGTTGGGACTGGCTGTGAAACCCACCTGAAAGTGCGTTGAGCTCCCCAAAAGCCACCCCCATGTCTAAAATTTTCCCCTTTTGGGGATTTTACCCAAACCCCTTTGGGAATCACTGGGAAACCCACTGCGGGGGGCCCCCGGGCCCCCAATTTTCCCGCCTGGCTTCGGGGGTTTTTAAAGTATGTGGGGGTCTGGTTTGGTGTCTACCATTTTGGTTTTTTTCCCCCCGGCAGCACCCCCTTTTAGGTCCTTGCATGATGCGATCCACCACACACCGACAATTTTTCATTTTTAAAAGCATCCATTTTTTGGGGTTAGTTTCAGAGTCCTCCCCTTTTAAACTCAGCCCCCTCTTTCACCTTACCCTTCGCCGGGGGCCGGCCAACTGTAAAACATCTTCAGTGCCATTTTTTTGGGGGTAAGGTCAGCTCGCTTTCTTCTAAAGGGCTCTCAACCTCCTCTGCTACCATCCTTCCTCTTTTGAAACGGGTTTTGTTTTGGGGGCCCCAAAAGTTTTCACTATCCCTATCTGACCCCTTTTTTAAACCCACATCTGCTCCTGTAGGGTATACATTAATTTTCTTACATCCTGCCATGTCAGGGTTTACAATTCTTTTCATTATATCCTGCCACTGGGGGGGTTTAAAAAATTCATTTTCATTCAAAACCCTGCTCACTGGGGGGGTTATACAATTCTTTTTCTTTAAATTTTGAGGGGGAAAAACCTTGTTAAATTCACCCAAAAATTTAACCCCTTTGGGGCCCCCAAGTATGTGCTAGTAAAAACCCCCCAGCATTTATTTCTATATGCTCAGGTACGGGACTGATCAGCCTCCCCGGGGGTTTCAGTGCCCTATAAAATAGGAAATTTCCCCCCAAAGCACGGGGAAAAAAACTTCCTCAGACCGGGCCCCGGGGGGAAAACCTCATTTAGAAAAAAATTTTCCCCCCCCTTTTTTGCCCCAAAGGGGGGGTTGCCCTGCTCACTCTCAAAATTGTCACGGACACAGGCAAGGGGGGGGCAGGGGGTTTTCCCCGAGAACCCCATTCGTCTCCCAACATCCCTGCAAAGGAATTTCATCACTTCATATCATTTTTTTAAACAATATTATCTGAATTTTGTCAGTATCCTCACTTCATATCATCATCATTATCTTTTTTCAGCTCGCTCATTTCGGTCTATCTTTTTATGATTATCATAAAATCACATATCAATTTTTTTATCACTCATCTTTTCAGGGGCATACATTATCAGACTCATATACATAAGTTTAAGGCCCCCTAGATTGTTTTTCCCCCCCTGGGGGGGTTTGGGACCCCAATAGGACTTCATCACACTGCCTGAAACTTTTTCCCCCCCCGGATCCTTAATCGGGAAAGTTTTCCCAATTGAGGGGGGCACAGGCTCTTCCTCCCCCATTCAATGAAACCCCTGATTTAGGCCCCAAATGGGGAGTTTTGGGGAGACTTTTGGGGTCTCCATGGATGACCCAACTAGGGTTATCCCCCAAAAGCCCCCAAAAAAGGGGGGTCCCTCGGAAGTCATGGTTTTGGGGGCCCAAAAGGGCCGTGTGGCAGTATTTACAAACCCCCGGGGGGGCCCCCGGGCCCGTCTCTTTTTGGCTGAGGGCACCCCCACACAGGTTCTGCCAGAGAGAGAGGGAAACTGCCAAATAAAACACATTGGCTCCCCCCCATTGGACTTGGCTGCATTTCACGCCGCTCCCATGTCCAAAAACAAATTCCCACCCACATGTCCCCCCGGGGCCCACCCCCTTTCAGCTACCCCCCCTTTCCCCCAAAACTGGAAAGTCTTAACCGGAGAGTTAGCGTCCCCGGGGAAAAACCCAAGTAAAGACCCCTCCAAAAATGTCCCCCGGAGGAAACTTGGGGGGCGGTCCACTATCACCTTTTCAAATCCCTATCAAGCCCGCTGCAGACTCCCAAATGTAAACTCCAGCATGAACTCCCCCGGGACCGGGGGGGCACCGTAACACCCCGCCGGTAAGAAAACTCCCTTTCGCTGCCTAGTCTTGGCTGCCTGCTCCCCAGGTCACCTTTTTCCCCTTTGGGCTCTCCAATCGATAGGGGCACCTCATGGCCCCCCCAGATAGGGGGGGGGTTTTTCCTTTTTGCCTTCCTCAAAACCCCGTGAGATTCCTCCAATCATCACGAGGGGTCATTTTTTTTAGGGGGGGTTTAAAAAGCCCTTTTTTAAGCAAATGCGGTGCTTTTCAACATTTTTTGGGACCCAGGCCACAAGTCTTTTGGTTTTTTGGGGGAAAACCCCCCCCAAAAAAAAACCTTTTTTTCCTGTGTGCGCAGGAATTTTTTGTGGGCCCCTGCATGCGTGCTGGTGGCAGGCGCTGCTGCTCCTCTCTGCTGCATTTCGTGGGGCCCCCCCAGGATCAAAAAAACCCTTCATACGCCGCTTATC